>JARDYH010000002.1:244606309-245806309 GCA_029215795.1 Anniella stebbinsi
AAGACCCCGTAGGTAAGATAGCCTCTTTTACAAGGCCACCTTCTGTTGGTATGAGCATGAAAGCTACACAGAACTGTTCTCTAGGCAGTATGGAAAGGTGGTTATCAGGAGGTCACTTCTGATTCCTAACAACTGAAATATTTCTCAAGGAAGAGAAAATTCTTCAGGCACAGGTGAAAATGTAATTCAATTAAGCATAGTCTGGGGTATCCATTTGGTTAGACCATCATTTAACTAAATCTAGACTTCTGGAACTCATAATAGGTCTTTCCTGGTGTTGGGACTCCACATATGGAATGTTCTCCCCCTAGAGGCTGAACAGAACATTGGTCAGCTTTTGGTGCCTGGTGAAAACAATTCTTTTTGGCAAGTCTTTCGATCAGATGGTTGGGCCTCTTCATTAGAGCAGGGGTACACAACCTTTTTGGCCCTTGGGGTGGCAAGTCTTTCGATCAGATGGTTGGGCCTCTTCATTAGAGCAGGGGTACACAACCTTTTTGGCCCTTGGGGCTCAGGGGCCACACACACATGTACACATGTATGTGCACACCCACAAACTCACATATAACAAAAATGTTGACGGGTGGTATATATGAAATTTTTGATACTGACTGGTTATTGTGCATTTTTATTGGCTTTCTTGGTTTAAATGACATATTGCCCCTGTTCAGAAAGGGGCAATATGTTAACAAAAAACCTTAACCACAGTGGTTTAAGGTGTCTTCTGAACAGGGCCATTGTGTACTGTGGCCCATGCATGACTCATTTGGTGATGAAGGACAAGATATACATTTTATAAATACATATACATGTACAAACCAAGTATTAACATAGTGATAAAATAGGAAGATATGCAAAGCACTACTGAGTCAGAAACATATTCCATTGAGCTCAATTACCTAGCCCTGGAAAGCTGATGGACTGGTTGTACAAGAGCTTGGTATTAACATAAAACCGTCATTCTCCATTGTCCATTTCCAGCCTCTGGCTATTTACAGGAAGGGGGATTCCAGAGGTATTAGGAAGCATCTTATCAAACAGCTGTTTAATTTCTCAATCTTAAGAAAAATGTTGTTGAACACTAGTGATGTCAGGGACGATAGATGCTTACAGTGGCAGAGAGTTCCACAGATTAACTCTCCATTAGGTGAAAAAGCTGTTTTATTTTGGTTTGGTTCATTAAAATCAGGAAAAGACCCCAAAGGACATCTAGCCCAACCGCATGATGATGTAGGAAATTCACAGCTGTAGCATACCTGATAGTGTTTTGCTATACAGTAATTCAATTTGGTTCCCTGATGGCTTTTTTTAATGTCAAAAATAAGACACAAGTGAGGATAATGCCTCTAAAACCAGATGGGAAAAATGTGCAGAAAATGAATGGACACAAAATAATAATCCCATTCCTAATGCGTTCTGGGATATATAGCCCTTGAGGAATTTTGATTATTGTTTTTATATCAAGATATATTCTGTACACATCTTTGTCTTCCTTACATCATATAAATAGTGAAACAACCATTTCCAATTCGTGCGTCCCAATCACAATCTGTTTAATATTCTACATAATTCAATAAAGTACCAGCAGTAAGAACTACAATGATATTCAAAACGTTAGCTGTGCTATTAGTCCACTTTGAACATTTAGTTGGGGAATAACAGTAACAACAACAATAATTAATAGCAATAATTTTACCTCCTTTGCAAGCAGAAAGTGATGCCGCTCTCCCTCCCCTAGTGGAGATCTTTGTTCCCCCCCCCCCCCACTTCGGCATCCGAGCTGAACTGTGGGCATCGTGCATCATAACCACGTCCTTCTATCAAGTGTGGACTAAGAACAATCTCCATTAGCTGACAGGCAGGCAGGGTGATAAATGCCCCCGACGAAGGGGAAGGAATTGCGTAAAATAAAGAAGCATGTTCCAACAAGTCTTGTCAAAATTGTATTGATTTAATCATCTGCAGAAATACACATTCCTGGCTACTGTAGCGTGCACCGTGGGTGCAGTTTAGAGCGGCAGGCAGGCAGGCAGGCAGGCACTCCACGCTTTCCCCCCCTCATTGGGTCCGAAGGTGATGAAGTGAAAGACAAACTGCCTTCTAATTCTATTTTAAAAAAACGTTGGATCTCAAAGAGCTATCTTTTTCCACCCCACTTTGCATTTTATTTCATTTTATTTAGGGCTTAAAACAAACCAGTGACTGTTTTGATACACATTGTGCTCTTGGTTAAATATCACATTTTTACTTATTGACCTATTTTAATGTTCATCAAAGCACCCAGGGAGTCCACTTGGAGTTAAATCCCAGTTTTCTGGGTTTACCCCAAAACATAATTCATTGATTCCCCCCCACCCCCGGTAAAAGTAATTATTTCCTTCTCCTGATACCAACCACGCTGTGCGGAGAATGGTTAGGAAGAGTTCTTGGAGATTGTTGCCTTCCCTCTGTGTGGTGGGCAGGAACCCACAAGGCATGTACAAAGGGAGCTTTTAGAAAAGAATTTAATTTAAAAGTGGAGGGTGGTGATGTTCTCAACGAAGGAGTGAGACCACTTGACAAACAATTCCTGGCTTCCAGTCAAATCCCCTTTGGCATAAATCATCTGATTAGATCTCCCTATATGATTTCAAAGCTGCCAATATTCTCTGGCCATTGTAAAAGGTGAGCTGCAAGCAACACAAGGTGAGAGCAGGCTGCCAACTGGCTCTTTCCCAAGTGCTTTTCCACTTTGCAGAATCAAAGCTGAAATCAGGAGTCCGAGGCAGGCACTGTAGCAGAGGGTGGCAAATGAATGTGGTCGGGGTGGGGAGCACGTGAGTCTTGCCGTGGCCTCATTCGTGCTCTCCGGAAATGAAGGTCTAGGATTTAATCTTTAAGCAGGGCAGGGCGAGCTGTATTGCTGTTTGCTTTCTCTGTTGTTGTCTTTTTTAAGTTGAATAATGCTCTTTTAAAAACGGTGAATTTGAGGGCAGCTGTGGGCTTCAAACTTTTTTCTTATTCTGTAGCATTGCCAAAAGGCTAAGTGGCCTCACATCTCTGCCTCCACCAGCCACAGAACCCACAAGCCACCACTGGGTGGCTGCCTTGATGGCACCGGTTTGTCCCCACTTTAGGGGGAAAAAAGTGCTTTTGCATCTGTGGGGGGGGGGGCGTCAGGTAACCCTGAGAGAGGAGGCAGTGCAGACTCTCCAGCAGCCATTCGGCTTGCCAGGCCCACCCCCTCGCCCTTGCCCAGCTTTCAGTGACCAATCGGAGGCCGTCTTCCACCCGGGAACGCCCCTGGCACAGCGCTGGAGCGAGGACAGATGGCAGAAGAGCCGTGCTGACCTTGCTCTGGCAGGAAAAGTCAGAGTAAGTCCCAGATTTTTCCAATGTGCATCTATGTAACTTTGCCCCACAGTGGCAGCATATCAGCGGCTGTATCATATAAATGATGCTGCGCTGATTCACAGCCAGCCTCGGGGCACAGATGCTGTTTAGACAGCCCCTTGGTCACAAACAGTGCAGATGTAAATCCATTGAGATTTGAGTTAGGAGGCATTTCTGCAACTGCACAATTGTTTTGTGCCAGTGACTGAGAAATCTTCATTGGGAGAAAAAGTAAAACCCTAGTTTTCTAGAGACAACTAAATCTCACAGCCTCATTGGGGCTCGTGATGATTTGTGATGCACGCAAAAATGGTTCACTGCATTTTCATGCAGCCTATGGATACTTTTTGTTGTTTAATAAGATGAAACATTAATCTTTCACTGCTAAAAATATCCAAGTTTTTTTCATGTTCAATAATATATTGAAAATTGTATTTAAACCAAATGAATTACACATTGCACCCCTCTCCCCCTAAGCAAAGGGCAAACAAGTCACCAGTGTTTGGGATTAGGCTGAGAGTGGGGGAGAGTTCAGTAAAATATGGGGAAACTCCTCCAGTACTCAGGGAGGAGGGGGAAAACTGCACACCTGCAGGATGTACAAGAGGAGGGAGTCCGTCATTGAGTGAAGGCTGCCTCTAGGGCACAGGCATGTGCTATCTTTGCAAACTCTTGGGTGCATTTTGAAAGTATTTCTTGTGATAATTCTCTCTCTTTCTCTCTCTCTCTCTCTCTCTCTCTTTCTCTCTCTCTCTCCTCCCTCTCTCTCCTCCCTCACCCTCTCCTTGAGGACTCACTTCTGATTTGATACTGGAAAGGGGCGATGCTCTCCCTAAATTGTGACCCTGATTCCAGTGTTCTAGATGGTCAGGAAAATGGTTCTTCCTTTAACCTACCCATCATTCGCAGACTGCCTCTTTAGCAACCCTTTTGGCAGGCTGGGTATACAGGGTTGAGCCCCAAACTGATTTAGGAACTCTCTAAAGGGTAAATTATACCAGCGAGGACCTGGGAGCAACCCATCAAATTGGGTCTATACTGTAACTGCACAAAAGACAACGCCTGTGCTGCTAAATGTGGTGCTGTGTGGTCTGAGCCACTTGTGTGACTGGGAACCAAGTGCTGAACCAAGCGACAATCAGATTTTGGCACTTGGTCACAAGCGCTGAAGTGCCCCCCAAATGAAACTGCATTAATCGTGAACAGCTCACACGTCTCAGAGAGAGAAAGAAAGCTTTTCACATGAGGCTTGATTATTGTGTGGGGCTCTTTGCAAACAAGTGTCTCCCCAGATGAATATTTGGTTGGTATGCTCATGTGAGGATATTGTTGTTGCTGTTGTTTTCCAAAATACAACTAGCCCCCATGATGGGATGGTCTGCTGTTGCCCAGTGCAATGGGGTCAGATATTTATTTGGCCTTGAGGCTAGTGATTGGCAGGTAGCTATAGGCTACGATGAGCACTTGGGGAATGCATTAACAGGGCTGTCAGCAGGGGGAGCTGGAAGCAGCAGCAACAGCAGCAGCAGCAACCCCCTTCAAGGACTCCATGATGGATGCCTGGGTGGATGCCTGGGTGGCTGCCTGGGCCCAGAACTCACAGGTGGCTCCTGAAGTAATCGAAACCGCCTTGGTGTCGCTGCTTCTATGCAGGTTGTGCTTCACCAGGTTGTGCTTGAAGAGCATTGGCAAGTCGATAAGAACCGTGGGCTGCCAGCCTTTGTCCTTCTGTGCAGCCTTTCTGCGATGGAAGTCAGGCCCTCTCCTGAAAATGTTGACGGCATGAAGATTAAGTGGTTTGCCGCAAAGGCTTTCACAAGGAGAAAACGCTTTAGCTGAACTGCTCCGTTACACGTTCCAACCCCTCACAGAAGGGTGGGGAGAGAAGGGACACAAATCTAAGAAAGTGCAAGTCAGTCAAAAAGAAATCTTGGAGCCACTTCAAACACGTTGCCAATAATTCATGAATCACGCAATGAGGAGTTGTTGTTTTTTTAAGCCATTTCTTCATTTGCCAAGTACTTAGAGAGCAGAATGTTCTCCATTGTGTAGGAACACAACAGCATGTTGCATTTGACAAGGCGAGGTCAGCAAGAAGGGACCATGGCTCCTCTTTTAAAAAGCTACTCCCCATCCTAAACCTGTCCTTTGGAAAAACTAGTTTTGCTCAGTGGCAGGCCGGCCAGCCCCTATTCATAATGCACAGCTATCCCCTTCCCACCCTCATTCTCAAAATGGCTCTTAATTTTTGTCACTTCCAAGTAGCAATGGAAGCTCCCAATAAAAATAATGCAGGAACACAGAGCAGCCTGTGCTTGCTTACTCATTGTTCCATGGGATTGGCTTAGTTTGCTAACTTTCCCCATCCTCCAGAGCTGAATAGCCAGGAATCATGCTCCTGGAATTTGGCAGCAATTTTGGTGGGAGTGGGGGGCTGCCCCCAGCTGGTTGCAGGAGGCAATATGCCCCCCTGACACCTGGAAGTTGCCCACCCCTGATCTAGCAAATCAGCACAAAGGAGAAATTAAGGAGATCCTCATATTTTCCCAGAATACTTTGTTTAGAGTGGGAACAGGAAAGATTGCCCATGCTCTGATTGGCTACAGATAAAAGAAGGGCTGTGCTTCTGACCCTCACTCTAAAGAGATCCCTGGAAGAAAAAAAAGTGTTGTCCATCCTGTCAACTTTGCCTCTTTGGGTACTTCTCCTGAAATGACTCCCCAAATTTCATATCCAGTAAATGGGATGGTGAAATTAGGGAGAGGCATTTCAGCTAACTCCCTAGTTTTACACAAGTTTCAATATGCCTGAAGCACTTTGACCCTCCTAGTTCTTCTGCCAATTTCCTTTTAAACTTCCTTTTAATTTTTGTGAACTGCCCAGAGAACTTTGGCTATTGGGCGATATAGAAATGTAATGAATAAATAAATAAGCAAGTCCCTCATTTTTGGGAAACTCCCAATTTTGAAATGAAATGTGCCTTTGTTGGACTTTCTGGGCAATTTCTTATTCACAGATATGTATAATTTGAATATGTTATGGTTATTGTTCCCAAGAAGTTTGGCAGCACTTACATCTCCCCAAGATTCTGAGCACCAAGCGCTATGAAACCAAGGGTTATTTTGCTTCTTGTTGATTCCATGAGAGTCATGCATCCTGTCTTTGATCACAACACACAAAGGGAAGGAAGGAGAGAGGGCCCATATAACACAGCACCCACAAGGGTCAGCTGAGGCAAATAGGCAGCCTTCTTTGGGACAACAGTTCAAGACTCATTAGGGGAGGAAAAGCACCTTTGGCCGTGCAGGAAAGAGGAGGATAGGCAGCAATGGACATGACAACCACACACTGATAGCTAAGGATGGGTGAGTCTATGGCTGAATTCGGACAACACGATAGTCAATGGTGGGGTGATAATAAACTTTACCGTTGTTCATCTAGGGGGTACTCCCCACACAACATGATAATAAATAATCAACTGTGGTATGGATTAGGATCAGCGCTGAGTTGACTATGGCAGCATTCAGACGACATGATAGTCAATACAACTGACGATTGTTTCCTCCCCCCAGTTGCTTATTGTGTCGTCCAAATTCAGCCTATGAATATTGGTTTTCTCATTTCCCCAAGAAAATAAGTTTGTTTTTGGACTGCATTTGCATCAGTTTGCAAACATGGCAAAAATCTGTCAATAAATAAATGAATGTGCACAAAAATCCATATGCATTTTTTATGAATTGGATGGCAAAATTCAGGTAAGTGCACTTTTCGGTGCCAGTGTGTGTTCATTTACATACTCTTGAATTTGTAAATTTGTACAAAAAGATGGACTGATGGATTTCTCTGCAGCCTGACTGATAGCAACAGCCTCCAGCAGCTCATTGCAGGGCATCAGGATATTGGAGATGTATGTTTGAGCCCCAGCAGTAGGGGTGGGGTGGGGTTAGGGTGGGGGATGTGGCCCCACTCCGCTTTTGCATGCCTGACTAGGAACAGTCATGCCAGAGGTAAAGAGAGAGGGAGCTCCTAAGAGACCCAAACCCACACTTCAAGCACCACAGAGCCACTCCCTAGCCACTCAGCCACAGCAGCAGGCAGGAAGCAGACATCATGGGGCATTTGCCTTCCCCAGTTTCCAGCTTCCAGCCTTGAGACCAAGCCACATACACCAGGATCACATAAGGTCCTGGAGAAGCCCTAGCCTGGTTGTGCAGTTGAGGCTCAGATGCTGGGTGTCTCAAGTTCAAATCAAGAATATAACCTTCTCCCTAGAGAAGGTGGGGAGCCCCCCCCAAAGCATGTCTGAATTCTTTGTGCCCACCTCTCCCCCAGGCAACCCATGGCAACTCTCCCCCAGGCAACCCCTCTCTGCTATTTGGCCTGATAAGCCAGCACTGCTGGTTAGCATCCCAGTCCTACCCCACGTTTGCAGTCTGAGAGCAAACCTGATTGAGCAGAGAGTGGAGGAGGTTTGCATCAAGCTCCCTGCCCCACCGGCACAAGATTTCCACCCCACGGCCGTCTGAAACCATACGCGGCATAAGTATAGCTTTTCTCACACAACATTAGGGATGGAGCAGATCCTGAGAGTAAAAATAAATATATATTGCTAACCAATCACCCCAGCAGGACTCCTGTTCCATGGACAGTTGCTTGACAAGCAGCAGAGCAAAAGGTGCTGTGCCCCTCATTGCTCCAAGCCCTAGCCTGCAGCATAATTGTCTGTTAGGGAACTTACAAGGGTGCAGGAGCTTGTCTGAAGTAGGTAAGTTGGTCCCCCAACACCCCCCCCCCCCAAATGGAATACCTGGAAGCATCCTGGTCACTGCTGCTGGTCACGTGGTCGGCTTCCCTCCTAGTTTGCATGGACCTAGATGTGGGTTGGATCCCCTTTGCTGGTTCTGCGTAGAGCAAAGGGAGCTACTGAGAAAGCCATGTGCCATGAGCAGCAGTGGGAACCCATGGTCCCTGGATGTTTGTGAAGAAGTAATTTGGAAAGAGTGCTCCTTCAGGCTCCTAGCTTGTTGCAGGGAGACTCAGGCCTCCCTTGTAGGAGGTACAGTGGAATTTCCTGTGTACAATGAATATGGATAGCTGTACAGTTTAGGCAAGTTACATGTAGCAAGGCGGTAAGGAGGAGACAGAAGAGGTCATTGCATCATGTTTCCCCCCCTTCTCTTGTTTACCTTTGTTGAGGTGCTCTGTCCTTGCATTCTCAGTTGGGGGAGTAGAGTGGCATTGGTGCTGGGTATTGTATCTGGAATCCTAAGGCAAGGAAGAGAAGTGTTAGCAGAGAAGTGTTCCATGTGTGTTCAATTATTGGACTATTGGTGCAAAATGCCCCTTTTCACCAGAAGTCTCCCTTGTGAATGCTTGGGTGAAGCCCTCCCCAAGCCCTCCCCTCTAAAGGGAGAAGACTTCCTGCAGGGATATCCCCTTACTGCTAGCCATCCCAACTGGGAGGGTGAGTAGAAGGCTAAGTGCTTTGCCTGACCATGGCACCAACTGGAGTAACACCCAGGAACCTGACTTTGCTTGCAGGCAGGCTTTCCCCCATGAAGCATTTAGAGTGCTGTTTGTCCCCCCATTCTGGAAAGGCCACATCCCTAATTGACGTGTCTGACTGAGGAGCTCCAATCAGCATTTCAGTCAGGGACTGGATCACATCGGGGACATGGCCACACCCACTGGCATAAGACTGGCCACGCCCCCTGCCATCCTGCCTGCAGAGGACTTGGTGGTGGGGTTATCAACCACCCCCACCCCCCAATAAGAGTTCTCCACCCCACTATAGTCTCTTAGTTGGCATATCTCAATTATAGAATTACATATATGCAGTCAAAGTGAAGATGGTTGAAGTCTTCCGTTATTATAATATTTGCTCATTTGGCTGCCTCCCTGATTTCTTTTTGCATACCAGGATCACCATCAGAGGGGCTTTGCAGGAGGGGGGGGAGATAGTATGTCTCTAGCATTACATTTCTTCCCAGTTATTCGGAGAAGTAGAGAAGTTTGTTCTTCTTAAGATTTCTAATTTATTGGGCCCTATGTCATCTATGACACTTAGAGCAGCACCACTTCTCATGTGACCTGCCCTGTCCTTTCTATAGATTTTATGTCCAAGAATAACTGTGCCCCATTGAGTATTACAGTGCCACCAGAATTCTAATATACCTGCTATATGTATACAGTTTTTAAATGAAGATAGCTTTGAGGGTCCTAGCACTAGCATATACAGACAATATATACTACATTCCTTTAAAAATGGGTGTATATTTTTGCCAATGACCCCTAATTGGCTATCATTCTGGGCACGCCTGGCATGATCCACAATATTGGAAAGGTTCTGGGGCTGCCAGAATTGACCAGATTCTCTCAGGTTTGCCAGTGTAACCATTGCATATGGACACTGGAAGGAACCAATTCTGAAACAGGGAGGAAGGCTTTCAGACGTTGGTAGACTTTCAGATGGAAGTAAGGTTTGCAGAACCATTTTTTTGGAACAGAACCTGGTTTGAGTGAGATAAGGTGCTTCAGTCTAAACAGCAACACCAAACCACAATAATAACAAAATATGGACAAACATACATTGGCTATGTTTAAAAAGTGTCCCAAAATAAGCAACTAAAGTGGTACAGCCTGCATTTTGTGCCAAAAGCCTTTCTCCAGTTGACACTTTACTTTGTGCAAGAGTTAGTACCTCTCTAAAAAGGCACTAACCCTCCTGGAACATTTCTAATCGAGTCAGCTACAATCTGTATAGTGTTTCTAACCTTGCCCAATCCCAAATACAGCACCAAGAGTCTATAATGGGTGCCAGAGGCTGGGGTGCAGCACCCTGGACAGCTCCAAACAGGTCACTTATGCCGCCAGACTCCACTGAGACCTTCCAACCATCTTGGGTCAGGCTCTCTTTCCCAGGATCTCCTCCTTTTGAAAAAGAGGGAAGTTTTAAAGGACTGACCTGACCTGAAGCTTGGCACCATTAGAATTCAGGCAGCTCCCACCTTGCATATTACTTGTCCTGGTAAGCAAGCAACAGGGAATGTGAAATCCGTCATGTAAGGGGGGGGGGGGCAGTTCCTAAAGGAATCTGGTCTTGTGGGGATGCTGTCTCTAGGAGATGCAGCTAAAGGAGAATTTGTTTCCATTTTTGTGTCAGGGCCAGGATCTGGGTTCAGCACCTCTGCAGCTTGGGCCACTAGCCTTCCTCATCCAGCTGGTTCCTCCCCTTCCCCTCTGTGCCAGAATCTTCGCTGCTTCTCAGGGTTGGGCCTGGATAGTACTTCCTCCCAGGAAGAAAATATAATTCACCTATGATCCTGGATTCTTCTCAAGAAAATGAACAGGAATCAAACCATCTTTCCCCCTTTCTTGGAAAAAAATGTAGAAATTTTTTTCTTCCTTAATTAGCCCTGCTGAAGCAGGATGTTCTTGTGCATTGTCCTGTCCCACCAATAACTGTTTCCCCTTTGCAAAAAGGAGTGGTGATCAACTGACCTGTCCCTTATAGAGCAGCATGCCATGGATGGGCAAATTAAACTTTCTAATGGATGAAAGTTTACAAAATATGTAAAATCAAATGGTCTTTTTCCATGGACCAATATCTATTCTTGGAACCATATGGTAGATTTTGACTTGCATATGTTGTAGCCTTTAAGTGAAATTACATATGAAAATTGTCCATTTCATGAAGTGAAACCACTTAGCATGATGACACTTTTTGTTCATTAACTGGAGAAAATTTCAATCCATTTTATGAAAAGGAGACCACATTTCTCCACTTAATGCAACTCTCAGAAATTGCATTAGTCTATAATGGATAATTTTGTACTGTCCAGATTTTGAAACAAAACAAGGAGCAGAAGATGCCCTCACTGTCTCCCAATCAAAGGTGGTAAATGTTTAATAAACATGATTATGTGTTCCTCTCTGTGGCTAAAAATTATAGAGAGCCAGCTGCCTGGCCATAATTTCCTTTGTGTCATTATGGACCAGAAAAATGGCATGAATGAAGTTAAAACTAAGTACAGTACAGCATTATTAAAGGATGGTTTGGTGCAGACAGTTTAAAGAAGTAATCATCACAATTTTAGGAGTTGCACAAGTTAGGAAAGATCAGTTATTTTATTTGCATGATGCTGCTTCTCACATCTCAGGATGGCATAGATTATTGCCTGCTCAGAGAGTAACAAAACTGTTACAAAAATGTCCAGATGTTGAAAAATGTAATGATTTCTCTCTGCTGAATGGTGATATTAATGGATAGAAAATCTTGAATACTAGCTTTCTAGAAAAGGTATAACACTATGGCTTTTCTAGAAAGAACCCCCACAATATTCCTTTAAAGAGAAATATGTGAACCTCTAACATGTATACTTTTAGGTATTGAGATTTGTGCAGGGCCAAGATCAGCTCCCAGTCATTTCAACGAGGCTTCAAGTTTCCAGTGGGTTATGCCCAAAGTCATTTTGCTGAATGAAAATTCGAAAAAAAATGTACAGTTTGTCTTAGATCCAACTGAAAAGCCTAGCCATTCACATAAGTGCATTTCGTTCCTCACACAAGTCTATTTCCCAAAATCTGAGCATCTACATGCCATAGGATAGACATAAAAATTGAAGACATTCAAAAACATTGAGTCAGAATGTTAAACTAAAGACTCAAAATTTCAATCTGGACTTTGGCATGCAGATGTTTATAATTGGAATCCAGCATTCAAATGCATTACATTTCAAGCAATCCACCAACTCCGTTAACAAAACAAACAAACAAACAAAAAACCACCTTTACAATCCATTCTCAGACCTGAACGCTCATTTAGAATTTGATTATGTTTTTGACTGGCAGCAATAATCATAAGACTTCCCTCCTCAGCCCTCCCCCAGCCCAGATTAAATTGCTTGATTTCTCTCTCCTTGCACATTCCTTTTACAATCTCTCTCAAATTTCCCCTCTTTTGTACTTGAGCCTCCACCATTCCCCACAACCCCCATTTATTCCCCTCCCACCTCCAGTAAAAATTGTGTGGATTGCCTTTCTCTTTTGGCTCTTCTCCTCTTGTGACTTTACTATATGGTGAAGTCAATCTGGAAGGTCACCTCTTTCATCAAGTATTCGATTTGCATCCAAAATTGTATGTACATGAAAAATGTGGTTGTATGTCGCACCTAGCTGCAGACGCAGATGAAATTCTGTGGAAAGCCTGATGCACGCTAACCTTTGCAGATGGCTCAGCTATTGCTGAAAAATGGATTGCTTAATAAAGCATATCATCCGACATATTTGCTGCTTGGCTAGCCAAATAGAAGTTGTTTTTTGCACAAATTTCCTTGTCAAATTTGTCAATGTTCATGTCATTTTTGCTTTAGGTCACAGAGCAAGGTGCAAAATCTTGGCATCTTTACTAGTTGCAAGCCAATTTCGGCTATTTCTAACAATGGAGTGAATTTCTCCTGAGGTTCAGGCATCCCACTTATATAAGAACAGGAAGAATTGGAGCTGTAGAAAGCAATGGACTTAAAAAAATATATCACCTGGTGCATGAGTGAGGGCTGTTTTGTTTTGTTTTTAAAAGAGGGATAAATATTTGCACTCATATACAAGGAATGTGTTGGAAAGACAGTGGTAAGAAAGGGCCCCTTTTATCCCTTTCAGTGATTTATTCTGTTCAGCTCTGTAAGTTTCAGAGGGGTTTGCTGCATGTAGATTACTTGCTTGCCTGCACAGAAAATGTATTCCTTTGTACATGGAAATCTACAGAACGGGAAGGAGGAAACGGGTTGTTTTCATCAGAGTGCCCAGGTAGGGTCCCCCACCCGCATTCTCTTCCGTACACACTTGTATTCCTCTCCCCACCATATTAAGTTTTCTGAAGTGTCCCTGCTGCTGACTCTGCTGTTGAAATGACTTGCTATTCCCTGAGCTTTGTTGTTCTGATGTTGGGGTTTTCCATAGCGGCTGTGCTCTCTTCCCAGTCAAGGAGTATTTTCTTTGTTTTGTACAGATTTGCCTCAGTAGTCATCATCTAAGCTACTCTGGGGAATGAGTGCACAGGACCCCCATCTTCAGGACAGTAGGGGGCACAGAGCTACAGATTTCCCTATTGCATCATGATGAGGTCAGCTCAGGAGGGAGACAGGAAGAAGAAAGTAGGTGGACACCAGGAAGACAAATGATGTGAATGGCGGAAAAGGTGGGTGGCAGCAGGAATCGGGGTTCAGTGGGTGAAGGGAAGGGAGGAATTGGTAGCAAGGCAGTAAGTGGGTCAAGATTAAGATGGATGGAAGCAGCATGGTTAAGAGTAGAGAAGGGAAGGATGGGGATGGCTGAATCAAAATGAAGAATCAAAATATTTAAAAGCCGATTGTGCTACTAAAAATGTGGCTGGTCAGTCACGAAAGGCTTGTTTAAACCAAAATATCTCCAGCTGGTGCTGAAAACAAAACAAAGTCAGTGCCTGCCTAAGATCAAAAAGCAGGGAGTTCCACATAGAGGGAGCAATACACTGACAGCTCTACTCTGAATGCGTTCCAAACAGATCACGTGGAACCGCCAGGAGCACCTCATCTGCTGACCTCAGTGATCAGGCAGGCTGGTAAGGGAGAAGGCACTCTTTCAAATATGCTGGTCCCAAGTTTTATAGTACTTTATACACCAATAAGAGAAGCTTAAACCTGGCCCGTTAACAAACAGAGAGCCAGAGTAGTTCCCTCAATCATGTTACATGCTGAAAAGGGGCAGCTCCTGACAACAGTCAAGCTGCTGCATTCTGGACTAGCTTTAGCTTCTAGACCAACCTCCCAGGCATTCTCACAAACAGCATGTTGCAGTAATCCAGTCTTGAGATTACAGTGCCTGTAGCACTGTAGCCAAGCTATCCTTTTCCAGGGGAGGCTGTAGCTGGTGTACCAACTGAAGCTGGGTAAAACGCACTCCAAGCTACCATGGCCACTTGGACTTCCAATGTCAAAGAGAGATCCAGGAATACCCCAGATTATGAATCTGATATTTCAGAGGGAGTGCAACCGGAAGGGGCAATGAAACCATCTCCCAGACTTGGGAACCACTTACCCAAAGGGCTTCCATCTTGCAAGGACTCAGCCTCAGTTTATTAGCCCTCATCCAGCCCATCACTGCATCTAGGCACAGGTCCAGGACTTACACAGCCTCACCTGATTCAGATGTCACAGGGTAGATAGAGCTGTATGTCATTAACATACTGATGGCACTTTACTTCAAATCCCCTAATGTCTGCTACCAGCAGCTTCATATAGATGTTAAACAGCATTTGGAACAAGATGGTACCCCTAGGAACCCCATAACTCAATTGTCAAGAAGCTGAGGAAAAGTTAATAATAATATTTTAATAATTTAAAATACATCAGAAGCAGGAAAATGGCCAAAGAATCAGTTGGAACATTAGATGACAAAGGAATAAAATTATTTCTGAAGGAGGATAGGAAGATTGCAGAGAAGCTGAATTATTATTATTATTATTAATAATAATAATAATAATAATAATAATAATAATTACATTTATATACTGCCCCATAGCCGAAGCTCTCTGGGCGGTTTACAAAAATCAAAACATTGAACACTAAAAAGACAACATACAAAATTTAAAACCATAAACATAAAACAACTGACATTTTAAACATTTTAAACTGTTAAGCCTGGCCACACTGTCAATCAAAACCTCAACTTGAGCTGTTAAAATGCCTGGGAGAAAACAAAAGTTTTGACCTGGCGCCAAAAAGATAACAGTGTTGGTGCCAGGCGGGCCTCATCGGGGAGATCATTCCACAATTGGGGGACCACCACAGAGAAGGCCATCTCCCTTGTTGCCGTCCTCCAAGCTTCCCTCGGAGTAGGCACCGGAGGAGGACCTTTGATGTTGAGCATAGTGTATGGGTAGGTTCATGTCGGGAAAGGCGTTCCATCAGGTATTGTGGTCCTAAACTGTGTAAGGCTTTATAGGTTAAAACCAGCACCTTGAATCAGGCTTGAAAACATACAGGCAGCCAATGCAAGTGAGCCAGAATCGGTCTTATATGTTCGAACCTTCTGGCACCTGTTACCAATTTGGCTGCTGCATTTTGCACAAGCTGCAGCTTCTGAACCATCTTCAAAAGCAGCCTCATGTAGAGTGCATTGCAGTAATCTAACTTGAAGGTTACCAGAGCATAGACAACTGAAGCCAGGTTATCCCTGTCCAGATAGGGGCGTAGCTGGGCCACCAGCCGAAGTTGGTAGAAGGCACTCCGTGCCACCGAGGCCACCTGAGCCTCAAGTGACAGAGATGGTTCTAGGATTTTTGTATTTTTGTATCCACTGCAAAAGATGAATGACCATAATATGAGTGTGCCCTGGAATTATCTGATTACCGAGAACATCCATGGTGCATTTGATCTTCCAGAGCAGGGATTGGCTGCTTCTAAACCTATGAAATACTTTCAGAGCGGAGAGATGCACAATCGGTGCTTCTGACGTCTCCGAAATTATCCTACCATTTTGGGTGTGTGGTGTGTCTAATTGAAAACCTCCCAATAAGGAACATGGGGTGATGGGGTGGGGCAGTTTTGAGAATTGATATTGACATCTATGGCTAATCTATTAGGAATTGCCACAGCGCTGTCCATGACCGTGTTCTGTTTTCCTCCAATCACAGGGTTTGGGCAAGGGAATTTCCTCACGGTACTTGATTCCACATGCTCATTGCTGTTCTTGGACTTGTGGCATTTGTTTCGGTCGAAGAGAGAGAGAGAGAGAGAGAGAGAGAGAGAGAGAGAGAGAGAGAGAGATTCTTTTATCTTTGCACACACAGTTCAAAGTGAGATGGGGGTGTTTGTTAGCAAAGTGAGATTTAGAGAAGGAGAGAGGCAAGATTTATTTACCCAAAGAGTGCAAAAGCTTTATGAATATTTTTGTTTATTTTTGTTTATTTTTTAAAATACATCTTTATTAAATTTTCATAACAAAATGAAAGACACAACAAACAGAAAACAATACCCAATATCCAAACCCTGAACATTCCCTCTCCAACCCCTCCCCTCACTTGATTTGTTTCTAGATTTTCTCTGTTTCTTTTCCCTGGTGGTATATTAAGTCAATTGTAAATACTTTTTTCTTTCATGAGCCCATAGATTTGTATATGCTTCTGCCATGGTTTTCCTATTCGGTTCTTTTTATATATATTCTATATAATAATTATTATTATTATTATTATTATTATTATTATTATTATTATTATTTATCACCCGCCTCTCCCTCCGGATCAAGGCGGGGAACAACATCAACATAAAATACACAAAAGTGATTAAAAGCACATAAAACCAATACATAATTAAAATACCAATAAAACACTGATAAAAACACTTAAAATTCATCTGGGTCGGCCTGCCAGAAGAGATCAGTCTTTATAGCTGTTTTAAATTCTTTGAGACTTGAGTTGGCGGATCTCTCCCGGCAGGTCATTCCACAATCTGGGAGCGGCAGAAGAGAAGGTCCTCTGGGTAGTGGTTGTCAGCCTAGTTTTTACTGAATGCAGTAAATTCTTCCCAGAGGACCTCAGTGTGGGGGGCGGATTGTATGGGAGAACGCGATCCCGTAGGTAACCCGAACCCAAACCATGAAGGGCTTTAAAGGTAATAACCAACACTTTATACGTCGCCCAGAAACTAATTGGCAGCCAGTGGAGAGATTTTAAAGCTGGTGTAAAATGGTCACCCCTAGGTGTACCAGTGACCAACCTGGCTGCCATATTTTGAACTAGTTGAAGTTTCCGGACTAGGCACAGAGGTAGCCCTATTTACAGCGCATTGCAGAAGTCGAGTCTTGAAGTTTCCAGTGCGTGCACTACTGACTTTAGGTCTTCCAACTCTAGGAAGGGGCGCAGCTGGCATATCAGCCAAAGCTGATAGTAGGCACTCCTGACCGTCGCATCTATCAAGGGCTGTCATTTGGAGCGATGGATCCAGAAGCACCCCCAAGCTGCGAACACAGCCTTTCGGGGGGGGGGTGTAACCCCATCCAGAACTGGTTGACACACCTCCAACCCCAGGTTGTGGCCCTTGACAGTAAGCACCTCTGTCTTGTCTGGATTCAGCTTCAGTTTGTTTTTCCTCATCCAGCCCATTACCGCCTTCAAGCATTCATTCAGAGGAGACACACTATCCTTAGCTGATGCTGTTGTCAAAGGCATAGAGAAATATATTTGGGTGTCATCAGCATATTGATAGCACCCCACCCCATGCCTCTGGATGATCTCTCCCAGAGGCTTCATGTAGATGTTAAACAGCATTGGGGATAGGATGGTGCCTTGTGGTACACCACATAGCAGCTCCTTCTTTGAGGAGCAACTATCCCCAAGCATCACCATCTGGAATCTGTCCGAGAGGTAGGACTGGAACCACTGAAGCACAGTGCCTCCGAGTCCCAATCCCCTCAGGCGTTCCAGAAGGATACCATGGTTGATGGTATCGAAAGCCGCTGAGAGGTCCAGAAGTACCAGCAGGGACACACTCTCCCTGTCAATATTCAAGCGTAGATCATCCACTAAGGCGACCATAGCAGTCTCAACTCCATATCCTGCCCTGAAGCCGGTTTGAAATGGGTCTAGAAAATTTGTATCATCCAAAACTGCTTGGAGTTGGAAGGCAACTGCCCTCTCAATCACCTTGCCCAGAAACGGAAGATTCGATACTGGTCTGTAATTATTAAGGTCCAGGGAATCCAGGGAGGGCTTTTTTAGAAGCGGCCGTACTACCGCTTCTTTTAAACAAGATGGAAAACTTCCCTCTTGTTTGCCAGTCCTTTCTGAAAGTATCTCTTTTCTTTTTTCCTCTGTGGACTCTTAATTTCTGTGTCAGCTTTTCATTTAATGCTATGTTCCAAAGGTTCCAAAGGTTTTTTTCCCCACATAGTTATTGTCAACATCCATGCTGTCTTCCAATTAGTTGCTATCAATTACCTTGGCACTGTTAACATGAATCCAATTAATACTTTATATTTTATCATTCTATTTTCTTTAATATACATATTCGATAAAGCTAGCTCTGGCATTCTGCAAATCTCTTGGTCAGTTATTTTTCCTATTTCTTGAAAAACCTAAAATTTCCTAACCTTTCTACAATCCCACCACATATTAATTTGGGTTCCATTATCTTTACATCCTCTCCAGCACAATGGTGACAGGTTTCTATTAATTTTTGCCAGCCTCACAGGTGTCAGATACCACTTCTGGACTAATTTTAAAGCCCCTTCCTTTATTCTTGTGGATGTTGTTTGGAAGTGGAGGAAAGAAAGAGGCAAGCAGGACATCATAGCCTTCCCCTCCCCCACACTCCTCCTGAGAAGCCCAGGCTGAACAGAGGCTGGAGTGACAACAGCAGAGTGGAGAGGAAAAGAAAGAGGCAAACAGGACATTGTAGCCTTCCCCTCCCTCACCCTCCTTCTGAGAAGCCCAGGCTGAACAGAGGCTGGAGTGACAACATTGGAGCCAGCTGAACGGCAGTTAGAATGTGTCAGGGAGTGGCAATTTGTGTTGTGCAGGGCAAAGGGAGATATAGTGATAGCAGGGCGAAATGCCATTATAGGGGACGGAGAGATAGATATCTAACACCTATCTTACCTTCCAGTCGCCCTGCTACCCCGGGGATCTTGGAGAAAGAACCAGGCCACCCACAGAACCTCTCCTTGCTCTTATGTAATGCCAGGTCGGTTAAAAATAAAACAAACATCATCCATGGTCTTCTTCTAGATGAGAAGGCCGACCTGGCATGTTTCACAGAGACCTGGCTGGGAGATGACAGTGGCCTGACATGGGTCCAGGCCCTCCCAGCTGGGTACTGTGTCAGTGAGCAGGTGAAGGAAAGTGGGCAAGGGGGGCGGAGTAGCTGTGGTTTACAAGGATAATCTTAACCTGACCAGACTTCCTGTCCGTGAATTGAATCACATCGAGTGTGTGTACCTGAGTCTCAAGGCCAGGGATAGACTAGGGATTCTGTTAGTGTAGCGGCCACCCCGCTGCCTATCAGACTCCCTGGCCGAGCTCACGGAACTGATCTCGGAGCTGGTGTTGGATTCGCCCAGGCTTTTGGTCCTGGGTGACTTCAACATCCCATTCGGGACCAGTTTGTCAGGTGTAGCTTGGGGGTTCATGGCATCCATGACAACCATGGGCCTATCCCAATTGGTCTCTGGACCTAAACATTCAGCAGGTCACACTCTCGATGCTGTTTTCAGTTCCGAACAGACAGATCTGTGGGCAGAGGTGCTAAATACCTCCGTGTTGTCATGGACAGACCATTTTCTGGTCAGGGTTAGTATCACGGCTACCACCCGCCCCTGCAGGGGTGGCGGACCGATTAAGATGGTCCGCCCTCGAAGGCTGATAGATCCTTCTGGATTCCAGGAAGCCTTGGAGGGTTCTATGGCTGGTATCATCGACGATCCTGTAGAAGCCCTGGTTAACAGTTGGAATCAAGATCTAACTAGGGCTATCGACATGATCGCCCCCAAACGTCCTCTCCGACCCGCTCCTAATCGGGCACCTTGGTATACTGAAGATCTCAGGGAGTTGAAGCGGGAAGGACGACGACTGGAGCAACGATGGCGGAAAACTCGACTTGTATCTGACAAGACACGACATAGAGAACATCTTCGTTCCTATGGAGTGGCAATACGTGCAGCGAAGAAAGCTTTCTTCTCTGCACGCATTGCGTCTGCGAATTCGCGTCCAGCAGAACTGTTCAGGGTGGTGAGGGGTCTAATTCAGGCACCTTCCCCCCTGAACCCGATTTTACAGCCTTCGGCAGTTCGCTGTGATGCCTTTAATGACCATTTCACAGATAAAATCTCTCGGATAAGAGCCGACTTAGACGCCATCATTATAGCAGAAGCTGACAATGGAGTGTCCAGTAACTCCGCGAGTGGAATTACACTGGATCAGTTTCAGTTGGTGAGTACTGAGGACGTAGACAAGCTGCTTGGACAAGTGAGGACGACGACTTGCTCTCTCGATCCCTGTCCTTCTTGGCTTGTTGTCCAGGGAGGAGATGCAGTTCGATCACATCTACAATGTATTATTAATGCATCTCTCAGGGAGGGGAGTTTTCCAACATGTTTAAAAGAGGCGGTAGTACGGCCGCTTCTAAAAAAGCCCTCCCTGGACCCTCTGGACCTTAATAACTACAGGCCAGTATCAAATCTTCCATTTTTGGGCAAGGTGATCAAGAGGGCAGTTGCCTTCCAACTCCAGGTAGTTTTGGATGACACTGATTTTCTAGACCCATTTCAAACCGGCTTCAGGGCAGGATACGGAGTTGAGACTGCTATGGTCGCCTTAGTGGATGATCTACGCCTGAGTATTGACAGGGGGAGTGTGTCCCTGTTGGTACTCCTGGACCTCTCAGCGGCTTTCGATACCATCGACCATTGTATTCTTCTGGAACGCCTGAGGGGATTGGGAATCGGGGGCACTGTGCTTCAGTGGTTCCAGTCCTATCTCTCAGGCAGGTTCCAGATGGTAATGCTTGGGGATAGCTGCTCTTCAAAGAAGGAGCTGCTATGTGGTGTACCACAAGGTGCCATCCTTTCCCCAATGCTGTTTAACATTTATATGAAGCCACTGGGAGAGATCATCCGGAGGCATGGGGCGGGGTGCTATCAGTACGCTGATGACACCCAAATATATTTCTCTGTGCCTTCGACAACATCGTCAGCTAAGGATAGTGTGTCTCCTCTGAATGAATGTTTGGAGGCGGTAATGGGCTGGATGAGGAAAAACAAACTGAAGCTGAATCCAGACAGGACGGAGGTGCTTGCTGTCAAAGGCCACAACCTGGGTTTGGAGGCGTGTCAACCAGTTCTGGATGGGGTTACACCCCCCCTGAAAGAGTGTGTTCGCAGCTTGGGGGTACTCCTGGATCCGTCGCTCCAAATGACAGCCCAGATAGATGCGACGGCCAGGAGTGCCTACTATCAGCTTCGGCTGATACGCCAGCTGCGCTCCTTCCTAGAGTTGGAAGACCTAAAGATGGTAGTGCACTCACTGGTAACTTCGAGGCTCGACTTCTGCAATGCGCTGTAAATAGGGCTACCTCTGTGCCTAGTCCGGAAACTTCAACTAGTTCAAAATATGGCAGCCAGGTTGGTCACTGGTACACCTAGGGGTGACCATTTTACACCAGCTTTAAAATCACTCCACTGGCTGCCCATTAGTTTCCGGGTGACGTATAAAGTGTTGGTTATTACCTTTAAAGCCCTACATGGTTTGGGTCCAGGTTACCTGCGGGATCGCCTTCTCCCGTATAATCCGCCCCGCACACTCAGATCCTCTGGGAAGAATTTACTCCAGTCAGCCAGAATTAGGCTGACGAGTGTTACCCAGAGGACCTTCTCTTCTGCCGCTCCCAGGCTGTGGAATGGCCTGCCGGAGGAGATTCGACAAATTAGCAGTCTTCTGGAATTTAAGAAAGCCGTGAAGACTGCTCTCTTCCGGCAGGCCTATCCAGTTTAATTTTAAGTTGTTTTTAATAATGTATTTGTTTTTATCTGTTTTAACGGTTTATCTATTTTATTGTTTTTATATTTGTATTTGGTGTTGTTCCCCGCCTCGATCTAGATGGAGAGGTGGGTTAGAAATGAAATAAATAAATAAATAAATAAAATAAAGGGAAATCTCTCAAAAATGATCTGCACCTGTTACTTTGATGTCACTAGTTGGTATAGTTGTTCACCGTTCATGTTCACAATCTTTTATAGTTCGATATATACAGAGCTCTTGCGCGTAAATTACTGGAGCACATTACTAGTAGATTATCAGCTAAGGAAGTGCACCTGGTGTTTGACACTTACGGCTATCAAAGTATAAAAGATTGTGAACATGAACGGCAAACAATTGAATGGTGAACAACTGTACCAACTAGTGACATCAAAGTAACAGGCGCAGATCAGGAGACCCCAAAAAGGCAGTTGCACTTCAGAATGAGCAGTTTAAAACATCCCTTACATCTTTCCTATGCAATGAGTGGAAAAATCAGAAGTATGCTTCACTTCTGGCAGGCAAAATTCTCTTTTTCGAAGCAGAGACTGTGTGTTACAAATACACCAGCAAGGATGTCAATGTTGAGGCAACAGAGGTGCCTGATCTTGCTTGCCATCATCAAGAGGCAGACACAAGGATCATTTGGCACATCCAACATACATCACATGGTAGTGATCAGGCAAAGAATATCCTGGTTAGAGCAAATGACACTGATGTGTTGGTTCTGTTAATTTACCATCAAAAGCATTTCCTAAACTCTTGGGTTGGGTTTGATTGTGGCGTGTCTTCTAAGAACAGCAAAAGGATGATCAATGTAACTTGTATCACAGAGGAGCTCGGACATGATCTGGTAGAGGCCTTGTCTGGCTACCACGATTTTACAGGGTCTGATTTCACAGCTGCATTTGCAAGACAGGGAAAAGTTAATCCCTTTGAAATCATGAAAAAGAATCATGAATTCCAAGAAATTCTCAGCCAGCTAGGTGAGTCATTAACTTTAACCGAAGAAAAGATAGCTGGGTTAGAGAAATTTGACTGTGCCATGTACGACCACCCTATATACTCCTCTGTGAGTGAGGTAAGATACAGTCTATTTATGATGAAAACAACACCTAAGATCTAGTCTAAGGCCTTCTCCAAAATTAAAGGTATTGATAAGGGGAAATGTTTGGATAACTCAAACAAATGGATGTGATAAAAGAAAATGTTCTAGACCTTATCAAGACATTTGAAAAATAACAAATCATGGGATTCAAATGAACTTCCAAAAAGCTTTTGACAAAATCCTCACCAAATTCATAGAATCATAGAATCATAGAATAGTAGAGTTGGAAGGGGCCTATAAGGCCATCGAGTCCAACCCTCTGCTCAATGAAGGAATCCACGTTAAAGCATCCCTGACAGATGGTTGTCCAGCTGCCTCTGAATGCCTCTAATGTGGGAGAGCCCACCACCTCCCTAGGTCATTGGTTCCATTGCCATATTGCTCTCACAGTCAGGATGTTTTTCCTGATGTCCACCCAGAATCTGTCTACCTGCAACTTGAGCCCATTATTTCATATCCTGCGGTTGTCCAGCTGCCTCTTGAATGTGGTTGTCCAGCTGCGGTTGTCCAGCTGCCTCTTGAATGCCTCTAATGTGGGAGAGAACCCAACCTCCCTAGATAATTGGTTCCATTGTCGTATTGTTCTAACAGTCAGGAAGTCGTTCCTGATGTCCAGTCAGAATCTAGCTTCCTGTAACTAGAGCCCATTATTCTGGGTTGATCGAGAAGAGATCCTGGCCCTCCTCTGTGTGACAACTTTTCAAGTATTTGAAGAGCGCTATCATGTCTCCCCTCAATCTTCTCTTCTCCAGGCTAAACATGCCTAGTTCTTTCAGTCTGTCCTCATAGGGCTTTGTTTCCAGACCCCTAATCATCCTCGTTGCCCTCCTCTGAACCCCCTCCAGCTTATCTGCATCCTTCTTGAAGTGTGGTGCCCAGAACTGGATGCAATACTCAAGATGTGGCCTAATCAGTGCCGAATAGTGGGGAACCAGTACCTCGTGCGATTTGGAAGCTATACTTTTATTAATGCAGCCCAAAATAGCATTTGCTTTTTTTGCAGCCACATCACACTGTTGGCTCATATTCAGCTTGTTATCTACAACAATTCCAAAACCCTTTTTGCTGGTAATATTGCTGAGCCAAGCATCCCCATCTTGTATCTATGCATTTGATTTCTTTTTCCTAGGTGTAGAACTTGGCATTTATCCCTATGAAATTTCATTCTGTTGGTTTCAGCCCAACAATCCAGTCTATCAAGATCACTTTGAAGTTTGTTTCTGTCTTCCAGGGTATCTGTGATCCCACCCAACTTTGTGTCATCTGCAAATTTGATAAACATTTCCTGAACCTCCTCATCCAAACCATTAATAAAAATGTTGAAGAGCACTTGGCCCAGGACTCACCCTGCAGTACTCTGCTCATTACCTCCCCCCAGTGTGAGAAGGTACCACTGAGAAGCACTCTTTGAGTCGGATTCTGTAGCCAACTGTGGATCCACCTAATAGTTGTTCCATTTAGCCCATTTTTCACTAGTTCACTAATCAGAATGTCATGGGGTACTTTGTCAAAAGCTTTGCTGAAGTCAAGATACACTACGTCCACAGCATTCCCACAGTCTACAAGGGAGGTTACCTGATCAAAAAATGAGATCAGATTAGTCTGACAGGATTTGTTCTTGACAAATTCATGCTGGCTTCTAGTCATCACTGCATTGTTTTCAAGGAGTTTACAGATTGACTTCTTTATAACCTGTTCCCAAAAAATTCCCAGGGATGGATGTCAGACTGACTTGTCTGTAGTTCCCAGGTTCCTCCTTTTTACTCTTTTTGAAGATAGGGACAACATTAGTCTTCCTCCAGTCATCCAGCACTTCACCCATCTTCCATGATTTTGCAAAGATAATAGAGAGTGGTTCTGAGAGTTCTTCTACTGGCTCCTGTCTTACTCTAGGATGCAGTTCGTCGGGCCCTGATGATTTGAACTCGTTCAAAGAAACTAGGTGTTCCTTGACATTTGTTTATCAATCTCAAACTGCAATTCTGCCCCTTCAGCTTGTACTTCACTTTTTCCAGGGGGGTCGTAGACCCGCTTTTGGGAGAAGACTGAGCCGAAGTAGGAATTGAGCACTTTGGCCTTTTCTTTGTCATCTGTTACCAATTTGCCATCCTCATTAAGCAGTTGAACCACCATTTCTTTCCTCTGTCTTTGACCATTCACGAATCTGATGAAAGAAGGATGATAAAGGATGGAGAATGTGAATAGAGAGCAATTTACTTCTGTCACAATACACAGATGACACACAACTCTATCTACTGGTGACATCTGTTTCAGGAGAGGCTGTGCAAGTCCTAGATCTGGGCCTAAACTTGGTAATGGGCTGGATGAGGGCCAATAAACTGAGGCTGAATCCTGGCAAGATGGAAGCCCTGTGGGTGAGTGGTTCCTGAATCTACATCTGTCAAGAGCAGTGCTTGCAAGGGAACATGAAGAATAACACATGCCAGTTGGGATAGGGGCAGGTGAGCACTCTTTCAGCCCACCTTAATTAGCAGAACAACCACAATGGAAGCCATGGGCCATCGGATGGAGGTATTTGGCCTTTTTCACTGCCCCAGGGGTGATCAGATTCATGAGTGCCCCTCTTAGGATTTTCAGTTTGGGAACAGCTGTGGCAAGGTTTGGGCCCAAACTAAACAGCCTGAGGATCTCCTATGGGTTCCTGGGCTTATTCCATGGAAGAGCATGGCCTGAGCAAAATCACTTGATCCACTGTGTGGATATAGCAATATTCCAATGCTAGACAAGGCTCTTTCCCTCCTTTTATCCAAATATCTCCTGAATTTACACTGCCTCAGTGTGCAAAGAATAGAAATCCCAATCAGAGAGTGTAATGCTGTGTCCCAAAATACCTCAGAAATAAGCCCGATAGATTTCAATATAGCTTACTCCCAGATAAATGAATATAGGATTGCAGCAATAAGCTCTTAAGATCAGCTGGAAACACTTCCTATTTCTATTTGTATACCAAAGGCACCCAGAAAGGTATTCTGAGAGCCTATCTACAATACTACTTTGAAATGGTTTATAACAGTTTTAACTTTTATTAACCGGTTTAAAACTGTTATAAACCATTTTAAAGCAGTAGTGTAGATAGGCTCTTAGTGGCTGTTGCACAATTCAGTAAGTTGACAGAGTCAGAGCTTGAGCATCTTTCCAGAAGTTGAAAGGCTTTTTAAAAATATCTAATAGACTTCCAGCCTGCAAAATAGCTGTTAGCTGGGTTTTTTTAATTGTTCAAGGCACATTGGGCATCTAATGGAATTGGGTTTTTTTAAGAAAAAGAAAAAAGTGATCACCATCTCAGAGTTTATTTTTGAGCACCTAAGATTAAAATATGCCTGAAATAAAGGTGCTTACAGGACCATTGGTGTTTTTATTGCTGTTCATGATAATCTTCACTGTGATAGAATTTAAGCAAGTTGAACAGTGCAACGCTATACATGTCTACTCAGAAGTAAGACTCATTGACTGCAATAGGGCTTGCTCCGTGGTAAGTGAGCATAGGTTTGCAGCCTAAACTGAGCCTGCAATCCTAAAGTGGGCCTGTTCAGAAGACATCTTAAACCCTGCTGGTTCAGGCTTTTGGTTAATTAGCAGGGTTTAAGGTGTCTTGTGCAATGCGTTTTGCTAAATCCTGCTCAATCATTAGCCATAGTCGGACCATCTCAATCAGGGTTAGCAGCTCTAACTGTGATTTAAAGTGTTGTGTGCGACAGCACAGCTTGTGGTTAGTGCTGACCCCAGAGAACCATAGTTTCACTAACTACAGAGCCTGTAGTGTCATCTGAACAGGCCCAGTGTTCTCATAAACATAATTACAAACACAAAACAGGATAATTGATAGAGGAGGGGGAGGGAAGTTGTTAGGAAGGGGATGGTTCTGTAATAGGGGAGGCCTTGGTTCCCCCTTCCAATCTCTGTCTCTGCACAGGCAGAGAAAGAAAGAGATCCCTACGGGGAACTGGGGTAGTGCCCTGTTTCTTCTGTAGAAGTGAGGGTACCAGGCATGGGGAAGACCCACTTCCCACCAGAATCCCCCTTCCATATTGGATCCTTGCCCCTCTTGGCTAATAAAAGCTAGCAGGGATGGAACAACTGGCTGGGCCAGGGAAGTGATTAATGCCTATTTGCAAGAGGGAGTGGTCCCAGGCCTCCTGAAAGAGGCAGAGTGAGACCACTCCTAAAGAAATCTTCCTTGGACCCTGAAAATCTGAATAATTACAGGCCAGTAGCAAATGTTCCATTCCTGGGCAAGGTCCTGGAGTGAGTGGTTGCGAGCCAGCTCCAGGCACTCTTGGATGAGACCGATTATCTGCATCCATTTCAGTCGGGTTTCAGGCCTGGTTTTGGTACGGAAACAGCCTTGGTCGCCCTGTATGATGACCTATGTCGGGAGAAAGACAGGGGGAGTGTGACTCTGTTGATTCTCCTTGATCTCTCAGTGGCTTTCGATACCATCGACCATGGTATCCTTCTGGGACGACTGGCTGAGTTGGGAGTGGGAGGCACTGCATTGCAGTGGTTCCGCTCCTACTTGGCAGGTCGGCTCCAGAAGGTGGTGCTTGGGGAACATTGCTCGGCCCCGTGGATTCTCCAGTGTGGGGTTCTGCAGGGGTCAGTCTTGTCCCCCATGCTGTTCAACATCTACATGAAGCCGTTGAGTGCAGTAATCCAGAGTTTTGGAGCATGTTGTCATCAGTATGCTGATGACACACAGCTCTATTTCTCCTTTTCATCTTCATCTGGTGAGGTTGTGGATGTGTTGAACTGGTGCTTGGCTGCAACAATGGACTGGATGAGGGCTAATAAACTGAAACTCAATCCAGACAAGACTGAGACACTGTTAGTGGGTGGTTCTGCTGACCAGATGGAGGGTGTTCAACCTGTTCTGGATGGGGTTGCATTCCCCTTGAAGGAGCAGGTTCATAGCTTGGGGGTTCTCCTAGAACTAGGGTGACCAGATAAAATCCAGGTCAGGGTTCATGTAACTTTAACAGTTGCAGAGAAAAGGGAATTTCAGCCAGTGTCATTTGTATGCAAGTAGTTCCTGGTGAAATTCCCTCTTCATCACAACAGTTAAAGTTGCAGGGGCCCTGCCTTCTTTTGTATATGGTCAATCTAGTATAGTGCCTGCAACTTTAACTGTTGTGATGAAGAGGGAATATCACCAGGAACTAATTGCATACAAATGACACTGGCTGAAATTCCCTTTTCTCTGCAACTGTTAAAGTTACATGAGCCCTGACCTGGATTTTATCTGGTCACCCTACCTAGAACTATCTCTGTCACTTGAGGCTCAGGTGGCTTCAGTGGCACGGAGTGCCTTCTACCAACTTCGGTTGGTGGCCCAGCTACATCCCTATCTGGACAGGGATAACCTGGCTTCAGTTGTCCATGCTCTGGTAACCTCCAAGTTAGATTATTGCAATGCACTCTACGTGGGGCTGCCTTTGAAGGTGGTTTGGAAGCTGCAGCTTGTGCAAAATGCAGTGGCCAGATTAGTAACTGGAACCAGAAGGTTCGAGCATATAAGACCTACTCTGGCCCGCTTGCATTGGCTGCCTGTATGTTTCCGAGCCTGATTCAAAGTGCTGGTTTTAACCTATAAAGCCTTACACGGCTTGGGACCACAATATCTGATGGAACACCTTTCCCGACGTGAACCTACCCGAACACTACATTCAACATCTAAGGCCCTCCTCCGAAAGCCTACTCCGAGGGAAGCTCGGAGGTCGGCAACAAGAGAGAGGGCCTTCTCTGTGGTGGCCCCCCAATTGTGGAATGATCTCCCTGATGAGGCTGACCTGGCGCCAACATTATTATCTTTTCGGCGCCAGGTCAAGACTTTCCTCTTCTCTCAGGCATTTGGCAATATCTGAGGAGCCTGGGTTTGTTTGTTTGTTTTGTTTTTTGTAGCTTTTGGGGGCTGTTGTAGCGGTTTTCAATGTATATGTGTATTGTGTGTATGTTGTATGTTTTTGCTGTTTTAATTTTTGTGTATTGTTTTTAATTGTTTTAATCCTATGTAAACCGCCCGGAGAGCTTCGGCTATGGGGTGGTATACAAATGTAATAAATAAATAAATAAATAAATTGTGCCAGCATGTGGGAGCACCCACAAGGATCCTCATAGTAACACCCCATTTTTTTCTTATAACCCCGTTTGTGCAAATCAGGTTATAAGAACCAAATCAAAAAGTGGGAAATAAAGGGTGGGGATGGGGTAGGTGAAAATAATCTCAACGATCTTCATAGAGATTCCTTGGCCCTTGATGAAGCTTCCCCTATAGGAAAATTGGAGGCAGCGAAAATGACCACCATGCCACCACTGTTGGGGCAACATAGTGCTTGGCAAGAGGGTCATTTTCAGGGGGGCAACCCTGATTTCCAGCTTGTTTTGTTGTTGTTCTAACAAGCCCATTTGCACAAATGGGGTTATAAGAACAAAACAAAACAAAAGAGCAGGACTATTGGGGAAACACATGAAGGGGTGGCCCCACAAGGTCACCCTTTTCCTCTCCCACCCCACACATTTCTACCTCCAAGTAAGCCTCTTCCCCCACAATGGGGGAAAAGGATTTCTCCCAAGGCTTGATGTTGATCCCGGGCATGTAAGTGGGCAGCTGCCTTAAGGCCCCAATTTGAGTGGAGGAGAGGAAAGTGTGTCATCCCCATGCTGCTCCAATCAGGGCCTTTTCTATAATGTCCAAGAATGACACACTTTCCCCTTTAAGGCCCTGATTGGAGCAGTGGGGGTGGGTCAGGAAAGCATGCTTTCCCTTCCTCCACTCCCATTGGTGCCTTAAAGGGGAAAGTGTGTCATTCTCAGACATTATAGAAAATTATACAAAATCCCCCCTGATACCCAGACTATAACAAAAACCTAGACAAATCCAGGGAATTCCTGATGGTTGGTCACCCTACTCCTAGGGGATAATTTCTTCCCAACAACTAAAGAAAATATTTGGAGAAGGGAATAGCTATATTTTCACTGTTGCCCTGCAAGCCAGAGGTCAAAGAACAGGACAAAGATGAGAATCTGAAAGTAGACAAAATGCAGTATAAGGAACTAAGCCAAAACGGGCCTAAGGGGTTAGTAGTAGGGATGTGCAACAGATCATACCCAATCCACAATCCGGGCCCAATCTGGCCAAAATTGGAACGTTAATTAACAATTCCGATTTCAAAATATGGAGGTCCAATTTTTTCCGATCCGATTTTTTTTCCCGATTTTGATCGGGAAAAATCGGAAAATCGGATCTCCATTTTTTGTGTTTTCGCCATAGGCTTGCATTAGGGGAAAGAAAGCTTTCCCCCAATGCAAGTCTGTGGGGAAAACATGGCAGCGGATGACTTGGGACCTCCCTCCCTCCCCCCATTCATGATCCTTACCTGCTGCCTCCACGCTGCTGTCCGCTGCCACCCGCTGCCCCAATCTACTGAGAAACAGGCTTTGCGGCCTGCCTCTCAGTAGAGCGCTGGATGATGATGTCATCACCTGGCGCTCTACTGAGAGGCAGGCCGCGAAGCCTGTTTCTCAGTAGATTGGACCTGTGGGCAGCAGCGGATGGAAGTGGATGGCCCCAGCAGGTAAGGAGTGCGAGTGGGGGGAGGGGGACCTGCTGGGGCCGCCCGCTTCTATCCGCTGCCGCAGCGGGCGAAAACAGACAACCCTGACAGGTAAGGAGTGCAAGTGGGGGGAGGGGGAGGTCCCCACTTACCTGCCAGGGCCTCCCACTTCTGTCCGCTGCCGCCTGCTGGTTGAATCTACTGAGAAACAGGCTTCGCAGCCTGCCTCTCAGTAGAGCGCTGGGTGCTCTACTGAGAGGCAGACCACGAAGCCTGTTCCTCAGTAGATTGGACCTGTGGGCAGCAGCGGACGGAAGCAGATGGCCCTGGCAGGTAAGGAGCGTGAGTGGGGGGAGGGGGACCTGTTTGGGCCACCCACTTCCATCTGCTGCCGCCCACTGGTAGAAGGGACCAGCGGGCGGCAGCGGACCGAAGCGGGTGGCCCCGGCAGGTAAGGAGCGCAAGTGGGGGGGGAGGGAGGTGGAGGTCCCCACTCACCCACCCCCATGTTTTTGCCATAGGCTTGCATTGGGGAAAAGCTTTCTTTCCCCCAATGTAAGCCTATGGCAAAAACACCTAAAATGGCATCTGATCCGAAAATCGGACGTCTGGTTTTTGGATCAGAATTGGATCCGATCCAATCTGGATGACATCTGATTCAATCCAACGCCGATCTGATTTTTGGGGACCGTGCACATCCCTAGCTAGTAGGTTCCATAATTTTCATGGTTTTTTTGTCTGTCCATCAGGTGCAACCATGGTGATCTGAGCAATTGCTCTGATGTGGTGCCTGGATAGAGAAGGTCTTAATTGATTTCCTTGGTCCAGTGTGGTTGAGCTATGATCATATCTTCCACATGAAGGCTGTTGGCTTTAACCCCGGCTTTACCTGAGAAGCCCCGGAGCCCCAGCTGCAGTTGCAATGCATGACACCTGCCAGGCCAGCCACAGGGAATTGCTCAGGCAGCAGACTCCCCTAATTGCATACAAATGACACTGGCTGAAATTCCCTTTTCTCTACAACTGTTAAAGTTACATGAGCCCTGACCTGGATTTTATCTGGTCACCCTATTTGATGTCTATATGCTAATGCCCAGAGTATAAGAAACAAACAGAACGAACTTGAATTCTTAATCCATGAAGGCAAATATGACTTGATAAGTATGACTGAAACTTGGTGGGATGATCCCCATGCCTGGAATATAGCAATTGAACTCTGGGGGAAAGTGACCACGTCATACTTGATTTCTTGATTTTAAAGGAAGTAAAAGCTGAGTGTTGCTATAAGTGTACTCTGGATTTCTGGAAAGCCGATTTTAATACACTCAGAACTATGATAAGTACAGTCCCGTGGCAAGTGACCCTAATGTGACAAGGAGTCCAAGATGGGTGGGAGTTTTTTAAAAAAGAAATTTTAAAGGCACAATTACAAACAATTCCAACAAGGAAAAAAGATAGAAGACAACAGAAGAAACCAATGTGGCTCCACAAAAAGCTTAGAGATGACATGAAAACAACAAAAAAAAAGGACACATATAGGAAGTGGAAGGAAGGCCAGGCTACAAAAGAATAATATAGACAGGTAGCACAGAAGTGCCAAAATGGAGTCAGGAAGGCTAAAGCTGAGAATGAGCTGAGAGTGGCGAAGGATGCTAAAAGCAATAAAAAGTCTTTCTTCAGAGATGTGAATAGCAAAAAAACAGAGGAAAGAAATGGTGGTTCAATTGCTCAGTGAGGATGGCAAATTGATAACAGAGGACAAAGAAAATGCTGATGTACTCAATTCCTACTTTGGCTCAGTCTTCTCCCATAAGCACGTCTAAGACACACACACACACACACCCCGCCCGGAAAAAGTGAAGTACAAGCTGAAAGGGCAGGATTGCAGTTTGAGATTGATAAACAAATGGTCAAGGAATACCTAATTTCTTTGAACGAGTTCAAATCTCCAAGGCCCGATGAACTGCATCCTAGAGAAAAGAAGGAGATAGCAGAAGAACTCTCAGAACCACTGTCTATTATCTTTGTGAAATAATGGAAGATGGATGAAGTGCCTGATGCCTGGAAGGGGGCTAATGTTGTCCCTATCTGCAGAAAGGGCAAAAAGAAGGAACCTGGGAACTAGAGACCAATCAGTCTGACATCCATCCCTGGGAAAATTTTGGAGTAGATTATGAAGAAGTCAGTCTGTAAACCCCTTGAAAACAATGCAGTGATGACTAGATGCCAGCATGGCTTTGTCAAGAACAGATCCTGTCAGACTAATCTGATCTCATTTTTGATTGATTAACCTCCCTTGTGGACTGTGGGAATGCTGAGGACATAATATATCTTGACTTCAGCAAAGCTTTTGACAAAGAGCCCCATGACATTCTGATTTACAAGCTAGCTAAAAGTGGGCTAGATGGAACAACTATTAGGTGCTTATCAATTGTACCTTCTCACACTTGGGAGAGGTGACGAGCAGGGTACCGCAGGGCTCAGTCCTGGGCCCAGTGTCTTCAACATTTTTATTAATAATTTGGATGAGGAAGTGCAGTGAATTCTTATCATATTTGCAAATGACACAAAATTGGGAGGGATCGCTAATAACCTGGAAGACAGAAACAAACTGGCCAGAGCGGTGTTCAGAAAAAAAACAGAATAAAATTTAACAGGGATAAATGTCAAGTTCTACACCTAGGAAAAAGAAACCAAATGCACAGTTACAAGATGGGGGATACCTGGCTTAGCAATACTACAAGCGAGAAGGATCTTGGAATTGTTGTAGATCACAAGTTGAATATGAGCCAACAGTGTGACATGGCTGCAAGAAAAGCAATTGCTATTTTGGGCTGCATTAAGAGAAGTGTAGCTTCCAAATTGCTTGAGGTTCCCCTCTATTCGGCACTGGTTAGGCCTCATCTTGAGTATTGCGTCCAGTTCCGGGACCACACTTCAAGAAGGAAGCAGACAAGCTGGAGGGAGTTTAGAGCAGGGCTACGAGGGTGTTCAAGGATCTGGAAGCAAAGCCCTATGAGGAGAGATTGAAAGAACTAGGCATGTTTAGCCTTGAGAAGAGAAGATTGAGGGGAGACATGATAGCATTCTTCAAATACTTGAAAGGTTGTCACACAGAGGAGGGCTAGGATCTCTTCTCGATCAACCCAGAATGCAGGACACGGAATAATGGACTCAAGTTACAGGAAGCCAGTTTCCAGCTGGACATCAGGAAAAGCTTCCTGACCGTTAGAGCAGTACGACAATGGAACCAATGACCTAGGGAGGTGGCGGGCTCTCCCACACTAGATTCATTCAAAAGGCAGCTGGACAACCAGGGTGTTGGACTCGATGGCCTTATAGGCTTTTTCCAGCTCTACTATTCTGTTATTCTAGCACATCTATAGTTTGTAGCATACACAATGTCATTTGTTGTGGTATTTTGGATAATATGGAATAAAATGCAGACAATAATGCTAGAGAAGTGATGTATGGAATACATAATGCATCCCAACAGTTATCTGTGCCCTGCAGTACCAGGAAAAAGCACTAGTGTATTTATAGCCCTGATGAAGGTGGTATTAGCCAGTAGAACGCGTGACCTGGGGACTGGAATTCATAGAATCATAGAACAGTAGAGTTGGAAGGGGCCTCTAAGGCCATCGAGTCCAAGCCCCTGCTCAATGCAGGAAGAGGGATGTAGCATCACCATGATGGGATCATATTTAGGCTGACCATATGAAAAGTAGGACAGGGCTCTTGTAACTTTAACAGTTGTAGAGAAAAGGGAATTTCAGCCAGTGTCATTTGTATGCAATTAGTTCCTGGTGAAATTCCCTCTTCATCACAACAGTTAAAGTTGCAGGGGCCCTGCCTTCTTTTGTATATGGTCCCTCTAGTATAGTGCCTGCAACTTTAACTGTTGTGATGAAGAGGGAATATCACCAGGAACTAATTACATACAAATGACACTTGCTGAAATTCCCTTTTCTCCACAGCTGTTAAAGTTACATGAGCCCTGTCCTCCTTTTCAGATGGTCAACCTAATCATATTGATATGACACAAGTTGTAGATCTGGCCCTGGTCTGGGTTTTACTTCACTCTGTTCATCTGTTCATCCTCATCCAGCCCATTATTGAACCCAAGCAGCATTCAAGGATTTCAATTTCTTCTTTCATGTAAGGTGACAAAGAGCAATACAGAGTTGGGTGACATCAGCATATTCGTGGTATTGTAGTCTTCATGAGGCCTGTTTTGGATGTTTGGATCTCAGTTTTAAAAATCAGATCCTTTAGCACAGAAAGAATTTTTTTAAGTAACAGGTATGTTATTCATGTCTGATTTCCTTTTATAGTCTTTCACTTTGCTGAATTCTTTATTTTCAGTTCCCTAATTATGGGTATGTTCATGAATAGTAGACTTGTATATATTATTTCCCCACCCCACACCCCACCCCCGTTTTCAGATTGTAGTATTGCCACCTCAAGTTCAGCTGTTGCTCAAACATTACTCCTTGCAATATGCATTCCTTCAATCTAGTCAGGTTCCTTTAACAGAGGGAAAATGTGGGGCAGAGGCAGGCGCTTTGATTCATCTGAGCCTCTAGAAGGGAGGATCTGTTTGGAAGGCATTCTGCTTTATTTGTCTTCTAGTTGTTATTTTTGTTAGCAGGTGTATATTACTCCCCCTAGTAAGTTTTCAGTGTACTATTTTTAAAGGTCTTGTTTGATACCCGACACTGCCTGCAATAAAGCCAACATGAGTGATTAATAGCAAGTCTCTGCCATTTTATTATTAATAGCAGTGTGTTGACTCAATTAAATCCAGCCTGCTTTTTTTGGCAGGCCTCTGCAATTATACGTATCATTATGGGCAGCAACCCAAATGCATCCTGGGAGGAGACCAGAACTCCACATTAACTTTTTCTGGCGCACTCAGGACATGTTGGCAACTGTGCCATGTGTCTCTAACCAAGCCAAGATGCCTATCTCAAGGATGCAAGAGGAGAACGGCAATGGGATGCTGTGAAATGTCTCCAGATCTTTTCGATTTGAATTCCGCTCCTTTGGCAAGTTTTAAGTGGAAAATTAAGGCTGGGCTTCTCCAGGAATGACATCCCTCGATTTTGACCACTCTTGCTTCCCTCCATTCTATTTCTCCTAATGAGAAAGGAAGTAGAAAGAACAGGTCTTTGGTAATGAGCTGAGCAAGGTTGATCCTCTTGGGAGCGTACCCATAAAAACAGCCCTATGGTAGCCGTCTTCACTATTAAGAGTAAAGGGCCGTGGCCAGGCTTTGTGTGACTCTTTCAGGCCCAAAACACTGCGGTTACTTGCACCAAACAAGTGATTTGGGGTAGCAGTGGGAACATATTGACAATAGTGGTGGATGTCCTTGTCTGCTGAATTGTCTTCAAGGTAATGATTATTCTACTACCAAGTAGGTCAACAATTTGAGGAGGTTGATCTAGCCAATATTTTAGAGAGACCATCACCAACACAGTAGGACTAGGACTTTTTCAGGTGGGATCCCAAGTTCTGCTTTTGCAACTGCTCTACAAGGCAATGCCAAAAGCCACTGGTTCTCCATGTCTGCGGTAGGAGTAGCATCCCAGTGGTCAAAAATGTCATGGCAACTTAGTAGTTCCTCTTCTCCATAAACTCAACTCCACAGAGAACAGAAACAAGCTAAATTTCTGCAGAATTTGAAATTCAACTTGAATCATGTAAATCGTGTTGAATCCCTCCAGGCAATACTTATCTACCCCAAGGAAGCACATGCCAAACCATCCAGGATGGTGGCATTAATAGCACATATGGGCACCTCCATGCCTATGTCACATCTTTCTGTCTCATAGCCTGTCTTGATAAGGCAGAAGAAATCAAAGCTAAAAGGAAGGGGTAACTGTCAGTTACCCAGAGAACCTTCGCTTCTGCCACTCCCAGACTGTGGAATAATGGCCTGCCGGAAGAGACTCATCAACTTAACAGTCTTTTAGAATTTAAGAAAGCTATAAAGACTGGTCTCTTTTGGCAGGCATATCCATTGGCACTTTAGAATGTTTTTAGGATGTTTTTAGGATGCTTTATTGCTATTTTAATAATGTGTACCATGTTCTTAATCAGCTTTATGTATTTTATCATGTTTTATATTTACTGCTGTTCCCTGCCTCGATCCAAATGGAGAAGCAGGTAAGAAATATTATTATTATTATTATTATTATTATTATTAAAGGGATAGGATTAGAGACAAGCTAAAAGCAGTGGGGAATCTTCTGGGTGCTGTTTTTGACCAAACTCTGCCAGAGAAAAAAATGTCTATCTGTCACTTGACCTGACAGGCTGGCATGTACCAGGCCTGATGCCTTTTGTCACAGCTACTGGGACAGGTCCTTGACACCAGAACCATCCAGATTGCATAATTGCCCAACAGGATTAACCCAGGGTGCTTCCTGGGCTGTTGTTGTCTTCCACTTGTCACCTTCCCATGTTTTCCCAATGTTTTTCTCATCTTTTTTCTTACTGTCGAAAATCTGTTAAGGAAGAAAAGATGGAATAGCTGCACAATGCCTTTTAATGTTTACCACAAGGACCACTTTGTCTGGAAGCGCTCAGAAATTCAGGAGCATTTGCTTGCACAAGTGAGGGATTAAAGTGCCTGGGGGGCAGGGGGGAGTTATACTAACACCACCCCTAATGTCCCCAGGCTTAGACTATTCCAAACTCCTTCCCATGTTGAGCAGGAAAGTAGTGCCAGGTTTAGGAACAAGACATGTAAGCCATGGTTTAGGGCCTCATATTATGAGGGGGCTTTAAATATATTGGAGATAACTAAGATGAAATCTCTTTGGCTTAAATATGTTGGAAAGTCTTGTGTGGCTTACAGCAGAGTTGCTTTATAGAGAGAGAAAGTGTGGCAACACAGCATTTAGTATTGGAGGCAATAAGCACAAACTAGAGCCAGTTTAAAAGAAGTTCAAATTGGCTTACTTTATTTACATCTTCAGAGAAGGCTATTGAACACTGTTTAACTACAAGCACTCCCTAATGCTGGGTGGTACCCTTTCATTACTTTCTAACTACTGGCATTTTTTTCTCTTTATTTTTATGGTATGGGGCTCTGAATCTTGACATAGTTCAGGACTTCAGCGTGTCTTAATCCAGCCCTGCAGGAAAGTTTGTAGTACATTTCTGCGTATGTTTGCTTTAATTAGGCTTACCATACGAAAAGGAGGACAGGGCTCATGGAACTTTAACAGTTGTAGAGAAAAGGGAATTTCAGCCAGTGTCATTTGTACGCAAGTAGTTCCTGGTGAAATTCCCTCTTCATCACAACAGTTAAAGTTGCAGGCACTATTCTAGAGTGACCATATACAAAAGAAGGCAGGGCCCCTGCAACTTTAACAGTTGTGATGAAGAGGGAATTTCACCAGGAACTAATTGCATACAAATGACCCTGGCTGAAATTCCTTTTTCTCTACAACAGTTAAAGTTACAGGAGCCCTGTCCTCTTTTTCATATGGTCAGCCTAGCTTTAATGCACTTAGCAACTTTTGCCTGAGCACAAATCCTGCCTTACCAGGGTTCTTGGTTGTACAGAGACTTCTAAAAAAGTTCAGCCAACTGTTTTTTTAGTAAATGAGTTGGTATATCCAACATCCAATCCATCCCAAGACTGCCATTCCCTGCTGGTAAAATATAGAGAGAATATTGCTTGCAAATTTTCTGTCCATCACATGGTGAAATCCATCTGTGTGTGTGTGAGAGAGGGAGGGAGGGAGGGGTGGGGTGGGGTGGAGGTGGAATATAAAAACATTGATGACAAGAGGTAGGTGCTAGCTTGTTTCTTTGCTTTAAGCGTTCTTTTTTGATCAAGTATTACATTTTAAAATGCAAGAATTAAAATGGGATATCTTCCATATTCAGAAGCTGACAGGTTTTGAATTAATGTAGGTTTCTGTTTCACATCTAGTTCATACTGCAGACAAGAAGATTCTCTGAGGTTAACCTGTAAAATGTAAGATGCTGAAGTCTAGAGTGACCATATGGAAAGGAGGACAGGGCTCCTATATCTTTAACAGTTGAATAGAAAAGGGAATTTTTAACAGGTGTCATTTGTACACATGCAGCGCCTGGTGAAATTCCCTTTTCATCATGAAGTTAAAGCTGCAGAAGCACACTCTAGCTATACCAGAGTGACCAGATACAAAAGAGAGCAGCTTTAACTGTTGTGATAAAGAGGGAATTTCACCAGGTGCTGAATGCATACAAATGACACCTGGCGTACTTCTTAACGAGGGGAAAGCCCCAGGGTGGATCCACAGTGGTGGCAGGTCATTTAGACGCAGCTGCCATTGCGGGGCCATCCAAGAGCATTCCTCTAAAGCTCCGCTTTAAAAAAGTTGGGTACTTACCCCGACTTTTTCATGCTAATGAGGCACAAACATGCATTGCCCATCTGTTGCCATCCTCCCGCTTTGTGACGGAGGTGTGTCCCTGGCCAATGGCGAGCCCTGATTGGACAAGCAGCTGGGATGGGGGGAGGGGTACAGCGAGCCTCCTTGCCTCCCTGGACACAGAGTTTCACCTTAAACGAAACACAGAAAAACTCAAAGAAATTCCAGCTAAGCACGGGCGCACTGGGGCAGGGGGTGGCGGTTCACCTCCGTGCCTCCCTAGAACTGCAAAGCTTCGCATTTGAAGACTTGTGTGTTTTGTGTGTGTGTGTGTTTTAAATGGAGTGCCCAATACCAGAGCTGCAGCGTGCCCAATACCAGAGCTGCAGTGCATGCTCGCTCCTCCTGCCCTGTAACCCTTTCCCAAGCAAAGCTGCAGCAACAGTCTCGGCCCACGCGCTCCTTCCTGCTTCCTACAAACGACCTCTCTTCCTTCTCTCCCTGGAGCCCTGGCACCAGTACAGAGCCCGCAGCTCAGTCTGTCACCACCACCCCCAGCCCTGGGACCATCTCCAAAGGCAGCAGTAGAGAAACTGAGCCCATTGGCCTTCCGTCGCCGGCAGCGGCAGCAGCAGCAGCAAAATCAACAGCCGCTGTCACCACTGCTGCTGCTGCTGCTGCTTTTTTCGATGACCCTCATTCTCCAGCCTCGTCATCTATCTCCCTATGCAATGTTTGCTCAGATATTACTTGCCTCTCACAGTTATACCTGCAACCCACTCATGGCCATGCAGGTTTACGTTTATAGAAGAAGAAGAAGAAGAAGAAGAAGAAGAAGAAGAAGAAGAAGAAGAAGAAGAAGAAGAGCGAGACCCGAGCACCCCAGTGCACGGGCAGCTATGTACCAGCCGGCCACTCCTCCCTTTACAAACCCCGCACTTGCTCCTTTGCATGGGGATAATGTGAAGGAGTGCAAACGCAGGGGTTTGAGGGCTCGGGGTGCAAATGCGCCACTGTCAAGACGTAGCCCTGCTGAAATTCCCTTTTCTCTACAACTGGTAAAGATACAGGAGCCCTGTCCTCCTTTTCATGTGGTCACCCTACAGTTTATGACATGTATGACATATTAGTTGGTAGCTGTATCAGTGCTGGCTGTGGTTCCCCCATGAAGACGGAGAAAACATGCTCAACACGCGTGGAAGGATTCTGAGGCCAGGCTGTAAAAACAATTCCCATAAGGGGGACTGAGGGCATATAATACTGTGGTTATTTCTATTGTTAAGCTTAAGTATGTCTCATCCTGGTCAGTGCCTGCACAGAAGACTAGCAGGATACACATGCAAAAGCAATGCATCACTTTCATGGATGACACTGCACTCTCACTCAAACAGTATTGGAATTTCCTTGGGTGCCTCTAGATGGGCACTTTTCCCCGCAGTAGCTTCGGAGTGGCAGCAGGTGGATTGCATGACGCTGCCGCCACTCCAAAGCTACTGCGGGGAAAAGCCCCAAAGCTCCGCTCTAAAAAAGTCGGGCATTTACCCCGACTTTTTTAGCTTGGAGTGAAGCGACGACGGCATTTGCCATCTGTTGCTCTTGCTCCGGAGCTTCTGGGAGGCCTGCCACAGTCTATGGTGACCACTGATTGGTCACCATGGGCTGGGCAGGGAAGGGAAGGGGATGGACCAGCGAGCCATAAGCTCACTGCACCGCCTCCGCAGTCCTTCCCCCATTTTAAAAAGTTTTTTTAAAAAAAATGAAACTCACCGTTGAAGAAGGGGGGCGATGCTCCCAGCCACCCCTACAGCTGCTGCTGATGTTCTGCTGGGCAGGTGTGGGCGCGGCAGTGGCAGGAAAGCCCACCGTGGCACTCCTTCCACTGTAGATGGATGGAAGGAACGCCAATGCGTGGCACGCTGCCTGCAGCTACGAAGATGAGGGCCTTCCTGACCTGCACTGAAACTAGGGGTGTGTATACAAGTAAAATTCAAGTTTCTCAAAGTTCTCCAAATTCCACCTTGAAGCCCATTCTGTCTCGTGTCTGTATCAGATTGTGACCGTTGTTGTTTTTCTTTTTGCATGAAAACTTGGGTGCATTTCTCCAAGCGTACATCTCAATTGTGCGCATTTTTGAAATATATGCTTTCTTCTCCCATTGATTAAAGTGTGTTAGTGAATATTTTTCAAAATTGCACTTTTTTCATGCACATTTTTCAAATGTACAAATACTGTTGAATGCTTTTTTATTTTTGGTTCACAGATGACATTGCAAGCTTGGGAATGTACAGACTTTGACCATAGGCTGTGTTCGAGCGAGTCCATGTTTAGTTCAGGAGGTTTGAACTGGATAAATCCTGATGAAAAATGAAGTGAACTGAATTTCTCAGACATCCCTAATTGAAACAATCCCTCATTCACACAAATGAGAAGTGAACTGCATGACTTTGGCATGTTCCACCTTCCATGAATCCACAATGGGGTTGGTTCAGGGCTATGTTCATAGTGTGATCATATCAATTATCAGTGGTACATGATGGGATCATGTTAATTCTTAATAAGCAATCATTTACTGGATTGGTTGTGCTGGTACTAGAGCAATTTTTTTAAAGTTAGACACTTTATCACTGAAGCACATACAAACTATGCTGATGGGGCCCGCATCATTCCTTGTCCCTAATGGGGCCACCATTCTTTAGTCAATTGGTAGATAATAATAGTGTGGAATGTTTTCCCCAGTGAGGTACACCGGACACCATGATTGTCACCTTTCCAGTGCCAGGTAAAAACTTTCCCCTACTCCCAGGCATTTGACAGCATGCAATAGGTCTACTTTCCACTCAGATGCCTGCGCAGAAAGTGATACTGCAAGTGTTTGGCTGATGCCTAAGTAGCAGCCCAGCCTTGTACTCATTTGACGAGTTTTATTTCTCAGAACTTGGTACAAAGCCAGTCTATAGAAAACGCTTTTCTTCCCATGCCCCATCTCCGAGACATCCTCAACACTTTATTGGGCCATTAAGTAGGCCTACTTTTTATTGGATCTGATTTCTAGGATTTCTCTGCACCTTGTTATTGCATGTAGGACCACTTCACATTGCCCTGGCATGCCTTTGTTTCCAATTGTACTGGCTCCATCTTAAAACAATCCATTATGGTAGGAGGACATTCTGTGCTATCCTTCACAACTTGGACCAGCTCCACTGATGTACTCCATCTGGTTTATTTTGCTGGCATTAGGCAGTTCACAGCTGTGGGGATCTTTATAATAAGGGCAGAAATACTCACATATTTTGTCTCTGATCCCATTATGTCTTTGTTTTCTTTCTAGGGGTGTCTGATCAGGATTGCTTGGGAATCAATGGGGGTGTTTGTTTTTGTTTTTACTCACCAGCTTTGTTTTTTTCAATTAAAAGTAGAAAATTGTGTTTTGATGTGACATCTAAGGACTTTTTAAAGAGATAACTCTGTTGTGCTATGACACCGTGGTAGAACACAGGGTCCACCTGTATAAGGCCCCATCTCTCACTGGAAGGATCTCAGGCTGAAGGATTTGGGAAGATCTTGGTCAGAGAGCAACTTCCAGTCAGAATAATAATAATAATAATAATATAACAATATATTTATTTCTTACCCGCCTCTCCCTCTGGATCGAGGCGGGGAACAACATTAATACAATTCAGCATAAAATATATAAAACTGATTCAACACATATAAAACTAATGAATTATTAAAAACATATAAATCTAATACATTATCAAAAAGCATCTTAAAATTCGACTGGGTAGGCCTGCTGGAAGAGATCAGTCTTTATTGTTTTCTTAAATTCCGGAAGACTGTTAAGTTGGGGAATCTCTCCAGAATACTGGGCTACATGGATCAAGTCTAATTGAATCATTTGTTTGTCTGTATGCATTTAATTGTGCTTTAATGCATTTGTTTTATTATTTCAAATCAGCATTCTAAATTTGGAAATGAAAACTTAAATTGTGACATTTTTGGCATTCAAATACCATTATTCTGATTTCCCAATCTTGAAAATATTAGTCATGCAACATTTTGTTTCAGCTTTCTTGATACAACCTTCAAGTGACTGAATGTCAGAACTGCTTTCCTATGAAGTCAGCACTTGACAAAATGAGATGTCTGGGGCTGGAATGCAGCTGACGTCAAGAATGCCCCACCCCCCACCCCACGCTTCATTGTAAGCAAAGAGAAGATAAGCTCTTGGTCAAGAGTTCCAATAAAACACTTGGAATCACTAATGGACATAAATGTAAGCTGCAATTCTATACCCACTTACCAGGGAGTAAGTCCTATTGAACACAGTAGAGCTTACTTCTGAGTAGACATGCCTAGGATTGCACTGTTAATGTATTATTGATCATGATGGCAAACTCCATTAGGCCAACAGATGAATTCATGTTGACTGCTGTTTCATATGCATATTTCAATTATCATATGGTATGGTATGTTTCAGTTAACATATGTTATAGTAAATTTCAATGCTCCATGAAAATTGATACCTACCAATAATTCTTACCATCTCAGATGGCCAGCTGAATATACGGTGACCATGTGGAAAGAAGGACAGGGCTCCTGTATCTAACAGTTGTATAGGAAAGGGAATTTCAGCAGGTGCCATTTGTCTGCATTCAGCACCTGGTGAAATTCCCTCTTCATCACAACAGTTAAAGCTGCAAGAGCCCTGTCCTCTTTTGTATCTGGTCACTCTACTAGGCAAAGGAGGTCCAGACAATCTGCCAGTTTATTAAGCCTGAGATTTAATATTCTGACAATCATTCTAAATTATATGGAGGGGATGCTATTATCAAAGTCATTGGTGGATATTGGTAATGGGAGGTGGTGTGAAAAGCCTGGTTGAGAAGACAAGGTCATAGACAAAGAATATGGACAGGCTTCCAGAAGAATTCAAAGATCTGGTTGGATCAGGCCAGGGTCCATCTGTTTCCAGCAGGGCCCAGCCTCGAGGTGGAGGTTCTGTTTAGCCATCATGGCTAATATTTGAAGAGTTGAGAAAGTGATTAGAGACATTTTTCTCTCACTTTTTTTTCTAATAGTAGAATTTGGGGTCAACAAATGAAGTTGATTGGCAGTAAGTTCGGTTTCATGACAGATATAAAGAGGTAATTCTTCACATAATACATGGTAGCTAAAAAGAAGTTCCGTTAATTCTTACAGAAGTCATGTAAACACACAAAAGACACACGTATGACTTAAAAGTATATAAAGATATCTGGCACATACTGCTCAATCCTCACAGAACATCAGAAAGTCATAGCGGGGGTGGGGATTGAATTTATTTACCAAAGAACATGAATGTCTCTGAGTAACTGAGAGCCTTCTGGATATGGGGATTATTTCCAGCCTAAGGATTGTGCTGCTTACCTGAATATTTGGATTCACCCATCTCTATAATTGACTGTCAGCAATGCTACTGGTATCAATGCTGAGCCAGCAAGATTGACAGGGAAGGCTCTTTCTGCCTGCCTGCCTGCCTGGGTCACTAGCTGAGATAAAACTAGATTCCATAAAAATGTGACTATTGTTTAGCACAGAAATCTCTTCTATTTGATGCCTTAGTGTTTATCATCAATCTTAGTTGTGGAAAAATAAAGCCAAACCAGTTCGATAAAATGCTCTTAAACACTGGAAACCACTTCAAAATATTTGGAAATGTAAATTTTAAAGGGACTGCTGGGTAAGTATATGCAGAATGTCAGCCAAAGGCAGTGCCTCTTCTTGTAAGACTGGGGCTAATTGTAAAATAATGCAGCGGTTCATCAGAGTTGGGAGAAGACAGAAATCATGGGTTAGTAGTGGAAAATAGGGGTAAGAGATTTAGGACAGGGTCCATGGGGAAGAACAAGGAGTTGTAGAGATTCAAGGCAGCTTTGCTGTGAGCTCTTGAGTGGTTTCTAACCCACTCCACAAATTTTACTGCAAGCCGTGGGTTGCGGAGTGGGTTAGACACCCCCCCCCCCCCCCGTGCCACATGCCAGGTTCGGATGACATGGTAACCCTCGACACAGCATGGGTAATTAAAGAAATGCTGGACGTGTTAGTGGCACTCATAGGGGCAGGGGAAACAACCCATATATTAAAGTGCGGGGTGTGATTTATTAATAATGATATTTCTTCCTTTTTCCATGGAGTTTCTCATTTTCAATTTCATATTTGCCTGACCAAAGAGTTTTAGGCATAGGTTTGTCAAAATGTAATCAAATTCAACCAAAACAAATTCAATTAGCAAACCCATGTTTAGTTTAACATGTTTTGTTAAGTGTTTTCCATGTTCACTCAAGCTCCAAAATACTAGGAAGTTACAGCTGTTAAAGGTCATGCCCTTAGCAGATGGGTTATGTAGGTAAGATGCATATGGTATGCTATAGTTTCACCACTGCCTTGCGGCTGGATGGCTGTCAGTGGCAGAGTGGTGGACCTCAGTTCACTGAAACAAACATATGGAGTCTATGCAAGTGAAATGATTGTGTAACTGAAGCTACCATTCCACATTACCCAATGGGCAACCAACCAATACCATTCATACAGAACCGTATAGGGTTAGAAGGGACTCTGAAGGTCACCTAGTCCAACCCCTTGCAATAGGTAAAGCATTTTAAAACATATTTCCTTTTTAACTAACTAAGTGAGAGAATGGACAGGATGGAGACTACTGTTAGTGCCAACACAACACTGCACATGGAAATTGTATGATGTTGCGCATTTCAGATCTGTGGCAATCATGTTCTGTGCCAGGGCTGAGCTCTGTGATATGCAAACCATGAACAATGGATCACAATAAGAATTTAGGAAGAGAAACAGGCCCTATTCAGGTGTTCCTTAATTGTGTAGGGTAAACACATTAGCCATGCCCCCTCCTCAAACATTTCCATTGCCCTCTACAGGTGGAAGGCAACATTATGAAAAGAACAGCCTGGGACCTAAGTCTACCATGCTGCCATTGACAGCTGTCCAGCTCCAAAGTGGTAGTGAAGCTGGAACTAGCCACAACATAGGATGCCATACCTTATTTATCTACATAAATAAGTAGAATTTCCCCAGCATTTTGGAGCTTGCGTGAACATGGAAAGCCCTTAGCAACACATATGAAACTGAAAGGTGTGTTAGTAATTGAATATAATAAATACTCTTCAGGTTCCTGTATGTCAGTCAATTGCCTGCTCTCCCTGTCCCCTCTCTCCAGTCACTCTGCATCTGGAATCTCTGCCCCTTCGCTTTTCCTGGGAGTTGTTTCAACTGAAGTTGAGCAAGGTTTCTCTGAGAACTTCTCAGCTCAGCTTACAAATCTGGGCCATGACATCCCATCAACTCAATTAATGGGCACCAAAAGTGTCATCACCACCATTGCCATAGATGCTGTTGCTGTCACAAAATCCCTAACTACGTTACAATTCAGAGTTAGTGAATAATGCCATTGGCATGGGTTCATGGAGTACTCTGGGTCACCCACATATTTGTCACATTTGGAATCACTTTGGGGCAATTTTTAATTCAAACAAAGTAAGCCAACAAATTTGCATACTGGCATCACTGAAATTCTTATGCCTAGGCAGAAAGGGATTCCTCTGAGACAAATCAGTCGGGAGGAAAACTGACTATACACTTATTTATTTCTGATGACTTTCTAAACAAGTGTGTGCTCCTTCTATGTTATCTATCTATCATCTATCTATCTATCTATCTATCTATCTATCTATCAGAAAAGAACATGAAAAGGGATGTTTGGTACATTCCAGGATCAAATAAAGAAACTGGAAAAATATTTAAATTTAGATAAATAACAAAGAACCGGAAAATATCTTTCTGGCTGATCATTGATACAATAAATGCCACTACCTAGGCATTTTTGGGAGCAATGTCCTTTCTCAAGCAGAGACTTTGTAGCACCTGAGTTTTCCCTTATACATAAAGACATTCTTTAATGTAGGGTGATGCCAAAGTTCCATGTGGATAAAAGATGTGTCTCCACAATTCTCTGACATTTAAGTTAACAACAAACTCACTTAAATTTCTTTAGGTTTTTCCAATGCCCCCACAAAATTAACCGTTACAACTGGGCAGGAAGCTTTATTTTTGTTTCTCCCGCTTATTGCTGTACTATATTTTGCACATGCAAGAGTATGCTTAAATGTGCAGAGAGGTGACTGTGGGCATATATATATATATATATATATATATATATATATATATGTTTGCTTGTGTTTATGTGTATAAGGCAAACTGAGTCTATTTACAAGCTGCTTCTGCAGTTATAAAATACATCACTATTATGAATTGCTTCATTAAGCTGTCAATCCAACTGCTCTCTGCTCCCGTTTCTCCACTGTCTCATTTGCATTACTCCATGGGGGCTGGAGGAGGGAGCTGCGTTGGTGAGGGTGGAGAAGGGCCATTTGACATCACATTCCTATACCTCTAGATGCAGAACCAGCTATGTCACCAGTTCCAGAGCTGGATTAAGCCTCTCCTTTGGGTTTTGCCAGGAGTGGAGATGCTCCATGGAGTCATTTATCACGAAGCCGCCACTGGTCACTACTAGTACTCAGGGCCTGGGTGCTGTGGCTCCTTAGATTGCCAGGATGCTTCTCAGGAGGAGAGACTTGCCTGCAGTGCATTTGCTGCATTTGGAAGAGCTGATGATGGGCTGGGTCCCAATACCCCCCCCCCCGAAAGTGCTGATTTTGCTGAAAGCTGCTGACAGTGATGGATCATTTCTCGTCTTGCCTTTCCGTTGTACTGCAAAAATGGGAGGAAAGGAAAAGAGGGGAAAGGAAAGAAGCAAAGAGGGAGATTAACTCTTTTGACATGGGCTCTGCAGTTTTACAAGGCAAGATAAAGCTGCTGTCCAGGCTGGGCTCAGATAGGCCAAGTTCAGCACAGCCTGCCGCATCCTGAGACCCTATAATGATTTACTTAACAGGCCACCAACACCAAAAATGGTGTGAACCATTCTCTGAGGGTGGGCGGGGATGGAAGAATGCAATTTTCCATCTCCTCGTCATTCAACTGCATCATGTTCATGCACACAAATACCTCTGGCGTTGGAATACAGAGACAAACAGGGCAAGAAATCTGTTTTAAAGCTAAGAAACATTGGACAGTGTAACAGATGCACGGAATACAGACGGATACAGATGGCCACAACGGCATCACACGCCAGAGGTTATCATCATCTCTGACTGAAGCCGAAGACAGACAAACACATTTTGAAAGAGAGTCAAAAGTGGTGAAAGTGACATCACTTCCTATGCCACACACACACACACACAGAGACACTTCTTTTGCCCCATTCATTGTTCTCTCTGGACAAACAGGTTTTGCAGGCCTTTGAAATACAAAGCCTGCCAGAGGCAAAAGTGGAATGAGTGTGCATGCTGCAAGTAGCCCTTGTTCCTTCCCACCGCCTTTAGCTCTTTGGAGAAAACATAATCCATTTCGCCTCTCGTCTGCATATGTGGATTTTTGAGAAACTCTGTTCTGTTTACAAGTTTTGAAAAAAGTGATCTTCCAGGCAGCCCTCATGCCTGTGAATATATCACTCAATCCATCTATATAATATTCCCTATACATACATCTGTCCGGATGTGAGTTCACCTACTTCTCTTGAATCATTTTGCTAGCATGGTGGTAATATCAAAAAGCCGAGAGTGAGGGAAAGGTAATGGGCTGTGCTTGAGAAACATGTGGCCTTTCATGTGGGGAAACTCCTCGCTTGCTGCCAAGGCCTCTTTTTCCTAGGAATTGCTTGCTTCCAGACAGCTTGCTTCAGTGTGGAATCCAGCAATCCTGAGTGATTCTAGGACAGCAGAAGCCAGGAGTCCAAATTGCCTCCCTCCATCAGCCCATATCTGCATTGTGAAACCTCTCAGTACGACAGTAGAAAGATGGCAAGGAGGCACCTCAAGGGCCTGAGAATGTGGTGGTGAGTGAGTTGAAGCCTGGGAAGTGGGGTGGAAAAAGCAGGCAGCTTAGGGAAAGGAGGGGTAAAGGAAGAAAGGCCAGGGGGAAGGAAAGTGGGGGCAGGAGAGGCAGGGGGGTGAGGCAGGGACCTAGCGGAAGGACATAGATGAGGCAGGGGACAGAAGCCAGGTGGCCACAGAAAGAGGAATGGAGGATGCAAGGGGCCTGAAAGGAGGACTAGAAGGAACAGAAAGGAAGGAGGGACAAACTAGAAAAAGGAGGTTGGGATGGACACTTCCCCGCCCACTCAGCTGTAATAACGCATCCTGCATAGGAAGTAGGGCTGTGCAGAGCGGCTCGGCTTCAAAATTTGAAACAAAGCTCCATTGAGGGGCTGCTCCACTTCAAATTTCAAAGCAGTTTCATTGCTCTGCTTCATTGGATCCTCCCTCGAAGATCTGCTCCGTTTTTGAATAACTGCTCCATTACAGTCAATGAGAATTAACAAAAATGCTTACAGATCTGTCAATTTTAAAGCTAAAGAGAGGAAACTTGGCACCATGATAACACTTAAGTAAGGTTTTAGCTGTGCAAAGTTTGAAACAAATCCGCTCATCCATTGATTTTTAGGAATTTTTTAAAGTTTGAGGTTTTAAAATTATTATTTTTAAAACCACTGGAGCAATACCCTTCAAACTCAGGTTGTCAAGCCTCCTCTTTGGGGTCTTGCACTCTGAGCAGTTTCAGCCCTTGACATCAAAGAGATCTCCAGTTTTTAGCTAAGAAGTGTTGGGTGGGCGTTTGTTGAGCGAGTAAGCAATAGACCCGTGAGTGTTGACCCACCAGATCCAGCTACACCACAACATCACCCCATGGGCAGAGACAGCAGGCAGCTATGCAGGTGGGCACAGAGAGGCTGGCAGAAAGCAAACAAACCGACCCTGTGGGGCAGGCACAGAGGAGTGAGACACAGACAGTGAGAGATGTTTCAACATCCCCTTAATAGGAGGCTAGGAGGAAGATCCTTTCAGGGTCCCTCGCACAGTTGACTGTACTGTGTAAGCACAGCTCAGCCAATAATAATAATAATAATAATAATAATAATAATAATAATAATAATTTTTAAAAAGAGCCTGCCTGACTGTAAATGACAGTGAGTCAAAGCAAGAAACGCACAAACCGGCCCTGTGAGGCGGGCTGGTCGGCGCATCTATGCAGCGTTTTGGATGGTGCCATGCTAATGTGTGGCCATGACAGGATCACAGCAGTAGGAAGAAGTAAAGCAACCAGTGACATAAGTGACCCAAGGATTGTCTTGATACAAAGCAAGAAACACACAAACTAGCCCTGCAAGGTAGGCACATTGGAGCAAAAAATAGACGGTGAGGGATGCAAATGCAAGCTGGTTTGGCTGTGACTACTAAATGTGGTGAGGGAGGTCCTGATCACCCGCAACAACCCAACTATAATAATAATAATAATAATAATAATAATAAAGCAGCTGCAGACATAACAAATGCAAGCTGGCTTGTCTGTGCCTAATATATGACCATGGTGTGGTTACAGGAAAAAACCCTCCACAACAACCCGGACTAATATAATAATAATAATAATAATAATAATAATAATAATAATGCAACAAAATAAAGAGCCTGCCTGACTCCAAAAATGTTCTAGCTCTGCTCCAAAGGTATTCAACGGTTTTTAAACCATCCCTGCTCTGCAAACTCAAAACTTCGATGGAACTCTGTTGAAACTTTAAATTTGTGGAACAGAGTGCACAGCTCTAGTAGGAATGAAGCCAGAACAGAGATAACTGTAGCAAAGCTATCTCTGATCAGATAGAATTGTAGTTGGTTTAGCAGCCTGAACTGATAAAAAGCCCTTTGAGCCACTGAGGTGAGGAGGCCACCTGTGCCTCAAGAGACAATGCTGGGTCCATGAGCACCCCCAAACTACAAACCTGTCCCTTTAGGAAGAGCGCAACCCCTCCAAAGTATTCCAAAACACCACCCACTAACAATACTTCTGTCTTACCTGGGTTAGGGTGGTTGTGTCTCCTTTTTTTTACAGAGGACAGTTTGAAGGGCTGCCGGAGGACTGTCCTCTCTTTTTGAAGATCTGTCCAGTTGAAGTCCTGTATAAAGACAAAGAACCATCAGAAGGAAGAGCTGGGCATTGAAATTGCCCATCAACAGCCCCTGGACAGCAGTCTGAGCAAACCAAACACATCATAGTCTTCCATACTATGGTGAGAAGTGCCATATTTCTATTTAAATTATAATGATTATTTCTAAAGTTGCATCTATACATATAACTTACCATATTCAATTTATGTAAATGTGCCCTCTTTTGTCTGGTTTCTTTTTGGGGGGGAGGGGGATGCATTTCCTTTCTCTGCTTCCTCTTTTTCCATAAATAGCCACCTTAGTCTGGGTTGAGTCTCCGTGTATAGTCCCTCATCCAGTCCATGCCCACGTCCGTATTCAGAACACCCTCTGCCTCATCTGGATTTGATGAAAAGTAGCGTTGGGTGTCAACTGCATATTGCTCCACATCTCCAGATCATCTTTCCCAGGGGGTTCATGTAGATGCTGAAGCATAGTGGATAAAAGAGAGGCCTGTGGAACCTCACAGCTTATGAACTCCTCAAGGTCAGAGATCTAGGCCTAGTTTCCACTGGAGTGGACCCCAGCCAGCAGTCAGAAGTGGTAGAGCAAAAGTGCAAAAGTGAACCTGTTTCTTCTATGGCTTGTTCAGGATGAGGTCTTGTGAGCTTGCTGAGAAAATTGGAGCAAAGACTTAGATATTGAGCAAAACATTGGTGGGGGTACATATGGAAATGTGTGAAGGCCTTGATACCCAGATCCCAGGCCATATAGGCAGTGGCGGCTGATGGCTCCGCTCCTGGTTGGGCTGTGGATCCATTCTGGGTTTCAGTCAGAACCAGCCAGAACTCTAAATGAACATTAGGATATTCAGCTCCTTAGGCAGCTCCTTTAGAGTTCTGGCTGATTCTGAATGAAACCTAGATTACAATTACAGGGGGAGTCTACACAAGTAGAGATGCCCTTCTGCTTTAGAAGTTATTCCTCCAATAAGTGGAGGGTGATGGTGACAGGGGGTGGAGCTAGCACACTTATCCTCCCCCTCCCCCCATGTTGATTGGACATGGAAGTAGAATGTCTGAATCACTTTAATGGCGATGACCCGGAATTGGGAGACAACTGACTGAAAGGGGGGCTGGCAGAGAGGATGGGCCTATGAGGCCTGTGGCTTAAACATTGTTCTAACAACAGACTGTCATTCCTCATAAACATTTTAATCACTCTTTAATTGCCCTTAATCCTCATCCGTTTCCTCTTCACAAGCACTTTAGTCATTCCATAGGGAGAGGACATAGAGAAGTATTGCCCTGGGTGTCAACAAGCAAGTTTATGGCTGAAGTGGATCCAAGTCTTACCCCAGCTCTTAAGACTGGTGACTGCGACATAACCGCTTGGCCTGCTTTCATCAGCACCAGACATCTCTGTTTGCCATGACGCTTGTCCTCCACATCTCTTTGTTCTACTCACATATCCATACGGACTCTCACAGGCGATTCTCTTTCTGGCTGAGAATGGGTTTCTTTGCCATGCTCACATGACAGCACAGAGCTCTTGTCCCTCCAAATACTTTTAGATGTGGCACAGGGAAAGGGACGCTGGAACTGTCCTGGCCCTCCTACCCAACAGCTAGGGCCTAAATGGCCTCTGTCTCGCCTTTCCCCAAAGCGCCCATCCTTTCCCCCCACCCCACCCCCCGCCACAACAGCCCATCTCCCTTGATGACTTCCCCTCCACTCCCGCTAGCAGTGCAAGGGCCCATTTATTCTGAGATATGAAACGCGTGTTGTTTCTTTATTGTGCTTTAATGAAACAGTGTTTATTCTAGGCTTTTAATTCTTTCCATCTATTATGTTTAGACAACTCATTAACAATCATTTGTTATCATTAGACTTCAATTTTAAGCTCCTTTTCCCAGGGAGGCAACTCACTGCTTTTAAACATATTTGCATCATAAACCGTCCCAAAGTCCCTTGGCACCATTTGGGATACTGCCCCCTCCTCTTCTTTCCAAAGCAGAGGGATTCTGAAAGCAGCTTCCACTCCCAGGGCCCCCTACCTTGCACGGCAGCCTGAAGTTGTCACTGCACTCTAGGAGGGCTTGTGCATTACCTCTAGGCTTTCATGTTAAATATGGGAGCAGTTTCCCTGCTGACCTATCTTATCCGCACAATACCTTTGGGATTCTCCAAAAAATCTCCTTCTGGGCAGGAATAACTTGCAAAGCACTGAACCCATTAAGTCAGTCCTGGAATGGGAGAGCCCTTTCCTCATAAAATGTGGAAAGACAGGAACCTTTGCACAGACAGCGAATAATTAGGGATGTATGGAAAAATCATTTCAGTTCACTTTTTATCAACATTTATCTAGTTCGTACCTCTCAGACCTGAATTGCGACCTGAGTGTGATCTATGGTCAAAGTCCATACATTTTCAAGCTTGCAATGCAATTTGTGGAACACAAAAATGGTGTTCAATGGGTAGATTTGAAGAAAATGTGTATGCATAAATGTGTACTTTTGAAAATTGCTCACAAACACACTTTAATCAATGGGAGAAAAATGCATATACATTTGGGGAGAAACGCCTGGATTTTCATACCGAAAGGAACCAAAACGGGCTCGCAATCGGATATGGACACAAGTTCGTACAAGCTTCAAGGTGGAATGAGGAGAACCTCAAAGAACTAGAGTTTTGCTAATTTGTAACATCCCTACGAAGAATAGACCTAGAGACAAAACTGAACCGAGTCATTATTCTGTCTCAGAAATAGAATCAAATGAAATAGTTCTGGACAAAAGGCTTCTCTAAGGTAATGGTGATCTAGATTGACTTTATCAACACTGCCAGTGCAGACTGGTTCACACAGGGCTTCAGGGTTGCGTACACTGGACCAGCTCATATCCAATTATCAGTCTTCTTTTTGAGCTGCAGAAGCAGGTCAAGGGCAGGCATGCCATCCAACAATGACCTCATGTCATACATGATTTGAGAGAGTGAGCCTGCTTCATGTATGTCTTGCATCTCATGAAACACTATTTGCTGGAAACCTCTTTGCTCTCCAGAGTGGAAGTGCTCATGACAAAGGGAGACTCAGGTTCAAAACCCTACCCTGCCATGATGCCCATTGGGTGACCTTGGGCCAGTTACTACCTCTGAGCTGAATGTTCCTCACAAAGACGAGGAGGGAAACCATGCATGCTGCCCTGAGCTCCTTGGAATAAAAGCAGGTTATACATGTAAATAGATAAATAAGGATACATTTAATGGTGATACACAGTCCCATTCCTGATGGAGCACTCATACAATCATTTTGTCATGAGTAAACAGAACATAGCTCTGGTTGGTCTGGGTAGAAAATAATCGGAGCTGTGCACAAATGCATATTTTGTGAACTGTCCAGAGAACTTCGGCTATTGGACGGTATAGAAAAGAAAAGAAATGAAATAAATAAATAAATCCCAACGCATGAGAATTTCTCTGAAATTTTCTTCTCCTTTGAATTTCTTTTCAAAAACCATTTCTTTTCTTTCCAATTGATTGAGAATGGTCAGTAAAACATAGAAGATTTTTTGGGCATAGCACTAGAAATTAAGCTCCTCTCTGCACTAATGGTATCAAGTGCACCTCCACTCGAAGGCCCTTTCCAGTCCACACCAGGCAAAATGCATGGGATGGCCCCAGGCTGCTCCCTGTGAGTCCAAAAGACACACAGGGAGTCCCAGGGGTGGGGGTGGGGCAGGCACAGGATTTTTCTGGGAAACCACAAACTAGAAATAGCCCGATTCTTCCACGATCTCGGAATCACGGAAGAATGTGCCCGCCCACCACAGTACTGCCATAATAACTCACGAGTAAGTGTGGCAGCACAGATGGCCACGGAGCCCGATCTTGTGTAGGGGTTTTTGTTTTTTGTTTTTTTACTTACAGTTTTGCATTGGAGTGCAGGAGAGCTCTTCTCGGCTTTATTTTAAAAAAACAAAATGGCAGGCATGATGTCCGACGACCTGGAACGTCGTGCCCATGGATGTGGCTTGAGCACGCCAATCCCAGAAGTGGCTATTTCCAGGATCACCCATGCTGTGCCCACTACACCCTTGTAGTGTAGAAAGAGCCTTAGTCTTTTTAGGATTTATTTAAAGTTTGAGGTTTTAAAATTACTTTTTTAAAATAATGCTGGAGTCATACCCTTCAAGACTCCTCTTTAAGGTCTTGCACCTTGAGTAGTTTCAGCCCTTGTCATCAAGGGGATCTCCAGTTTTTAGCTAAGAAGTGCTGGGCGGGCAGGGCACCTTTCCTGGCACTGATTTCATGGAATCAATCATAGACTCATAGAATAGTAGAGTTGTAAGGGGCCTATAAGGCCATCAAGTCCAACCTCCTGTTCAATGCAGGGATCCACCTTAAGGCATACCTGAAATATGGCTGTCCAAGTGCACCTTGAAGTCCTCTAGTGTGGGAGAGCCCACCACGTCCCTAGGTTATTGGTTCCATTGTCATACTGCTTTCAGAGTTAAGAAGCTTTTCCAAATGTCCAGCCAGATTCTGGCTTCCTGTAACATGAGCCCATTATTCCATGTCCGGCATTCTGGATTGATTGAGAAGAGATCCTGGACCTCCTCTGTGTGACAACCTTTCCCATATTTGAAAAAAGCTATCATGTCTTCCCTGAGTCTTCTCTTCTCCAGGCTAAACATGCCCAGTTCTTTCAGTCTCTCCTCATAGGGCTTTGTTTCCAGACCCCTGATCATCCTTGTTGCCCTCCTCTGAACCCCCTCCAGCTTGTCTGCATCCTTCTTGATGTGTGGTGCCCAGAACTGGATGCAATACTCAAGATGAGACCTAACCAGTGCTGAATAGAGGGGAACCAGTACCTCACGCAATTTCGAAGCTATACTTCTATTAATGCAGCCCAAAATAGCATTTGCTTTTTTTGCAGCCACATCACACTGGTCTACAACAATTCCAAGATCCTTCTCGCTTGTAGTATTGCTGAGCAAAGTATCCCCCTTCTTGTAACTATGCATTTGGTTTCTTTTTCCTTGGTGTAGGACTTGGCATTTATCCCTGTTAAATTTCATTCTGTTGTTTTCAGCCCAGCGCTCCAGTCTATCAAGATCACTTTGGAGTTTTTTCTGTCTTCCAGTGTATTAGCTATCCCACCCAATTTTGTGTCATCTGCAAATTTGATGAGCATTCCTTGAACCGCTTCATCCAAATCAGTAATAAAAATGTTGAAGAGCACTGGGCCCAGGACTGAGCCCTGCCCTACCCTGCTCGTTACCTCCCCCCAGTGTGAAAATGTACCATTGATGAGCATTCTGTTAGTCTGATTCTGTAGCCAACTGTGGATCCACCTAATAGTTGTTCCATCTAGCCCACTTTAGCAAGTTTGTGAATCAGAATGTCATGGGGCACTTTGTCAAAAGCTTTGCTGAAGTCAAGATGTACTATGCCCACAGCATTCCCACAGTCCACAAGGCACGTTACCCGGTCAAAAAATGAGATCAGATTAGTCTGACAGGATTTGTTTTTGACAAATCCATGCTGGCTTCTAGTAATCACGGCATTGTTTTCAAGGTGTTTACAGTTTGGCTTGTTTATAAACTGCTCCAAGATTTTCCCACGGATGGATGTCTGACTGACTGTTCTGTATTTCCCAGGTTCCCCCCCCCCCTTTTGCTCTTTTTGAAGGTAGGGACAACATTAGTCCTTCTCCAGTCATCCAGCAGTTCACCCATCTTCCATGATTTCATGTAGATAATAGACAGTGGTTCTGAGAGTTCCTCTGCCAGCTCCTTCATTACTCTAGGATGCAGTTCGTCAGGCCTTGGAGATTTGAACTTGTTCAAAGAAATTAAGTGTTCGTAGACCATCCTGCCTGTTCAGCTTGTACTTTTTCTGGGGGGGGGGGAGGGTCAAAGACCAGCTTTTGGGATAAGACTGAGCCAGTCATGGGAGTCATCCCACCAAGTTTCAGTTATGCCTAACAAGTCGTATTTGCTTTCATGCATTAAGAGTTCAAATTCGTCCTGTTTGTTTCTTATACACTCGCCATTAGTATATAGACATTGATGACCATGTGCTTTATAGTCTGGCTTCTTTTCTACATTGTTGAATTGTTGAACATTGTGTTCTATTTTTGAACATTGTTGAACATTGAAAATTGTTGAACATTGTGTTCTATTTTTGAACATTGTTGAACATTGAAAATTGTTGAACATTGTGTTCTATTTTTGAACATTGTTGAACATTGAAAATTGTTGAACATTGTGTTCTATTTTTGGGCACTATTTGAGCTGTTCTCTCTGTTCTGGTGCATAAGCCTTCATCCATTGTTGCCTTGAAGTTTACATCTCCCATCCTTGTAGGATTCAGTTTAAAGCCCTCCTGATGAAGTTCTTCATGCTGTGGCCGGACACATTCTTCCTAGCCCTTGCAAGGTGCAACCTGTCCCTTGCCAGCAGTCCATCTTCCAAGTATCATATCCCGTGGTCCCAGAATCCGTATCCCTCATGTCAGCACCACCTTCATAGCCAGTCTTCACCCAGAGAATTTTTCTTTCCCTTTCTAATCCCCTTCCAAGAACTGGGAGGATGGATGAGAAAACTATCTGGGCCCCAAAGCTCTTGAGTTTCCTTCCCAGAGCTTCAAAATCTGGTGTGAATTCTTCATAGCTCCATTTGGCAATATCAGTTGTTCCCACGTGGATGAAAAGAAAAGGATATGTGTCAGTGGGCTTGATGAGCTTTGGCAACCCTTCAGTCACATCTCTAATCTGTGCTCCAGGGAGACAGCACACCTGGCGAGTCCATAGGTCTTCGTGACATACTTGGGTTTCAATCCCACGCAGCAGGGAGTCTCCCACAACCACTACTCTTCTCTTCTTCTTGGTCGACTGACCTGCTGCCTCTTGTTTACTGTTGCACAAGGTCCCCTGTAATTCTTCCTCTGCAGACTGTCTTCCAGTCTCATCCTCCAGTAGCTGGAAGCGGTTGCATAACTCTAAGGGTTCCAGTGGTGCAGAGTGTCTTCTAGTTCTTCTGATCCTGTCACCCGTTTCCAAGGAGTTTCCTCTTAGTTGGCTTTCCTCATCTCAGCATTCCCCACTTCTGCTTCAGCTTGCTGTTGATCTTCAATCTCTTGTGCTTCTTGGTGCTATTGCAGTTCCCCAATTCTGTCTAAGAACTCTTCTCCTTCTCTGATTCCTTGGACACTTGCTGCTCAAGTACTTCCACTTTTTCTTCCAATAGTGCATATTCTCTATGCCGTTTTGCTTCTGCCTGTATGATTGCATTGGAATTGCCTGTGCTTTGTCCTGTCTTCTCTGAAGCTGAATAACAAATCCCCCTACTATATGAGGGCGTCTTATGAGAACAAAATTTTGTTACGAAACTCCCCCTTGACCTCCCCCTTGACCTCCCCCTGTCCAACTCCTGTTTGCTCTCACTGTTTGCTCGCTCTGATCGCTCCCTCTCTGGGAGTTGGCTTCCTTATATGGAGGCTCTGTGGGTGAGTGGTTCCTGGATGTGGGATATAGGTCCATTGCCTGTTCTGGATGGGATTGCACTCCCTTCTTCCTTTTAACATGTAGTAGCAGTGGTCTTCCCCCCCCCCCAGTCGTTTTGCAGGTGGTCAGACTTGCTTTAAAGTGATGCATGCCAAAGTCCCAATGGCTGGCCAACTTCATTTCTTCAAAAAGTATTGGGAAATAATGATGCTGCTTTGGGTTTATAATAATCATGATGACAGAGTTCAGAATTTGTTAGATTTGGATTATTTGGATTTTGTGTCAAGCATCCTTTAACTCAGCTTCACATTAAACAAATGACTATCAAAGTGTTTCCACTGGAGGGGGGAGAGAGAGAGAGAGAGAGAGAGAGAGAGAGAGAGAGAGACTTTATGACTTGAGTTGGAGGAAAAGAAAAAGCAAATTATCAGAGAGGGAGAGGGAGAAAAAAGGAAATAAAGGGGGGAACCAAGGGGGAAGATGATTTTCTATCAACAAAACAGCAGGGACAAATTTGAGTTCATCTCATTGGAAATGTCTTCCTCATATGTGAATACTGCCTGAAGCCAGTGCTAATCTCCAAGATTAAAGCCTTTTAACAACAATTAACCCTCTCTCTGCACTAACACACTGGACACTCCACTGCCTATCTGGAGATGGGTCCCAAACAGAAGCTACAGAGGTAGCTTAACTCTTGCCCTCTGGATTGCACAAGCAACACTTCCAGTCATTTACTGGTGTGTAGGTGCACCACCTGTTTTTTAAGTGACATGCACCACACTGAAGCCTGTACATGATTACCTTCCACTACCTGATTTATTTGCAGGAGAATTAGTACTTTGTGGTACTGATCTTTCCATTTTAAGGCTTGCATTATTCTGTAAAAATTGCAGCATGTCCTTCAGCCATTCCAGCCACTGCCCGGCAGCTTCATCCTGTACTTTAAAGGCTTAGGAAAACACCATTGAAGCTTATTTTGTACACTGCTTCTCAGCAGGTGCCTTTTTCTCCTTCGTTTTCTGGTTGAGCCCGTTGTTCGCCATCTTGTATATGATACAGCTGAACACCATCCCAAGGAGGCATTTCAAGCTCCCCCTCCTTTATGGCAAAGTTGTCTTTGCATGGTATTGTTGTTGCTTTTAATTGAAGCTAACAAATAGCAAGCCACAATCCTAGGGATAGGAAGGCTCTCCTTCTATGGGATAACCTGGTAACCACCTTTAATGCAGAGACAGCAGTTGCAACAAAGTTTACCTTTTTATTGAACAATGTCAGTGATGAAGCAAGTTCTACAGTAAGACAGCTGAATAGGTCTGTCAAGTTTCTTGTTCTAGCAGGTCCCCTGTGGTTTTGGAAACTGAATGACAGGCAGCAGAGTAACAGGTGCAGTTTTCATATCTATCACCCCATGCTACATATTGCTTCACCTGGCACATAACTGCTTGTCAGGTAGCTTCTAAATGTACACAGAGTTGTCAGCCTCATCAAAGAAAAACATGGTCAATACTAAGAGCTGGTGGTGGTCTCGCTGCAGATTCCCATGGGCTGCATTGCACTGTACATGGGGCATCCTTGCCTCTGCATCTGTTGGAGAACTAGGGGAGACATGTGAACAGTAATGATCAGCAGTAGCAGCCACAGCCCCTTTTCAGCCAGCTGCTCAGTAGGCGATAATGAATTAGTATCAGAGAGAGAGAGGGGGGGGGGGCAGATTCACACCAAGCAGGATATAGCACCATGAAAGTGGTTGAAAGCGGTAGATGGTATGTGTCATGGGCCCCAACAGCTGCCAGTGCAATTCAATATCGCTATAATTCAATATCGCTCCTGCCTCTTATATACCTGCCGCTTTCCTGCTTGGTGTGGACCTGGCCACAGAGAGGGAGCGATGCCACCTAGGTACTCTTCCAGTGCCTTTACCTCAGACCACCACCATCCCATTACGGTGCTCCTGCTGCCTACTTTTGAGGGTCCACCTGCTGGATTGTAACTACTGAGGCTGCATGTTGGACGTGGCAGTGGAATGCCATGTGCACTAATAGTTCATTCTTTTACATGTGACATACCCCCATGACATGACTGTGGCAAATGAGAGACATTTGTTCCGGGCATATGATATAGCCCCAGGTGGCACATCCTATGATCTGAGTGATGGGCTTCCTGGCAGGAGTTTAGGCAATGTGTTGGTGTGCCATAATTGGCTGCAGCTCAGTTGTGGCTGTATAATGGGCAGAGCTGGGGGCAGTGGTTTTTGGTTCTCCCATTTATTTCCATGGATGTGTTTGAAGTTACACTCTTTTTCCAGCATAGCATTATGCCATGGGGGGCAGGAGTGAGCTCTGCAGGAGCTTAAAACTACCAACTAAGTTCCAGTCCTCTCCTGATCTGACCCTGTCTTTTTCATCTCCTGTGCAGGCAGTCCTGCGGCAACATTGCGGTGCCCCGGCTGTTCCTTTGGCAGAATCCTAACACAGGCACAGAGGATGGGTTAGTTGGCATCCCAAAGCAGTCCAGCCAGAATAACTGGACCATAGGATTGAACTGAAAGGGCATTGAGCAATAATACATTGCTGCATTCCCTTTCATGCAAAGTGAACACATGGACAGTGAGGAGGGCTCTTTATTAACAGAGACTCAGGTAGGTTTTCACCCTACTCCATCCGGCCCCATTTTGCCTGTAAGAATTCGCTTAGACAACAAGTCAGGGGAGGCTTTGTTAATCTTCTTTCTTTCTTTTCTTTCACTCTAGCCTAGACTTTCTTTTTTACTACCGCCCAGAGAGCTTTGACTATGGGGTGGTATAGAAATGTTAATAATAATAATAATAATAATAATAATAATAATAACAACAACAACACTGGCCATCATGGCATTTTGTGTATTCCACAGGTAGGTGGGTCTCTTAAAAAAACAACACCTATTTCCTGTAATTCTATTTTTCCTTTTTTTTTATTATTCACAATGACTTTTGTGAATAATCCCACACACCCTGAGGATTACTAGCCTCCCTATTCTGTCAGGTCAGGAAGACATTTTCTGTGACACAATAGCTGAGGAAATAAAACCGAGAGAGAGAGAGAATGCAACTGTTCCTGAGCCACCTGAGAGTGATGTTCCTGGACATAAAGTATTTGCTCCCAGGTCTCGTGAAAGGGTCCAGACTTATCTTCTATTAAACAACCCATTTAGAGACCTGAAGAGATACCACCACCTGATCCCAAGTTTTGCCCTTGCTAAAGCTGCAAAGGCAATGGACATCTCCTTCTTGTGGGTTAAATGGAAACTTCAGTGTGGTGCAGCAACATGATAACAACTTTCTGAGACACTATGAGAAAGAGGGGGGAAAGCAAGAGAGGGAGGGAAGGAAGGAGGGAGGGAGGGAGGGAGAGAGAGAGAGAGAAAGAAAGAAAGATAGAAAAAAAGCAGACTAGCCTAGCAGCAGCAACAAAGTCCGTGAACTCTTGAAACAACAAGCCAAGCAGAATTTTCTTGGAAGGAGCCACATCAGCTGCCCTTAAAAACAATTAAAACAAACAGGACAGAGAAAAACTCTCCGTGAGGTGATATGGGGAAGGGAGGGGGACAACTCTTCAGTGTTATTGCTACAGTCTTGCCAGCAAAATGGGCAGCCGAATTCCCCTTTAGCCCTCCCCATCAGGCACAGGGGTAGTTCAATTACTATTCCGGCTGGGGCTGGCGAGTCTCCTGGCCCTTCTTTTAATGTAAGGTTATTGTAATTGATATGAAGGTAATTGATAATGTGTTACGGTGAATAATGTCTTCAATTTTCTGCTAAATCCCATTTTTGTAGCCATCTGGGCTCCTCCAACTGCACCCCTGGGAAGCCGAGTAATAGATAGTAATTATTCTCAAGTCATTTACTTTTTCAAAGTGTTTAGTGCTTATCTGTTTTACAATTAAAATGGAAACGACCCTGATTCACTTCCTTTCTTTTTTATTTAAATAGCATTCACACACACACACACACACAACTTCCCTACAATTTCGTATGCACTGGAGCCCTCAAATGTGCATATATATATATATATATATATATATATATACACACACATACATACACACACACACACCCCATTGGGACACACATGAATGCTCATGTAAATCCTCTCCACATAGGAGCTTTGATGGTTTTGGAGTGAGTCAGATATACAGAAAGAATAGTGTGATGTACTACATATATTCCTCAGTACACATTTTAATACCCATTGTATACTGATGAGGGGAAGAGGCATTGTGAGAAAGGGCTGCTCTTAGATTAGGGTTTGGTCGTTTAAACCAACAGCAACATGTCCCATACCCTATGGTGGGGCCAGAGGGTGGAGTTGAGCTGGTGCCTGAGGTGGACCTGGGCAGGACTTGGGGAGTCAGAGGTGGACCCTAGTGAGCTCTGGAAGATTAGGGGCAGGTTTAGACATGCATGTACAATACTTGTTTGTTCTACATTTGATGACTCACAGCTGAAGGTTTTGCCTTGTGGGGTGTTTGGAGATTGGGAATGACATTTTTAAGGGGGAAAAACATAAGTGGTTCAGTTCGAGGCCAAATTCCATTTTGGAGAAGCTCTTGGGGCCTGCATTCCAGTGGTGGTGGGGAGCTGAGGGCAAACAAAGCCTTAGGGGAGGCATTTCAAGCTTTTAGAATTGGGGTGGGGTGGGGCAACTGCATACATGGCAGGAAACCACCAAAGGGTTGGTGGCTGAGGGAAAGGAATGGGGCCAGGAAAAGGGCTCATGGCCTTCTGGGGAACCTCAAAGGGTTACGCTGGCATCCCAGGCTGGCTGGATTTGGCCCCTGGGCTTGACATTTTGCACCCCTGTGCTAAAGTGACCACTGTTGGTTTTAGAACCTCCTGCACGTCTCTGTTTGGTATATTTGCAAATGGGGAAAGGGGCAGATGCATGGAAACACATGTACAGTATGGGGCCAACACGACTGGGCAGAATCTAATCGATGTGCATCCTCCATGAGGCCTTTTCTGACCTACTGCTATGAACATGTTATAAGACGATTGCATGTTTTCTGGTGTATTTTGAACCAAAAGAACCTATCTACACTACTGCTTTAAAACAGTTTTAAACCAGTTAATAGCTGTTATTAACCAGTTTAAAACTGTTATAAACCGTTTTAAAGCAGTAGTGCAGATAGGCTCTTATTAGTCTTCAAGTCAATGATGGAAAGGCTACTACAGGATAAATGAATATGATGTAGAACAGGCAGAGAAGAGCTTTCATGAATGTGTAACAGTGGCCCTGAATCTCATACTAAGGATTGCTGCCTCAGCATTCTCAATCTGGGTGGGGGAGCCCTGAGGTTGTGATCCTTATTTGAGGGTACGCATACTGCAAGATGCCCTTATTTTAAATCTTATTTAAGTAATTTATGCTGGGGAGAAGGGTCTCCAAGGGTCTCTCAAGAATCTGGTCTTAGAGCATAATGTAGCATGGAATTTCCATCTGGTGGACTTCATATTCTCAACTTGCCCATATCTGAATTCTTTCCATCGCTACTAAAAAATAACGATCACATACTTTTTGTTCTCATGCTGTGGGCAGGAGACTGGCCAATGGGGGAAGACCTGTGGACTCCAGAACAGCCATCTTGCCCATCAGGTCATCAGAGCAAAGCAAGGATCTCAGGCCCATGGACAGGTTGGCAACATCCATGGTGATGTATCTACAGCTACATTAGACAGAAGGAGTGAAGAATGTGGCTACCAGGTTGCCAAGGGTACTAGAACTGGGAGGGAGACGAAATAACCACTCTGCCAGACAAAGATAGTGTAACTTCCCTCTGCACTCCCCCCCCCCATTTTACACTTTTAAACAAAAGTTTTGCTTTATACATTTTAAGGCAATCATATTAAGTATAACCGAATTCATTAGCTTTACCACCAGGTCATTCCTGGTGTTGCTGGACTGCGACTCCCTTAAACCCTCACCATTGGCTATGCTGGGTAGGGATGATGGGAGTCGCAGCTACAAGTTGCCCTCTCCAGTTTTATGCTTTAAAAACAGCCTCTAGTGGGGGATATTGGGGGGGAGGGGTCAAATTAAGAGAATGCAACTGAGAATTTTGACAAGCAAATCTTAACCAGAGAATGTGCCGGATCGGATTCATTCAGCTCTGTGTAAAGTAGTTGACACCTCCATGAGCCACTATGGTCTCACAAGAACAGTTGCAGATGCTGTGACAAATGGACATCTGTACCTCCAACTCTGCAGGGTAGGACAGACTGTAAGACACACCCCTTATTGCTATTTAGGGATATTCACTGCTACTGCTTGTGTGATTACTAATAACCTGAACACATGAGAATCTGGCCGTATGTTTTTCTTGTATGCACTTGAATATTTAAGTCAATATAGATTAAAATAAATATACCATCATATGAAAGTTTATTTTGTACACAATTTAAATCTACAAAGGGTTCTGTGGCACAGTAAAGACCAACAATTGCATTGGGGTAGCTAAGCTGGTAGATATATATGTACATGAGCACAGATAGTGGGGGGGGGGAGGGATCTTCATAAATCTGACAAAGGGGAGGTGAATTGTCTCCAATATACTATAACATCTATTAATTTCCTAGCCTTTGGGATGCCACAGGATCCTTTGTTGTTTTTGCTCCAACTGTCTAACACCTTCTGGAATTTAAATCAAGAATACAAGTACGTGTGCTAAAGTTTAGCAGCTAAACTGTGGAAACATGTGAATACCACCACTAAAATGTACAAACATCAAATCACAATGTTCACATCCTGAAACCCAAGCTTAACTATGAAATTAAATAGTGGTTGCAATTTGGGAGATGAGCTAGCAAATATTATGACTCTAGAGTTTTTCTGTTAAGATTTGAGCTATGTAAAAACTGAGAAAATGAGCATTCAAATCAAATGGTTTTTGAAAAGCCAGTGAATGTTGAATCTGGATGAATATTTGTTTCAGAACCAGTTAAATTCAGTTTCAAATATATAACTGCAACTTCCCTTCATCAGGTCCGACACTGAGTCATATCTGTGCTGCTGGATGTTTGCCATGCCCCAGTGTGAATCTCTGGTGTTGCACTGTTTGACCTGCGCTGCTGTGTCAGTTTGTCTGTCATAATATATACTGGCCCAGTATAATATATACTGATAACAGATGGGCTGGCATAGGTTAGTGATGCTGTTCAAGTGACGTGGGTAATATTGGAATACAAATGTGTCCAACTTGTAATTCCCTAGCTGTATTATGAATTGAGCACTGTTTCCCATGAAAGTTATTTTTCAACTGCGAATCTGTGTATATATATATACATATATATATATATATATATACATATATATATATATATATATATATCTGTGTATGTGCATTCAGGAGACTAGGCATCCAAATGCAGCTGTTTTGCAGGCACATGCAGAAAAGGTCTTTAATGCTTATCAACCCCCTTACTATCACTGAAACGGATTGCTGCGAGCTGTATAACCACACCTTTTATCAAGTCAACATCTTTGCTATTTGAATCAATCCTCTAAAATTGTCCCTTGCACACATTTTATCTAGTTCTTATCCACTTTCCAGATTGGAAAAGGTCAATTGTCCTTGGGTGCGTTAGGAGGAGAGGCTAAATTTCCACGTAGCTTCTCATACTGGCATGTGCTGCCCTCTACAATGTGCAGAGAGCAACCATCACTGGGGGAGCCATTCGTAGAGCATCATCAGATGGCAGGGAAATCGCATTTTCCTACCATCGCTTTTTGCCCCACTTCTGTCCCACGATACTTCCTCTTTCGGGGAAGAAAGAGGAAGTAAACAATGACTGCCTGGTCCATTCAGTGGGCATTTTTATCATGCTGCTGTTCCTGCACACAGCAGGAAATGGCGACATGTTTCGCTTTTTGAAAAATTGGATTTACCAGAGTCTTATTTTGTTGCAGAAGGAGCAGGAGACGCATGGGAGGCAGACATCATCATCAAAGGGACCCACGAAAACTGTAGGTGGCCAGTAACGAGCATACGATAAAACGCTCATCTGATGACACACTTAGAAAACAGATTTCCCCCCCCCCCCCCGAATGCTCATGAAAAAAGCTTGTCAACCTTGCCAAGCCAATTCTAAACTTAGCCAAGGGAAGTTGCCCATGATTACGGTAGGCGTGAGGGAACCCAGTGCTCTCATACTGCGAATTGAGGCAGACATCCTCTCCCCTCAGCTCATTCCTATTCCCAAATTCAGAAGGAAACATGTGAAATGTTTACATGCCACATGTTTGCTTGTTTTTCTTTTTCTTTCCTTCTTTCCAGTTTCATGCTTTGCACATGGCTGCAAATTCAGTTGAGTACCAATATATTTGGAACCTAATATGGTGTTGCAGACAAAATATGTGGTTCTTCCCATATATTTTAAAGGGTTGCTAAAAGGAGGTGCTAAAAACAATGGAGGAGGATGACAGAAATCAGGAGGGAAAAACAGGCATGCAGGCAAGTTGCCCTAGAGCAATAAAAGAGGCACTTTCTCAAATTTGTGTACCTAGAACAGATAAATAAATTTTGCATAAATATGACATTTGCCCCCTGCAAAAAACAAGAATTCAAGTTTGCTTTTCAGAGGGGCAAGGAAATATTACTTTTCTTGAACCTTGACACACTTTCCCCACATAACTTCCAACAGTGTGAAGCAGGAAAACTTCAATAATGAGGAACTGACGGTATAAAGTAGGGATTCCCATCTTAATTCAGTTTGATGTGCACTTCCAGTTTTCAGCTGAATGTAGCCATTTGGTTCACTCTAAAACAAATCTCATCTATATCATCTAATCTAATTGGGAAGGGATATACTGAAAATGCTATCTTGAGCCCATTGTATAGGAGGGGAATAACAGCTAAAGTTTAATCCAAATTTGAACCTAAACCAAATTTTCCCCAAAGCAAAAGTCTATAGGTAATTTAAAGTTCTAATCTATCTACTATACATCAAATCAGCCCAAAATGCCAGTTTACACTTTTTTGTTACTTTGATTTTATAGACCATCTACCTTATACATGCAAGATCCCAACACCATTCTCAGCCTGTTTGCCCTCCCACCCCATACTTACATCATGTATACACTCAAGTGCTGCTGAAGCACTGTTTGGAGGCCTTCTCTGATAACTGACTGATCACTGAAGTGTTGCCTTCCTTTGCTGGCATTCTAAAGTGCTTTGTGCAGGAACATCCTGTCTCTCTTTTGTTTGAGTTTGTAAGTGTCTCTTTCTTTCCAATCCCGTCTAATGACTTTTCCTCAATGCAATTTGCAGAGGGCTGTGCCAAGGCGGCCTCTCCTGCTGAGACAGAAACAAGGCTCAGGAAAAAGGCGCCGAGGGAACTGTTCAGAGGAAAAAAGGGCACTGGGGGAGCCATCAGGACTCTCTGTTTATCTCTGTCACTCCCTGCTCCCATGCGGGGCAGTCTAGCCTCTCAGTCCCTGGCTGGGGCAAGGGAGAGATTGCTGCAGAAGCAGAATGAAATGATGAACACAGCAGATCTAGTGGGCTGCCAGATGTGCCAAATAAACTCAGGCAACCCATATTCAAGCAAGAAGCAAATATGTGTAATAGTATGAACCCTTTTCCAGAAGAGGAAGAGAGAAATGGTGGTAGTGATTATGATGTCTGTGCTTTGCCAAGTATCTGTGGATGCTTCCAGACAGAAAGCTGCTAGTTCTACCAATCAAAAGGTACTGTGCACCTATCCCACTGTGCACCTAGCCTTTTTCCTGAATGGGTTTTTTCCTGATAAGAAAAAGAGGGAGGGTGTTTACAAATGGAAGATGGCAATGTCTGCCTCTCCTAAAATTCCAGGAATGAGGCAGGGAAATTGCAAAATAAAAGCCTTGTCTGGAAGCACCCTGTATCTATCTCTGTGTATTAGCAATGTCCTCCACCCCCGCTCCTCATGTGCAGACATGCTGGTAGCCGGATGGAGAAAGCAGTGTAGAAGATGCTCTCAACCAATGACAGAGAACCGCATGCCATTCAGTTAAAGTGTGTGTGTGTGTGTGTGTGTGTGTGCGTGTGCATATGTGTGTGTGTTGAAATGGCTCCCCTACCTTCCCCAAAGTTCCAAACCAGCTCTGGCCATGAGCATTTTCCTCTGCCACTTTTGGGAAGTCTTCCTAGCAGCAGGGAGCAGCATGCAGGTGCAAACCATAAGCAAGAATAGGGTGCTAGCTGAGTGCAGCTCAGCCAACAGAGGGGGGTTGTCTAAATGGCATCTTTGCCCCGTGGTGGCTGCAAATCGGCACTGTGTTGGTTTATGACACAGCTGCCGATTCACTGCCACCGCAGGGCAAAGAGACAAAGATGCGACTTACCCCAACTTTTCCTGCCACAGTGAGGTCAGCGTAGCTCTTCTGCCAACTGTCCTCATTCCGGCACTGCACCAAGGGCATTACCGGGCAGAAGGTGACCTCTCATTGGGGAGAGGGTGGTCCTGGCAAGCTGAAGGCCGCTGGAAAGCCCATGCTGCCTCCTGCGTCAGGATTATCTGGCACCACCCTGCAGCACCAAAAGCACAGAGGTTTTTTTCCTACAGCGGGGGCAAACTGGTGCCATGAAGGCAGCCCCAGGGAGATGCCAATCCTTCCCCACCTCTTGTAATCACTTCAGGAACAAAGGAAGTCTTAGCCCCTCTGAAGCAACTGCAAGGTGTCTGTGTGGGAAAGGCTGGGGCTTTGGGGCCTGTTATCTCTGTGACCAAATCCCTCTCCTAAGCATCTACTTTGGTGATGAAGGGAGAGCTTGAAACGGCTATTGTTGGGAGGGATCTGGGACCTGTAGGGGAGCAAAGGACTCACCTCATTCTGCTGCCTATGTAGACTAGGTTTTACCTTCTTCACATTCCCCATCTCCGAGTTCAAAAGGGAGGGGGCACCATTGTAAAAGTAAAGCAAATCCTGACATACATCATTTTAATTTCATGTCTTTGGAGAGTAGTTCCTGAATAATCTTCCACCTGTTGGACATATACAGTATGCCCATTCTTGAATCAATTTCTGGCCCAACTCAGTATATGGAAAGGTGAGGTAATTTTGATGGGGTGGTATGAAATCCCCAAAGAGAGCTCTGCTAAAGATGACTTCAGCCACATTCCTGCCTGCCCGGCAACCTGCTCCATCCTCACACTAGCAAAAAGGAAATGAATATCTCAGCAACAAAGAAGTTTGCAAGAAAGCAACGGAGAGAAAGGAGAGCTGGAAACAAGATTAAACATGGCTTGAGAAACCTGCCCTGCTGAGACTTCCTCTAGAGGCATGATGTATTTACTAGAACATGAGAGGGACTAGAGAGGTGGTATTTATAGAAGAATAGGCCATCATTTACATGAAAGTGAAAATTTTAAATTGTAGTTTAATGGCCTTAAGTACAAATAAATGAGTAAATGGCAGAAGAGGGCTGTTGTCATTGAGGCGCAGTTAAAGATTAATTATTTGTACAAGTTTCTGAGGCATAGGAAAGTGTTTTATATGTTTTCTGGTGTTGTAGCGACGGTTTTATTGTATTGTATTGTGTGTATGTAATTTTAGAATTATGTGTTTAATGGTGTTCTTGTGTTGTATTGTCTTTACATGAGTTGTTAGCTACCCTGGGCTGGAAGGGTGGGATATAAATAAATAAATAAATAAATAAGACATGAGAAATCAATTATTAGATCTCCTGACATTTTCGTTCACTTAAAAGCAATATGGTGTGTGGGTGGGTGTCTTCAATTTTGATCAGAGTAGTGACAGGTCCAAATCACCCATCTCACCTGCTATGAGTCATCAGCAGAACAAATCCAGACTCCTGTATCACTTTCTTCTTTCTGGCTGAGAAGGCTCATCCTTGCTTTTGGGAAGCAATTATGTGGAAAATAACATAGAAGAAATGGTAAAACACTCCTTTCCCATCACTACTGAACCAATTCATGTTGCACCCCATCATGTTTACTCTGAAATGAAAAAAAAAGTGAGGTGACTTAGGAATAGTAACATGTTTACTTTAGAGAAAGGGCCCTGGACTACCCTAGGTGCTTGCACCACGGACAGACTTTCTTGCCATTCCCCTTTCATAGTGGTATTTGCATTTCCCAAATGCAGAAGCATGTTGAAATGGTTTCTAACCACTGATCCAAGGGATGCGGCTAATCCTTGTTTTAGCAAGGAATTTTCATGTATGTAGCCTTAGAGGACTAATAGGTCTGCAACATGTCAGATGGTTCTAAAAAGGAATGGATGAGAGGTATATCAATGGCTCTCTACTATAATAGCTATATGGAACTTCCCTGTACAGAGGCAGTAAATCTTTTGACTACCAAAAGCTTGGACCAAATAATAAGGGTTGGATAAAACCTTCATGCCTTGCTTGTGAGCTTCCAGATCTATCTGGCTTGCTACACCTGGAAACCACATGTTAGACTAGATTGAACCTGCTCTAATCCAAGAAGGCAAAACCAGGACAAACTGAGGCACAGATTTGCATTAAATGTGTGTGTGTTAATTTATATGTATATATGCAAATTTAGAAATGCCTTCTATAATTTAAAAAGCAATATAATGCATCGTATATTGTGTGCCTGCTGCTCAGTCTGCTGACCAGGTGCTAACTGTGGATGGGCAGCTTCAAAGCCCCCACTTTCCCTTTTGTGCCTCTCATTAAGGGAGATGGGATGTGTGGACCTGCTTCTAACTGTGTAGCCACATCCTTGGTTCTGTTTCTGAGGCCATGTCTACACCAGCTATTTATTCCTGGGTCGTCTCAAGGTCATCCCTATGCGTCCAAATGACACACAGGAGCTCCCGGGATCCACCAGGGATGACCTCTCAGTTGTCCCAGGATAACTGGAACTGCTTGTCTCTTGATTTTTCCCACTGCCCTGGGACAACACTGAGGACTGCGGGTGGTGTGGCGCATGCTCCCAGGTCCTTTCTCTTCCCTGTGAATAGCACGGCACAACAGATGGGCACGGAACTCGGGGGGGGGGGGGCTCTGTGCCCATTTGGGGTAAGGGGGTGAGCTTTTTTGCCAACCCTGGATGCAGTTTCTGGAGTCCTAGCAAGGTTCTCAGGCAGCACTTTAGCAGCAACTCCCCTCTCCTGCAGTTGAGGGCTCAATATAGAGAGAACATTAAGTACACCTCTTTATTATTGAGTCTAAATTTATTGGAGGGAGCCCTCCCTCTCCCAGCTTCTCCTCACCTTCTCGGAAAAGTAAACATTTAATTTTTTTGGTTGTTGTTAATAGATTTAATGTTCATTTGTTGGTCGCCTAGGGGCAGGAACGTGTGACATTTCAAATAATTGTTGTTTCGAGGGTTATCCTCTGGAGGAAAATGCTGCAAAAGTGTGGAGAAGATTTAAGTAAATTACTGTGTCAGCTTCTATTTATTCCCTACATGATCGCCAGAGGCAGGCCTGCGAGAGAACCATTAGAGGGCTGGCCATAAAACAGGGAGGCAGAATTTCAAAAGCCAGAATGCCATTATGGGAAAGTTAGTGTGTAACATGTTAAATTATTCCCCAAAGTGGAAGAAAAGAGGGGGGAAGATACGAGGCAAGGAGGAACAGTTGAATTCAAGAATGCCTGTGTGTGTGTGTGAGAGAGAGAGAAAGACACTAAGAGAGAACACCTTTGCATTTATGAGTATGTATATGTCACAGAGAGAAACAGGACTTATCTCAGAATAATGTTTGGTATTAAGGGGACAATATTTGGAAAAATTATGATTCCGCCCTCCCTCATGTTACTGCATGCCTTTTTTCAGGGGCAGTGATGCCATGGAGAAAATGGCCTTATCTGTGTGATGGGAGCAGCTGCATACAAATAGCTTGCTGCGTGAGGGCAGACACCATGGGGAGCCATTTCAAGGGGTCTCCATGCGGTATCCGACACTGCTGACCTGGGGTGGCCTTAACAGGAGGCAACGTGAGGCTGGCACTTCAGGCAGCAGTAGCAGCACGATGCCCCACTTGATAGAGGTCGCTCAGGCAAAGTGAGGGTTTTATCCAACCTTGTTCACGTGCCACGATCACTGCCACCGACCCTCCTCTGTGTATTGTGTTAGCTGTGGCAGCAGTGGCATGTTGCACCTCGTAGGCTGGGACCTTGTCACTGGTTGATTTGGGGGGGGGGTGCTATGTTTTAGCCTGAAAGGGGGAGCCGTTTCTATTCTCAGAATCTCGCAACCCCCCCTCCCCACAGAATCACCCCCTTCCAAATCTATATGAACTGAACATGTCACTATTAGAATTCTTTCCCCATGTCTTGATTCAGTGGCACAGCTATTGCCTTCCATTATCACGGCAACACAGGCCAAAGTGGCCCACAACACAAGCTGATATTATAGCATAGGCTGACCCTATGAAAAGGAGGGCAGGGCTCATGTAACTGTAACAGTTGTAGAGAAAAGGGAATTTCAGCCAGTGTTATTTGTATGCAAGTAGTTCCTGGTGGAATTCCCTCTTCATCACACCAGTTAAAGTTGCAGGGACCCTGCCTTCTTTTGTATATGGTCACTCTAGTATAGTGCCTTTTCAGATGGTCAGCCTATTATAGCGCTTAGGGGAAACATGGATATAGAGCTTTTCCAGCCAGCTTCCTCCATTTGTTTCTCTAATCAGACTGAGGGTGGCCAGCACTGCAATTGCTCACTTTCATATATGAATTTATTATTCTAATCTATGGAAATGAAAAGAATGTCATCAACTTGTAGTTTTATGTTTCAGGCAGAGTGTAGGTGTTGTGTTTCCTGTTTTTACCATGTACTCAGCCCTACAATGGAGTAAACACAACATTTAGACAGCTTCTTATATCTCATTCACATTTTCCCATTGCCTCCCACTTCCAGATTAACCGCTGTGCTCATCAAGTTATACAGAAAATCCCTCAATTGGCTGCTTTTAAAATGTACTGTCCGTCTTCCTTTCTCACATGAAAGGGACAAATAATTATCAAGTAATAATCACGTCTGGTAGAACTAGGAATGTATAGTATTTGAATTCCTCCTGTGCTGCAGCCTGGCCAGTAGGATGCTCTCTTGCCAACGTGCAAGAGACCTCCTCCTCCGACTCTTCCTCACATTCATAAACATTGCAGGTGGCCCATATTATTCATTAGGGGAAAATAAAATAAAAAGTCATAGTAAAGTAATACCTTTATTAGGACCAACTAAAATGTAACAAAGTAATGAACAAGCTTTTCGGTTCCTCAGAATTCTTCTTCAGTCTTAAAACTGATGGCAGGAGATGGTCTTAAAGACTTGACAAAACAAGGTTCATGTGGTACCAAAGGTAAAGGACTGCTATCTTTCTATTTCCTTATTTTAAGGTATCACCTACTGTTACTTTTGAATTGACAGACTCTTATTCTCTGTCCTCTCCAGTTCTATGTTCAACTCTTTCCCTTTTTAATGCGTCACCTGACTTCTACTACTTTGAATGACTGCTATGTGTGTCAGTTTCTAGCCTCCTCCTCCTCCTCTTATTGTTATTTATTTATATCATACAAAACAATTAAGCGCCAAAGTCTTATATATTGTAGAGTTCTACTTTTATTTTCCCAAGCATCACTCTTCATTTGCTTCCAGCACTGCTTCATTTGTCCCCAATCCCTTTTCTGATGCAAGAATGATTGTAGAGTGAACAGGATATTCGTATTTTATTTCCAGCTTTGGAGAACCAAGAAGTCTTTTTGCTCCAGGATGTCCTAGTGTGAAGTATTCTGTAAAGAAGCCCAACAACAAATACCAAGAGAAAGATACTACTACTACTACTACTACTACTAATGAATCACAAAGATGTCTGGGTAGATAAATCATTGCTTGTTCTCAACCTCCTCAATATTTCTTTGCTAATAGACTTCAGGTTTAATTGAAGGATCTTCTCTGGACTCTGTCTGCCATACCGTTCTCTTTAACCCCACCACTCGGAGCTTCACAAAAGCCAATCCATTAAGGGTCTTCATTAGTTTGAGCACCAGCCAACCAACCAACCGTCAAAGGTCAAACACAGTCACCTGTCACAACATGGCAGTAAAACTCCTAATTGTATGGGAACAAATGAGATAAAGAGATGGTACTATTATCCTATCTGATTTATTTTGTTTCCAAAGAGTAATTTAAGTCTAATTTATTTCAGAAGCTAAATACAGTGTATGTGTCTAAGGTATCTAGGAAAAAGGCCTATAAACACACAAACACACACCTGATAGCTAGTTGGCTAACGAATAAACTAGATAGAGAGCACTGGTAATTTTTTTGTGGTTCTTGCCTATACTAGAATAAACTTTAGAATACCCTGACAAGGTGTATTTGTTTTTACATTTGTTTTTATGTGCCAGGATATCCTAGAGTACAGGTAGAAGAAAATGGGCATCCATTTATGCTGCATGGACAAAATTCTGCTTTCCCATCCAAAATCTGAAGACCACCTTTCTTCTGATCACCAATCCTGGTAGCAAAGGGCAGATGAGTCAATCTGATGTACGAGCTGCTGTATATTTCAAAGCAATTCTATAAGAGTGATCATATATGTTAATATATTTGTTTCATAGATTTTTGTATGCACTATGAAAAATGGCCCCTGTGCCCTCTAGTGGTAAAAAGAAAACACACTTTAGAAACACTAATGTCAATATGGAAGTGGCTTTGTAGGCCAAAGGGAAGAAAACAGATATACAAAATCTACAGACAGTAACAGATGATGATGATGATGATGATAATAATAATAATAATAATAATAATAATAAGCAAATTATTAAATAAGCAGTCGTGGACTGGTTGAACATAAATATTGTTCTAGATCTATCATCTATCAAAATATTCAGATCTTTAAGGCAGTTCATTGATCTTCAGTCCCATAGAACAAACTTCCCCAAAGTGATGGACCTCCAGATGTTTTGAACTGCAACTACTATCACCACTGACAATTGGTCATGCTGTCTGGGGCTGATGGGAGTTGTAACCCAAAGTATCTGGGACCATCATATTGGATTAGGCTGCCATAGACCAATGTGGCTGTTGGTGCTGTTACACTTTCACTAGGAAAGAAATACTCAATGAAAACAATGGATAGTGAATTTCTGCACAAATAGGAATCATTCCTGAAGTTCTCACCACCCTAACTTTCCGCTAGCGCTCAGGCTCCCAACAGGATTATTTACAATACATTCTCAGATTCTCATAGTGCTCTGTGCAGTAGTCTGAACAAATCCATTTAGAACTTCTTATCATTATGGGTTGAAATAAGATTCCACTCTAAAACTTTCCTTTCCAGTTCCTTTTTGTTCCTGACTGCATGAATTCCAATGATAAACAGATTGCTTTGTTAGGTCATTAATAAAGTAAGCAGGAATAGATAGATGATAGATAGCCAGATATAGCCCTGGGCTGAAAATATCTTCCAGACAACCATCTGTCAGGGATGATTTAAGGTGGATTCCTGCATTGAGCAGGGGGTTGGACTTGATGACCTTATAGGCCCCTTCCAACTCTACTGTTCTATGATTCTATGATTCTATGTATCCACAATCACCCATCAGAAATTTAATGTTTGTAAGACCCCAAGCAAGGTGCTGAACCCTGAAGAATGAGAATAGAGATAAGACAGAAAATTTCAGAAGACATTTTTCAGAGAAAAGCTCTGAGATGTTTCTTTTTGTGGTGGCGCTACCTCCTCCCCTCCCCTCCATGCCCCAGAATGAGACTAGATATTGGGTATTGTGGAGGATGCAAAATAGAGGCTAGGTAGCCAACACAATTGCTGCTGTTGCCACTTGCAATGGTAGCACAAACAATAGACTTTGGAGAGGCCATTTGTGCACAGCTATGGGTTCCTATACAAAACAATTGTCTTTTGTACTCTGCTATTTGAAACTATGCTGGACTCAGGCCACCAAGGGGAGCTTCTGCACTTCAAAGCATCTCTGGAAGCTGTGTAGGATCATGCTTTTAGCTTGTTCATGCAGTCCTGAAAATCTCTCATCAGTTATTGTATTCCTTAAAGTCAGAAGAAACACAGTTCATGGACATCTTTAGGTAGAACAGAAAGTTGATCTCTAGAAGTTTAGAAGATCCCTTCAATCGAGCACATTGGGTCAAGCAGAAACTAGGATGGTTATGAGCACTGAAGTAGGGGGCACTTGCACAGGACTGAACTGAGCAGGACCTGCCTTGCCTCGTTCCTGTGAGATGCTGCTGCCACCTTCCCCTGCCTCAACTTACCTTTCAGGTACTCCCCACATCCCAGCAGAGCTTTTATTGCTGAGAGCTCAGTCTCCCAGTCATAGTCCCAAGAACCCTAGTGGGAAGCTGACACTCCACATATCATTTCTACTGTGGAGAAGGCCCTCCAAGTTCCTCAGAGAGCCCTTTCCCCCACGTGTCCAATCCCCTGCTCCTCCAGAAGCAACCCCCCTGCCCCTGCCACCATAGAATTTCTGAGCGCGCTGGAAGCAAAAGTGCAGCAATTTCATTTGAAAACAAGAGATATGGGAAGCACAATTCTGGTTCCAAACCAGGCACATGCTCCCTTGTCTTCAAGCAAAATCACAACACAGGACGCATATTGCTCAGCCCTGCTTTAAAGTTAGGCCTCAGCACCTTAAATTGGGCTTGGAAGTAATTAGACTGTCAGAACTGAAGGGATGTGGCTCCACCTAGGCAATCCAGCCAGAAATCCAGCAGCTGAATTCTGTACTAGCTGAAACTTTTGACAGCCTCACGTATAACACATTTCAGTAATCCAGCCTGGAGGTTACTAGAGAAATGGAACACTATAGCCAGATTATCTCTATCTAGGAAAGGCCACATTTGATGAACCTGAAGAAGATGACAGAAGGCATTCTAAGCCTCAAGACACAATGTTGGATCCAGTCCAGGAGCACCCCCAACCTGAGAGTGCCAGCCCATCCAGAACAGGTTGTACATCACTTTCCATACCTGGGAACTCACCACCACAACCCACAGTGCCTCAGTCTTGCCAGGATTCAGCTTCAATTTACTGCTCTTCATACAGCCAATTATCCCAGCCAGAGCTTCGCCTGAATCTGATGACAAAGAGAAATGGAGTTAGTTGTCATCAGCATATTGATCACACTTCACACCTTCGGATGACCTCACTCAATGGCTTCATGTCAATGGTATAGAGCATGGGGGCAGGGGGGGGGGGATAAAATGGAAACTTGCAAGACTCCACAGCTCAAACACCATGGAGTTGTGCAACAACCCTCCAATGTATCTTCTGGAACTGACCCTGCAGGTATGTGTGGAACCACTCTAACACTGTGTCTCCGAATCTTAGCCCACAGAGTTGGTCTAACAAGATGTCTCCGTGCCAAATGATAGCCTAAGACCAGAATGAAATGGTTCTAGATAATCCATTTAATCCAACAGCACTCTTTATCCCATTGAATGCTAAAGCCATCAACCTGCAGGAGAGGGAGGCCTGCTGACAGGGGAGGAGAGGAGTGTGCCTGCCTGCCTCCTGGTCTTCACTGCTGCCACCACCACCACCATCCTCCAGAGGATTTCAGCCTGGCAGACTGCCACTCCCTGCAGGACCAGGCCCCCAGGTACTGAGCCAGCTGCTGTGGACAATTACATCTATCCCCCTCCCTTCCTGGGAGGGATATTTAAGCTGCTGGCTGAGGGGGCCTGGGAAAGCCATCAACCTGCAGGAGAGGGAGGCCTGCTGCCAGGGGAGGAGAGGAGTGTGCCTGCCTGCCTGCTTGCTGGCTTTTTGTTTTTGTCTTTGGGTTTTTTGTTTGTTTGTTTGTTTGTTTGTTTTTTCCCCTTTCCCCAGGCTTGAGCTATGTGCCTGGGAGGGAGGATACAGGGCCAGGTGGGGGGATCTGAGGGGAGCACAATCAGAGTAGTGACGGGTAGAGGGAGATATGGTGTTGTGAGGAGGACTTGCCAGGTTAGGGGAACAAGGCCCAGGCAGTTAATGGCTGTGCCTTGTTCCAGTCCCCCTCACACCCACAGGCTTGTTGGTTGCCTTATCAGCCAGCCCTCAGGCCTCCGGGTGCTGCTTTTAAATGCCAGATCAGTGCATAATAAGATCTCCCTCATCCACGACTTAATTGTGGATGAGGCAGCCGATCTGGCATGTATAATGGAGACCTGGGTGGGAGAGCAGGGAGGAGTTAGTCTCTCCCAGTTATGCCCACCGGGATACTTGGTTCAGCATCAGGGTAGATTTGAGGGCCGGGGAGGTGGGGTTGCTGTGGTCTATAGGAATTCCATCCCCCTCTGCAGGCTCCCTGTCCATGTGACTACTGGTCTGGAGTGTTTGCACCTTGTGTTGGGCCAACGGGACAGATTAGGGATTCTGTTGGTGTACCGCCCACCCCGCTGCTCAACAGACTCCCTAGCTGAGCTAACAGAGGTGGTCTCTGGTGTAGTGTTGAGGTCCCCCAGACTCTTGGTCCTGGGGGATGTCAACATTCATGCCGAGGGCACTTTATCTGGGGCAGCTCAGGATTTCATGGTCTCCATGACAACCATGGGACTGTCCCAACATACCATCGGCCCAATGCATGTAGCAGGGCACACTCTAGACCTGGTTTTTTCAACTGAAAGTGGGGGACTTTACATCAACCCCTCTGTCATGGTCAGATCACCACCTGCTGAGGTTTAGACTTACAGCGGCTTTTCCCCTCTGCAAGGGTGGGGGACCAATTAAGATGGTCCGCCCCCAGAGGCTAATGGATCTAGATGGTTTCCAGAGGGCTCTGGGGAGTTTTCCGGCTGATAGGGCTGGCTCTCCTGTCGAAACCCTGGTTGATCTGTGGAATGCAGAAATTACCTGGGCAGTTGACACGATTGCTCCTGAGCGCCCTCTCCTGTGTAGAGCTCGAACGGCTCCGTGGTACACCCCGGAGCTGAGAGTGATGAAACAAAACAGGAGACGGCTTGAGGGCAGATGGAGACGAACTCCTGATGGATGCAATCAAACACTGGTGAGTGCTTATGGTAAGCTGTATTCAGGGGCAGTGAGGACAGCAAAAAAACAATATTTTGCTGCCACTATTCAATCATCAACCTGCCACCCAGCGGAGCTTTTCAGAGTTGTCCGGGGGCTTTTACATGCTGGCCCCAAGGACATGGTAGAACCATCTGAGGCCCGTTGTAATCCATTTGCTGGGCACTTCCAGAATAAAATCTCTGGCATCCGTCAGGACTTAGACTCCAGTGTTATAGCAGGTGAATCTAGTGAGGTATCCAGAGCACAGGCTTGTCCTGTTTTCTTGGATGAGTTTCAGTTGGTGCAGCTCAAGGATGTTAACAAGGTGCTTGGACAGGTTCGTGCAACCACTTCCATATTGGATCCTTGCCCCTCTTGGCTAATAAAAGCTAGCAGGGATGGAACAACTAGCTGGGCCACGGAAGTGATTAATGCCTCTTTGCAAGAGGGAGTGGTCCCAGGCCTCCTGAAAGAGGCAGCAGTGAGACCACTCCTAAAGAAATCTTCCCTGGACCCTGAAAATCTTAATAACTACAGGCCAGTAGCAAATGTTCTATTCCTGGGCAAGGTCCTGGAGCGGGTGGTTGCGAGCCAGCTCCAGGCACTCTTGGATGAGACTGATTATCTGGATCCATTTCAGTCGGGTTTCAGGCCTGGTTTTGGTACGGAAACAGCCTTGGTCGCCCTGTATGATGACCTATGTCGGGAGAAAGACAGGGGGAGTGTGACTCTGTTAATTCTCTCAGCGGCTTTCGATACCATTGACCATGGTATCCTTCTGGGACGACTGGCTGAGTTGGGAGTGGGAGGCACTGCATTGCAGTGGTTCCGCTCCTACTTGGTGGGTCGGCTCCAGAAGGTGGTGTTTGGGGAACATTGCTCGGCCCCGTGGATTCTCCAGTATGGGGTTCCGCAGGGGTCAGTTTTGTCCCCCATGCTGTTCAACATCTACATGAAACCGTTGAGTGCAGTCATCCAGAGTTTTGGAGTGCGTTGTCATCAGTACGCTGATGACACGCAGCTCTATTTCTCCTTTTCATCTTCATCAGGTGAGGCTGTGGATGTGCTGAACCAGTGCCTGGCTGCGACAATGGACTGGATGAGGGCTAATAAACTGAAACTCAATCCAGAAAAGACTGAGACGCTGTTAGTGGGTAGATCCACTGACCGGATGGAGGGTGTTCAACCTGTTCTGGATGGGGTTGCACTCCCCTTGAAGGAGCGGGTTCGTAGCTTGGGGGTTCTCCTAGAACCATCTCTGTCACTTGAGGTGCAGGTCTACCAACTTTGGTTGGTGGCCCAGCTACGTCCCTATCTGGACAGGGATAACCTGGCTTCAGTTGTCCATGCTCTGGTAACCTCCAAGTTAGATTAATGCAATGCACTCTACGTGGGGCTGCCTTTGAAGGTGGTTCGGAAGCTGCAGCTTGTGCAAAATGCAGCAGCCAGATTGATAACTGGAACCAGTAGGTTTGAACATATAAGACCTACTCTGGCCCGCTTGCATTGGCTGCCTGTATGTTTCCGAGCCCGGTTCAAGGTGCTGGTTTTAACCTATAAAGCCTTACATGGCTTGGGACCACAATACCTGATGGAACGCCTTTCCCCCCACCCAAAACAACCCCCCCACCAAGCCACCCACCCCCAAAAAACATCAGCCCGACCTACTGGGACGGGTTCTCTTCTGCCGCCGCCGCCGCCGTCGCCGCCGGCTCGTAAGGCCAGCGGCCGCGCAGAAGAGGCAGGGGAGAGTCGGATCCGGAAGTGTCGTAATCGGCCCTCTTCTGCGCGGCCGCTGGCCTTACGAGCCGGCGGGGGACCCGGCGGCGGCGGCAGCGCAGCGGCGGACCTGGCTGCCCCAGCAGGTAAGTGCCCCGCGCCCTGCGCCTCGAGCTCCTTACCCGCTCCCCTCCGGTGCTCGAATCTACTGAGAAACAGGCTTCACGGCCTGTCTCTCAGTATCGCGCCAGGTGATGACATCATTACCCGGCGCGCTTCTGAGGGACAGGCCGCGAAACCTGTTTCTCAGTAGATTCGAGCACCGGAGGGAAGCAGATGCCCCTGCGGGTAAGGAGCGTGAGGCGTGAGGGAGGGCACTTACCTGCTGGGGCGGCCGCTTCCCGGGCTCCTCCGCCGCCACCGCCGCCGGGTCTACTGCCGCTCCTTGCTTGCTGCCACCGCCACGTGACCCCCCGCCACCCCTGTTTGCCCCCCCGCCCCCCGGTTGGGCCGGTTCACCCCTGGATTCCCGGTTAGGACCGGGAAACCCCAAGCCATCTGGACAGCCTAGGGTAGATCTTCCCTCCAGCTTCACCATCACAAGGCCTATGCCAGGAGTGTTGGGGGTGGGAGGGGAAAAGGCAGTTGAGAGATGCAGGACCTTCCCCCTCCCTCGCCAATGGCCCACAACCAAGTACAACTTCACTAGGCAATGGAACAAGAACCAGAAGAGAAGAAATGAACAAATGTCTCAGAGAAAAGTCTAAGGACTAAGATGAGCTGCTGCTCTCCTGTGAGAAGAAGTGATAGGAAGTGGGGCCTGGTCCTCAAAGACCTCAATTAACAAAAACTTCCAACATAAAACTTTCAAACCACGGCCTAGAGGAGAATCACCCTGGCCCAAACACAACCTCTGGGACTAACCTACATCACAGGATTGTTACCAGGATAAAAGGGGGGGGGGGGGAGGGGAGCTTGTTTACCACCTTTAGTTCCTGGAGAAAATGTGAAATATAAATGTGAAACATAAAGTGAAGAAGAGAAGATATAGAATAAAAAGCATGACTTTTACAACATGCTATAAATAGTTCCAAAGAAGTCACCCTAGCATGCAAAATGCTGCACGCGCTCACACAGCTGGAAAGAAGGGAAGCCGGTTCCACCAGCCGCAAAAGCCCTTGCTGCCGCTGCTGCCTCTTCTTCGCCCCCTGGGCCGCGCCATCCCCAGCACATGCTCTCACATTTGGCTGCAGACCCCTCTGTCCTCTTCGCTCTGCAACCGAAAAGAGAGGACAGCGTGGGTGCGGAGAGCGGAAGCGGCCACTAGCTGCCCTGGCCCTGCCCAGCTTCCTGTCTCCTCTGCAATAGGGATGCCACGCTTAACCCTTTAAGGTCCAGATTGGAGCAGTGAGTGGATGGGGCCTTAAAGGGAAAAACATGCAATTCCGGACATTATAGGAAATTCTACAAAATCCCCCGACACCCCAAAATCATTAATTTTCCAGACAAATCTGGGGTAAAAATCAGATATGGTCACCCTACCAAAGCATCATGCTCAAAGCATTATGGCATGTTACTTTTTAAAAGAATAACCAAAAAACCTGCAATATCATAATGCCTTTATACAAAGTTATGTATGATCACACTTGGAATACTGTGTACAGTTCTGGACACCACATCTAATAAGGGTATTGTAGAGCTGGAAAAGGTGAAGAAAAGGGCAAACAAACTTCTTAAGGTGCTGGAGCAACTTCCCTATGAGGAAAGGTGACAACTCCTGTGGCTGTTTAGCTCCGGGGGGGGGGGGAGTGAGTAAAAGGGGACCTGATAGAGGTGTACAAAATTATGCATGGTGTCGAGAAAGTGAATAGGAAGAATTTTTTTCTCCTTCTCTCATCTTACTAGAACCCAGGGTCATCCCTTGAAGATGAATGGTGGGAGAGTCAGAAGAGATAAAACGAAGCACTTCTTCAAAAGCACATAAACTATGGGATTGACTACTACAAATAGTAAGGATGGAAGGCACCAACATTGCTTTGTTTTCAGCATCTGCTAAAGAAATGTTTATTTAAATAACTTTTTCCTGAATGGCCAGTCACAGGTCTTTATCACATGGGTGGTTTGAAGCACACCCGCCGTGACTTTGATCCAATGCTTTCACATGATGACGTCGTCCCCCTCACGCTGCTCTCGCGCCCCGAGGGCTCCTTTTCCCCTTCCTCTTGCGAAATATCCCTGAACGGGGATGGTCCGTTTTCTCCCCTCCTCTGCTGAAGTATCGGAGCAAAACCAACCACGCATGATCAAAAGGCTACACACGCACAGGAAACGGAGGGGGAGCCAGCATAAGCAAAACGGGTAGGTGTGATAAAGGCAACAGTCTTTTGGGTATAACTTGATTTTAAATATTTTTATTCTTTTGTATTTGTATTTGTTTTTCTTTACTTTTCAGCTCTTAGGAATCTTTTTTTAGATATAGTGCAGTTCATATATTGTGTAAATAATATATACATAACAACATGCTCACATCCTGCTTCTGGGCCTCCCATGGGCACCTGGGTGGTCACTGTGGAAACAGGATCATGGCCAATACAGGCCTTTGAACTGATCCAGCCTGGCTCTTCTTACATTCATCCATATGACCCTACAAAGTGGTAGGGCAACTTGTCTACATGTCAGGTGAGTGGTACACAAAAGTGTGTAAATTTGTGCAAATATGTGTTAGGATATATGGGAAAATGATCATCTGTATTCCCCTAGGCAATCAGTTTCCCATCTGGCCACATATACACCATGGTAAGTTATCACTTTGTAAATAGTAATCTCTTACCCAAAGAGAGCTCATTCCATTATAAAATTTTGGATTCTCTTGAAATCTGATAAGTTTTTGCTTAAACCGCAACTCTGCTTATTCACATGCTATTGAAGTCATTACTGAGAAAGATGAAATGATTTTCTATCCAGCAGCCATGCGGAGATACTTCCTATTTCAGTCCTCTCATTCTTGCATTTTACGCTACTACTGCTGCTGTTGTCCATCATTCTTTCATGCTGGACCAACGCACGTTGCAATGCACAGCAAAGGTTACCTTGCCAGTGCTGCTGCAGCCGAGGCTGTAGAGAGATAGGCAGATTCACAAATCCCAGGTCAGTTTTATCACAAACAAAAGATCTTTCTCTATAGCTAGTGATACATTGGAGAAGGAAAAATAGCCCTTTCCTCCTCCTGTATAGAATTTCAACTCTTGGTTTTAGTGAAATGATATATTTTATTAGATTGAAGTAGGAGAGTCTTGGAGCTGATGATACTGTGGACTTGCCAATGCAAAAATGCCTCACGCTTATTGACTGCACTGGAAAAGAGAACCCCCAGCCACCTCACCTAGCCCAGCCCTCATGGGACCATTCACCCACTGGCACTCCACATTTCTTGTGCTGCCCAAAGCACGAACAGAGGAAATAAAAGACTGCACAGCAATATTCCAGATGATTCAAGCACAGAAACCAAGGGGAAGGCAACACTCAGACACATCCCCATGGGTCATTAGCCAGTCAAACCTAGGGGAAATTCCTTCTGACACCAAAAGAGCAATCCGTCAGACCCTGAGTGTGAGCAAATCAAGCCCACTGGTGCATTGGCAGGGAATGTTTATTTTGGCCATTTAGCTACCATCCTTTTGCCATTAGGTTTGGCAGTCTCTGCTGGGCCCAAGTATTTCCTAAATCTCTTCTTGTCTTCACTCAGCTACACCAGCATTTCAAATGCAGCACGGAAATATGCTTCGCGGACTTGGGTCTACTAACTCACTGCAGATCTGCACCACAGTGGATATAAGAACCAAGAACAAACCATTCATGATCTATGACAGACATGTTTCATGGAACACTGAGGGTAGCTAGCTGGGTGGATGATACCAGATCATCACTATTCTTTTGTGTGCCTTGTAACGTTTTTTAAAAATACATTTTAAACATAGCCATTGCACCATCTCCCAAATATTTGGGAGAATTAATTCATAATGTTGTTGAACACAAAAAGATTATGCTGAATAGAGATATGCTACCACGGGGCTGATTTTACAGGAATGAGGCCACCATTTGCAATGTACATAATTTCCTGGTCCCCAAATCTCAGGGCCCAAGGCATACATCCCACTTAATAGTTGTTCCATCTAGCCCACTTTTAGCAAGGGGCACTTTGTCAAAAGCTTTGCTGAAGTCAAGATTTTGGGCTGCATTAATAAAAGTATAGCTTCCGAATCGCATGAGGTACTGGTTCCACTTTATTCAGCACTGGTTAGGCCTCATCTTTAGTATTATGCCCAGTTCTGGGCACCACACTTCACAGAAGATGCAGACAAGCTGGAGCGTGTTCAGAGGAGGGCAACGAGGATGATCAGGGGTCTGGAAATGAAGCCCTATGAGGAGAGATTGAAAGAACTGGGCATGTTTAGCCTGGAGAAGAGAAGACTGAGGGGAGACATGATAGCACTCTTCAAATACTTGAAAGGTTGTCACACAGCGGAGGGCCAGGATCTCTTCTCAATCATCCCAGAGTGCAGGACACGGAATAATAGGCTCAAGTTACAGGAAGCCAGATTCCGGCTGGACATCAGGAAAAACTTCCTGACTGTTAGAGCAATACGACAATGGAACCAATTACCTAGGCAGGTGGTAGGCTCTCCCACATTAGAGGCATTCAAGAGGCAGCTGGACAACCATCTGTCAGGGATTCTTTAAGGTAGATTCCTTCATTGAGCAGAGGGTTGGAGTCGATGGCCTTACAGGCCCCTTCCAATTCTACTATCTATGATTCTAAGATATATTACGTCCACAGCATTCCCACAGTCCACAAGGGAGGTTACCTGATCAAAAAATGAGATCAGATTAGTCTGACAAGGTGTTTACTGTTTGATTTTATGATTTGCTCCAAGTATTTCCCTGGGATGGATGTCAAACTGACTGGACTGTAGTTCCCAAGTCCCACCTTTTTGAAGATAGGGACATTGGCCCTCCTCCAGTCACCGGGCAGTTCACATGTCTTCTGTGATTTTGCAGTGGTTCTGAGAGTTCTTCTGCTAGTTCCTTTATTACTCTAGGATGCAGTTCATTAGGCCCTGAAAATTAGTACCCATTCAAAGAAATTAGGTATTCTTTGACCGTTTGTTTATCAATCTCAAACTGCAATCCTGCCCCTTCAGCTTGTACTTCACTTTTGCTGGGTGTGTGTGGGAGAAGACTGAGCCAAACTAGGAATTGAGCACTTTGGTCTTTTCTTTGTCATCTGCTATCAATATGCCATCCTCATTAAGCAGTTGAACCACCATTTCTTTCTTCTGTCTTGTACTATTTACGTATCTGAAGAAAGCCTTATTATTGCTATTAGCATCCCTTGCTAGTCTCAGTTCATTCTCAGCTTTAGCCTTTCTGACTCCATTTCGGCACTTCTGTGCTACCTGACTGTACTATTCTTTTGCAGCCTGGCCTTCCTTCCATGTCCTATATGTATCCTTTTTTTGTTTCAGGTTGTCTCTAAGCTTTTTGTGGAGCCTCATTGGTTTCTTGTGTTGTCTTCTATCTTTTCTCCTAGTTGGAATTGTTTGTAATTGTGCTCTTAAAATTTCCTATTTTAAAAACTCCCACCCATCAATCACTGGCAGGATGGCTAATGGTCAGGAATGCTGTAGTCCAAAACATTTGGAGGGCACCAGGTTGGGGAGGGCTGCTTTAGGATCACCATCCTCATCATATATTCATTTCTTACCCGCTTCTCCCTCTGAATCGAGGTGGGGAACAACTTTAAATATAAAATACATAAAACTAATTAAAAGCATATAAAACGAATACATTATTAAAATACCAATAAAACTCTTAAAATACAATTGGGTACGCCTGCCAGAAGAGATCGGTCTTTATCACTTTCTTAAATTCAAAGAGACTATTAAGTTGATGAATCTCCTCCGGCAGGCCATTCCACAGTCTGGGAGCGGCTGAAGAGAAGGTCCTTTGGGTAATGGTTGTCAGCCTAGTTTTGGCTGACTGTAGCAAATTCTTCTCAGAGGATCTGAGTGTGTGGGGTGGATTGTATGGGAGAAGGCAATCCCGCAGGTAACCTGGACCCAAACCAACCTGGCTGCCGTATTTTGAACTAGTTGAAGTTTCCGGACTAGGCACAGAGGTAGCCCTATGTACAGCGCATTGCAAAAGTCGAGCCTTGAAGTTACCAGTGGGTGCACTACGGTCTTTCGGTCTTCCAACTCTAGGAAGGGGCGCAAAAGCTTTACGTGTTAGTAAATCCAATAGAACTCAATGGGAGCTACTTTCAAGTACACCTACATATGATTGCAGGATAAATATAGGACCGAAAAATTACTAATGAACTATGTTTCTTCTGAGTTTATGTTCTTCTGACATCATTTGTTCTTCTGATTTCAAGGAATACAAGAAATGATGAGAGACTTTCAGGACTGCATGAACAAGCTAAAAGCATGATCCTACACAGCTTCCAGAGATGCTTTGAAGTGCAGAAGCTCCCCTGGGTGGCCTGAGTCCAGCATCTTTTTGAATAGCAGAATACAAAAGGCTACCAAACAGAGGCCATAAAGTTGCCTAGCTGGGTCTGCCAGAAACCTGACCTCACCATTCTTGGTAGATCCATGTTCTACAGCAACCACTCTCAGCTGAACATGATGGAATACTACCATCCATCCCTGGGTTTATGTCACTGACCTCCCCTTGCTTGGCCTTGCAGGGAACTATAGGGACAGACGGAGCAGGCATACATAGCACACATAGAATGCTGGGAGTGGCAAATCTAAAAGCAAGTCTGTTGTTTTTCAAGAAACAAAGAAAGTCATAGAATGATAGAATAGTAGAGTTGGAAGGGGCCTATAAGGCTATCGAGTCCAACCCCCTGCTCAATGCAGGAATCCATGTTAAAGCATCCCTGACAGATGGTTGTCCAGCTGCCTCTTGAATGCCTCTAATGTGGGAGAGCCCACCACCTCCCTAGGTCATTGGTTCCATTGCCATATTGCTCTCACAGTCAGGATGTTTTTCCTGATGTCCACCCAGAATCTGTCTACCTGTAACTTGAGCCCATTATTTCATATCCTGCGCTCTGGGTTGATCGAGAAGAGATCCTGGCCCTCCGCTGTGTGACAATCTTTCAAGTATTTGAAGAGTGCTATCATGACTCCCCTCAATCTTCTCTTCTCCAGGCTAAACACACCCAGTTCTTTCAGTCTCTCCTCATAGGCCTTTGTTTCCAGACCCCTAATCATCCTCGTTGCCCTCCTCTGAACACACTCCAGATTGTCTGCATCCTTCTTGAAGTGTGATTCCCAGAACCGGACACAATACTCAAGATGGGGCCTAACCAGTGCCAAATAGAGGGGAACTAGCACCTCACACGATTTGGAAGCTATATTTCTATGAATGCAGCCCAAAATAGCATTTGCTGTTTTTGCAGCCACATCACACTGTTGGCTCATATTCAGCTTGTGATCCACAACAATTCCAAGATCCTTATCGCTTGTACTATTGCTGAGCCAAGTATCCTCCATCTTTGTAACTGTGCATTTGTTCCCCCCCCCCCCCCCAGGTTTAGAACTTGGCATTTATCCCGATTAAGTTTCATTCTGTTGTCTTAGTCAACTTCTCTCAGGGGACAGGATGTGCGGGCAGTGTCCTGCGAGGAAGGCCAGGCGTTTCTGCCAGCTACTGGTGAGTCCCCTACTGGGGCATGGAACCTGGCAGGTGCCGAAGGATACCGACACATTGAGCTGGCTCTGATGATGGAGCCTTGCATTTGCATTTCAGTTGGGTTGGGGAAGGGCTGCTCTAAACAACAAAAAAAGAGAAGTAGGTGGCCCTAAGTGGTTCATCATCATTTTCCACAACCCCACAGTCACCTCTGCATATCATATTGCATATCGAGATGTTTGAGATGACAACTCCCAGCATTCTGACCATGGGACATACTGACTTGCAATGATGGGAGTTGTAGTCCAACACCTTTGGAGGGCAGCAGGTTGGGGAAGGGCTGCTCTAAACAAAAAACTAGAAGTAGGTGACCCTAAGTTGTTCGTCATCAGTTTTCCACAACCCCACAGTCACCTCTGCATATCATATTCTCCATCCTGTCCTCGTGGTTTATCTGCTTTGGGAGAATTAGAATTTCACTTGTACTTTCTGCCTCCTTAGGGAGGGTGTGGTGTTAAGGCTTGGGAGACTTAACTCCCAATTTCCCTGCTTTTTGGTGCTTGGTTGGAAACTGTAGAGCCTTAACATTGTTTTTGTAAACTGTAGGTTTTTTGTTTAATGAATTTATTTGTATTTCTGCATAACTTGGAGTGTGCTAATACTTCCCTCTTGTGTGTGGCTGCTGCTCCTTTGACTACACATGCAAAGGCACTCAAGAAATTTAATTGCACTTAGAATACATAGGCAGGCACTATATTAGAGTGACCATATACCAAAGAAGGCAGGGCCCCTGCAACTTGAACTGGTGTGATGAAGAGGGAATTTCACCAGGAACTAATTGCATACAAATGACCCTGGCTGAAATTCCCTTTTCTCTACAACTGTTAAAGTTACATGAGCCCTGACCTGGATTTTATCTGGTCTCCCTAAGAATACATAAGCAGGACCCTGCCAAAAAAAATGTTGCCGTGTAACCCTGGTGTGTGTGTGTGTGGCTGATAGGGTTGAAACAAACAAACACATCAATGACAAGAGTCTCTGCTCTAACTAGAGTGGACAGATGTCTGTTTTGCTTTCTTCCACATTCACTTTTTAAAAATATGACAAGTTCTTTCAGTCCCATTTATGAAGAAATGTGCAGATCTGGTAAGTTCTCATAAACAAAACAAAACAGAACGAAATTCTCACCAATCCCTATTTCTAACTGGGGTCTTAATTCATGTGTAAAATGTATTTATTTTTTAGTTGTTGAACATTGAAAAGTGCATCATGTTTGCATGTAAGTCAATGGAGCATGAGGAAATTGAGTACTTACTTTGGCCAGGAAGGATGTCATAAAAGGCAATTTAAGTAGCCTTCAGTCATCGTCCAGCCTGCTTCATTTTTTAAAATTGTATTTTTTATTTAAAATTCTTTATAGACTGCCTTTAAGGATAAAACCCTCTCGTGCCCACAACTCTGCAAAGTACTAGAGGGTAGAATGGAATTTGCAGTGTTGCAGAGGACCATCAGGAGTGATTGTGTTGATGGCTTATCACATCTCACCATTCCACACACACACAAACACACACACAAACACACAAACAAGGCTGTGACAGGATCACCTGCTCTAGCTGCTAGAAAATCCCCCAAAACATTCATGTACCCATCAGGTTCCATAAGTCCCCCACTCCTGCAGGGGGGAAAATGCTATTGTGAGTCCAAACTTATTAATGGAGGCACGGTAGTTCCTCCATTGTTAAGGGCCGTCAGTATAAAACACGTTCCACCATGTTAAAGTGATAATTGGGAGGGGGGTCATTCTAACAGTCATAAAATCAAAAATGTTTCACCAACCTTTCTCAAATTTACAGCCTTTATTTAAAAACACAGTCTGGAACCTTAGAAGGCGGAGAGGGAGAGATGTGAGAATTCCCTCTCCTTTACAGCACAATAACTCTACAATTAATTAACAACTTGCTTGCATGGTTTGCATGTGTGTATGTTCATTTGATTATGGCTGCTGATCATTAATTTTCCTATCGATTCAATCCAAGGCAAGTCTACTCAGAAGTAAGTTCCACTGAGTGCAATGAGTCTCATTCTCCATGCACTAGCTTGAAGGGGTGTGTGGTAGGCTGACCAGATAAAATCCAGGTCAGGGCTCATGTAACTTTAACAGTTGTAGAGAAAAGGGAATTTCAGCCAGGGTCATTTGTATGCAATTAGTTCCTGGTGAAATTCCCTCTTCATCACAACAGTTAAAGGTGCAGGGGCCCTGCCTTCTTTTGTATATGGTCACTCTAGTATAGTGCCTGCAACTTTAACTGTTGTGATGAAGAGGGAATATCACCAGGAACTAAATGCATACAAATGACCCTGGTTGAAATTCCCTTTTCTCTACAACTGTTAAAGTTACATGAGCCCTGACCTGGATTTTATCTGGTCTCCTTAGTGTGTGGATTTGGTTGTACTTTTCTCTGGGAGCTCTGTGTATTTAGGGACCAAGGCTTTTCGTGAGAGAAGGGGTTAAGCTCCCCAGTCTTTCCTTTTTTAAAATAAATTCCATGTATTTGATTTTTAAAGAATTTTTATTCCTTCATTGTTATTATTAATAATAATAATTAGTAGAAGTAGTAATATGTTTATTAGTGTTACATTTATATCCTGCCTTTTTTTCCTCTTGCAAGAAACCTAAGGTGGCTTACATGATCCTCCTCCATTTTATCAGCACAACAACCCTGTAGGGTAGAAGAGTCAGTGACATTCTGAATTCTCTTAGCTTTTCTAATATTTTTTTATCAGGTTGAACAAAACTATTGTGTATTCTTTTCTCCCGTACCAACATCTTTGACAGGCTTAATATAGGATTCATTGACCACAGGCTATTTTTAGAGCAAAAAAATAAAAATAAAAATCTAAACTTGGATAGATTTAAATTAAATTGAGCAATATTTCTAAACACTCACATGGCTATTCTTGGTACTGGGTCAGATGTAGTGATATAAGAGGATGTTCAGACTCCATTTAGTTGATCAGTTGCAAAGAAGCTTCTCTAGTAAGGACGAAGGAGAAAGCCCTAGACTTATCATTCTTTCAAGTGCCATATCTCCCCCCACAAAAACCCATGAGGTAGGTTAGGCTAAGAGTCGATGACTGGCCCAAAACCATCTAGTGAGTTTCTTCTGCTGCTCATTTTCACAGAAATGTAAAACAAATGTTTGGTAATGTTTGGGTGTATGGCATGTGCTACTTTTACCCTCACAACAACCCTGTAAGATAGGTTAGGCTGGAAATCTAGGCCTGGCCCACTGTCTGTCTATGTCTGTGTGCCTGCCTCTTTCATATATACACACAGAAAGGCTTCCTTGGGTTTGTTCTTTACTTACTATATATATCATAAACTACATGTGAATAGAGAAGTCTGTCACAAATGATGCAATACACTCACTTTTCACACTTCCTAATACATTTGTTTCCCAACTAACTTGGGATACAGTCATAATACAGTCATGAATCTAACACTACAATATGTTATTTTTACTATAGTAAGATTAAAGAATCCACATACAACAAGTGCAAATAAGAGAACCTACCATTTTTCATATTAGCGTTCAAGAATTAGGATTCTTTTCCTAATTACGCCTTACATGGAGGTTGCTTTTTTCACAGCAGCCAGATCAACATTTTCATCAAGCTGTCCACCTCCCCTGCTCCAAACTCTTTCTTGGTCAGTCACTGCTAATTAGCTCAGATCCTGTCAGTGTATATGTTAGGCTGACCATCTGAGAAGGAGGACAGGGCTCATATAACTTTAACAGTTATAGAGAAAAGGGAATTTCAATCAGTGTCATTTGTATGCAATTAGTTCCTGGTGATATTCCCTCTTCATCACAACAGTTAAAGTTGCAGAGCCCTGCCTTCTTTTGTATATGGTCACTCTAGTATAGTGCCTGCACCTTTAACAGTTGTGATTAAGAGGGAATTTCACCAGGAACTATTGCATACAAATGACACCTGCTGAAATTCCCTTTTCTCTACAACTGTTAAAGTTATATGAGCCCTGTCCTCCTTTTCAGATGGTCAGCCTAGTATATGTGAAATTGTGATTTCCCCCCAATGTGCATCACTTTACACTTGCTTACATTGAACAGCATTTGCCCTTTTCATGGCCATTCTCTTGGTATGCAGAGATCCTTATGGAGCTCCTCACAATCCCCCATTGTTTTAGCAAGACTAAATAATTTGGTATCATCACCAAACATGGCTACGTGACTGCTCACTTCCACCCTCATTCTAATATTATGAGAAAGGGAGAAACTGCCTCCCTCTCCACTTTCTTCACAACACGCATATAGGAGTGAGCAGTGAGATGGCCAAATTTGCTGCTGACCCCAAAATATTTAGGGTTTTTAAAATGAAATGAGATTACCAAGAGCTCCAAAAGAATGTCTCCATAGTGGGAAAATGGCCATCAAAATGGCAACAACAGTTCTACATAAGCATTTGTAAAGTGATGCACACTGGAGCAAAGCATCCCAGCATTACATATACACTGATGGGATCTGAGCCTGCAGTGACTAAACAAGAAAAAAACCCCTTGGGAATGTGGTTGACAGCTCAATGAAAATGTCAACCCACTGTGTGGCAGCTGTAAAGACAGCAAACTCCATGTTAGGCATTATGGAATGATCTCCCCGAGAAGGCCCGCCTGGCACCAACACTGTTATCTTTTCGGCGCCAGGTCAAAACTTTTCTTTTCTCCCAGGTATTTTAACAGCTCAAGCTGAGGTTTTGATTGACATTGTGGCCAGGCTTAATCAGTTAAAATGTTTTAAAGTGTTTTAATGGCAGCTGTTTTATGTTTATGGTTTTAAATTTTGTATATTGTCTTTTTAATGCTCAATCTTTAAAATTTTTGTAAACCGCCCAGAGAGCTTTGGCTATGGGGCAGTATATAAGTGTAATAAATAATAATAATAATAATAAGAAGAAGAAGAAGCAGAAGAAGAAGAAGAAGAAGAAGAAGAGTAATTGAGAATAAAACTGTTCTCATACTGCCTTTATACAAATTATGTTGTGACCACACTTAGAATACTGTGTACAGTTCTGGTTAACTATAGAATTTAGTTTCACAAGATGTTGTGCTGGCCACCATTTTGGATGGCCTGTCCTCCTTTCCGTGTGGTCACCCTATGACATGACACACTTCTGAAGAGGTCTGGACCTCAGATTACTAAAGACAAAGTGGCAGACCATGATAACAGTGTTCATATGCCCATTGCTTTATGAGGCTTCTACAGGCTACCAAACAGAGAATTATCAGGCCATAAAGTTGCTTAAATGGGTCTGCCAGAAACCTGGCCTCACCGTTCCTGTTAGGTCCATGTCCTACAGCAAATGCTCTCAGCTGAACTTGATGGAATCCCATCCTTCATCCCTTGGTTTAATTTACTGGCATCCCCTGGCTGGGCCTTGCAGGGAACAATAGGGTAGATGGAGCAGGCATACATAGCACACACAGAGTGCTGAGAGTGGCAAATCTAAAAGCAAATATGTTGCTTTTAAACAACCAAGGAAATTAAATGGGTCTTTTAAGTAAATATCTATGGATGGAAATGCAGCCCATACAGGCTTGAAACTTGACCACAAACATGATCACAATCTGCTACTTTAAGATGCAAACAGGAAGAAAAAGCATATAGCATAAAATGAGCTATAGTAATTAATGTAGTAAACTGTAACTTATTCTAATTTAGGATATTTTCCTGTATCATCTTGTGTGCTTCCAGAATTAATCAGGGAGTTTTTAATCCAGTAGAACTTTTTTTCCAGGTTCTCCCCAAATACGGACACAAAACATGAAATGCTTCTTTTCATGAGTCAGTCATAGAAAGCTTTTATTTCTGGACATTGGTTATTGAAAAGTTCAAATGAGACCCCTCAGATTTCAAGTGAGAGAGCATAACTTCTGGGGTTCATTTATTATTTTGAAAAGTGGGTGCAACACATATCACTAGCTTTGATTTTATACTGGATGCCAAAATGGTGTAACATCCTAGCTGATGCTGGCTTGCTTGTCAACTGTATAATATCCAGTCATCAGTTACACAAAGCCATGAAATTCATTAAACAAAAAACTTACGGTTTCCAAAACAATGTTAAGGCTCTACAGTTTCCAACCAAGCACCAAAAAGCAGGGAAATTGGGAGTTAAGGCTCCTAAGCCTTAACGCCACATCCTCCCTAAGGAGGCAGAAAGTGCAAGTGAAATTCTAATTCTCTCAAAGCAAATAAACCATGAGGACAGGATGGAGAATATGATATGCAGAGGTGACTGTGGGGTTGTGGAAAACTGATGACGAACAACTTAGGGTCACCTACTTCTAGTTTTTTGTTTAGAGCAGCCCTTCCCCAACCTGCTGCCCTCCAAAGGTGTTGGACTACAACTCCCATCATTGCAAGTCAGTATGTCCCATGGTCAGAATGCTGGGAGTTGTCATCTCAAACATCTCGATATGCAATATGATATGCAGAGGTGATTGTGGGGTTGTGGAAAATGATGATGAACAACTTAGGACCACCTACTTCTCTTTTTTAAGAGCATCTCCTCTTGTTGAGAGTTGCAACCCAACACATCTGATGGGTACCAGGTTGGGGAATGCTGTTCTAGAACAAGGGCAGGTAGAATGTAGATCTCCAGATGTTTTGGAATTCAACTCGTAAAAGCTCCTACCAGAATGGGCAATGATCAGGAATGCTGCGAGTTGATGTCCAAAACATCAGGATCTGTTTTCTGCCCACATGTGTTCTAAAGTATGATGTTTTCCAGCATAAAGATATGTGATCCATCAAGGAACTCCAAAAGATGTGCAGTTTAAACAGACTATCTTAAACCAAATGAAGCAACAATGAATGAATATTGAATACCTAATCCAGATAGTCCTTCAGACATCAACATTAGTTTTCAACACATGGCATAGGATGTATGTTTCTAGAATATCAGATATGTGATGTTGGGGAACTAACATAGAGGATTTCTCTCATGTGTTCAGTGTGAGATCAAAGGCAGAGCTACCAGAGCTACTTCCATGCATACAGTTTTTTAATGCTTTTTGTCTTCCCAATAACATGGGAATTACAGAGCAATACATCTGGAGAGCACAAGGCTGGAGAAGGTTGGTTTACACTTGAATCCTATACATGTCTTCTCAGAAGTCAATGCCACTGAATTCACTAGGCCTTATTCTCAAATGGAATAGGATTGCAAACTAATCTCATCTGAAAGGAGTTCAAGACAGCCAAACGAAACCTTTTATGCTCCTCTGTAGCTTTGATGAGATGATGTATTGTGGAGGGATTGTGGGGAGTGAACAGTATATTTTGTAGAAACACATTTTAAGAAAATACATTGGTTCTTTGAAGGGCAGGATATTGACCAAAAGCTGAAAGTGCCTGACACATCCTCTGGTTCTAGATCTGTAACGAATAGTGCCCCTTTTTTTATCAAGCGTGCTGCTATATGCGAGATGTGTGTGAGAGAAAAGTATTGGGCAGACCCTGTATTTGGTAAGAATATGGAACAGCGTTCCCCGTCCTGCTGCCCTCCAGGTGTTTGAGATGACAAGTTCCAGCATTCCTGACCATGGGACATACTGACTTGCAATGATGGGAGTTGTAGTTCAACACCTTTGGAGGGCAACAGGTTGGGGAAGGGCTGCTTTAAACAAAAAAAGAGAAGTAGGTGGCCCTAAGTTGTTTGTCTTCAGGTTTCCACAACCCCACAGTCACCTCTGCATATCATATTCTCCATCCTGTCCTCATGGTTTATCTGCTTTGGGAGAATGAGAATTTCACTTGCACTTTCTGCCTCCTCAGGGAGGATGTGGCGTTAAGGCTTGTGAGCCTTAACTCCCAATTTCCCTGCTTTTTGGTGCTTGGTTGGAAACTGTAGAGCCTTAACATTGTTTTTGTAAACCGTAAGTTTTTTGTTTAATGAATTAGAAAGTGGTCTGACCATGAGTACACTTGAACACACCCCATTACCATGCCACCAATCATATCATTTCCGAAGAATTCCTATTGTAAAGATAAAAGCAATTTGTTCAGTGCATGAGCATAAATAAATAAACAAATACAGGCAACAACAACAAAAGCAAACTAGTGTTGAGTCTGCAACTCAGTTGACCAATGTCCAGTTCTGACATAACAATACCGTATATTGTTTTGTTTGTTTGTTACATGAATGAACTGACAAAAACCTTGGGTTTACAGGCTCCCCCAGTACTACATTCAAATGCAGCAAATGGTGCTTGTTAAAACACAGTTTGTTAACAAAGCTCAATGGTTTGATAACCTGGATTGTTAATTAACTGTGGTTTGAACAGTTGCTAATCAGCAGCTGAAGCTTTAAATCTCCTCCCTTCATGAGCAAAGGGGAGGGAGTAGGCACAAGCCTGAGGCTTGTGTTGTGCCATGTGAGTCAGCCTAAAGTATTGGAAGAACATTTTGTGGGTATTAGGACTCAAAGGAATTACTTTTTTGAAATAGGAAAACTCAGATGTATTTCCCTTAAGGAAGACAATAAATACTCCACTCAGCACCCTTTGAGAACTTACCTTTTTTAAAAAAATTTTTTAAAGAAATATACAAAATAAATAAGACATACAAAATGAAATAATCTTATCCTACAAATACATAAATTATAATACACAAATTCAGACTAAATAAACTAATGAATATGGAAAATGTTATCCTGGAATTTATCATTCCAAAATGTAATAGACATGCTCCATTTTCCAGTAAATCTATTCTCAAACATTTGATGCAACTTGGGACTAGGATACCTGAGAGAGTGCCTTCTTCCTTACCAACCTGCCCGGTCACTGTGGTCATTAGATGGCATGGTTCTACATGGACCTATGCCTCGATTGGAGTCCACCAGGAGAAGAGCCTTTAGTGTGGTGGCCTCCTTCTATTTGGGAGTCCCTCCCCCTGGAGGTCAGGCAAGTGCCAACACTGAGCTGCTTCTGGCATCTCCTGAAAGCAGGAAACATTCCTCAACTGACTAGCCACCATTTTTATTGGTATTCTGTTTTAAATAGAACAATTTTAATGTGCTGTTTTAATCTTTCTATCTTCACTACCAAATTCTTCTTTAAAAAACTTTAAAAAACATTTTGAACTGTTCAGTGCAGCAATAGATCAATAAATATTTTATGGTACTAATGAATGTAGTAAAGAGCAGTTATATCGAGCAATATAATTCCTTGCCCCCTCCCCCACCCTTTCTTCCATGTTTTCCATGCTGTTATTAGAGCCTACCCAGGGTTTTGAATGATATAATACCGGCAGTACTGGAAGAGAATGTATTCTCAGCTGTATAAAGTGAGCATGATTTTTTTTAAAAAAACCTCTATGAATTCATATTATGAGTTTGTCATTTCAATACATGGTGAACATTGCTACAGAGGAGCTTCACATGTGTTGGCTCTTTGAACACATGTACTATGTACTATGTGTTTAATTGGCATTACTTGATGCCAATCAATGCCGGCATGGATTTGTCAAGAATGAGTGTGGCCAGACAGATCTTATGTCATTTTTTGATCAGGGAACTTCCTTTGTAGACTGTGGAAATGCTTTGAACATAATATAATGACTTCAGCAAGGCATTTGACAAAGTGCCCCAGTTGATTAGCAAGCCAGTGAAGTGTGGGTTGAATGGCACTACTATGAGGTGGATCCACAACTGGCTTGGGAATTGTCCTCAAAGGGTGCTTGTCAAAGATTCCTTATCAAACTGGAGGAAGAACTCATGTGGGGATCCACAAGGCTCGGTCCTGGCCCCTTTAGTCTTCAATGTTTTTATTTAATCACTTGGAGAAAGAGGTGGAAGGAATGCTGATTAATTTTGCAGGTGACACAACATTGGGTGAGACAGCTGACATCTTAGAGGACAGAAACCACATTCAAAATGCTCTAGAGCATCATCAGATGAGTGTTTTATAGAGCACGTGTGACTGGCCACTTATGGGTGTTCCCGGGTCCTTTTGATGATGAAGTCCACCTCCTGTGTGTCTCCCACTCCTTCTGCTCTATTTTCTACAACAAAATAAGACCTGGAAAATCCTTTTTATTATTATTATTGAAGCAAAACTTGCCACCCACCACCTCCCTAGGTCATTGGTTCCATTGCCATATTGCTCTCACAGTCAGGATGTTTTTCCTGATGTCCACCCAGAATCTGTCTACCTGCAACTTGAGCCCATTATTTCATATCCTGCGCTCTGGGTTGATCGAGAAGAGATCCTGGCCCTCCGCTGTGTGACAATCTTTCAAGTATTTGAAGAGTGCTATCATGACTCCCCTCAATCTTCTCTTATCCAGGTTAAACACGCCCAGTTCTTTCAGTCTCTCCTCATAGGCCTTTGTTTCCAGGCCCCTAATCATCCTCGTTGCCCTCCTCTGAACACGCTCCAGATTCTCTGCATCCTTCTTGAAGTGTGATGCCCAGAACTGGATGCAATACTCAAGATGGGGCCTAATCAGTGCTGAATAGTGGGGAACCAGTATCTCGCATGATTTGGAAGCTATACTTAATGCAGCCCAAACTAGCATTTGCTTTTTTTGGAACCACGTCACACTGTTGGCTCATATTCAGCTTGTGATCTACAACAGTTCCAAGATCTTTCTAGCTTGTCTTATTGATTAGCCAAGTATCCCCCATCTTGTAACTATGCATTTGGTTTCTTTTTCCTAGGTGTAGAACTTGGTATTTATCCCTATTAAATTTCATTCTGTTGTTTTCAGCTCAGCGCTCGTCTATCAAGATCACTTTGGAGTTTGTTTCTGTCTTCTAGGGTATTAGCGATCCCACCCAATTTTGTATCATCTGCAAATTAGATAAGCATTCACTGCACCTTCTTGTCCAAATCATTAATAAAAATGTTGAAGAGCCTTGGGCCCAGGACTGAGCCCTGCAGTATCCTGCTCGTTACCTCTCCCCAGTGTGAAAAGGTACCATTGATAAGCACTCTTTGAGTCCAATTATGTAGCCAAATGTGGATCCACCTAATAGTTGTTCCATCTAGCCCACTTTTCACTAGTTTGTTCATCAGAATGTCATGGGACACTTTGTCAAAAGCTTTGCTGAAGTCACTGGAGGCTCAAGTGACCTCATTAGATGGGAGTGCCTTCTACCAGCTTTGGCTGATATGCTAGCTACAGCCATTCCTGGCCTGTGATAGTTGAGCCACAGTGGTTCAGGCATTGGTAACCTCAAGACTGGATTATTGTAATATGCTCTATGTACGGCTTTGCTTGGGCTTAGTCCAGAAGCTGCAGGTGGTGCAGAATGCCATAGCAAGTCTGCTAACTGGAGCCTCATTCCAACAGCAACTCACAGCAAGTCATGCTAAAATAACTGCATTGGCTGCCAATAAGCTAGTAGGTCACATTTCAGGAGTTGTTGTTAACAGCTCTCAAAATCTGGGACCAGGTTATCTTAGAGCTCTCCTCACCCTTCATGTCCCTGCCTGATCTTTGCGATAATCACAGGAAGCACTCCTGAGGGTGCCACATGCTCCTGAAGTTCACCTCAGAAGCACTTGCAGTAGAGTATAGAGTGTTGCAGCACCCATCCTATAGAACGCTTTACCAACTGCCATTAAACAAGCCCCCACCCCAGTTCTGATGCTTAGACATCTCCTCAAGACCTAACTCTTTACACAATCTTCCCTAAAGTGTGACCCAGAAAGTCACACAGCAGCCTGTGCAGTTTTATCACTGATTAGAATTATTATGACTGTGTAGTTTTATTGTTATATTTTATTGAAGCTTTGATGGTGTTATATTGAATGTTCACCACTTTGAAATTTAGTGGAAAGCAATATACAAATCTGCTGTAATAATAATAATAATAATAATAATAATAATAATAATGTTCTGTATATTGGGGAAGAAAAACATGGGGAATTGTTCACAACACTCTCATTGCGAAATATTTCGATCCACATACTGGCCTTATATGTCATCTTAAATGAGAGAAATGTAAGAAAACATTATTCTTTAGTAGGACTTATTTTAGATCCTTGGTGCTACTAATGAAAGTGTACTTTAAAAGCTTCCACTGACACTGCAGGTGGTATAATTTTAAAGGCTGAAATGAAAAGATGTTATTGTACTGAGCTGTGAATAGGTAATATAGATCAGCTCTCAGCACCATGGACAGAGAATATGCAGACTACTCCTGATGTTTTACCAGCAGTGCTTCCATATTAGGGTGACTTTCAGACAGGGGGAAATTGTATTAACGTATCTTGGCTCTGCTTCCTGCTTCTCTTATGCATTTGAAATGAGCTGAATTATATGGGAAGAGAGCAGTGACCACATGGCCTGTAATTTAGAACAACCCAGCCAATACAGTTCAATGGGACAGCATCCCCCTAGTGGGCATTTTATAGAGCAATTTTGACTGCACACAGCAGTAAACCCCAACATATTTAGGAGACTTGGGTTTTCCAAGGTTTATTTTTAAATGGATTAACTGGGAAAAGGAGTGGAAGATGCACAGGAAGTTCACGACATCGTCAAAATGACCCGTAAACTTCCGTGTGTGACCAGTCACAGGCGTATTATAAGTTGCTCCTTTAAAGAAGCCCCTGGGTGTTTGTTCTGGAATAGCCACACGTCATCCATTCATTTCACATCTGGCACCTACCTGACACTGTCATCAAGGCATTGCTCCCCTGTGTTTTCTCCAAGCTTTTGTCTCTCATTTCAGACTGCAGAAAATCTGACTTTTTAGGGGGGAAGTAGAATCAGGGTGCAATCTCCACAGGAGTAGATCACCCTACTCTTCCATCTTTTTTAAGTGGGACAGTTTGGGGCAGATGAGTCTATCACCGTGCATCTACTGTGGCATACCTTCCCTATTACCTTTCTTGTTGGCAACATATACTATATTGAAAGCACTTAAATGAAAAAAAATGTTTTAATACAAATAAAAACATGATTTAAAATTAAGGATGTGCAGGGACCCCCCGGATCGGGACCCGGATTGGGACCTCCAATTTTGTCCCGGATCAGATCGGATAAAATTGGAGGCCCCCCAGACTGAATTGGGCCCGATCCTGATCCAAAAATCAGACATCCGATTTTTGGATCGGCTGCCATTTTTGTTTTCCTCATAGACTTGCATTGGGGGAAAGAAAGCTTTCCCCCAATGCAAGTCTATGGGGAAAAATGGCGGTGGGTGGGTGAGTGGGGGCCTAACTCCCCCCTCCCTCCCCCTCCCCCCCGCTGTTACCTCCCGGGGCCATCCGTGGGTGCCCGCAGACAGCCCCAGCAGATAACCCCCCCTGCGGTTCTCCTTACCTGCCGTGGCCATCCTCTGCCATCCGCTGCCGCCTGGGCAACAGCGGATGGCAGCGGACGGCCCTGGCAGGTAAGCCCACCACTCACGCTCCTCCTTACCTGCTGGGGCATCCTCTTCCTTCACCTGCCGGAGATCTACTGAGAACTAGACTTCACGGCCTAGTCCTCAGTAGAGCGCCAGTGATTACCTGGCACTCTACTGAGGACTAGGCCGCAAAGCCTAGTTCTCAGTAGCTCTCTGGCAGGTGAAGAAAGAAAACGCCCCGGCAGATAAGTGGACCCCCCTCCCTCCATCCCCCTTCCCCCGTGATCCTCACCTAGCCGGGCTGTCTGCTTCCATCGGCGGAAGCGGACAGCCCCCCCCATGTAAACTAACCCCCGCTCCTTACCTGGTGGGGCGTCCTCCTCCTTCCATTGCCGGAGATCTACTGAGAACTAGGCTTCATGGCCTAGTCCTCAATAGAGTGCCAGGTGATCAGGATGCCCCCCCAGGTAACCCCCCCCCCGCTATCCTCACCTGGCTGGGCTGTCCACTTCCATCGGCAGGCGCTCGCTGGCACCCGCTGATGGAAGCGGACAGCCCTCCCAGGTAAGCCCCCTCGCTGTCCGCTTCCATCAGCGGGCACCCGCTGGTGCCCGCCGATGGAAGCGGATAGCCCCCCCAGGTAAGCCACCCCCGGCTCCTTACCTGGCAGGGTGTCCTCCTCCTTCCGTTGCTGGTAAACTACTGCGAACTAGGCCTCGTGGCCTAGTTTACAGGAGAGCGCGAGGTGATGACATCATCACCTGGCGCTTTCCTGTAAACTAGGCCGTGAGGCCTAGGTCACAGTAGTTTACTGGCAATGGAAGGAGGAGGAACCCCCCCCAGGTAAGCCCCCCCCGCGATCCTCACCTGGCCAGGCTGGTACCTGCTGATGGAAGCGGACAGCCCTCCCAGGTAAGCCCCTCCCCGCTGTCCGCTTCCATTGGTGGGCGCCTGCTGGCGCCCGCCAATGGAAGTGGCGGTGGGCACCAGTGGGCGCCCGCCAATCGTCCAATTTTTTCCAAACCGGATCGGGTCCTTCCATACTGGTTCGGAAAAGATCGGACAATCCAGTGGGGTGATCGGAAATGAGATAATTGCATCCGATTTCCCCTGGATCGGCTCCGGATCATGGATCGGAGCCGATCCAGTGCACACCCCTATTTAAAATGCTGCCTTGCCAATCAGCATCATTTTAGCAACATGCTAATTTTTTTGCTGATCTCTTGCTTGTTTGCTAGCCTACTTGAAAAAAACAAAAACATTGTCTAACTGAAATGGGCTAGATCCAGAATCTGCTATCAGTGTGTCAATTTTCAAGTTTCTAACTCATCTGGAAGTCGGTAAACATTTCCGGACATACATGGCATGCACATACTTTCTGCTTTATAGGTAGAGATAACCCCAGAGCAGTAGCTGTACAACTGCTTACATAAATACCTCTGCGTTGTTATGGACAAACCATTTACTGGTTAGAGTTAGTTTCACGGCTACCACCCGCCCCTGCAGGGTGGTGAACCTATTAAGATAGTCCGCCCTTGAAGGCTGATGGATCGTCTTGGATTCCAGAAAGGCTTAGAGGGTTCTATGGCTGGTATTGTTGACAATCCTGTAGAAGCCCAGGTCAATAGATGGAATCAAGACCTAACTAGGGCTATCAACACAATCCAACTTGCTTCTAATCGGGCACCCTGATATACAGAAGCTCTCAGAGAGTTGAAGCAGGAAGGACGATGACTAGAGCGCCGATGGTGGAAAACTCGACTTATATCTGACAAGATACGACATAGAGCACATCTTCATTAGGGATGTGCACTGGATCGGACCCGATCCACGATCCGAGTCCGGTCCAGTGGGAAATCGGATAAATTATCCGATTTCCGATCCCGCAGCTGGATCGGCCGATCCAATCCGAACCGGTCCGAAAAGGCTCCGAACCGGTTCGGCGGATCGGCGGATCGGCGGGCGCCCACTGGCGCCCACCGCCGCTTCCATTGGCGGGCGCCAGCGGGCGCCCCCCGATGAAAGTGGACAGCGTGGTGGGGGGGGAGGAGGGGGGCGCTTACCTTCTCGGCCCGTCCGCTCCCGTCCGGCACTAGCAGCTACTACCAGCGGGCTCCGCGGCCTGCTCTAGGGTGGCGCGTCGGGTGATGTCACCACCCGGCGCGCTACTCTAGAGCAGGCCGCGGAGCCTGCTGGTGGTAGCCGCCGGCCCCGGATGGGAGAGGACGGGCCGAGAAGGTAAGCAGGGGGTGCGTGGAGGGGAGGAGGGGGCGCGCGGAGGGGGGAGGGGGGCCCTTACCTTCCCGGCCCGGCGGCTCCCGTCCGGCGCCGGCGCCTACTACTCCTAGCAGGTTCCGCGGCCTGCTCTAGGGTGGCGCGCCGGGTGATGTCATCACCCGGCGCGCTACTCTAGAGCAGGCCGCGGAGCCTGCTGGGAGTAGTAGGCGCCGGCGCCGGACGGGAGCCGCCGGGCCGGGAAGGTAAGGAGGGGGTGCATGGAGGGGAGGAGGGGGCGCGCGGAGGGGGGAGGGGGGCCCTTACCTTCCCAGCCCGGCGGCTCCCGTCCAGCGCCGGCGCCTACTACTCCCAGCAGGCTCCGCGGCCTGCTCTAGGGTGGCACGCCGGGTGATGTCATCACCTGGCGCGCTACTCTAGAGCAGGCCGCGGAGCCTGCTGGGAGTAGTAGGCGCCGGCGCCGGACGGGAGCCGCCGGGCCGGGAAGGTAAGGAGGGGGTGCGTGGAGGGGAGGAGGGGGCGCGCGGAGGGGGGAGGGGGGCCCTTACCTTCCCGGCCCGGCGGCTCCCGTCCGGCGCCGGCGCCTACTACTACCAGCAGGCTCCGCGGCCTGCTCCAGGGTGGCGCGCCGGGTGATGTCATCACCCGGCGCGCTACTCGAGAGTAGGCCGCGGAGCCCGCTGGTAGTAGCCGCCGGCGCAGGACGGGAGCGGACGGGCCGAGAAGGTAAGCAGTGGCGGGGAAGGGGGCTTACCCCCCCCGGAGCCGTCCGCTTCTACCCGCTGGCACCCGCGGGCGCCAGCGGATGGAAGCGGGCAGCCCCAGGGGGGGTAGGGAGCGCGGGGGAGGGGGCTTACCTGCCGGGGCCGTCCACAGCGGACGGCCCCGGGGGGGAGGGAGTTAGGCCCCCCCTCACCCACCCGCCGCCATTTTTTCCTCATAGACTTGCATTGCAATGCAAGTCTATGGGGAAAAAAATGGCGGCCGATCCAAAAATTTACGATTTTTGGGTCGGGATCGGACTCGATCCGGTCCGGGGGGCCTCCGATTTTGTCCGAACCGGTCCGGGACAAAATTGGAGGTCCCGATCCGGGTCCTGATCCGATCCGGGGGGTCCGTGCACACCCCTAATCTTCATTCCTATGGGGTGGCAATACGTGCAGTGAAGAAAGCTTTCTTCTCTGCCTGCATTGCATCTGCGAATTCACATCCAGCAGAACTGTTCAGGGTGGTGAGGGGTCTAACTCAAACACCTTCCCCCCTGAACTTGATCTTAGAGCCTTCGGTAATTCACTGTGATGCCTTTAACGATCATTTCACAGATAAAATCTCTCGGATAAGAGCTGATTTAGATGATGTCATTATAGCAGAAGCTGGCAATGGAGTGTCCAGCAATGCCGCAAATAGAATTACACTGGATCAGTTTCAGTTGGTGAGTACCGAGGATGTGGATAAGCTGCTTGGATGAGTGAGGAGGACAACTTGCCTTCTTGATCCCTGTCCTTCTTGGCTGGTCATCCAGGGAAGAGATGCAATTAGATTACAACTGCAATATATTTTTAATGCATCTCTCAGGGAGGGGAGTTTTCCATCATGTTTAAAAGAAGCAGTGGTATGGCTGCTTCTAAAAAAAGCTCTCCTTGGATCCCCTGGATCTTAATAACTACAGACCAGTATCAAATTTTCCTTTTCTGGGCAAGGTGATTGAGAGGGCAGTTGCCTTCCAACTGCAAGCAGTTTTGGATGATACAGATTTTCTAGACCCATGTCAAATTGGCTTCAGGGCAGGATGCAGGGTTGAGACTGCTATGGTCACCTTAGTGGATGATCTATGCTTGAGTATTGACAGAGGGAGTGTGTCCCTGCTGGTACTTCTGGATCTCTCAACAGCTTTCAATACCATCGACCATGGTATCCTTCTGGAACACCTGAGGGGATTGGGAATCGGGGGCATTGTGCTTCAGTGGTTCCAGTCCTACCTCTCGGACAGATTCCAGATGGTGATGCTTGGGGATAGTTGCTCCTCAAAGAAGGAGCTGTTCTATGGCGTACCACAAGGTGCCATCCTATCCCCAATGCTGTTTAACATCTACATGAAACCGTTGGGAGAGATCATATGGAGTTATGGGATGGGGTGCTATCAGTATGCTGATGACACCCAAATATATTTGTCTATGCCTTCAACAACAGTGTCAGCTAAGGATAGTGCATCTCCTCTGAATGAATGCTTGGAGGCTGTAATGGGATGGATGAGGAAAAACAAACTGAAGCTGAATCCAGACAAGATGGAGGTGCTTACTGTCAGAAGCCCCAACCTGGGTTTGGAGGTGCATCAACCAATTCTGGATGGGGTTACACTCCCCCTGAAAGACTGCATTTGCAGCTTGGGGGTGCTTCTGGATCTGTCACGCCAAATGACAGCCCAGATAGATGTGACGGCCAGGAGTTCCTACTATCAGCTTTGGCCTGATACGCCAGCTGCGCCCCTTCCTAGAGTTGAAAGACCTAAAGACGGTAGTGCACATGCTGGTAACTTCAAGGCTCAGCTTCTGCAATGCATTGTACATAGGGCTACCTTTGTGCCTAGTCCGGAAACTACCATTAGTTCAAAATATGGCAGCCAGGTTGGTCACCAATACACCTAGAGGTAACCATATTACACCAATTTATAATCACTTCACTGGCTGCCAATTAATTTCCAGGCGAAGTATAAAGTGTTGATTATTACCTTTAAAGCCCCACATGGTTTGGGTCCAGGTTACCTGTGGGAGGGAAGTAGCACCAATGCTGGCAGGAAGAAAGAAGACAAAGTCTGGTGCTCGGACGCGTGTTCTTTAATATATTGTATGAGAAGCCCGACATTTCGGATATGATCCTTCTTCAGGAACTATAAACAATGAATAAAATATATACAATGGTAAATAAAAATGTGGACAACACCCATCAGAAGTTATACATTCCTTTCTTTTAAAAAAGTTTTTATATATAGAATAATTATGTATATTTCTCTCTCTCTCTCTCTCTCTCTCTCTGGCAATAAATGCACACTTTCATTGGACAAACACGTGCTTGAATTCTCCCTTTAAATTCTTCTTTATAAAGGCACTTACATATCCTTATTGAAAGACACCTGTATTTTAAATTTGTGTGTGTATATAATTGTTTTCTTCAAACATTAACATTCGTGTAGACTCCTCTACAGAGTGTGCACTCAGTATAAATAAACAGAAAATATATACACTCTATAAACCAAAATCCATTCCTTTATATTCATGCAGACTCCACTAGGGAGCGTGCATTGAGATAGACATTATGAACATTCTCTAAACCAATTCTTTCGATATTGTCTTCTCACACCTCCCACATTGCTGTCTTTTTCCATTTTACAAACAATTCCATACTTCCAAAACAAAAAAATATTATATTATTGTGACATATACTGTTTATCCTGGATCATCAGGATTTTTATAATTGGCAACCTTTGCTATCACATAAATTTGATGGGGGACGCCAGCCTGAAATATAGCACACCTTATCTTTAGAAAAACAAGCTCAATGGTTATCATTTTACCACATTACCCACAGAAGTATCTACTTTCATTTCAAATAGTTTTTAGTTCTCTCTTCCAAAAACAAACACACAGCCTGACCCCAAGACATACACTGTTTGTATAAACAACAGGATTTTTGGCATTATATCATTGCTATCTTATTCCAAACCTTTTCCCATCCCATAATAGCAATGGGGCACACTAACCTGTATCTTAGCACGTGTTACTAAAGAAAATAACAATATTGTTTACAAAATTGAAATCCTTCAGTAGTTCTCGTTGGAGGTTGCGTTCTCTCTGCAAATAGAAAAATATACATAATTATTCTATATATAAAAACTTTTTTAAAAGAAAGGAATGTATAACTTCTGATGGGTGTTGTCCACATTTTTATTTACCATTGTATATATTTTATTCATTGTTTATAGCTCCTGAAGAAGGATCATATCCGAAACGTCGGGCTTTTAATACAATATATTAAAGAACACGCGTCCGAGCACCAGACTTTGTCTTCTTTCTTCCTACCTGTGGGATCACCTTCTCCTGTACAATCTGCCCCACACACTCAGATTCTCTGGGGAGAACTTACTTCGGTCAGCCAAAACTAGGCTGGCAACTGTTACGCAGAGGATCTTCTCTTCTGCAGCTCCCAGACTGTGGAATGGCCTGCCGGAGGAGATTCGTCAATTTAACATTCTCTCTGAGTTTAAGGCAGCTATAAAGACTGATCTCTTCCAGCAGGCCTACCCAGTTGAGTTTTAAGATGCTTTTTAATAATGTGTTAGTTTTATATGTTTTTAATTATTCATTAGTTTTATATGTTTTTCATCAGTTCTGTGTATTTTATGCTGTTTTGTATTAATGTTGTTCCCCACCTCGATCCAGAGGGAGAGGTGGGTAAAAATAAATATATTATTATTATTATTGTTTGTTTTTAAATTACATAATCCTTAGGAGACTGTTTCTGTTCTGTGTATACTTATACACATGAGCTTTTTGACTTTTGTTGATGGAATGGGTGTTGATTCTAGATATAGAGCTCCATCACACCAGAGATTTAGTGGACTCTCACCATGCTTGGTGCATGGATTTGTAGAAGATTGTTAAGTTGGCGAATCTCTCCCAGCAGGCCATTCCACAGTCTGGGAGTGGCAGAAGAGAAGGTCCTCAGGGTAGTGGTTGTCAGCCTAGTTTTTACTGAATGCAGTAAATTCTTCCCAGAGGACCTGAGTGTGGGGGGCGGATTGTATGGGAGAAGGCGATCCCGTAGGTAACCCGAACCCAAACCATGAAGGGCTTTAAAGGTAATAACCAACACTTTGTACTTTGCCCGGAAACTAATCGGAAGCCAGTGGAGTGATTTCAAAGCTGGTGTAATATGGTCACCCCTAGATGTACTGGTGACCAATGTGGCTGCCATATTTTGAACTAGTTGAAGTTCATTGCAGAAGTCGAGCCTCGAAGTTACCAGCGCGTGCACTACCATATTTAGGTCTTCCAACTCTAGGAAGGGCGCAGCTGGCGTATCAGCTGAAGCTGATTGTTGATTGTCTTTTCAATGTAGCTGTAAGTTTTCCTTCCCACGCCTGTGTACACTATTGTTCTGCAATATTACAAATAAATACTACTACTACTACTAATAATAATAAATTTATTTATAACCCACCTCTCCCTCTGAATCGAGGCAGGGAACAACAACAAAAATAAATACACATTCATTTCCACATATCTCCTTTAGATTTGCTTAGGTTCCCAACATTACCACAAATGTCTGTTCACAATTCCTCTTTCAGGTTTTCACCCACTTTGATTGTTCCTGCTTGTTTGGAGCGCCTATTCTGTGGCTGGGGGTCAGAAGGCAGAGCGTGGTTTCCTGTGGCAGAACCAACATGTGGAATTTAAAATAAAACCCCTAGTCGCTAATCCTAGCTGTGAGCAAACAATTAGCAGGAAACAAGGGCAAGCAGGACCGCTGATTTAATTATGTGACAATGATACAGCTGGCAGGGAGGGAGGGAGGGGGCAGAGAGGAGGAGGAGGAGGGTGTCTGTGTGGAGGAAGAGAAGCAGGGAATGATGGGGTCAAAACAGTTTGTAAAAGTCTGCTTCACAAAAGCTGTTGTCCCCCTTGGGGCAGAATGAGATTATTATGGCTCAGTGTCTATCAAACAAAAGGAGAGAAAGAGGCCCGTGGCAATAAGGAGGGCTTTGCAGTAGGAGGAAGTGCCCTTCTCATTTGCCCCAGCAACCAGGAGCCTGCCAAAGAATTCCTGTACGGCTTGGGCAGCTTTGTGGGCCTGCCACGGCGGCTATAGGGTGTGCTGCAGCAGCCCCATCCTTGTTGGTGAGGTTCAAAGAGAGTCGGGTGGGGGAATGATCTGAAGGGGTGGATGAGGGACTTCAGAGGGCTTGTTGGATGGACATTGAAGCTATTGTGTAACCCCACCATCGAACCATTTCTGATTTCCTGGCATGCAGGGGAAGGAGGCTGGGATTCCCTGGTTATCTCAGATGTCCTTTCCAAGTGCTGCTGGCAGAGCACATGAAACCCGTCTTCATGTGTCCCAGTAAAAGTGCAAGAAGGAAAGAAGTTGAATTCATATGCATTCAGGCAGGCATAAATACATACACACACAAATTCTTCCCAATAATCATGATTTATACATGGGCAAACCCCCCCCCCCCCCACAAGTCCTGCAGATATGAAATTACAAACTAAAATAAATTTTGATTGAAATCCACATTAAAAGCCATTTCAGCCATTAATTTTGGTTGAAACCCACCTAAAAAGCCATCAAATTTTAATTTAACATATAGCTATTTGGATATTACCTTTGAAATACTGCCATCCAAAAATGTATTTTACATTTTGAAGTATTGCTGTTGAGGATAATATACATTGTTAGGCATTGAGCTAGCTTTCAGCTTTGGGTGGATTTATGCCTGCTTTGGAAAAGGTCGCATTGTGTTGCGGTAAGACATTTTACAAAAACTTTTTTCTAAACTCAAAATACCAATATTTGACTGTTCAAAATTTACAACCATCAATTTCCGTCAGATTTCTGTTTTGAACTCTATTTCCACATTACCAGCTGCTTTTCAGCAAGCTTTCCACTATGGCCTTGATATGTTTTTTGAAAAGTTGCAGCCAAGTCAACATTTTTGTACTTATTACTACTAAATAATGCTGCCCTTGTGTTGCTCAGGCTGGATGCAGGATCTATCTTCCTTGGATGAAAAGGCCTCTGCTTACAAAAAGTGCCTTCACCCAAATTTCAGAGATTCCGCACACCCACCCACACGCACACGCCCCCCCCCCCACCCCATTCAGCAGAGTCCCCAATCCTCTACAATATGTAGCAGTTTCAGGGGGATGGAAAGGTGAGCCCAGGGATGAGGAGCTGAGGAAATGTACTTCTGCTAGCCCAGTTGCAAACTTCTACCTCTGGATCCAACTGCATGTTTGAAAAGATATTTTCATGAACTCTTAATAAACTGTTACTGGGTTTTAAAGCCTTGGATATTTGGGTATTCCTGTTGTGATCTATTTAGGCATAGCATTAGGGCCATAGGTGTGTGTGTGTCCTAATTTTCACCGTGCATGTATGGTACCTGTGTGTTCCCTCCCCCTCCCCCCACATTCACAGAGCAATGCTCCCAATCTGATTTCGGGAGAGTGGGGAAACTGCAGTTGTTGATACCTTTGGAGCAAAAGCACAGGCGGTCAGAGTGCTCCCTCCAGAGAAAGGGGAAAGGCATCAAGATGGCAAGCAGGGACAAAAGCAGAATGAGAATAACTACAAGCCCAAACTTCCTGACGCTTTTTCCTCCACAGCAGGACACCTCACTTTCTGATATCTTCTCCATGGAATTGTCTGCAAGAGCAGCTGATGCCCTAATAAAGCTCCCTGCTTTCACAAAATAGGCCATGTTAGGGTGCATGGGAACCCTGAAGGCCCTGTCCACATTGCCTTGGATCTATAACGTGAGCAGCCAACCTGCTGCACAAGTGCCACAAGCTGCATTTTTGCGGCATTCTTTCAGCCTAGTTGGGCCTCCTTCTGCAGCGCTGTGCTGCCACTCTTTGGCTCAGTGGACTAGCCACCGCTGTTTTCAGCTTGCAAGGATGATCCATTGAATACAGTGTGTGTTAGTCTCCAAATCTGTGTTTAGGTTCCACTTCAGTTCCAGGTTCACCTGAGGCTCCTTTGTAAGTCGTTAAAGTGAATAAATATCTATTTCTCCTTCTTCCCTGTAATGGGTGGGGCAACTACAAGCCTTTTTAAAAGACATATCCACTGCAGAAACACGTGGCAGAATTTGCTGATTGGCCACAGCTCTCCAAACTGTGCTTTTGGAGCATGTATATGAAAAAAAGACATGCAGTTGCTTGACCTGTGCGGAATACTGAAGCTGCACACTAAACTTTTAAGTGTTCTCCCTTCAGCTGTAAGTTTTGAAGCAGCTTGGTGTCATCTTGAGATGATTACTAAACTGGCAAGGTTCTGTGAGTGGGAACCTTTGGGCTTCAGCGCTGGCTATATATCTGAATAAATAAATAATAAATGTTCTTTTCTGGATTTCTTGCTGTTGGAATTAGGATGAGCCTGACCCATACATGAGTGTACGTGAGTCCAATTAGTAAACATGGGTGTGCAGTTCCCACCACCCTTATCCAGCTATTTCACAAAGCTTCTGAGTTCCTGGCTGAAGACTCCCTAGAGGCAATCTAAGACACAGTATAGAGAACTGGGGCTGCAGAGTTAAAGTTACCCCAAGAGGGAAGGGTGTTTGGGGGTGGTGGTGGGGGAACAGTGGCAAGAAATACCAGGAGCTGGTAAGCAAGGCAGTGAGGGCTTCTCATTGTAAGGGAAATTTTTATTTTTAACAGATGCTAAGGCAGATGGCACAGAATTAACAGAAAATGGGAGAGAAAAAAAGTGGAGGAACATTACTGGCTCCAGAGAGAGTGGACGTTAAAAAAAAATAAAGAATAAGGGAATGAAAACAAGTTTAAGTACTCTCTCCAGAGAAGGGGGAGGGGCACCGAGAGGCCGAGCAGGGACGAAGCAGTGTGATAATAACCAAAGGCGTGAAATTGCAAAAGTAAAATTTGTGGGACTCGGGAGGGGCCATGAAGGCCCTGGCTTCATTGCAAAGCTCACTCAGAAATTACTGATGTGATGTTTTAGCTTTTATCATTAATAATAATCAAGATGAGAGGAGGGGGAGAGGAGGGGAAGGGGGCTTATTTCAGGCCTTGGCTGAGATAGAAAAAAAGAAGAAGGAAAGAGGGCCAGGTTACAGTGGAAAGAGTCAAAATCGATCTCAGGAATGGGGGAAGGAAGTGCAAAAGGGGAAAAGGAATAATACAGCAAGAACAAGAAAGTGTGCTGTGCAGAAGAGAGATAATGAAATTGTTACAGTCAGGAGGTGAAAAAACGCACACCATGGAAAGACATGGTGCATAAATGAGAAATCAGAAAGAAAACCAAGGGAGGACAGAAAAATGGGAAGAAGATGCCAAATGGGAAAATGAGTTGGTGTTGCAGTCAATGAAATAGATGTCAGGAAGAGGCTGGGAGACAAAGAGAGATCGCAATCTCCTCCCAAATTAATTGAGAATACATCAGCCCAAGCTACTAAAACACAGCTATTATGGATGGGTTAGTCACAGGTGGAGTTAAAGGCCTACAGAGGGATATTAGCCAAAATTGAGTGGCTTTTAATTTCTTTCTAATGAGAGACTGTGGCTAGGGAGTCAGACGATTCTCCAACTCAGCTAGGCCTAAAGACAGCTTGAAAGTAGAAGCCAGCATCTTTCCACAGGCATATAAAATGATATGTGTGCTGACCATGTTGTAGTCTATGTAGCCAAGTTGAAAAGTCACCTGTTAGAAGACCTTTCCAGGTCACCTGGTATATGCGTAGATTCACAGATCTGCAAATGACCTGGCAAATGCCTATTGGACCATGACTGCTACAGTGTAAGGACATCCACCTCACTCATTTCTATACTGGCATCATTCTTGGGCCAAGTTTGCCATTTGGCAATGAACTTGCATTTGGATGAGGCCTTCACCCTCTCCTTCACCCTCTGAAATTTCTTACAGCTTCTCTCAGCTACAAAAGTCAAAGAGCAGAAAGCAGTCCATAGCATTCTGTGCCCTGCATATTTGTGCTTACTTTTATAAAGTGACTGTCGTAGGGTGACCATCTGTCAGGAAAAACCAGGTCATGTCGGGATTTTTGGTATCAAATCCAGGAAGGGGGGGGAGGAATTATGAAATTTTAAGAAAAATCCAGATTTTTTCCATCCTCTCCTCCCCCAAAGGGCAGCTCTACTTTATAGTCAATGGAAAGAACAAAAATGCTTACAGCTCTATCATTTTTAAAGGTAAGGAGATGAAACTTGGCACCACATTAGCCCTTATCGATGCCAAATTTGAAGCAGATCCATTCATCCATTGATTTTTAGGATTTTTTAAAGTTTGAGATTTTAAAATTAATATTTTTTAAAACTGTCATTTTTAAAGATAAAGGGATGGAACTAGGCACCATGGTAGCTTTTAAGTAGGGCTTTAGCCATGCGAAGTTTGAAGCAGATCTGTTCATCTGTTGATTTTTAGGATTTTTTTTAAAGTTTGAGGTTTTAAAATTATTATTTTTTTAAAAAAAACATCATTTTTAAAGTTAAGGAGATGAAACTTGGCATCATGATAGCTCTTAAGTAGAGCTTTAGCCATGCCAAGTTGAAAGCAAATCTGTTCATCTGTTGATGTTTAGCAAGTTTCAAAACAAAATTGATTTTTAAAAAAAATAAATTAAAAGCCAGCGGGCAGCAAGCCCTGTTAAGCAGCCACTTGCAGTGGAGTGAGGATACAATCAGAAAAGATATTTGAGGGAAGGGAAGAATGTATCACACAGAGTATAGCAACAAAGTATATCAAAAGCTACAAAAGTAGGAGTGAGTGAAGTTGATTTCAGATACATTGGATGTCTCACTTGTTCTTTCAGTGATTTTAATATTAAGTTGTTATATAGAACAGATTTCTCTTAATTGTGTGCTGTAAAATCAGACATGTGACCAAGGCTATGTTCCGATGGACATCCCCCATTGGTGCTAGACATGCCCCCTGGGGGCGGACATGTTGGTGGGGATGCCCCCCTTGGGGCCAACCATGTTGTCCTCCTTTTTGGTTTCCAAAATATGGTCACCCTAGACTGATTCATTCTGTGATTGAGGATATACAGTTGTTAATGCATTGATTCTTCAGGAGCATTCCAAAGTACTCTACTCATTTGATAGTCAGCATGTAATAGAGGAATCCCCAGGACTTTTTTTAAAAAAATTGGCAAGCAAAGTAAATACCAGAGATTCTCAGAACACCTAGGAACAAGGACAATTCCTATGTCACCAGAGAGGCATTCAAGTCACTTCCCCATGACTTCATCCCCTTTTGCTCTGGTAACATTTGGATGCAAGAACCACCTTGGATTCAGGAACTCCCTTGGGTGCCTGTATACCTTCTTTTACAAAAGACAGTCCTCTATTTGAAGGGCTGTCAGTGGACTGTCCTCTGGTTTGAAAGCATCCTCTGTTTGAAGGGCTGTCCAAGACCAATTTAAAGATGAAGATACATCAGAAGGAAGAGCTGTGCTTTGAAGTTGCCCATCAAAGGCACGGGGACAGAAGACTTAGCAAGGCACACAGGTCACCTAGTCACAGTCTTCCACACTATGATGAAATATACTGTATTTCTATTTCAATGTACATGCATCTATTTATCCTGCCTGACATCACTTATCCTACCCATGTTCTTCCTCCAGCCATACACTACCGGAACAGAAGTTGTAGTGGTGACTGACAATAATGTCCAGATCTGACCCCCAAGTTGAATATCTATGTGGACTTGTGATATAAGTGCTAGTTACAATGTAGAAGCCCATTACAAGCATTTCCTAATACCCTCCTCCCTAGCTCTGCTTGATGCAGTTTGATCTCACTGCTGGTGCTTCCCTCAAAGGCCTCAATAACATGTTTCTCTCCAGTTCCTTTATGGCAGTATCCTTTAGATATTTGAAAATCATTGTCATACACACCCCTTCTAATTTTTCTCCTTTAAGTTAAATATATGCTGCCTTTACTGAACAGATAGAAAGAAGGTTATGTCTTGTTTGTTTATTTAATTATTTGTTTTTTATATTTTTAACTGCCCAATAACTCTGGGCAGGTTTTATTTGTCTTTAAATAAATCAGATATTTTGTTCCTCCCCTCCCCTTTTTTAAATTGCAAAATATCAACAAACAGAAAACATAAATTAGGTTTGGGATAGTGTGCAAATCTGCATCTACATGTAAAGAATTGTGGGAAATGTGGCTTTCCCACATTACATTGTTTCTGCATATAATAATAATAATAATAATAATAATAATAATAATTCTATACCACCCCGTAGCCGAAGCTCTCTGGGCAGTTCACAAAAGATTAAAACATTAAAAATTGATATACAAAATTTAAAAACGTAAAAACAGACAGCATACGTAGAGACAACATACATCTAAAAGTGGGGATGTGCATCGTATCGGATCCGATTGGAGGAAATTGGACATCTGATTCATGATTCCGATGCACTCCCTTGGGCATCCAATTTTTTCCTATACAATATTTTTGTCTCCAATTTTAATCGGAAAAAAATCAGAAAATAGGATGCCATTTTGAATGATTTATCCCATAGCCTAGTATTGTGTTACAAAACTGCCTATAACTTTTTTATTTTAAAAGATAAAAGCATGGAACTTGGCCATGTTGCAGATGGATTAGAGTTACTTCTGTGTGAGAAATGATTTTTTTTACTTTAAAAGTTCCAAAAGTTTCAAAGCAGTGGTTTTGACAGCTCACAGAGGGGGGAGAAGGCAGGGGAGGGGTGCGGTTTGATAGCTGTCAAACCCACTGTTTTGAAACTTTTTGAACTTTTAAAGTAAAAAAATTCATAGCCACAAAATGCTTGGAGCTATCTTCCTTAAATTTCTCACACATAAGTACCTCAAACCCATCTGCCTTATGGGCAAGTTTCATGCTTCTATCTTCAAAAATAAAAAAAAGATTCTCCCAAAATACCTTGCCATTACACACTTGAAGCTATGCTTCTGAAATTTCTCACACATGTCAACCACAGTGGTATCTCTAATGTGGCCAAGTTTCATGTTTGGATCTTTAAAAATAAAAAAGTTGAAGGCATAACTGACTTTCCCCCCCTGCTACCCATTTTTCAAAACGTAATTGCAACCAAAAGCAATCACCTATGGTTCTGCAATTTCACACACATGAGTCCCAACATACCATCTGTAATGTGGCAAAGTTTCATGTGTGGATCTTTAAAAATAAAAAAGTTATAGGCATTCCTGGTTTGTTAGTAAAAAATTCAGAGAACCAAAATGCCTGGAGCTATCTTTCTGAAATTTCTCACACAGAAGTAACCCTAACCCATCTGCAATGTGGCCAAGTTTCATGCTAGCTTTAAAAATAAAACAATTATAGGCATTTTAACACAATAGTAGGCAATGGGGAATATCATTCAAAATGGTGTCCGATTTAAAAAATCGGACGTCCGATTTTCATGTTGGTATTGGATCTGATACGATACGATGGACCTCTGATTTTTCAATATGATATTTTTCTAATTATGATGTTCAAATTCTGATTCCAATATGATTTTTTTTGCATCCGTGCACATCCCTATCTAAAAGCAACTTTGAGCTGCCAGACAAACCTAAAAGATTTTGGATCGATTAGTGTTGCTTATTACATTTAAAGCCCCACATGGTTTGGGTCCAGGTTACCTGCGGGATCACCTTCTCTCATACAATCTGCCCCACACACTCAGGTCCTCTGGGGAGAACTTACTTCAATCAGCCAAAACTAGGCTGACAACTGTTACCCAGAGGACCTTTTCTTTTGCCACCCCCAGACTCTGGAAATGCCTGCTGGAGGAGATCTGTCAATTTAACACTTTCTCTGAGTTTAAGGCAGCTATAAAAACTAGCCTCTTCCAGCAGGCCTACCCAGATGAACTTTAAACCAAGAATTTTAAAATATGTTGATTGTTTTATATGCTCTTTTAATTAATTTATGTATTTGAACTATATTGTTATTGTAATAATGTTGTTCCCCACCTTGATCCAAAGGGAGAGGTGGGTAAGAAATACAATTATTATTATTATTATTATTATTATTATTATTATTAGCCTGGGAAAAAGGAAAGTCTTGACCTGGTGCCAAAAAATAACAATATTGGTGCCAGGCAGGCCTCATTGGGTAGATCATTCCATAATTGCCTATGTATTGCAGTTTAGATGAATGGTTTCTATTTTGGTAGAAAAAATGCCATCAATATGAATGGATTTCTGTTGCTCTTTTTCTGATACCAGCTATTTTGTCTCTTGAATGGCTTTCAGCTTGTTTTCCATTCATTGTCATCCTTACCCCCTAAGTTGTTCCCTGAGACATTTCCTCCTCCTTCTGTTCCCCTGGATCCTTTTAGCACATTTAATCTTCTCTACTGGAAGAAGTCAATATTAGGGGAAACATTTGTGCAGGACAGTGCTTACAGCTTGCGTTCCCCAGGGGGAAAGGGGGCATTTATTTCCTTTTAATAGCTTCTCCTCATTTGCCTCCCCTAAGCAAAGAACAGTTATAATTCTCCATGGTAATGAAGTATGATTTCTATAGGAGCACATTCCCCTGGGTTGCCAGCTGAGGCTGTTCCCTACAGAGCTACGCCCCTCTCAGAGTCCATTCATGATCAATTATCAAGGGTTGATTGGCCTTGTTGCCTGGTGAGGGAACCCATCCCAGCCCCCTCCCTTATGGGCTCAGGGCTGATTTACCAGGGCCTAAGCTGCTCACATTAATAAGAATCAAATTAAGTACAAGGAGTTATGGCAGAGAAGAGAAGATAGCAGAAAGAGGACACTTGGGCAAAGGCTTTGTGAGCTCCCAGAGCTTTGAGCAAATGGGTGCAGAACTAAGAGTGATGATGGCAAAATAGATCATTGACTGGTTTTATACAAGAGGACTACTTGGTTGAAAATGGAATCTCTCTGGGCCTTGTAATTGCTTTCCTGTCTCAGCTTTCACCCCAAAGCTATTTATTCTAGGGATGTGTATCGTATCATAAAAATGTACGATAACAATATGATAAGGTCATTATCGTGCATGTGTTTAACGATAACGATACGATACAAAAACCTACGATAATCATCGGAGATGATAATTTTTGGGCGATTTTATTGTTTTATTGGACTGCCATATAAATATACCTATAACTTCTGTATTTTAAAAGTTAGAGGCTTTAAACTTGGTCACAGTGCTTATTAGGGATGTGATGTCACCTGGTGTGCTGCCTAGGAGCAGACCGCGAAGCCTGCTCACAGTAGCGGCCAGTGGCGAACGGGAGTGGACGGCCATGAAAGGTAAGCAGGGGGCAGGGGGGAGGGGGGAGGGGGGCCCGTGGCATGCTTACCTTCGGTGGCCGTCCGCTTCCATCCGCCGCTGGCCGCTACTGCGAGCACGCTTCGCGGCTTGCCCCTAGGTAGCACGCCAGGTGATCATCACCTGATGATGATCAGGTGATCATCACCTGATGATGATCTGGTGATCATCACGTGGCGCGCTACCTAGGGGCAAGCCGCGAAGCCTGTTCGCAGTAGCGGCCAGCGGCGGATGGGAGCGGACGGCCATGGAAGGTAAGCAGGGGGAGGGGGAGGGGGCTTACCCCCCCGGAGCTGTCTGCTTCCATCCGCTGGTGCCCGCGGGTGCCAGCGGATGGAAGCGGACGGCCCCGGGGGGGTAAGGAGTGCGGGGGAGGGGGCTTACCTGTCGGGGCTGTCCACAGCGGACGGCCCGGGGGGAGGAGGGAGTTAGGCCCCCCTCACCCACCCGCCACCATTTTTTCCTCATAGACTTGCATTGGAGGAAAGCTTTCTTTCCCCCAATGCAAGTCCATGGGGGGTGGGGGGGAATGGTGGCTGATCCAAAAATCGGATGTCTGTTTTTTGGATCGGGATCAGACACGATCCGGTCCGGGGAGCCTCCGATTTTGTCCGATCCAATCTGGGACAAAATTGGAGGTCCCAATCCAGGTCCCAATCCGATCTGGGGGGGGGGGGTTCCGTGCACACTCCTAGTGCTTATGGGATATGCCTAAATATGTGTATGAAATTTGAGATCGATCCCTCCAACCCTCGATTTTATATGAATTTATTAAAGATCATTTCAGTTCTGACAGATCAGAATGACAGCTCACCACGTGCGTTCATTCAGACCTGTCAGAATTGAAATGATCTTTAATAAATTCATATAAAATTGAGGGTTGGAGGGATTGATCTCAAATTTCATACACATACTTAGGCATACCCCATAAGCACTGTAACCAAGTTTCAAGCCTCTAACTTTTAAAATACAGAAGTTATAGGCATTTTTTCTTTAAAAATAGGGCTGCAAAAAATGTCATTTTTTCATGATAATTATCGTGAAGACAATACGGTTCACCTATGATATGAATGAAGATTATAATTTTTTTGGTCTGAAATGACGATAATGACAAACGACGATAATTTTTGGCGTGCACACCCCTAATTTATTCCCAATTCAACTGAACATGTTTGTGGATGTTGCATACACACTTCTCTCAGGTCAGCACAACTGGAAGGCTGCACATGTGAACAAGAAAGACAGTCATACATGTGGACCTGCAAGACAGGTACTCAGGCTGGTCTGGCATTGTGGCTTTGTTAACAGGAACCCCCAAATTAGTATCCCCTCCAAACATAAGCCAAAGTTTTGTGCCAGTTTTGTGTCTCTACCCCCAACTGTCTACTGATATAGCAAATGCCAGATTTGTTGTTGACATACACATAGACCAGCATTGTCGTCTCAGCTCCAAAGTATTGTGCTCGTTTTGTGCCACAAATCCTGCATTTTATGACACCACTGTATGTGTGAATATGACATACCCTTAGGTGGGGCCTGGTGAAAGCAAAAAGTCCACATTCTCAAATCTTTTCTAAACCTATGCCAAAGTTTTGAGCTAGTTTGTGCCACAAGTCCCAGGTTTTGTGCAAACACCTACAGCTTTGTACATACGGATGTAGAATTTTGGTTTTGCTTTCAAAACATGCGACTATGCCCTGTTCTAAGATCTGAACACAGGCACAAACATGAGCACATGTTCACTGAAAATATTTGCAAATTGTCAAACACGTGGGCGCATTCATCTTGTTCCCGATTCACATTTTGATTTGCACAAATTTCCTAATTTGTGCAAATTTCCTAATTTGTGCAAATTTCCTTAGTAAACTGAATCAGCCCCACTTTGTATCTGGGAAAAATTTGCACAAATTAGGAAATTTTGCACAAAGTTGTTCAGTCGCTGCTCGATTTGTGCAAGTTTCCCATTCATGCAGAACAAGCAGCAATCACAAATGTGAATGGTGGGAATTGGGCAGAGATGAGCAGCAAGACAAAGAGCAGCAAGAGAATCATGGTGATCTCAGACATTGCTCATTTGTTCAACCCCACCAATGCATCAAATGCAGGAGTTCACACATCCAAAAATGTGCCTGCGTTTTATGATGTACATCCCAAGTTTTGTGCTGCTACTATTTACTTGAGTTGCACTGAGTTCAATGGGACTTTCTGTCTCCTGAGGGGAGAGGTTCACCTTTTGAAATAACTGTTTAGTTGTTCAGGTATTTTAATAAGTTAGCATAAGCTTTCATGGGTTACAACACACTTTACAACTCAGGATTTGTGGCACTAAACTGGAACAAAACTTTGGCATATGTTTGGAGGAGGTGCTAGTTGGAGGGCAGGGTTCATAGTTAACAGAGCCCTGCATGCACTACAGTGCTGTATGTCAGCTGAGTCTATCTGTGAACTTGGTTTGCTGTTTCTCCCTGAAGAAACTGATTCAGCACATGGAATTTTATAATTGCCCAGTCAGTAAGAGGGCTCATGCCTAATGAGTGGTGTAAAAGTGACCAAGTGACAGCCCCTATGACAGAATTATAATCTGAGCTACTGCCAGGATTATAAATCCCACCTGTGTGATCTCTCCTCTCTCCACAGGCAGTTACAGGCACCTGCGGATTTGGGCCACTACTGATTGCTATAGAATGGGATCAAGTTACAATGGCACTGTGCCTTTCAAACATACATGAAGCTATATTGGCTGTTCCCAATAACATGAAAGAAAGTAGAAATGCCCTTCAATTGAGCACTGTCATCCTTGGGCCAATCAGTCTCCTGTACAGTGCTCACAGAGTCTGGGAAAGACCACTGAAATATCAAAAGACCAGGCCTAACTTCACAACAAGCAAAAACAAACCTGAGCTCAACCTGCTTTTGAATAGGTCTAGCTTCTCTGCCTGCCCCCGCCCTCTGCCCTTTCCATGTTGAAAATCCACCTATGCTTCTGCAGTAGACCGAGGTTGGGCTTCTCCTTCCGAGCAGCAAGTGGCAAAGGATGGGCACTTTTTTCAACTGCTGAGGATGTCCTCTCCCTCTCCTCAAGTATCTTCTGGGGGCCACATCCACCAGCAGAATGATATAAATAGTTTCACCATCACAGCATTCATGTTTCATTTATCCCTTCAACCCCTTATGGGCTTGGAAAATAAAAGGAGCTTGAAAAGTTTATTTCCTTCTTGGCCCTTGAGGACCTGCATCTTCTAGAGCTGCTCAGTCAGAGAGAGAAAAGAGGAGATGATGCTAGGTCTGAGGCTGGTTTTGCATATCTATATTGCCATTCCAGTAAACCCCAGGTGATCTTATGCATTCCTGAAGGCATGATGACCATGATGGGGAAACGGAGGGGAAATGGTCTCTAAACTACAGAGGGCTGGCCCACACCAAACAATTCATCTACACTATTTTATTGCACATTGTTTCACTCCCTGGAGGATACTCATGCTACAGATGAGTTAAAACACACACACGCACACTGCTGTATCAACACTTTATTTATTCTCATTTAATTCTTCTTTAGAATACAGAGTTGTTGATTTGTTAGATCCAGAAAATGGGAGGAAAAAAAATAATCAAGAGCAGAGTCAGATTTTTTAAAAAAATTAAAATGGGACTTCCTATCAGAGATATGTGCAAGGGGTGTGCCAGATGTGCCCAGGCACACCCTAATGTTTCAAGCAATAAATGCTGAATTAAGGGGGGGACGTTGAGTAGGGATCCAGAGGGGGATCCAGTTGCAGTGGGAATGTCCCCCTGGATGCCCTCCGGCCGCTTCGCCAAAGAAACGCTGCCTCCCAGACAGCATCGTTGCTTTTGGCAGCAGGAATGAGGCAGCCAGTGTCACCACAAAGCTCCACCAATGCTGGGGCTTGAGGAGTGTCTCCTCATCCCCCCCCCTCATCTGCAATGGCCCTCCCATGGTCAGGCAAGCCAAATGCGGAGTAGGGCACCAGTGTCTACAGTGTTTAAATAATAAATGAATAAAAATAAGGACCTTTATGACTGAGTATTCAATAAATGTTCTTTTTTTAAAAAAAAAATCCAGGGTGCACATTCTAATGAAGTGTCCCGCGCATGCCTAAGCTTCCTATTATACACTTGTGACCTCCCTGTGATCATTGGAAGAGTTCTTATCATTTCCCATAACCTGGAGCCCAGGGAGGTCACTTGAGCCATGTCTACACCATGCAGTTATCCCAGGATCAGCTCAGGAGCATCCCTGTACATCCGTATGATGCACAGAGGATCCCAGGGGCAGAGACTTTCCCTGGGATAAACGAGACCTTGGTTATCCTGATTTTCCCCGTGGTCTCGGAAAGATCCCAAGCTCCACACGGATGAGGACGCCCATCCTGCCTGCTCCAGCTTTCAAAACAGGCACAGAACTGTTCAGGGGGAGGACTCCGTGCCCTTCGGGGGTGGGGGGCAGCAATTTTACTGGGATGGCGGGGGGATGGACACGAAGGTTTGGTTTATTTTAACTTATCTTTTTCCCCAAATCAAGGCCGTACAACTGGCTTCTCTTCTAAAAAAAGAAAAATGGCACCCGCGGCCACATAGAAGCTGGGGGAGAATCGTGGAAGCAGGTAAGTCCATGATCCTCCCCCCCGCTACACCCTTAGATGTAGATGAGCCCTTGGTAATCCAGTTTTGATGGGTTTCTAGTTGTTGCAGTTATACCATGGGAACTACATCCATTCTAATATTCAGTGAACCAATAACTTAGGGTGACCAGATAAAATCCAGGTCAGGGCTCATGTAACTTTAACAGTTGTAGAGAAAAGGGAATTTCAGCCAGTGTCATTTGTATGCAGTTAGTTCCTGGTGAAATTCCCTCTTCATCACAACAGTTAAAGGTGCAGGCACTATACTAGAGTGACCATAGACAAAAGAAGGCAGGGCCCCTGCAACTTTAACTGGTGTGATGAAGAGGGAATTTCACCAGGAACTAACTGCATACAAATGACACTGGCTGAAATTCCCTTTTCTCTACAACTGTTAAAGTTACATGAGCCCTGACCTGGATTTTATCTGGTCACCCTACAATAACTGAACCCCCCCTACTCTGTAACTCAGCAGTAGCCAGTGGTGTCGTGGAGCCAGGGCTTGCAGGGATGCAGTGCTGGCATGCCTTTATCAGCAGGGGATGCAGATATCATCTGCCACCACTCCCTCGGAATTCCCTGCTCTCTCTGAGCTTAGCTGCAAGCTTCACGGTGGATGAGAGGAAATGAATTTTCCGAGCAACAGTATTCTGTTTCTTGTTAAAATGTAAAATATTTGGAGGTGGCTTGGCCTTGAATGGGCAATTAAGACCCATTCGTTTTACTAGGCTGACCATATGAAAAGGAGGACAGGGCTCATGTAACTTTAACAGTTGCAGAGAAAAGGGGATTTCAGCTGGCGTCATTTGTATGCAATTAGTACCTGGTGAAATCCCCTCTTCATCACAACAATTAAAGCTGCAGGCACTATACTACAGTGATCAGATACAAAAGAGGGCAGGACCCCTGTAGCTTTAACTGTTGTAATGAAGAGGGAAATTCACCAGGTACTAGTTGCATTCAAATGACACCAACTGAAATTCCCTTTTCTCTACAACTGTTAAAGTTACATGAGCCCTGTCCTCCTTTTCATATGGTCAGCCTAGTTTTACACAAATCCTGCTCCTAACAAGTGAAAACTCCTAGAACTAGGTTGTTGATATGGATTAACACAGCTGCCTGCAATTTTGGGCTCTCCTTGGTGATGCGGCTATGGAGTCAGCCATGACAAGCACCTGCATTTCAAAATGTACCACTACACCACTGAGTAGGGCTCTTACTTTAGGTCTAGATTTTGGGATTACAGAATTTGCCTTGGCTGCCCTGGTGGATGACCTGTGCCAGAAGAGAGACAGGAGGAGTGCATTGCTGTTGTTTTTGCTGGACCTCCCAGTGGCTTTCAATACCATTGACCATGATTCAGAATTAGAAGCACCATTTACACCTATATGTTCCTTGCTGGATGGTCAATTCTACAAGGTGATGCTGCAAGTCCAAGAGCCGCATGGTTAGCCGCATGGTTAACAAGACATGCCAAGAAGGGAGGACCAAATGAGAACAAAAAAGAACAGAAACTTGCACACACACAAAATATGCAGGCAGACTGTAAGAGATCAAGAAAGGGACTTCAGGAAGCTAATAATATTAAGACCAGCAATTAATGCATTTTTAAAATATATCAGAAGCAGGAAACCTAGGGAGGCAGTTTGACTGTTGAATGACAAGAGAGTTAAGGAATACTGAAGGAGAATAAGGAGACTACAGAAAAACTAAATGAATTATTTGCATCTATCTTCACTGTAGAGGGAATAGAGCAGAACTTAACTGAGAATTTCAGGAAGTGATTCTGAAGTGCTAAGTCAAACAATGATGATGAGCAATAAAGATGATGAAGATGATTATATTTATTTATTTATTTATATAGATTTCAATAGGGTTTACTCGCAGGTAAGTAGGTATAGGATTTTAACCTTAAGAAGTAATACTACTACTAATAATAATAATGATATTGAATGTCCCCCAGGCTCTATTTTGTTGTTCTTTCTGAACATCATTTTTTAAGAAGAATATACAGAACTTGGAGAAAAATCAGTCTTAATTTTCTTTCCACACAATAATCAAATCCAGTTTATTCTATCTTTATTGTATCTCACGCAATCTAGTTGGAATTTTTATGCAAGGAAAGATAATGAAGATTGTAATCTTATGTACGCTTACTTGGGAACCAGTGTTATCAAAAACCTATGGCACTTATTTCTGTCTGCCCCCAGGGGGCATATCCAGCACCAAGGGAGTGTGTCCATCTGAACATAGCCTTGTTCACATGTCTGATTTTACAGCACACAATTAAGACAAATCTGTTCTACATAACATCTTAATGTTAAAATCACTGAAATAACTAGTGAGACATCCAATGTATCTGAAATCCACTCACTCCTACTTTTGTAGCGTTTGCTGTACTTTGTTGCTATACTCTGTGTGATACATTCTCCCCTTCCCTCAGATATCTTTTCTGATTGTATCCTCACTCTACTGCAAGCTGCTGCTTAACAGGGTTTGCTGCTAGCTGGAACATTTGAGGAAATATGCTCTAATTTTCATTCGAAAAGAAAAAACCATGAAGATTGCAATTTGATAACAGACAAGAAGGAATTAGCTTCGAGGTGGAATTTGGAGGACTTCAATGAGCTCAGGTTTTCCTTGTACATTCATCCATACATCTTCTTCTTGCCTAGAGCAGAAAGCCAACTTACATGGATCACCTTTCACAAGCATTGAGCCAGATATAATTTGGGAGGCCCATGGGGCAATATCCAATTGGACATGAGTGCTAACACAAATTATGGGACCTCAAGTACAACACTAATAGCATTAGCTGGTGTGTCAGGTTTTCCAGGGAATCCTATTGGCATTACCCTTGAGGTCCCATATGCTAGCACAACATAATTCACATTAGAGGCTTATGCCCAATAGGGTACTGCCAATGGCTGACCTGTAGGCATGAAATTCTGAGCTGAACTTGTCAAGGCGGCCCCAGCATGGATGTTGAAGTTCCACAAAATCAAATATATAGAGGTTTCCAACACCACCTCTGAGACCATTTCAGCCAGTTTAGGCAGGTAGACTTCTTGGTACCTGGGAAGTACACTAACAGAATTCAAACTTTGTCTTAACACTGGCCTGCTGCTGGAGAGGGAGAGAAAATTCCAGTATCTGACCCTTTCTAATCTGCCACTGGGAGCGTCAAGCCACTTGCTTAGTCGCTCACGCCCCACCTAAAAGCTAAGGCTTCCAAAAGACCCCTCTGCAGATCGTGCAAGAATAAATCATTTCCTTGGTCCGACAAATGGACCCCATCCTGCCTATAAAGCTCCCTCCTATGCAGGGTAATATCTGGATGCTGGATACTGAAATCACCGTGTTTGGCCAGATCTCGGAAGATGGCTGTGTTCACCTTTTTACGTGCTTTATCCAAAGCTTTGTTATCACTACCCAGCCGCCAATTGAACCTGGGTAGTATGCAGGACCACACAATCAAGACCCCGGGCCAGCGTTGCCTGATGGTCTGAAAATCTGCAACCGCTTGCAGAATCAAGGCCTTGCCTTTCAACAGGCCAAGATCATTTCCACCCAAGTGGATCAGCAGCACTTGGGGCACAAAACATGCCACCTGTTGTTGAAGCAATGTGGGTAGGAGGCGTTCCCACCACATACCTCGCCTTCCCAACCACATCACGTTGGCCTGGCAACTCATACCCAGCTGGGATCCGAAGCTCGACTTGGTGGCCCTTCTGCCGGCCCAGAAGACGTAGCTGTGGCCGCAAATGATCACGCGAACTGGATTTAGACATCTCCCGGGATCTAAAGTAACACAGATGAATTTAATATCCCCTTAGGGCATCCACTCATCACTGCGCTAAGGCACGCACATATGTCCTGAATGCTGCTGACCGCCACCTGCCAACTGCCTGAATTTGAGAGGGAGAAAAACCAGCCACTGCGGCTGTAGATGCTGCCCCAATGCGAAAAGAATGCGGAGCAAATGTGGACGCTGGCAAGCCCAAGGCATGTAAGGCCCGTTTTGCGACAGCCCAAAATTGGAACTTGGTCAACGGGGTTTGATCTTGATGGCGAAATAAGATCCCCAACTCACAGCCATGCAAAAGGATGAATTCTCTCAATGCCTGTACCGGGCACAAATCCACCCGCAGGGCTGGGTACAGCTGAATCAACGCCCCCTTGCCTGCTTGGTCAGTTTTTGACCGCCTCAGTGTTATTACTACCCCCTGCTTGTTGAACAAGATATCCTGAAACTGGACAGGTCTATCAGAGCAATCCCACCTGGAAGATGCCAGCAACTCTGAAATCCGAAACGCACCAAAAAAGGCAGAAAATGCTGTCGCCTGAAATAGAACCGCCTCGTAAGGCAAAAAACATAACCACTGCCATTGTTCCCTTAACTGCAATAGAATGTCAGGGGAAATTGGACGTCGCGCATCAGGGGTGCGCGGTGCGGCCCTATTCCAACCCTGTAGTGCACATCGAACCCTGAAGTCCAATGTATTATCCGGTACCCCCTTAACTTTCGATAAGAATGCCAGGGCAGCTAACTTACCCGTGATCGTCCTCACCGCTAGGCCCTTCTGACGTGAGGCTACACAGAACTGCAAAATATGTTCCACGGGAATGGGCTATGTCCTTGGCAGCTGCAGCCCTTCCCTGAAAGCTAGAAACTCTCTACCTGCTCTCAAATATGATGCCTTCGTGCTTGGTGCTAAGGACTGCCACATGGCATCTTCGGCTTCTCGTCACCAATCTCCCAAAGGATGTCCAGAAAGTCCTCCGGTAGCAGACGAGCCCAAGGAGCCAACTCCCGAAATCTCTGAACCTGCTGACGTGATAGAGCGTCGGCTATCAAGTTATCCAAACGGAAAAAAATATTGTTTCGCAGACAATGCAGGGTAAATTTCCTAAGTATTGCCATAACTCTGGGGTTCCGAGATGTAAGTGTATTTATTACCTGAACCGTGGTTTGATTGTCGCACCAGAACAACACGGTGGAGTTAGCGAACTCCACGGACCATATATGCACTGCGACGTAAATTGGAAAAAATTCTAAGAAAGTCAGATCTCTACATATATCTGAAGCACACCACCTCTCGGGCCACTGTTGTGCGCACCATCTATCACCCCAAATCTTGCCAAAAACCAAGGCGCCAGAAGCATCGGAATGGATTTGCAGCTCCGCTTCAATAAGAAGGTCTTGTCTCCAAAACAATATCCCGTTAAACTCATTCAAAAACATAAGCCAAGTATGCAAATCCTCCCGAATGCCCCTGGTCACCCTAACTCGGTGATAAGACCTGGATAATCCCTTCATGGCGTCGCACAGGCGCCGCAGGAAGGCTCTCCCTGGGGCCACTGCGCGGCATGCAAAATTAAGGTGACCTACCAGCTCCTGCAGCTGCCTGAGTGTAACCTTCCTAGCCTGGCACATACCTGAAATTCTAACCCGCAGATCTGCCAACTTGTCCTGTGGCAGCCTGCTGCATTGTGTAATAGAATCGAGTTCGATTCCCAGGAACGTAATAACGCTGGCAGGGCCCACTGTCTTTTCGTGCGCCAACGGGACGCCCAGTTCCTCCAACAAATCCTGGAATTCCTGCATTAATTGCGCACACTGATTACTCCCAGGTAATCCCCCCATCAAAAAATCATCCAGGTAGTGAACGATGTTCACTGAACCTGATCTGTACCTAATGGCCCATTCCAAAAATGTACTGAACTTTTCGAACATGGCGCACGAAATTGAGCAACCCATAGGCAGGACCCTATCCACGAAATATTTACCCTGAAAAGAGAAACCTAAAAGATTGAAGTCTGCTGGGTTAATGGGCAGAATGCGAAAAGCCGACTTAATGTCGCACTTTCCCATCAACGCCCCCGTTCCAATTTTCCGAACCATCGCAATCGTGGAATCAAAGGGTGTATACCTAACAGAGCATAAATGCTCCGGAATATGATCGTTGACTGACTCCCCTTTAGGGAAAGACAAATTATGAATCAGTCTAAATTCTCCCAAACTTTTCTTTGGAACTATGCCCAATGGCAACACCCTTAAGTTCGCGATGAGTGGTTCAGAAAATGGGCCCAGAACCCTACCTGCTGAGATTTCTTTATTAATTTTTTCCAAAACTAATGCCTCCATGTTATTCACAGAAGTCTGGTTCGTAGTGAACGAGGCGACCCTGGGTCCTGAAAAGGGGATCCGGAAACCGTATAAGAAACCTAACTCTAAATACCTGGCCTCTTCCACCTTAGGATAGCATGCCAGCAAACTTTTGAGAGGAACTATTTTAACTGGGCTGGGGCCCTTTGGGAGGTTGTTGCTGAGACCCTCCTGGTTTTTTACCTCCTGGACCCTCCTTAAATGTCCCGCGACCCCCTTTTCTATTACAGTTAATGGCTGGGTGCAGGCCCCCGCAAATGGTGCAGTCATGCCTGTATTTGCAAGGGGATCGAGAACAGGAACCTCTAGTTCCATAATCCCAGCAAGGCAGGCGGGATTGAACCCACTGCCCCACTTTCCTCTTAAGCGAGAAGGTGGGTTGTTGTTTAACTATTATATGGCCGCTATCGGCCCGATCCCCGAACCCTGGTTTTGCTGGGGTCATGAATTGTAGCCACAAGTCCTGATCCCGCACATCCCAAGGCAGGGCGTGGTCGAAAGCCGCTTTACGACGAAATGATTCATCGTAAGCCAACCACGCTCCGCCCTCAAACTCTGTGTAAGCTCGGTATACCATGTCAAGATACTTGATCATAGTATACCCCTTGCCCAGGAAACGTTGCACCATAATCCCCGTATAAATTAAAAAGCCCGGAAGCCAATTGGACCAAGTCCTGGCCACCTTCCTCCTTCGCAACCTCTCCGCCTCTTTTTCTCCTATCTTGTCTTTCTCGTTTGCTTCCAACTCTCTGAAAAGCAAGGAGAAAATGTCGACGTATTCCCCTTTCAATATCTTTTCCCGTGTTGCCGGGAGGAAGTGGTACCCCAATGGCGAAGCTGCACTGCCCCTAGGAATCGCATGCCAATCCGTCCCAGCAAAGGGATTGCTTACCAATGTTCCTGTGCCTTGCCCGGCATTCCCGTCGCTGGATGCGGGTCCCGTCCAAACCACAGCGCACGCTGCGTTTGCACTCACCACCGAAGCCTGCGCAGCTGGCTGAGCGTCCGGCTGAGCTTGCGCGCTTACCACTTGAGCCCCGGGGCACTGCGTCCCCATTGCAGCAGGTGCTGAAGAGTTATGCGCACAACACGCGGGCGACGCTACTAACGATGCCCGGTCTACCCCCCCCCCCACTCTTTCAGGCGTTCCTACCTGCCCATACTGGAAATTAGAGCAACAAGTACCCCATCCCCATGAATGCGCAGGACCCCTGTGGTGACAAGAAGACAACACGCAAGCCTGACCCCCTAAGCCACAGCCCTGAACATTACCTTGCGAAGTTGATGTGACCATGTCCACCGGTGCCCGATCCCCTCCGACCGGAGTCGCTTGTTGCTCCGCCGTCACAACCGCTGGGATGTTGGAATCTCCTAGGGCCTGAGCCACTCCTGTAAGACGTCCAGACCCCTGGCCCGATGAAGCCTCATTTGCATCTAGACGATTTGAAAGGGTTTGTAAAAGAGTATCTTGCGCCTGCCTACGCGTTACATGACGTCCTGCCTCCCCCAAATCCTGCAAGCTGGAAGGGTTTAGCCCTCTATCTTTTTCTATAGCTTGCACCCTTGCCAACAAAGCTTCCACTGCTGGGTCCAACTCATCCCCAAGGTCTTCCATCCCGCCCCTATTACGTACCCGCTTCACCAGGGGGGGCTTCCCTTTACCTTTTGCGCCCCCTGCTCCTTTTTTGTGAGACATTCTTGTAGCACTGTAAACCTATAGCCACCAACCAGTATAAACTAGGTGGGGAGGGGAGGATGACTTCCTGGGCAAAGCCTCCAATCATGACCAGTAAGATTCACATTGAAGCCCCGCCCTTGACTGCGCCTAAATCCCTCCTGCAGCCCCCAGGTGACACCACAAACTATGAGAGAAAGGGTGTGAATCAGCTCCTCAGGCCACGCCTGCAATTGGGTCCCCAATCTCCTGCTGAGCCAACCAGGCTCGCCACCCCGCCTACTCACCAGCCCGATACCTCCTCCTTTCAACTATTGGGGGTTGGGCCTCCCAAGCCGGGCCCTCACAGCCAACGACCCCTGGCCAGTCGCCCTTGGGAAGGGTAAGGGGGAACAGCCTCTCCTTCACTCCCCCTTCACTGCTCCGTAAACGGTCACGCTGGGCCCAAACGCACCCCCAGCTCCCGCCTCTGCCAAAACGCGCAGGGGAGCTGCCTGAACAAACCACAGCCCGACCCGCCCGCAGCCCCGGAGCCGCCTAGGCCTTGCCAGACCCCCTCGCCCCCTCCAGCAATCAGCCGGACTCCACGCCTGGCCTCTTTTCGGCTGTCTGCCTCTCCGCTCCCCGCACGCTTCCGCCCCCTGCCCCCGCCTGCCTGAGACCAGCCAGTCTCCCAAAACCTGCGGCCCGGAGGCCCTCCTGCTTGCCGCGGCCTTCAACCTCCGCCGCCGCGGCGCCGAACTGCCGCCCGTGCCAGCCTATTCCAGGAAGCCACGCTGCGAGAGAGAGGGAAGAGAGGGAGGCTCTCCCTTATAAAGCCTTCGCCCCTCCCTTCCCCAATGGCACCACCCTGCTCCTCCTATCAGGAGCGGCCACATCTCTCCTCGCCCCCCCGTCCGCAAATGCCTCCCCGCCCCCAGGCTGTTGCCGGGTGGCGGCAGAATGGCGCATGCAACAAGAGTAACGTTGTTTAGTAGGCATTGGGACCTAAGGACCTAAGGAGGATAGAATTGAAAGAAGCCCAATGAAGTCACATCCACTTAGATGCACTTATACATGCTTGCAGCTTTGGCTTCGGGAAGCTGCATCCTGACCAAAACAAGTTAACTATAAGACTGGGGTTGCACCCTTATTCGGTGATTTGGGGCAGGGGGGAGCCTGTCTTACAATTGGGCTTTTCCCCTCAATTTGAAAGCCACTCACTTCAATTCAGGTCTGAATTCAAATCTCACTTCAGATCTTTGTGCCTCTCATTATCAGCTGTAACATTTTTTCTCTTAGTCAGAATTGGATGCTTGGATGAAATTTACAGGTGTAGAAGCCCATTATGAGGGAATTATGCCTGCCACATTTCAGACAAATAAGTGCAGGGGGTGTTATGATATGCCTTTGAATTGATAGGCAAATACCGATCACATTTTTTTAGCAGAACATGGTAAAAATTTGCAGTTGTTCTTTCTGAGGGGATCAAGTCTGCTAAGTTTCAGATGAATAGCTGCAGCGTGTTTTATGCAAGAAACCTGTAACATTTCAGAAAGATGGGTGCAGGTGTGCCGAACTATTTAAGACTTCTTAATTTTCTGCTAAACTGCCACCAAAATCAAAGAAAGGACAGGATTGGATGTTGGATGTGGAGAATGCAGTGGCAGAGGCAGAAGGACTTGAACACCCAGTGGTTTCCAAGCAATAACCCAATGCTACACCCCCTCCTCCCCAGGTCCCACAGATGTCACCAAACTTCCTTTAGTGTTCCTGCTTCTGGGAGAGAGGACTAGAGAAGAGTACTGAAAACTGGTTCAGTTCTGTGAAAGATTAGTTCAACATCTCTTCCCCCAGAAAGCACTGGGATTGGAGGACTCTGGTAAAACCATTGACAATAATTAGAAGCTAAAGTTGGCCATCACTAAACTACATCCCTTCCTCTCCTTCCCTCTGGCACCACATCGTGCAGAGTTCTCCACCTGCAAATAAGAATTACAAGAGGCACAAGAGACCTAAATTCCAAGTGCAGATTTCTGGCCACCGACTATTACTCACACCCTCACTAATACCCTTCATTCTGGCAAACGCCTATGTCTTGTCCATGCATTGCCACCAAAGCATCTCTAAAGCAAAATGAGAGGCCAGCTTTCACAGTCAACACCCCATCAACTTGCTGCAGAGATTGGGCATTGGGAACAGTTAAAGAAAAATAAGTTCACCTGAGCAGATGAAGCAGACAGCTAAGTAGGGACGAGAACGGAAGCAGTGTCCATTGGCACAGAGCATAGAAGTAGAGGCACAGCCTAGGGACAGACAAATCTATCAGATTCACTTTCTCGCACATTCCAATTTTTTAAATATCAAGTTCTTTCTCTCCTGAATATGAAGGACACCCATTTTTTTTTGTAAATTCTTATCAAGAATGAACTTCCAAAAGGCTCACTGGACTGAGTTGCCCATCTCAGACATTTGTACCACTCAATCTGCTGTGTCACAACCATGGTCACTATACTCCTGACAATCAACCATCACTTTGGTCAGTGGTCTTTGCTATTTTTCAAGCAGGGGCCCCTTTGGCTCCAGGCACTCTTTCCCTCACCCCCAGCCAAGCACCACATTGTCAGGGATGGACAAATCAGTTAATTTTGGTCTACCACCAAGATAGTTGGTTTTTTTAAAGTACAAAATCAGTCCGACCAATTTCCACAGAAAGTTGACAGCAGGAATTTGCCAGTCCTCTGCAATATACTAAAACATAAAATCCCAGAATGAATCATAGAATCGCGGAATAGTAGAGTTGGAAGGGGCCTCTAAGGCCATAGAGTCCAACCCCCTGCTCAATGCAAGAATCCACCTTCAAGCATCCCTGACAGATGGTTGTCCAGCTGCCTCTTGAATGCCTTTAGTGTGAGAGGGCCCACGACCTCCCTAGGTCACTGGTTCCATTGTCATACTGCTCTAACAGTCAGGACATTTTTCCTGATGTCCAGCCAGAATCTGGCTTCCTGTAACTTGAGCAGATGTTCTGCCTACTGGGTTGACTCAGTAGAGATTCTGGCCCTCTTCTGTGTGACAACCTTTCAAGCATTTGAAGAGTGCTATGATGTTTCCCCTCGGTCTTCTCTTCTCCAGGCTAAACATGCCCAGTTCTTTTAGTCTTTCCTCATAGGGCTTTGTTTCCAGACTCCTGATAACCCATGTTGCCCTCCTCTGAAGTGTGGTGCCCAAACTGGATGCAGTATTCAAGATAAGGCCTAACTAGTGCCGAATAGAGGGGAACCAGTACATTGTGCAATTTGGAAGCTATACTTCTATTAATGCAGCCCAAAATAGCATTTGCTTTTTTTGCAGCCACATCACACTGTTGGCTCATATTCAGCTTGTGATCTACAACAATTCCAAGATCCTTCTCACATGTAGTTTTGCTGACACAAGTATCCTCCATCATGTAACTGTGCATTTGGTTTCTTTTTCCTAGGTGTAGAATTTGGCATTTATCCCTATTAAAATTCATTCTGTTGTTTTCAGCCCAGCACACCAGTCTAGTAAGATCACTTTGAAGTTTGTTTCTGTCTTCCAGAGTATTAGCTATCCCACCCAATTTTGTGTCATCTGCAAATTTGATAAGCATTCCCTCCACCTCCTCGTCCAAATCATAAATAAAAATGTTGAAGAGCACTGGGCCCAGGACTGAGCCCTGCAGTACCCCACTTGTTACCTCCCCCCAGTGGGAGAAGGTACTATTGATAAACACTCTTTGAGTCTGATTATGTAGCCAACTATGGATCCACCTAATAGTTCTTCCATCTAGCCCACTTTTCACTAGTTTGTGAATCAGAATGTCATAAGGCATTTTGTCAAAAGCTTTGCTGAAGTCAAGATCTACTATGTCCACAGCATTCTCACAGTCCACAAGGGAGGTTACCCGATCAAAAAATGAGATCAGATTAGTCTGACAGGATTTGTTCTTGATAAATCCATGCTGGCTTCTAGTAATTATTGCATTGTTTTCAAGGTGTTTACAGATTGACTTCTTTATAATCTGCTCCAAATTTTCCCAGGGATGAATGTCAGTCTGACTGGTCTGCAGTTCTCAGGTTCCTCCTTTTTGCCCTTTTTGAAGATAGGGACAACATTAACTCTCCTACAGTCGTCCGGCACTTCATCATCTTAAATGATTTCGCAAAGATAACAGACAGTGGTTGTGAGAGTTCTTCTGCCAGCTCCTTTATTACTCTAGGATGCAGCTTGTCAGGCCCTGAAGATTAGAACTCATTCAAAGAAAGTAGGTGTTCCTTGACCATTTTTATATCAATCTCAAACTGCAATCCTGCCCCTTCAACTTGTACTTCACTTTTGCCAGGAGGGTCATAGACCCGGTTTTGGGAGAAGACTGAGCCAAAGTATTAATTGAGCACCTCAGCCTTTTCTTTGTCATCTGTTACCAATTTGCCATACTCATGAAGCAGCTGAACCACCTTTTCTTTCCTCTGTCTTTTTCTATTCACGTATCTGAAGAAAGCCTTATTATTGCTATTAGCATCCCTTGCTAGCCTCAGCTCCTTCTCAGCTTTAGCCTTCCTGACACCATTCCAGCACTTCTGTGTTACTTGTTTGTACTCTTCTTTTGTAGCCTTCCACTTCCTATATGTATCTTTTTTATTTTCATGTCATCTCTAAGCTTTTTGTGGAGCCACATTGGTTTCTTCTGGTGTCTTCTATCTTTTTTCCTCATTTGAATTGTTTGTAATTGTGCCTTTAAAATTTCCTTTTTTAAAAACTCCCCCCCCCCATCTTGGACTCCTTTTCCCATTAGGGTCACTTGCCATGAGACCTTACTCATCATAGGTCTGAGTTTATTAAAATTGGCTTTTCTGAAATCCAGAGTTTGCGTTTGGCTATACTCAGCTTTTGCTTCCATTAAAATCAAGAACTCAAGTATGACATGGTCACTTTTCCCCAGGGTTCCTGTAATTGCCACTTTATCCACTAAGTCATCCCTATTGGTCAGTATCAAATCAAGGATAGCCGTTCCTCTAGTTCCTTCCTCTACTTTCTGAAGGAGAAAGTTATCAGCCACACATGTCAGGAATTTCTTGGAGGGGCCACTTTTGGCAGAATTTGTCTCCCAACATATATCAGGGTAATTGAAGTCCCCCATTGCTACTACATTGGATTTCCTTGAAACACTGGCAATTTGCTTTTCAAAAGTTTCGTCCTCGTCTTCTGCATGATTGGGTTGTCAGTAGTAGACTCCGACTATCATGCTCCTTTGACTCCTTGCCCCATTTATTTTAATCCAGATATTCTAAATGGGACTCCCAGGCTCATCCTCTTGTATTTCCGTGCAGGGATAAGTATTTTTAACATATAGTGCGACTTTGCCTCCCTTTCTATTTCATCTGTTTTTTTCAAACAAGTGATATTCTTCAATTGCAATATTTCAGTCATGGGAGTTCTCCCACCAAATTTCAATTATACCTATCAAGTCGTTTTTGCCTTCATGCATTGAGAGTTCAAGTTCGTTCTGTTTGTTTCCCAAACTCTGGGCACTAATATATAGACATTGTTGCGAACACTATTTTTGGGCGTTATTGGAGCTGTTTCTCTGTTATGGTGCATAAGCCTTCATCCACTGTTGCCTCAATGTTTACGTCCGCCCCCGTAGGATTCAATTTAAAGCCCTCCTGATGAAGTTCTTCATGATGTGGCCAAACATATTCTTCCCAGCCCTTTTGAGGTGCAACCCGTCCCTTGCCAGCAGTCCATCTTCCATATAGCGTAGCTCATGGTCCCAGAATCTGAATCCTTCACGTTGGCACCTTGTTTGTAGCCAGTCGTTCACCCGGAGCATTTTTCTTTCCCTTTCTAATCCTCTTCCAAAAACTGGGAGGATGGATGAGAAAACTATCTGGGCCCCAAAGATCTTGAGTTTCCTTCCCAGAGCTTCAAAGTCTGACAAGATTTCTTCGTAGCTCTGCTTGGCAATATCAGTTGTTCCCACATGGATGAGAAGAAAAGGATAGGTGTTAGTGGCCTTGATGAGCTTTGGGAACCCTTCAGTCACATCTCTAATCTGTACTCCAGGGAGACAGCATACCTGACGAGTCCATGGGACTTCACAACATTATTTGGTTTTAATCCCATGCAGGAGGGAGTCTCCCACAACGACTACTCTTCTCTTCTTCTTGGGCGACTGACCTTTTGCCTCGTGTTCACTGTTGAATGGGGTCCCCTGTAATTCTTCATCTGCATGCTGTCCTCCACTCATCCTCCAGTAGCTGCAAGAAGTTACATAACTCTAATGGTTCCACTGGTTCAGAATGTCTTCTACTTCTTCTGCTCCTAACTGTCACCCTTTTCCAAGGAGTTTCCTCTTCGTTGGCTTTCCTCATCTCAGCATTCCCCACTTCTACTTCGGCTTGCTGTTGCTCTTCAATCTCTTGTGCTTCTTGTTGCTTCTGCAGTTCCACCGTTCTGTCTAAGAACTCTTTGCTTTCTCTGATTCATCGGAGGGTGGACACTTGCTGCTCAAGTACTCTCTCTTTTTCTTCCAATAGTGCCACCAGCGTGCACTTGTTGCAGGTGTACACCATGTTGATCTCAGGCACGAACACAAACATTGCACACACTTTGCAGGTCACCACCACTAGAGACTCCTTTCCGTGCATGGTCTCTATTTCCGTTTTGTTTCTGCCTTTCTGATTGTATTGGAATTGCATGTGTTTTGTCCCCTGCTGTATGAGTGTGTCTTATGAGAACAACCTTTGTGTAGGACCTCCCTCTTGACCTCCCCAGCTGAACTCCCCCTGACAAACTCCTGTTTGATCTCCCTGTTCGCTCGCTCTCTGGGAGCTGGCTTCCTTGTATTCCTTCTAGTCCAGCTGGGGCAGCCTCCTCTTATCTGCTGCCCTTTCTCATACTGCACATTTCCATGTATCACTAATAGCTGCTATACATGTTAGAGACAAGGCATGGAGGAGAGAGGTGCCTTTAAATCATTCCTTCAGATGGCAGTCTTCACAGGTTGACCCGTTTGGGTGTATCAACATCTTGCCACAGGGACTAAAAAGATTTTTACATGCCTTTCTTTTTGAACCTAATGGTGGGCTAGGTGGGAAAAAGCCACCCACAAGCCACTCCCTCTGTGGTGACAGCTGCCTCCGGGTTCTGTTTTCAAGAGCAGCTACAATGTCGGGACTAATCCTAAAAGCATTTTAAATGTCAGTAGTACCAGTAATGTCCAAGGCAGTCTAGAAAACATAGAAGTGTAGCAGTCCCTGCTCAGATGGCTTAGAATCTATGTGAGATAAAAGTTTCTCTGAAATTGCAATGGGTGAGGGTGGGCAACAGAGGGACTGAAAGCCACGAGTCAATTTCAAGGCGATGTCTGGGGCCTTATCGGGAAAGATGGCAGGAGTGGCCTTTACCATCATTTACTTCCCATGTTAGGAGAAGATGATAGGTTATTTATTTATTTATTTATTTCTATTCCACCCAATAGCCAAAGCTTTCTGGGCGGTTCACAAAAATTAATAATAATGCCTTTTCCTGAGCACACCTCAGAAAAAGTAGCCCCGCTTTAAATATTAATCCCAGGGAAGTTTTACTATCTATCTCAGGGGAGTTTCACTATTTCTTCCATGTGCAGGACCCTCTTTATCCCATGTGGGTTCCTAGAAGAGAAGTCCCAAGCTGCATTGGTTATCTTTCCTGCCAAGCTATGATATCATCAGTCCATTTCCCAGATCAATTTTCTTTAAGAAAGAAACCCAAAGGTAGGCCTTGGTCTGCTCCAGCATGTCTGTTGTTATGTTATGCTCTTAAGCCCAAATTAAAAGAGTGAATGTGAAATTAGTGATGGACATTCCAGTTAATGTTGCTATTACCTCCACTCCTACCTCAGTAACATGAATGTCTCTCCCATGAGGGCAATGGCCAGCAGGCTATCCAACCTCAAATGGATCGATCATAAGCTTAGGTACCAGAGACAAGGTAGTGACTTCCTAGTTTAGTGAGGGCACAATCCTATGCATGTTTAGACAGAAAAAAGTCCTGGGGCATGCTGGGCTTTGTAGGACTTTTTTCTGTCTAAACAATGCATAGGATTGCGCCCTGAATTGTTTAAGTCAGGAATGTAACAGTTGATATTTTCTTTTAGAAAGCAACGTTCCTACTAGTTTTCTACTAAAATGTTTTCATAATTAACCCACTGAATTTTTCCTATGATTGTAGATGAATGCTCATTTCACTTTATGTTGCCTTGGGTTAATTATCCAAATACTTACAATATAGAATGAGATACCCTTTTAAAGGGGATTGATTTTTTTAATATAATTTAGGATCTTGCACACTTGCATATAGTACTGCTAGTGGTGGTGGCTGACTAGTTTTATGGTATTTTAGGGGTGTTTTTACACATACTGGTAAAAGAAAATAAGTAAACCTTCTCCCTGTCTGGTTCTTACAAGGCAGAGACCACAAAAGGGTTCAAAGGAAAGAAACAGGTCAAGCAAATAGCCTCTGAGCAGATGGCAAGGGAAGTCAGTACACAAGTAGAGGCTAGAGGTCCTATCCAAGGCGAGCAATCATGGAAAATGGAGAAAACACTTCTTCCAACAGATTTCTACTTCCAAATGAATCCTTAAATACTTCCCGGACTTGACTACCTATCTTAGACTTAGTCCCTATCCCAAGGAGCCTTAAAGGGGGTCATTCTCTGGCCTGTAGCTTAGTACTCCATCACCTCTTGGCTATCACCCATTTAGGGCATTGCTTGCAGCTGAGCAGGTCAGAGAAGTAGCATCCTAGGTTCCAGCCCAACACCTTGACCTTGGGAATGTTGTCTCTGTCATTGCTAACAGTTGGTCCATAGCTGGCACACACCCTGTTTCTTGCAGTAGTAGTCGTAGGATGTTCCCTGGAGTTGGGCCTCAGCTGAGATAGAAGGTTGTGTAATGATATCTAGGCACTGCATTTTTCTAGATATTGGGGTCTTTTCATGCTAAAGTAATAGGCTGACAGCAAGGGAGGCTTTCTGAAAAATTCTCCCCAGTTGCCCAACTTCCTTCTGACTCTAATAATGAGGAAGTGTCATCACAACTGTGTTTCATGATCAGGACATTTCTATGTCTCCACCTCAACTTTCCCCCTACTGACCAAGGCCCACCTGATAAAGAGAGGTAAAAAAAAACCATCCAAAAGGGAAAGCAGTGACCAGAAGCAGAGGGAGGGAGGGAGAGAGGGAGAGGGAGAGAGAAGTAACAGTGTGTGCGTTGGGAGAGAGAGAGAGAGAGAGAGAGAGAAATGACAGGAGCTGAATTTTCAGCGCCCTCACTTTAAATCAAGATAAAAGACTGAAATGGAAAATAACGGTCCAGAGAAACCCCTGGACGGCTTTGGGCGCTAATGGAAACACATGGCTTAAGGCTGTGGTGTTGTCAGCTTCCCCGTACTCTGACATTCCTTTCTGATAATCCGGCCTGCCATAAAATTAGAATAGCAAATACCTCTTGACAAAGATGCATGTTTCCCTCTATTGTGCCATCATAAAAAAAAACCTCCACTGGTGACTCGGGGAGCTGCAAACTTCAATTTAAATTTACAGTGCGGCGGAAGGAAAGTGATATGCACTCAAAAATTTTAATAACCTATTAAGTTACGACTTCAATTTCATTTTATGAATATTTTCCTTGGGGAGCACTGCTATCACAGAGAAAGATAGAAATTTAAAAAAGATAAATAGTGCCATTAATCTCCAACATTTCTCTTCCATTATCCTTGAAAATTAGGAGTTATTTTTGTTCAGATCTTCATGTAATTAGCTCCCTACACTTGATTCACTAGCCAGAAAATGACCATGTTCAGAAAATTAAAAATTTGTCATTAAGTGGAATTTAACATAATATCATTTATCTTTATCTATTCCCCAGCTGACAGCAGGAGCCTTGGAAGTGGTACAGGCTTCTGTGTCAGAGAGGAGAAGGAACTGCTTGACATCACAGGGATCAGCAGAGAGAAGGAGAAAGGAGCAAGGGAGTGGGAGAGGCAGAGGGGAGGAAGAACAAAGGAGAGAAAGAGGAGGAGGAGGAGGAGGAGGAGGAGGAGGAGGAGGAGGAGGAGAAGGAGGAGAGATGTTGGGGTGCAGGAATGAGAAAGTGTGAGAGAGAGAGAGTATGGATGAGCAAGAAAATCATGAGCAGAGAAATAGAAAGGGAAAGGAAAGGAGTTGCTATGGGGAAGTGAGTAGGGGCAAGGCAGAGAGGCAGTGGAAAGAGGCGGGCAATGGGAACAGCTTACCAAAAGCTCTCCATGAGCCAGCACAGGTTTCTCTACCCAGCCGTGGGAAGATCCACGAACAGTAGCCAGCCCCTGCAAAGATTAGTTGCATCTTATCCACGTCTGTTTGGAAAAGACTCCTTGACCCCATCTTCTCAATGTGGCCTACTCCCCCTTGCACAGATTCACATTAGCTCCCAACACTTGTGTCCACTTTGGAAAAAAGCAGCGTGGAGGCCCCTTCCCACACATGCAGCATGGAAATGGGCCTCTAGGTACAGGAAGGGAGGGCACCACATCACTCCAGCCACAGCTGGGTACGTCTACCATTCTGTGACTGGGATTCCAGGCACTGAGAGCTCCCACGACCCCCACCAAAGATCCTCAATCCCAGCTTTAACAAGAGAGTGGCTGGAGGCTTACTGGAAGTGTTGGTGGCTTCACGGAATGGTGGATGTGGATGTGCAACACTTGAAATTTACAAAACGCCATCCTGTCTTTTACCTGGCTGTGGAGACGGTGGGTGCTGAGATACACCAAACCACTAGTGTTCTTGCTGCCAGTCAACGTCAAAGTGATCATGAGGTGTTCTGAAGGACCTGCCTCAGTAGAAAATTTGCAATACATTTTTCCAATAAATATGGATAGTCCTCTAGTATTCTTACCAACTGCTCCAACCTGAAATATACAAGGTAAGTTAGTGGAGGATTATATCCATATTTGAAACTGGATCTCAATCCAGTTTAAACCCAAACAAACTTGAATTCTCAAATTTCACTATTTAGTGACTTCTCTAACTTTTTCACATGGGCCTGAATGTTGCAACTTTGAGCATCATCAGACAGGTGGATTTTCACGTTTCCTTACCATCGCTATGGCCTCCTGCTGCTGTCCCACAATAGCGACAGTCTCTCAGAGCGTCATCACACTGGAGGTTTAATGCACATCTGCCATGACTTTGATCCACTTTTTCAGAGCTGGACTCGCTCAGGGCGAGAGAACAGCATGATGGGGATGACATCATGCTAATCCAGCGCTGAAAAAGTGGATCAAAGTTGTGGCAGATGTGCATTAAACCTCCAGTGTGATGACGCTCATTACATGGGGAGAGAAAGAGGAAGCAGCAACGACCATGTGGCCCATTCAGACGCCATTTATATCACACTGCTTTTCCTGCACACAGCAGGAAATGGTGGCACATTCCGTGTTTGTGTTTTGTTTTGTTCTTAAAAAAAGACAGATTAAAAGGGGTCTATTTTGTGGCAGACAAATGAGCGGGAGGAGCATGGGAGGCAGACGTTGTCCTCTGAAGGATCGGTAAGTGGGCAGTAGCGAGCGAGCAATAAAATGCTCATTTGATGACGCTCTTTAACTGCAAAGAGCTATGTTCACCTGCCCAGTTTAAACTGTGCGATGATAGCTAGAGAAAGAGAGGATGTCAAAGAATTTGATAGATTAATGGCACATTGTGTGGAGATAGATAAACTGACAAACATACTAATGGTAATCATTACATGGGAACTCCTCTAGGTAAGAGCCACGAAGAAATGTGGGTAAAATCAGATTCAAGTAGGGAAACTCAGGTGGTAAAGATGGGTTTGTTATAGGAGGGAAGGACTTCTGTTTAAGTAGGTGATTTGATAGCCTTTGGTAGAGGCAAATATTTCACACTGCACAATACTATAAATCATCCTGTGCCCTTGGGATAGGGTGGGCTATAAACTGGGCTGTGGGTATTCCACTCTAAAAAGAAAGAAAGAAAGAAAGAAAGAAAGAAAGAAAGAAAGAAAGAAAGTTCAATGCACAAGTAACACAAATTTTGTCCCAAGGAAAATTAATTTCTGTGACCTGTTTAAATTATGCAATAGTACATAACTTCTCTCATTTTTGATAATTTATTATACAATTGCAACTAGTTTTTCATGATTTATTTTGACTTTGCTACTCAAAAGAAGGGACACTAAAATCCACTATTGACATTTATTCCTAGAAATCTTCAGCCACTCCTCTGGCTGCTGAGATTTCACCAGGCAATATACCCACACAGTTTTAAGGGCATCTTTTCAGCCATAAGGGCAAGAGAGTTTTGTGTGTTTTTTTGTTTAGTTTTAGGATGAAACCAGCTGAACTATATACACAATGTACATCTTGGGCTGGGTCGAGGGTGATTGGTGGATATTGTGCTCCTGCAGAATTTTGGCATATACATATCCTCGACTATAAATACATGGAACTATACATATATATGGTGATGCCTTTCATCCGGAGAGATATGAGATTCAACATTTTTTTACACAGTTAAAGGAGCTGAAGAATGAACACAGTAAGTTAATGTGTTCTGGCTCTACCCCAGCAGTAGACATGAGAATTAGATTTTGCTTCTATTGATAAACTTTACAAGTTCTGCCCATTGTCTACACTTTTTAATTTGACTTTTAAAAAACATTCTCTAAAGGCTGGGCACTCCCTTTCTTTACAGTTCCAATTTGAAAGACTGACAAATATCAGAAAGCACTGCCCAGGTCCCATGCCAACGGAGCTGACATGGGCATGTGTTGTCTACAGCAGGAGTTTTTATCTGGACTTGGAAATTTGTTTAATGGCTGCCATTCCCAGATGGGGAAAAGAGGGAAATAGTGAAAGTGAAACTGACAAAGAAGTAACCCATAGTTTTGAGTACCTGTTACCCTGACAGTTTAGATTCCATTTCCTGTCACAAAGTTGTTGTTTTCCCTTTGCACTTTTTTGAAAGTTGTGGGTGCACCCTGTCTCCCTCCGGCCATGTCTCTCGAGATTGCTTCATGGGGGGGGGAGGGGGCAGCCAAGCAGCACTACAACTACCCATCTATGCTGAGCACAGACACACAGACACACCCACACCCACACACCACATCTCACTTTTACCTGTGGTTGGGAAATCGCCCAGAGGATTTTGCAGGACCATTTCACAAAGGCCAACAGGCATTTGGAGAACAATCTTTCCGAATATATTGATGCAAGCTGAACCTAGTCATTCATAAAATGTATCCCAGAGAAATGACCATTTTTCCTCATCACTTGGTTTTTTAGATCACAAGGTAAAGTCAGTTCAAGAGTTACTAACTTCTACAAAGATTTCATTTGGCTCTTTTTTAGAATTTGGCCAGATCCTTGGCTGAGCTAAACTGGCAGTCTACGTTATATTCAATGGAGCGTCATTAACCTTATAATGTGTCCATGCTGCATAAGGTGTCAGGGATGGCATGATGCATTTCTTTATATACCTGAGAGCAGGTGCTCCAAGGTCTTGACCTTCTCACCAGTGACATCATGAAAAAGCATTGGAAGGGAAGGTTCTAATATGGATGTGTGTGTGTGTGTGTGGATGCTACTGGCACTAAATAGACATTTAGCCCTCACTCCCTAACTCTTAGCTGTTCCATGAACCTTACACAGCACCTCCTCTTTCAAGAGCTCTTTCCCCTTTGGGAATTGGCCACCACATTGCTCTAGTCTTAAGCACTGCGATATCATAGAAAAATGTATACTTTTATCCTTCACTATTGTCTTCCCTCTCTTCCTCCCCTCTATCAATGTTTGTGCTCTCCCCCCCTATCCCCACCCCATTATTTTGGACAGTTGTATCCCACTCATGTTACCCTCTTTTCCTGCCCCATCTTGATTCTCCTCCTTAAATAGCTGCTACGGCAGTCTCTCTCCCCCACTCCATCACACACACATTCCAGCCTCTCCAATCCCTTCTCCCTTGATCTCATCTTCCCCACCTCCACATCACAGCCTTAAAGCAGGATAAATGAATATGGATATCGCACAATAAAACCTTCAGAATGGAGAGTTTTGTGCAAGTGAATGGCAGCCAAGCCTGAGAGACTGAAAATTGGATAAAGGGATTAAAACAGTAGCACATTAACAGGAGATTTAGAGTGTAATAAACTCATTTCATAATAATATGTGCGTTGGGGCCAGTAATAAATCATGGCGGAATCCCTCCTTTCGCAGTGCTGGAACGAGGCAGTGACCCGAATGCTGGGTAGGATTTCAGTGAGATGTGGATTAATTTCACAGGGTTCTTGGCTAGGAACTGAGCGGCTGCTGTGCCATTGCCATACAGCTGCTGCTGGCTGGCTTCTGTAAAGCACAAAGGCAAACAAATGAAACCAAGCCGGAGGATCAGGAGAAAACTGGAGGGTGTGAGAGCTTGCTTGGGTAGCTGGGGGTGTGCAACTGCACGTGAGTGTATGCGAGCACACAGCCATGTGTCTATATCAGGCTGCTTTCTGGAGTGCTTTAGCCCCACGCAGTGAGTTTGGATGATCATGGAAGAAGACATCTTTCCATGGTGGCTTCTACTTGCCTCTTTGGTTGACACTCATTAACATGGAACAGGAAGAACAAAACTGGATGACACTTACTTTCCGGAACCACTCCTCCAAGAAAAGGCTGACAGTCCCCGATGCTGCAGAGGCCCCAACCTTTTTGGACCCAAGGGTACATTTGGAATTTTAAGAAACTGCTGTGGGCACCGCCACAAAATGGCTCCCATGCAGTATGTGGCTAATCACAGAATGGCTGCCATCAGAGCCTCACTAGTCAAAAGAGGCTGGTGGGGCAGAGAAATAGCAAGGTTGGGGGGCAACAGTGAGGTACAGTGGGAAGAAAGAACAAGGCTAGAGCCTGGGAATGGAGAGAAACAGCAAGGAAAAGGGGTAAGTGGGAGAGAAAGGACAAGGCTAGGGGCTTGGAAGAGAGAGAAAGAAGTCTAGGGATGAGGAAGGGAGAGAAATATCAAGGATGGAAATGGAGAGAGAGAGAGAGAGCAAAGGGGAAAGATCTGTATGGACGAAGGAAGATTGGGTAGGGCCAGGAAGCCACTCTTTCCATCTCTTCCTGCATGCTGAACACCTGATTGGCAGTGCCCTAAAAAAAATTGAGTTTTATATTTTAAAAAAAATTGTTGAAAGGCTAAGGGAGTGGAGAGCTTTGTGGCTGTCACTGGAGGTCCCCATGGGTGCCCCAGCACATGGGGGACCCTGACCTATTGGATGCCTTCCTTTAGTCTCTGTTGGGTGGGGACCAAGCCCAGTCACCATTTCCTGAAATTGGGGTGGGTGGGCAGGATAGCAAAGCTGACACCTAAGTTCATCAGAGAGAAGACAAACTCCTATGTCCCTGGAATGTCTCTTTCTCAGCCTCCCTTCCTACTGATTTTCCAAGATAAGGTATTGGAAGGAAGAGAAAGACTGACATGTTCCCTTGAGAGGCATCAGTTGCTCCCTGTTCTCTATTTCCTTCTCTCCAAACCATTTTAAGGGGGACAGAGGGGAGAGAAGCATGGAGAGAGAGAGGAGGGGACTGGATCCAGCCTTGTACCATTTCAGGCTGATGACCTGCGCTGCTCAGTTGAGGCGAGGGCTTTACGTTGCTGGGTGCTCCTGTAGTTTGGATTGCAGCGTTCTATTGCGGCTCAGATCTGAAGCAGTGATCTGGGTGGGTCAGGTTTCAGAGAGAAGCCAGGCAGGAATTGTCCAGCACCACAGAAAGCTCCAAGTGATGCCGTGGGCTGGAAGTCAGACAAGGTTGTCTATATGTTGCTCCCAAAAAGAGCAGAACAGGATCAAGCCTTAAATTAAAGTCTGGCTGCATTTGGGCTGGTTGGCCCTGCCTCCATACGAAATGAGACTTTTAATGGGGCCTGACAGTGATGATGATGAAACTTCCTGATGACTTTAGATATTCCGGCCAGAGAAGAAAATGAAAATCTAAAGGCCAAACTAGATGTACAATATGAACACCAGTCTTGTTTCCCCTTTGTGGCTAACTGTAGCTTGAGGAAGGGGGAAGGATAAAATCAGGGAAATGTTGCAATGAAATGGGGTTGAATCACTCCCCCAGCATCATGGCCCCAATCCAAGTTAAGAACATAAGAAGAGCAGTGTGAACCAAAGGCCTAAAGGCCTATCTAGTCCAGCATTCTGTTTCCACAGTGGCCAAGCAAATGTCCATGGGAAGCCCACAAACAAGACGAGAATGCAATAGCACACTCCTGTTTGTGTTCCCTAGCAACTGACATTCACAGGCATATTGTCTCTGATACTGAGGTAATACTTACCCATCATGAATAGTAGCCATTGATAGCTTCATCCTGCATGCATTTTGGGGTGGCAGTTGCTTTTAATCAAAGGGGAGGCATTGGAAAATATCTTTTGCCTTGCTTGTTTATAAAGTACCATCAGTGAAGACAGGAACTTACAGTGTTGCACAAGGCAAAAATAGACAGGACCAAGATAGTTCTTGGGAAAACAATCAAGGATGTGCAGGAAGAGGGAATGAGACCAAAAATGTCACTTGAGATGAGACCATCTCATCAGAGGTCATCTCATCCAGTATCGTGTTTGGAACCACGGCTGGCCAAATGCTTCTGGGCTTGTTCACAAGCAGGGCATGAAGGCCGCACACCCATTGCTTGCCACCTACCCACTCGCATTCAGGGGTCAGTGGGCTGCCCCGGAACACAAAGGTTCTATTTAACTATCATAGCAAGTGACATGGCTACAGCTGTCCTCCTCCATGAATATGATTTCTCAAATTCTCTTTTAGAGCCATCACTAAATCTGGTACAGCGAATTTTGTACGTAATTTTTTCTGTCGTGTGAAACGCTTCTTGTTGTCCATTCTGAACCTACTACCAATCAATGGCATTGCCTGACCTCAAGTCCTAATGTTACAAGGGAGAGAGAAAACCCTCTCTTTATCCACTTTCTCCATGCCATGCACCATTTTATAAACCTCTATCAGGTCTCCTTAGTCATCTTCTTTCTAAACTAAAAAGTGCCAAGCATTTTAGCCTTCCCTCATAGGGAAGGTGCTTCAATCTCTTTTAGAGCAGGCAATAGCAGTGGGCTGCTTATTCGGGGGCCAATACAGCTCAAAAGCTTGCAGACTGCTACCCCAACAGAAATTGGCCCAGGAAATAATATCATCCTATCCATTCCACATCTCCTTTTCTGCTCTGGTGGGGATGTGCATTCAGCGTCATGCAATGCGCTATCAAACTTGCTGAGGACTGCTGTCTCTTCAGTAATCCAAGGATATGCTTCAGCGATATGAGATATATTTGGCAACCATTCCATGCTGTTTCCAATCAAATGGCTTGCCTCCTTGCAGGTTTTCAGCCAAGAGGCCACAGGCCAAACCAGAAAATCACTGCCACTCTCAGTTTTTTTCTTTATAACCCATTATTCTGGACATAGTGTTCTATTAGCTCCTTAATGGCTTCTAAAGTCTTCTGTTTCTTTGAGGATCTCAAGGCTACATCTAAGCATACAAATCCAAGACTACTTTAAGTTGGGGATAAATTACATGCTACATTACATGCATACTATGTAGCTGATTCTAACTTCTTTTTTTACTTTATTGTAAGCATGTGGGACCTCAATCTGCATTGGGACCAATGGCGGGGAGGGGGGGGTTAAACCTTCCCACCATGATGCTTTCCCTTCCTCTTAATTCACCCATCCCCACACAGTGGCTATAGGAAAGAAAAACTTCATTGGCACCAATCATTAACTAATGCAGGGGTCCCCATCTTATTTGGACATGAGGGAACATTTGGGAATTTGAGAAACTGCTGAGGGCACCACCACAAGACGGCTCTCATGGACAATGTGGCTAATCACATAATGGCTGCCATTATGTGGGGAGGTGGGGGGAGAAATAATAATGCTCGGAAGGCCATTATGTGGGGAGGTGGGGGGAGAAATAATAATGCTCAGAAGGCAGATCAGTGACATAAAGTGGAGAGAAATAGCCAGGCTAGAGGCTGGGAGTGGAGAGAAACTGCAAGATAAAGGGGTGAGTGGGAGAGAAAGAGCAAGGCTTGATGTTAGGAAGGGAGAGAAGGAAGAAGGCTAGGGATGAGGATAGGAGAGAAATAGCAAGGAAAAGGATTCAGGGAGAGAAATAGCAAGGCTAGAGGCTAGGAATGAAGAGAGAGAAAGTGTGAGAGAAAGCAAAACAGAAAGGTCTGTGTGGATTGAAGAAGATTGGATAGGGCCTGGGGGGTAAAAGGAAAAATTCAGGGAAATACATTGTCCTCCTGTTCCCTCTCCACAAAAGACCAATATTGGTTACATTCCAAAATATTGGAAAAATTGAACAGCTTTGGATTATGAAATATTTTCTTTTAGAATTTAAGACAAAGTATTTATAGATCGTAAACCAGTCTTTATCCCCCCCAAGTGGTTTCTAAACTCAATTTAATAAGAACACTTTTATAGATAAGTGTGGTGTAGTGGCTAAAGTGTTGGATTGCGAGATGGGAGATCCGAATTCTAGTCCCCACTCACCCATGAAAACTCACCGGGTAACTTTGGGCCAGTCACAGATACTCAGTCCAACCTACCTCCAGGGTGGTGGTGGTGGTGGTTGTTGTTGTGAAGATAAAATGGAGAGGAGGAGGATTATGTACGCCACCTTGGGTTCCTTGGAGGAAAAAAGCTGGGATAGAAATGCATAAATAAATAAATAAATAAAGCCAGGAGAGAAATGGTTTTTTTAAATTCTCTCTGGCAGATTCCCAGCACAATTATTTGTTTCATTTGTTATTAAAATTATCAATCTAAAGTATATTTTATTGATAGACATTTACGTTAGTTTCCCAACATGTGTTTCTGAAGCTGTAGCAGTGCAACAGTGAGCAAGAGGCAGCAGGTCAGTTGACCAAAAAGAAGAGAACAGTAGTCATTGTGGGAAACTCCCTGCTGTATGGGATTGAAACCCAAGTATGCCGCGAAGACCCATGGACTCGCCAGGTATGCTGTCTTCCTGAAGCACAGATTAGAGATGTGACTGAAGGATTGCCAAAGCCCATCAAGCCCACTAACACCTATTCTTTTCTTCTCATCCATGTGGGAACAACTGATATTGCTAAGCGGAGCTATGAAGAAATCGCATCAGACTTTGAAGCTCTGGGAAGGAAACTCAAAAACTTTGGGGCCTAGATAGTTTTCTCATCCATCCTCCCGGTTTTTGGAAGAGGATTAGAAACGGAAAGAAAAATACTCCGGGAGAATGACTGGCTACAAAGTTGGTGCCAACATGAGGGATTCGGATTCTGGAACCACAGGCAATGCTACTTGGAAGATGGACTGCTGGTAAGGGACGGGTTGCACCTCATAAAGGCTGGGAAGAATGTGTTTGGCCACAGCATGAAGAACTTGATCAGGAGGGCTTTAATCTGAATCCTACAGGGGCAGGAGATGTAAACTTTGAGGCAACAGTGGATGAAGGCTTATGCACCATAACAGAGAGAACAGCTCCAATAGTGCCCCAAAAATAGTGTTCAGAACAATGTAGGAAAGAAGCCAGAGCATAAAACACATGGACTTCAATGTCTATACACTAATGCCCAGAATATGGAAAACAAACAGAACAAGCTTGAACTCTTAATGCATAGGGCAAATACAACTTAATGGGTATAATTGAAACTTGGTGGGATGACTCCCAGGACTGGAATATAGCAATTGAAGAATATCACTTGTTCAAAAAGAACAGAAGAAATAGAAAGGGAGGCAGAGTTGCACTATATGTTAAAAATACTTATCCCTGCACGGAAATACAGGAGGATGAGCCTGGGAGCTTCATTGAAAGCATCTGGATTAAAATAAATGGGGCAAGGAATAAAAGGAACATGGTAATCAGAGTCTACTACCAACTACCCAATCATGCAGAAGACGAGGACGAAACTTTTGAAAAGCAAATTGCCAGTGTTTCAAGGAAATCCAATGTAGTAGCAATGGGGGACTTCAATTACCCTGATATATGTTGGGAGACAAATTCTGCCAAAAGTGGCCCCTCCAAGAAATTCCTGACATGTGTGGCTGATAACTTTCTCCTTCAGAAAGTAGAGGAAGGAACTAGAGGAACGGCTATCCTTGATTTGATACTGACCAATAGGGATGACTTAGTGGATAAAGTGGCAATTACAGGAACCCTGGGGGAAAGTGACCATGTCATACTTGAGTTCTTGATTTTAATGGAAGCAAAAGCTGAGTATAGCCAAACGCAAACTCTGGATTTCAGAAAAGCCAATTTTAATAAACTCAGACCTATGATGAGTAAGGTCTCATGGCAAGTGACCCTAATGGGAAAAGGAGTCCAAGACCGGGGGGGGGGGGGGGGTGAAAAGGAAATTTTAAAGGCACAATTACAAACAATTCCAACAAGGAAAAAAGATAGAACAGTGCTAACAGTCCACTCAAAAGAAAACGCCATTGAATGCAATGGGTCTTACTCCCTGGTAAGCATGCAGATGATTGCAGCATTTTAAAAATTGGAGACTCGAGGGTAGGGGGTAAAGATTTCTTTTTCTTTTCAGCAGAATAATAATCCTACAATGTACAACTTATTTTCTTGTTGGCTGTGTGTGTGTCAGTCTGTGTCCTCTTACTCCGCTGCTTGATTTTCAATTCAATTCTCTGTTTGTCTAATCAGGAAGTAGATTTGGCTCTTACCCCCAAGTCGGTGTGTAGAGGATTGCAACCTTTTCAAAATTGGAACCTGGGGGGTGGGGGTGGATGGGACTGCAGGATTTCCTGTACAAAACGGTTGTGCATTCTACAATTAACAACTTCCTTGCTTGTTTGCTTTGTGTATATGTGTGTTCTTCTATTCATTTGATCATTGCTGCTGCTTGATTTTCAATTCAATCCTATGCATGTCTACTCAGACCAGTTGTTTTAAGTACAAAAAGTACAACATGAGTGTGGAGGAGCCTATTTGGATCAGGACTGCAGTGCACTTGGGGGGGAAAGTCCCTTTGAAATAAATGGAACGTATCTCCCTAGTTGTAAAGTGCTGTGTGCTATGCAGCCAGTTTGTCTCAAGGCAAAATTGTCTTTTAAAAATAAAAATACCATTGTATATTTTCTTTATTGTCCTCTCTCCATATGTCATGGGCTCTAAGTAGGGGCTAGGTACTGTTTCTATTGTGATTTTTGTAAATATTATTGTGCCCTTTTTATCTTATATTGATCTTACATTTTACTTTTGGTCATTTTAAGAACATAAGAAGAACCCTGATGCTGGATCAGACTGAGGGTCCATGAAGTCCAGCACTCTGTTCATACAGTGGCTAACCACCTGTTGACCAGGGACCAACAAAGCAGGACATGGTGCAACAGCACCTTCCCACCCATGTTCCCCAGCAACTGGTGCACACAGGCTTACTGTCTCAGATACTGGAGAAAGCACATAACCATCAGGGCTAGTAGCCATTGATAGCCTTTCCCTCCAGGAATTTATCCAACCCCCTTTTAAAGCCATCCATCACTACATATTGCATATGGTGGCCATCACTACATCTTGTGGTACTGAATTCCATAATTTAACTATGCGCTGTGTGAAGAAATACTTCCTTTTATCTATCCAGAATCTCCCACCAGCTTCATGGGATAATGACCCCTGGTTATAGTATTATGGGAGGGGAGGAAAATGTCTCCCTATCCACATTCTTCACACCATGCATATTTTTTACACCTCTATCATGTCTCCCCTTAGCCTCCCTTGTCCAAGCTAAACAATCCCAGCTGTTGTAACTTTCTCTCATAGGTGAGATGTTCCAGTCCCTTAATCATTTAGTTGCCCTTTTCTGCACTTTTTCCAGCTGTATAATATCTTTGTTTTAGGTGTTTACACTATATTCTAAGTATATATAGATTTGTATAAAGGCAGTATGATACTGGCAGTTTTATTCTCAATTACTTTTCTTATAATGCCTAACATGGGCTCCCTCTACATGATTGCTTTAAGCTCTTTCAAGGCGCATTACTGATTTTACCTCTACAAGAGCAGAGCGCATAACAGGAGTACAGGTGCTTTTTATCTCCTATTATGCGCATTTTCGCATTAGCATTAAATAGCAACTTTTAATTTACCGCGGGAGTTAGAGCGCCTTATGTCCATGTAAACAATTTCTGAGAAGTTGCATTAACGATCAGAGTGGGTGGACTGTGGTCCTGATGTCATGCATGAAAAGAACTGCCCCTTTGCTGGGAACACCTCCCAGTTTTTCTTTTAGTTTTATTTCCTGTCTCCTCCATGCCACTTCCTCCTTGTTCTCCATCTCTCTGGATGGAAGGTCCAGGAATAGGTGACCGAATGTGAACTGAAAATAACGTGTCTTTTAACTCCCCTGCTGGAATATTTTTTTCATGGAGACATGGGGCTAAATGGAAGTGGTTTCACAAGAAGCAAGGGGGAGGTTCAGTAAGGATGTGTGGATCATTAGCTATCTGCTAAGACAAATCGTCCCCTCGCTTGCTGGGTTCCTGACATTGAGCTGTGTGTGTGTGTGTGTGTGTGTATGTTGTACATCACCAAAACGACAAGGTATTACTGAGAAGGGAAGAAGGGAAAACCTTTGATCTCGCTGGGAAGAGGAGGAGGAGGAGGAGGGAACAAAGGAGCCTCCCCCTGTCTGTTTTGGCGTGCTTATGTGCGTATCTCTCTCTCGTTCACTCGCTCCCTCTCTCTCCGGCAAAGGGGGCAGAGAGAGGCAGCTGTGACTGAAAATAAGTTTTAAAAGGGGCTCGAGGGGAAGCTTGCGAGGCACATTCCCATTGCCTCCTGAGCAGTTGGGAGGGGAGGGACTTCAAATGGTGATCGAGACAAAGGGAACAGGTAAACCAAGTGATTACCGGCAGGTAACCCAGGTAACCACAGGTGGGAGATTCTGGTGGGCGGGGAGAAGAAAGAGTTTTTAGTCCAGTAGAACAATTTTTCAAGTTGTCTCCAAATACAGACACAAAACATGAAATGCTTCTTTTCATGAGTCAGTCATGGAAAGCTTTTATCTCTGGACAATGGCTATTGAAAAGTTCAAATGAGACCCCTCAGATTTCAAGTGAGAGAGCATAACTTCTGGGGTTCATTTATTATTTTGAAAAGTGGGTGCAACACATATCACTAGATTTGATTTTATATTGGATGCCAAAATGGTGTAACATCCTAGCTGAAGCTGGCTTGCTTGTCAACTGTATAATATCCAGTCATCCGTTACACAAAGCCATGAAATTCATTAAACAAAAAACCTATGGTTTACAAAAGCAATGTTAAGGCTCTACAGTTTCCAACCAAGCACCAAAAAGCGGGGAATTGGGAGTTAAGGCTCCTAAGCCTTAATGCAACATCTTCCCTAAGGAGGCAGAAAGTGCAAGTGAAAGTCTCATTCTCCCAAAGCAGATAAACCATGAGGACAGGATGGAGAATATGATATGCTGAGGTGATGTCGAACAACTTACGGCTACCTACTTTTCTTTTTTTGTTTAGAGCAGCCCTTCCCCAACCTGGGACCTCCAAAGGTGTTGGACTACAACTCCCAGCACTGCAAGTCAGTATGTCCTATGGTCAGGAATGCTGGGACTTATCATCTCAAACATCTGGATATGCAATATGATATGCAGAGATGACTGAGGGGTTGTGGAAAATGATGAACAACTTAGGACCACCTACTTCTCTTTTTTAAGAGCATCTCCTCATCTTGAAAGTTTCAACCCAACACATCTGCTGGGCACCAGGCTGGGGAATGCTGTTCTAGAACAAGGGAAGGCAGAATGTAGATCTCCAGATGTTTTGGAATTCAACTTGTAAAAGACCTTATCAGTATGGGCAGTAATCAGAAATGCTACAAGCTGATGTCCAAAACATCAGGATAGATCTATTTTCTGCCCACATCTGTTCTAAAGTATGATGTTTTCCAACATTAAGATATGCGATCAATCAAGGAACTACAAAAGAGCTGCATCACTTTAAATAAACTGTCTAAACCAAATGAAGTGACAATGAATGAATCTTGAATACCTAATCCAAATAGCCCTTCGGATGTCAACATTAGTTTTCAACACATGGCATAGGATGTATGTTTCTTGAATATCAGATATAGGGTTTCTCTTATATGTTCAGCAGTGTGAGATCAAAGGCAGAGCTACCACCTAAGACTTTGACGCATAAGTATTATTTTAAAATTAAGTATGAAATGATTTTTGTCTTCCCCATAACACATGACTGTGCAACACATCTGGAGAGCACCAGGCTGGAGAAGGTTGATTCCAATACATGTCTTCTCAGAAGCCAGTGCCACTGAATTCACTAGGGCTTACTCCCAAGAGGTATAGGATTGCAAACTAATCTCATCTGAAAGGAGTTCAAGACAGCCAAACTAAACATCTTCTGCTCCTCTGTCATTTTGATGAGATGATGTATTGTGGAGGGATTGTGGGGAGTGAACAGTATATTTTGTCTAAATACATTTTAAGAAAAACACATTGGTTCTTTGAAGGGCAGGATATTGATCAAAAGTTGAAAGTGCCTGGCACATGCTCTGGTTCTAGATCTGTAATGAATAGTTCCCCTTTTGTTATCAAGCGTGCTGCTATATGGGAGATGTGTTTGAGAGAAAAGTATTGGGCAGACTCTGTATTTGGTACAGATATGGAACAGCATTCCCCATCTTGTTGCCCTCCAGGTGTTTGAGATGACAAGTCCCAGCATTCCTGACCATGGGACATACTGACTTGCAATGATGGGAGTTGTAGTCCAACACCTTTGGAGGGCACCAGGTTGGGGAAGGGCTGCTCTAAACGAAAAAAGAGAAGTAGGTGGCCCTAAGTTGTTCATGATCCGTTTTCTACAACCCCACAGTCACCTCTGCATATCATATTCTCCATCCTGTCCTCATGGTTTATCTGCTTTGGAAGAATGAGACTTTCACTTGCACTTTCTGCCTCCTTAGGGAAGATGTGGCATTAAGGCTTGTGAGTCTTAACTCCCAATTTCCCTGCTTTTTGGTGCTTGGTTGGAAACTGTAGAGCCTTAATGTTGTTTTTGTAAACCGTATTTTTTTTGTTTAATGAATAATTATTACAACTGACTATATTTTATATGTCATACATTTGGAATCACAGCTATGTTGAAAATATTAAGCTCCAGTCCATACAGTCCAATTGCAGAGGAAGAAAAAAACACCTCCCTAGCCATCTGCCTCTTTGAACAGGCTGAGGACACTGAAACCAAACAAGGCATATCACTGCCATTGGAAGATCATTCCGTATTTCCAGCATCTGCCCATGGAATGCAGATGCCCATATGTGGGCCTTTTTTGCATAGACATTATGCCTGCTAAACAGAGGCTGCTTGTATACTAGGCATGCACTCCAGGTGCCTGAACTTCTCTTACAGAAACAGACAAATTACTGGACAAATTGTGTACGGCTAGATGTAGAGTGCATGATCTGACAGAAATCTGCAGTGAAAATTTCAAATTTGGATTCAAGCCTTCTTCAATTTTAGCTTTTGTATATATATATATATATATGTGTGTGTGTGTGTGTGTGTGTGTGTGTGTGTGTGTAACGTTATGTCTCACCCCCATACAGTATAATTGAGATTGTTGGGAAAGGGTGATATAGGGGAAATCTGAATTTGAATTGTTGCAAGACAGTTCCAGCTATCTGCATTTATCTTAATTTCCCTACATCTGTTTCCGCTCTCGGGATTGCCTTACTCCCCAGCCCAGGTATGAGCAATGGCTTCCTGCCACAGTTCTCCAATACCTTTAAATAATCAAGGAGGCAGGACTAAAGGGACGAATACAGACAGAGCATCTAGGTAGGCTGACCATCTGAAAAGGAGGACAGGGCTCATATAACATTAACAGTTGTAGAGAAAAGGGAATTTCAGCCAGTGTCATTTGTATGCAATTAGTTCCTGGTGATATTCCCTCTTCATCACAACAGTTAAAGTTGCAGAGCCCTGCCTTCTTTTGTATATGATCACTCTAGTATAGTGCCTGCATCTTTAACAGTTGTGATGAAGAGGGAATTTCACCAGGAACTAATTGCATACAAATGACACCTGCTGAAATTCCCTTTTCTCTACAACTGTTAAAGTTATATGAGCCCTGTCCTCCTTTTCAGATGGTCAGCCTACATCTAGGCATCTGTATGGCCTGGCTGCCAAACAAGTTTGAACTGAGTTAGAGGCTGCCCAATTAGACTCAGGTCTGAATCTGAAGAGAGAATTGGAAATCCAAAACTTCATGTCTTCTTTTGACCAGTATTGGAAATTATCAAGCAGCTGTAACAGTTTACTTTTTAACAGAGTTGTGTGAAATTTACAGGCATAGTAGACCTTTGTGCGTGAGGGGATGAAACCTGCTAAATTGCAGGAGTGTTTGTCCTAGGGTCTTTCATATATTATATTATTATTATTATTATTATTATTATTATTATTATTATTGAAAGTGCCTATATTTTTAAAATATTTTTGATAGAACTGGATTATTAAACTTGCAGGCAGTTTCACCTTCTGTGGGGATTAAGTTTGCCAAATTTCAGACAGATGGGGGCAAGACTTGTGCAAGTCGATTCTAAAGTTTTAAGGCCACCAATCCCCCCTGCTGAAAGCTGCTGAGAGCCACTGAAAGCCAATAGGGTGCAGTAATCAAGTATGGGTCTGGGATTTGGGAGATCTGGATTCTACTTAGCCATGAACCTCAATGGATGACTTTGGGACAGTGACTTACTCTCAGCCTAGCTCACAGGGTTGGTGTGAGGATAGGGTGGAGAGGAGGAGCATCTTGTAAGCTACCTTGGGTTCCTTGGAGAAAAAAAGGCAGGATATAAATGTTAGGTATAGGTTTTAGCAAGGCTGTTGAGGCCTTGCTATTTGTAGTTAGATGTATTTAGAATTAGTTTGAAATGTTAGAATCTGTGCAGACTTACATCTGTTAGAGTTTTCAGAGGAAAAGTAGAAGGGAGTAGCTTCACCTTCGTTCTCTGTTCCGACTTTGAAGCTACATAGTATCTCTGAAAACTGATAGAGTATTTAGAAAGGTAGGGGGGTTGTTGAATGAGTTACTCAGGTTGTAGCATTAACTTGGTAGGCTGAGCAGAGCTGCACTGTTTGGATAGGGGCATGACATATGGGCTAGAGCTCTTGTTTATGAAGTGGTTTTGAATATCTATCGATTCATAGCTGAAAACTTTTCTCTGTTTAGATCTATCACCGTTTAGAACTTTGAAAGCACTTTAAGGGCTGTGTATAAAAAGTACTGTGAATCTTTTCATAAACTTGAACTCTCATTTGTTGTAGATTGTGTGTGTTTGTTCATCAACTGCTTAGCGTAAAGGTAGATTGGAATTGATTTTTATTGTTGGACTTTTTCTCTTCAGATTCAGGTGGTGGGGAGTTCCCTGTGCTAAAGCAGAAGCACAGAACCTCTTGTGCATGAAATGTTTACCTTCCCTGTGATCTTGTTTAAGCTGTAGCTATGTTTTCTGAATTACCAACAAGTAATCCATGTTTCTTGAAAAACGTAACTAACTATGCTTAGGGAGCTAGAGCAACTCTAAGCGGCTTGTTTGCCCCACTGTAAATGTGCAGTGGCAGCATTTTGCGCACACGATGCAGCCGCCAATCCATGCCTACACCAAATTTTATGCTCTGATAATGTACAATTTTGTAGTGTCGATTTACCGCAACTTTTTCTTTTGATCCGCAGTTAAGGCGGATTTCAGTCATCTGTCAGAAGGGGGGTAAATTTGACTTAATGCAAAGTGGGCATACTTTTTAGGGCAGGATTTGTGATGTCAGCTGATTCGGACTGCCTGTTTCCCCTCCTTCTACCTGCCCACTGTTCCCTCTAATTCTCCACCCGTTTCTCCATCCCTGTGCATTTAAAATTCTCTACTGCTGCGCAGTCGCAAGTAGAGCAGGGATTTTCAGGCATGTTACTCCCCTTGCAGCATCTCTTGCAAGAGGACGTGGTGTGTCGTGGAAAGGGGATGAAATTTTGGACCTTCTGGATATCTGGGGGGAGCAGAAAATGCAGGAGCAGCTTTGGGCTATCCATAGGAACATAGAATCCGATGTGGTTATTGCCCAGGAAATGCGGCGTAGGGGGCATAACAGATGTGCAACCGAGTGCCGGACCAAGGCCAAAGCCATGAGGCAAGAGTACAGGCAGGTGATCAATCACAACTCCCGCTCCAGCAATAATGTTGCAACCTGCCCTTATTTTGATCAGCTCCACAGCATCCTGAGAGGGGATATGCTACCGTACAACCCAAACAAGTCAGCAGGAGCCTACAGATTCATAGGGTGCTTGTTCCTCCTGCTGCTCCTGCTGTTTCCCCTTGTCTGTGGCAGTGGCAGAAGGTTCAGAGGAACGTTTCAGCCAGGAATTCCCAACTGTAGATGTGGAAGAGTACCTGGGCACAGATGAGGCAGCTCAAGGTAAGGTTACTCTATACCCCCCCAATCCACCCCATCTCTCTCTCTCTCGCCCTGCACTGTTCTCCAGTTTTAACCTCTGTTGTGGTGTAATTCCAGATATGCCTATGGATGGTGATGGAGGAGAGGGGGGAGGCAGAAGGTTTGTTCTCATTCATCCTGTTTTATAACCTGATAGGGGAGCGAGGTGCAACATTGAGCTTGTTGTTGAATGGGGGTGCTCTGGGGGCCAATTTGGCCAAGGCAATTTTGAATGGCGGGAAAGAATGTTTGGGCGGGAAATGCCATTTTGGGGTCAGGTAGCCATGTTTGTGTGGCGGGAAAAATCAGCCTTGGCTGCTGTCCAATAACACAGCAAAGGTTCGCTTCCCCATAGGAAAATAACTAAATGAATGAACAACAACTTAATACAAAGTTTTTTAAAACCACCAGGGAGTGCTGTGTTGCTTTGCAGGCGCAATAGAATTAATTGACTTAATGTTATCTTTTGTAAATGTGCACCTCTGGGGCATCAGGCAACATCTTTTTTCCCACCTTAGGAGGGGCAGGGGGTCCAGCAACTTTAAGATAGAATAGCACCCACATGGCCCCCTCATTTTTGTCTGATGGGGGGGGGGGGGAGGCCTTGCCTGTAATCCATTAATGTAGCGCAGATTCACTTTCCCCACCCAAATTTAAACACCCAGAAAACTGTGTGATGTTTCGGAGGTTTGTATAAATATTACTTGCGTTAAATTTATACTTTGTAAATGAGCATCTCTGCATCTCTGGGGCACCGTTTTTTCTCCCATATAACAAGGAGGAGCAGGGCCAGTCAAGCAACTTCCAGAGCGAATCGCACCCAAAGGCCACCTAATGTTTGGAAAACGGACACTTGCAAGTTCAAGCTCCACCACCACAGCTGAACGAAGTACCAGCAACAGTTCTGGGGAAATGAGGGAGGCACCCCAAAAATGTACTCCAGGGCGCAATGCTGGTAAGTCTTCTGTCAACTTCAAAAGAAGCAGTTTTATTCCTTTAGATCCAAATATATTACTTAATATATTATATGGTTTACTACTTGTCTTTGTGGTTGGTACCTGTGATGTTCCACTGTTTAAAGTTGTAAATATGTTGCAAGGGTTATTGTTATGGGATGCATTTAATTATATATCTTTAAAAAGTAAAGGGTTATAACCAGTGGGGTGAATTACTAGGCCGGAGTGTACTACTCACTGTTGGAAGTTGCAGGTCTGGGTGAGTATGGAATGAGTGGTAAATGAGTGCTGATTGGCTAGTTGTTTGGAGTGCCTGGATTGGTGGGGTGTGTGGGAATGGGAGGAGCTGGGGAGCGAATGAGATATATATATGTGTGTCAGACAGAGAGTGAGAGAGCTGAGACAAGGGGGGGGGGGTTGAGAGACAGGAAGGGTTGATTTAGGGGAGAGAGAGAAAAAGAGAGAGAGAAAGAGAGAGAGAAAGAGAGAGAGAGAGAGAGAGAGAAAGAGAAAGAGAAAGAGAAAGAGAAAGAGAAAGAGAGAGAGAGAGAGAGAGAGAGAGAGAGAGAGAAAGAGAGAGAGAGAGAGAGAGAGAGAAAGAGAGAAAGAGAGAGAGAAAGAAAAAGAGAGAAAAAGAGAGAAAAAGAGAGAAAGTATCTGATGAAATGTTTGATTGATATTGTGAGAAGAAACACTTTAGCTTTAGGAACAGTTTGAAACATATAAGCATTGTACTTGAAATTGCTATGCAAATGAACTGAGGAAACCAATAAGCTCAGTGTGCATGCAATATACTTGATGTTAATAAATGTTGTTAATTTCATCCAACTGGTGTGGTCATTGAGGTGTACCTGAGGAAGGTACTGGTGGCAGCGGGAATATAGAGGCTTGTCTGAGGCCAGGTTGCTGGGCTGTGGAGCTGTGGGGCCAGATAGTAAAGGCTGGACAGGGGTAGCAGCAGCAGCAAGGGGCTAGGATAAAGTATCACAGTATCCTCACACTAAGCTTCTTTATACCATTTCTATCCAGCTGATGCATTTCTATGGCACCCCCAGTCAGGCAATGCCAGGTGTGGTGTATTGGCAACATCCAACCTAAGCTAAACACTTCCTTGTTTTTGTTTCTTTATTTACCGGCTTTATTTGTTTTGAACAGCTGCGCAAGCCCTTTTAAGTGAGTTTACAATTACAGAGATAAAACTATGCAATCCCATCTTTCCCATTGAAATTAGTGTGATTTTAAAGTGTTTTTGGCTTGGGATGGACAGTGCCCTTTGTTTCTTTGGCCCATATTTATATAATTGACTTCCCTGTCAGGTGTGGTTGACTGAGGGGGCTTATGGGGGACCATTTCTCTATCACCTATGCACAAGGATCAGTCTCTTGACTTTTCCTCCTGTGAGTTAGCCCTCCTCTGCACTCATGTCCACACTGGGCTTCCCCCCCCCCCTCCTTATGGGCAGAAGTTGCCACAGTTCTAGGCTAATGGCTTAGAAGTAGCCTAGGGGGAAAGTTTGTGGGTGGGAGTTTTCAAATCCTCCCATGGGAAATCAATCTCCGTAAGTACTCACCCTTGTTTCTTCTCATTGCAGGTGTAGCTTCAGACAGGGCCAGTCCAAACCCCAAAGCAGCCCTATTGCCTGCCACAAAACTTGCAATAGCCAGGACAAGGAGACCCCCCACGCAGCCTTGACACATGCTTCAAGGCACAATGCGCAGGTCTTACAGGACCAAGCTAGGATGGTAGAACAGTTTGATTGTGATTCTGAAGGCTACATGAGGCACATGGTCGAGGAGGACAGATACAACCGTTGGCAGTAGGATGCTTTTCTGCCCGTTTTGGAAAGGCAATGCTCACTGCTAGAGACCCTTGTGGGGACCCTGGCAGGGACAGGGACACCCTCCGCCCAGAAACAGCAACATTGTTCCACCACCTGCTAGCAGAACAGCCCTGTTGCAGGAGGCGGGACTGGAGGAACCCACTTTCCCCAGGGTCTCCTGCCACTGTGTTCATCCACCCCTTGGGACTCCAGCATGAGCCTAAAGTGCCCACCCTGCCCAGTGAAAAAGCCAGAGACATTCTCCCCTTAGCATTTTTTAAGACACAGCCATGCACTCTGAAATGTTTTGATGTTAGTAATGTGTAAACCTTCATAAAAGTTACCTGTTGGGAGTTGCTCTCTACATTTCTTACTTTCTGAAAGGGAAAGGGACATGCCAAAAAGGGGTGGGGCACTTATCTCGGCAAGTGGGCATGTTTCCATCCACCGCATCAGGGGGAGTAAACTCGGGGGGGGGGGTCCCTGAAGCCAACACTCGGATGTTGGGGGGGCATACTCAACATCAGTAAGTGCACAGCATGCCTGACAGATTCCGCTGTGTTTGGTGGTCAATCTACCTCCAAGCCAAGCCTGCTTCCTTCTCATCTGCCCAGCAGATGTCTTTGCAATAGGAAAGCCATTTAAAAGAGGCATTCTCTCTTTTCTCATGCACAGGAGGAATGCCTCTTCTGACATGATGCCTGCTATGACTCATGTCTGCATAATCTAAAATAGCCTCTGCACAACCTGTGTCCCCTAGGTGTATTGGAATGCAACTCCCAGCATGCTGGGTGAGAATGATGGGAGTTGTAGTCCAACACAAATGGAAGGCCCAGGTTGGGCAAGGCGAATAAAAAATCAAAGATACAATGCTTCTTACTTCAGAATTATTTAATCAGATTGCATCTCCAACACTAAGTAATTTCCTTCCTTGTGCATCTGGGGAATAAAGTGCCAGCTTTCTATGTGCAATTTTAAACCTGGCTAATGGAGTTCAACTGTATTTACTAGGCTCCATGTCCAAACTGAATCGGGATGTTCTCCCCAGAGGTAGGCAGCCTGTCATCCTCCAGATGTTTTGGACTACAACACCCATTATCCCTGACCATTGCCCATGCTGACTGGTTCTAATGGGAGTTGTAGTCCTAAGCATCTGGGAGGCACCAGGTTGACTATCCCTGGGCTAATACAACATAAACCTCAACACCCTAATCAGTCTCAGCCCAGACTTTGCTTGATGATAGGACTTAGTGGCTAGGAGGACTCACAAGGACGTCTGGTGTGGGTTCTATCACAAGGTTATGGCTACTTTGGTGGGTGGCTTATGGCTATAAGTGGTGTGGTGGTTTTAATTCTGGATGAACTTCTCAACTGTGATACACTAGATGGTAATGGTCCCACACCAAGTTCGTTAGTAGGTCTGTTTTCTCATTCACTAGTATCTCAAGTGCTTCAGATCCCAGGCCAGATCTCTTCCAATTCCTTCTTTAATAGCTGGCAGAACTTTAAGAGGGTCATGCAAAATCCAGTTCTGTGCCATACCCTGGATTCGGTTTGAAATCTAGAATTGGTGTGTGTATGCCTCTCTGCAGGAACCAATAGCTCCAGTTTTCAAGTCATCGATATCCAAGTTCCTTTCTGAAAAAAATCCAGAACTCCCTTTGGCACAGAACAACCTTTTTGGAGAACAATATTAAAACAGAGAGCCTGTTGGCTTGGGAGCCTGTGGAAATAGGTTTTACCATCCAAGACAGGAGGAGATATGTTGATCTGGCCCATGCATCTTGGGGATTGAACCAAGGATGTCTTCAGGCTTGGAGGGCAAATAGATATACAAAGACATCATTAAAGAACTGTAACCCCCCCCCCTTTTCCATGTTTATCCTCCAAACCAAAAAAGGAGTATTCACCACATTCCCACTACAGTTCCACCCCACCCCCCAAACTTTCACCCCTTGGCTACTAGGGATGTGCACACCCGAAAATATTGTATTTTTTCGTTATCGGAATTTCGGACCAAAAAAAATATAGTCTCTCATAATATTGTACGTTAATCGTATCGTCTTCACGATAATCATCGGAAATCCGATATTTCATTTGCAGCCCCATTGTGCCCTATAGAGCTGATTTTTTAAAGAAAAAATGCCTATAACTTCTGTATTTTCAAAGTTATAGGCTGGAAATTTGGTCACAGTGCTTATGGGGTATGCCTAGGTATGTGTATGAAATTTGAGAACATTCCCTCCAACCCTCGATTTTAAATAAATTTATTAAAGAACATTTAAGTTCTGACAGGTCAGAAGTTGCACAATCTTTCAAAAATACATATAAAATACAGGGGTGGAGGGATTGATCTGAAATTTGGCACATATGTGTAGCAACATGTGCTAGACATGTGTATGAAATTTTAGATCAATCCTTCAATCCCTGTATTTTATATGATTTTTTTAAAGATCCTGCAACTTTTTGACAGGTCTGAATGAACGCACGTGGCGAGCTGTCATTCTGACCTGTCAGAACTTAAACGATCTTTAATAAATTCATATCAAATTGAAGGTTGGAGGGATCGATCTCAAATTTCATACACATACATAGGCATATCCCATAGGCACTGTGACCAAGTTTCAAGCTTCTAACTTTTAAAATACAGAAGTTATAGGTTTATTTATATGGCAGTCCGATAATCGTATCGTTATCATTTTCTGTCGTATCGTTATCGTTAAATGCATGCACGATAAAGAGCTTATCGTATTATTAACATAAATTTTAATGATACGATACACATCCCTATTGGCTACACCCAGAAATTATTCACACAGATACACTGATACTTTTTTTAAAAAAACACACACACAAGTTGTATTGGAAATTATGTAACATATTGAACATTATGAATGTAATCAGCATTAAAAAATAAACAATAGCAACAACAAAACAACTATGCTCCTGGGCGTGGGTGGCCCCTACCCCTACCTTCCAGCAGGTGGTTTAGAATGGCCTCCACTTTGCCCATACTTCCCTCCACTCGCCCAAACCTCTGGCCCATAGTGAACACTGTGTGTGGGAGGAGTGGAGAGGGAGAAGAGAAGAGAAAGCAGCAGTCAGTTCAGTTTGCCTTCGCTCAAAGGAAAATGCCTGCCTGCTTATAGCAGACACTACAGGGAGTGCATGGAGGGTCATTGTGGATGGATTATTATTATTATTATTATTATTATTATTATTAGTTTCATTTCTATACCGCCCCATAGCTGAAGCTCTCTGGGCTGTTTACAAAAGATTAAACCATTAAACATTAAAAAACGAAATACAAAATTTTAATGTAAAAACGGACTGCCATCTGTGAAATGGCTGCTGACGCAAAGAACTGTGGGTTCAAAAGAGTGCTTTTGTGTTTTAGAGTTCAGATCCTCTTTCTCCATTTTACTTGAGTTCTGAGGGGGAGGAAGTGCCACTTACAGGCCATGGAGACTTTCTGCTGCCTGTTTCTCATGCCATACAGCTCCATGTCACCCATCACTGGACCAGGTGGAAGGAGTGGAAGGAAAGGTCCCAGGGGAGGTGCCAGCTGTTGTTGCACTGATGACGCCACTGAAAATGGGAGACAGGGAGAGCACTGGTCAGATGCCAGAAGCTTTTTCAAAGGCATATTCAATAGACATAGAGGGACGTTCTGGCAGCCTGGTACAGGGAGGGCACCATTGGCCTGCTGAAGGTGGTCATACTGGCAGTGTCTAATATGGGACCATGAGCTCCATCACAGACTCCACAATGCTGAATGGTTGGTCATCCTACACAAATATCTCACCGATGCAACTGAAGATCTGTAGTGATGTTGGGAAATGCCATCTTGTAGCCACATATTTACACAACCCCATGTCCTCTGTCATGGCCTACGTAAGCTGCTGCTTCTGCCCTGCTTTCTCTTGCCTTTGATGCCTGACTTCTATGCTCCGAGCAGGACAGGCTAGTTCTGCCTTCTCAAGTGCAGGAGCAGATTCCTTCCCCCTGCTCAATTATTTCTTGTAGTGCAGACAAATAGCATAGCTGGGATTTACTGCCCCCTCAAAGTGGCCCCATGACATGCGTTGCCTCATCTACAGTGATACAGAACCACTGCCTAAATATTGGAACTTTTCCCACACCACATGAGTAGGGAAGCATTAGAGGGGTATTGGCTGGCCTTGGGCCTCTGCCTGCTCCTCTCAGAAGGACTACTGCTGCTCTCTTATCTTTGTGAAATCATGGAAGTTGGGTGAAGTGCTGGATGACTGGAGGAGGGCTAATGTTGTCCCTATCTTCAAAAAGGGCAAAAAGGAGAAACCTGGGAACTACAGACCAGTCAGTCTGACATCCATCCCTGGGGAAATATTTGAGCAGATTATAAAGAAGTCCATCTGTAAGCACTTTGAAAACAATGCAGTGATTACTAGAAGCCAGCATGGATTTGTCAAGAACAAATCCTGTCAAACTAATATGATCTTGTGGACTGTGGGAATGCTGTGAACATAGTATATCTTGACTTCAGCAAAGCTTTTGACAAAGTGTCCCTTGACTTTCTGATGAACAAACTAGTGAAAAGTGAGCTAGATGGAACAACTATTAGGTGGATCCACAGTTGGCTACAGAATCGGACTCAAAGAATGCTTATCAGTGGTACCTTCTGGGCTCAGTCCTGGACCCAGTGCTCTTCAACATTTTTTATTAATAACTTGGATGAGGAGGTGCAGGGAATGCTTATCAAATTTGCAGACGACACAAAATTGGGTGGGATCGCTAATACCCTGGAAGACACAAACAAACTCAAAAGTGATCTTGATAGACTGGAGCTCTGGGCTGAAAACAACAGAATGAAAGTTAATAGGGATAGATGCCAAGTTCTACACTTAGGAAAAAGAAACCAAATGCAATTACAAGATGGGTGATACTTGGCTCAGCAATACTACAAGCAAGAAGGATCTTGGAATTGTTGTAGATCACAAGCTGAATGTGAGAAAACAGTGTGATGTGGCTGCCAAAAAAGCAAATGCTATTTTGGGCTGCATTAAGAGAAGTATAGCTTCCAAATCGCGTGAGGTACTGGTTCCCCTCTATTAGGCACTGGTTAGGCCTCATCTTGAGTATTACATCCAGTACTGGGCTCCACACTTCAAGAAGGATCCAGACAAGCTGGAGCACGTTCAGAGGAGGGTAACGAGGATGATCAGGGGTCTGGAAACAAAGCCCTATGAGGAGAGACTGAAAGAACTAGGCATGTGTAGCCTGGAGAAGAGAAGATTGAGGGGAGACATGATAGCACTCTCCAAATACTTGAAAGGTTATCACACAGAAGAGGGCCAGGATCTCTTCTCGATCAACCCAGAATGCAAAACATGGAATAATGGGCTCAAGTTACAGGAAGCCAGATTGGCTGGACATCAGGAAAAACTTCCTGACTGTTAGAGCAGTACTACAATGGAACCAATTACTTAGGAAAGTCATGGGCTCTCCCACACTAGAGGCATTCAAGAGGCAGCTGGACAGCCATCTTTCAGGTATGCTTTACAATGGATTCCTGCACTGAGCAGGGGGTTGGACTCCATGGCCCTACAGGCCCCTTCCAAGTCTACTGTTCTATGATTCTATGATTCTATGAAACCTGGGTATCGTCAGCATAGATATGATACTGGAAGCCAGAACTGGAAGTAAGAGGTTCCAGAGAGAGGGTATAGAGGGAGAAAAGGAGAGGTCCAAGGACAGATCTTTGGGGAACCCCAACAGTGAGGGAAAAGGGATCTGAAACAGTACCAGAAAAGGAGACAGAAAAAGAATGATTGGAGGAGGAGGAGGAGGAGGACAACCAAGAAAGATCAGTGTCAGTAATACCCATTTATGCCAACTAAGCCAAAAGTATCCCGTGATCCAAGGTGTCAAATATTGCTGGAAAATCCAGCAGCTTCAGCACAGATGTACGGCACTGTGCCTTAGTCACAATGACATCATTCCATTCATGAGACAGTGCCGTCTCAGTTGAAAGGCCAGCTTGGAACCCTGATTGAAAAGGGTCACTGAAATCATAGGAGGATAGGTAAGAAGCCAATTGGGAGAGGGCCACTCTCTCCAGGATGTCGGACAGAAAGGGTAAAAATGAAACAGGACGGTAACTGAGAGCTCCATCACATCAGCAGTTCAACACACTCTCGCCATGTCTGGAATCTGGTTTTGCAGTGTGGAACTTATATGACATCATCCCTGTCCTGAACCCATCTTGCCTCTTTTCATCTGTTTTGCATATTATTTTGGTGCAGGGAAAGTCTGGATTATTTTCCCCATGTGGATTTAATGTGTTCATAATCCTCCTGTAGTGCTGTCCCCTTGCTTTTTCCCTTGTTGGGGGGGGGGGGTGCTTTGAATGCAGTCTTGTTGACAAAAGAGGAGGGTGGGGCGGTTCTCCTCCTCCAGCACACCGTGTCAAACAAATGGACTTGTGCTTAAATGGACTTTTTACTGCTCCAACCCCACCCTCATTGTCCGCAGAAACGGAGCCCATCCGATGAAACATTAAATCGATAAATTGCTAGACAACAAAGCCAGAACGAGGGGGGAAGGAGCCCACGTCCATGAGGACCCCAGCAGGTCTCTATTTTTATAAACTGGAGATGCACAGCTGCACACTATCAAAGTAATGGAACACAGATCCTCCACAAATGCAGACAGATGGAATTTCGTATTGGTGGAGTATCAGGAGAATGGTTTGAGGGGGAAATTTAAAAATTCCTAAAAGTCAAGGCATGAACAGATCTGATTCAAACTTGGCAAGCAAGGCTAAAGCCATTCTTAAAATCTATCACTATACCAGGTTTCATCTCTTTATCTTTAACAATTACACAGATGTAAGCATTTTGATTACCTTGGAGCAAAGGAGGGGACCTGACCACCTTTACAAAAATAATTACCATAGTTAAAAAGACTGTTCGTCAGCCCACCATTTGAAATGAGCAACAACAACAACAACAAAATTAACTGCAGAGGGAAGGAGAACGTAGTGGGTGGGATGGGTGATTTGGCCAGCATAGTAGTGATGTAGGTGAAAAGCTACATGAGCGCAACAACGCACAGACATGAAAGTGTCCAGTGCTCAACTTGCTAAGGAAATGGAGGGGGAAACAGTGGAAGTAAACCAGGGGTGGGGGAGTAGGTGTGATGGAATCCAAAGGAAACAAGAACATGCATTTCTGAGAGCTTGAATCATTTTGTAAAGATTCATTCAAGGACAGAAATGGCATGGTGCTCTTCTGTCTGGTCTGGATTTCTGAGCATTTCAGGCCATTGTCTTCATGCCCTACTTATGGAATTCCAGAAGATATTTGGAGCTCCATCACACCAGCGATTTAGTGCATTCTCGCCATGCCTGATGTGCGGATTTGCAGCACGGTACTCACATGACACCGTGCCTGTCCTGCTGACACCCCGCCTCTTCCCCAACCTTTCCTAGAATGTTAAAAGTCTGGATTATTTTCCCTAAGAGCATTAAATGCACCCTAAGCCTCCGTGTAGTGTTAAAGGAATGAGGGTGTGAATGGATTGCATCATGTCCTGGCAAGGACATGCGATCTCTCCCAGCAGCTGACTCCAAGCCTCAATATAAAACCCAAACCTTGCATCCCAGGCCTAAAAGCTTTTTAAAAAAATCATACAATGCCTGAATTTCTGCAGAGATAGGATTGTACTCCCTCGATGCCCCCAAAGAGCCAGACTAAAAGGTCATTCCATTTTTGCCCGGCAGAAAGGCGGTCTGGTTGAAGTACTCATCTGACAGGACCTGACTGGAGGGGGGAAGAGAAGGGGTGGAGTGGAAGAGCAAATGAGCGAAGGAGCGAAAGAGCAGCCATTCAGGTGAAAGGGATCATAAGCTTCACCCACTTCTGCCTCAGAGGTAAAAAAAAACAAAAATGTGGAGGCAAATCGGGGGGGGGGGGGAATTAGGTGTGATGGAGGTCTTAGTTGACCCCTGGGATTCTGGACTATATGGTCTGATCCAGCAAAGCTCTTTTTGTGTTCTTGCCACAGCCTCACTTTCAGAACCAATGCCAAGCATTCAAGTTTCTACCCAAGCCAAAGGCTGACTAAAATTCCATGTAAGTAGAGACAGGAGAAAACGAGTTCTTCTTTTTGGAAAACTGGCCATCCCTTCGGTTCTTGGCACTAGTTTGTGTCAAGCAAATAGTCTTCCTGCCTCAGGTATGGCATAATTCTTCTCCCACTGCCAAACTTCATCTTTAGAGCAGTGGTGGCAGTAGCAACAGCTCAGTGAGACTCACATCAATCCCATTCCCAAGGGTACAAACCAATTTCTCTTGTTTTTCCGCCCGTCTTTCTGGCTGAACCTCCAGCAGCCTTCAATCCCATTAATCCAAGCACTGCCGGCAATGACGAAGACTGATTTCAGCGGCAAACGATCAATTTGTATCTCTCTCTCTCCCTCCCTCCCTGTCTTTTTTGTACGGATGTACAAAATATCATGAAAAAGGTGTTAGTGGTGATAGCTGCACAACGGTAAAATAATAGAGTAATAAGGCAATCCACTTTTGACCTTGCAGGACAGCTAATTCATCTACCCATCTATCTTAATTATTCTCTGGGTTACAAAAGAGAAACTGCACAATTCATTCATTCCATGATGACAATTCCATTTTCCACCCCCAGGAAAACACCATCCTTCCTCAGAAGTGATCCTGCCACAGGACGCGCCTCCCTAGTGCAGCTCACTCATACGAGTGCACATGTGCTGACTTGCTTAGGCTTGGTCCAGAACCTGGGAACATCCAGGGAGATCTCCATGAACCTTAGACTAGAGCTTTTGCAGGGAGGAAGGCAGAGAAAGTGCCAATACAGGCACAGAGATGGCAAACAAAATCTAAGATGTAAAGTGCAGAATGAATATATAAAAAGACTAGGTAAAGAGAGAAAACCTTCTAGAAGATGTAGGTGGAAAGAAAATGTCAGGTGGAAAGAATGTGGAGATATAAACAAACTAGATCTGTGCGGCACAATATTTTAGAAAATTGAGTTTCACCAAAGTCCTCCAAGAAAAGTTGATCCTAGCAATCATTTATGTAGTACCCCTATAGACCAATGCCACACACAAAGATGGGCTGCAAACCATACCTCATTATGTCCAATCCCGTTTAGTAGAAGACTTCTCCAATGTTCCTATCACACAATATTATTTTATATCTGGGAATACCATTAGTTGATATTGCCATGAATATTCCCATGGCCCCACAATATGTTAATATTTTCACAGCTGGCTTGGAATAGCACTTTCACAGAAGGTCGAAGGAGTTAAGTATCTTTAGCCTGGAGAAGCGACTATTAGGAGGCAAGTTGATAGCCACCTTCAAGTATCAGAAGGGCTGTCACCCAGAGATGATGGAGCAGCTTGCTCCAGAGCAGGGGTCAGCAAAGTAGCACCCACAGGCACCCTGTTACCCTCCAAGACCCCCAAGTGTGCCCGTTGGACCCCAGCGACTTCCTTTCCCACCACTGCCTTTCCTTCCTGCTGCCTTGCCTCTTCTGCTGCCACCCCCAGACCCTTCTTCCCCACCCCCAACACAGCCTTTCCTCCGCCCCCTCCAGTGTTGGTGTTACTGATGCACCTACACTGCACATGCACCTCACACATGCCACAGCCTTCCCTGCTGTCCTGTCACCACACGCATGTGCCACTGGCTAGATCAATACCTCTACAAAGCAGTAGTGTAGAAGTGCAATAATAACTCTTGGGGCACATTACACATTCCATATACTGCTTTCATAGAACATCATCAGACACTATGGCCTCCTGTTGCTGTCCCATGATAGCGACAGTCTCTCTACACAGGGAGAGAAAGAGGAAGCAGCAATGACCACATGGCCCATTTAGGGGCCATTTATATTTCACCGCTTTTCCTCCACACAGCAAGAAATGGTGGCACATTCCAGTGTTGTTGTTGTTTTTTAAAATACAGATTTATAGGGGATCTATTTTGTGATGGAAAAATGAGCGGAAGGAGCAGGAGGTGCATTGGAGGTGGACAACAATGTCTATAGGATGCAAGGACATCCGTAAGTGGGCAGTAGCGAGCGTGCGATACAACGTTCATCTGATGACGCTCATAGTGTTGTTCCCTGCTTTTTATTCCAGATTATCCAAAATACCACAACAAATGCTGTTGTGTGTTCTATAAGGTATAAATGCACAAAAGGGATACAGCATTACCATTATGAAATGGTAATGACTTGACACAAGCTGTAGAACTGGCCACCACCACCTTTCCTTCCTTCCTGCTCTTTCCCCGCCACCGCCTTTCCTTCCCTCTCTCTGTGCTCCTACAGATTAGGAGATAAAATGAGAGCAGCGGGAGTTGGAGTGGGGGAGTAGAAGGGGGTCATGAGTGGGGAAGAGAAGGAAGGAAATAGCAAGGGGGTGAGAAGGAGAAAATAGCAAGCAAGGGGAAGAAGAAAGGGGACATGGGGGAAAGGTGGAAGGAAATAGCGAGGATAAGGAAATAATGAGCACTGAGGAGGAGGGGGAGGAAGAGGAGGAAGAGGAGGAGGAGGAGGAGGAGGAGGAGGAAGAAGAAGAAGAAGAAGAAGAAGAAGAAGAAGAAGAAGAAGAAGAAGAATCAAAGATGGGTGGGAGTTTTTAATAAAGGAAATTTTAAAGGCACAATTGCAAACAATTACAACAAGGAAACAAGATAGAAGACAACAGAAGAAGCCAATGTGGCACCACAAAAAGCTTAGAGATGACCTGAAAATGAAAAGGACACCAATAGGAAGTGGAAGGAAGGCCAAACTACAAAAGAAGAGTACAGACAGGTAGCACAGAAGTGCCAAAATGGCATCAAGAAGGCTCAAGATGAGAATGAGCTGAGGCTAGCAAGGAATGCTAAAAGCAACAAAAAAGCTTTCTTCACATAATTGCATAGTAAAAGGCAGAGGAAAGAAATGGTGGTTCAACTACTTAATAAGGGTGGCAAAATGATAACAGAGGACAAAGAAAAGGTCGAAGTGCTCAATTCCAACTTTGGCTCAGTCTTCTCCCAAAAGAGGGTCTATAACCCCCCTGGCAAAAGTGAAGTACAAGCTGAAGGGGCAGGATTGCAGCTTGAGAATGACAAAAAAAAAATAGTCAAGGAACACCTAATTTCTTTGATGAACTGCATCCTAGAGTAATAAAGGAGCTGGCAGAAGAACTCTCAGAACCACAGTGTATTATCTTGGAGGACAGATAAACTGCCGGATGACTGGAGGAGGACTAATGTTGTCCTTTCTTCAAAAAGGGCAAAAAGGAGGAACCTGGGAACTTCAGACCAGTCAGTCTGACATCAATCCCTAAGAACATTTTGGAGCAGATTACAAAGAAGTCAATCTGTCAACACTTAAAAAACAATGCAGTGATTACTAGAAATCAACAGGTATTTTTCAAGAACAAATCCTGCCAGGCTATTGCGGTCTCATGTTTTAATCGGGTAACCTCCCTTGTGGACTGTGGGAATGCTGTGGACATAATATATCTTGATTTCAGCAAACCTTTTGACAAAGTGCCCCAGGACATTCTGATTAACAAACTAGCTAAAGTGGGCTAGATGGAACAATTATTAGGAGGATGCACAGTTGGCTACAGAATCGGACTCAAAGAGTACTCATCAATGATACCTTTTCAAACTGGGGGTGGGGTAACGAGTGGGGTACTGCAGGGCTCAGTCCTGGGCGCAGTGCTCTTCAACATTTTTATAAATGGCTTGGACGAGGAGGTGCAGGGAATGCTTATCAAATTTGCAGATGACACAAAATTGGCTGGGATAGCTAATACTCTGAAAATCAGAAACGAAGTTCAAATTGATCTTGATAGGCTGGAGTGCTGGGCTGAAAAAAACAGAATGAAATTTAATAGGGATAAATGCCAAGTTCTACACCTAGAGAAAAGAAACCAAATGTACAGTTACAGGATGGGGGATGATTGGCTCAACAATAATACAAGCAAGAATGATCTTAGAATTGTTATAGACCACAAGCTGAATATGAACCAACGGTGAGATGTGGCTGCAAAAAAAGTGAATGCTAATTTGGGCTACATTAATGGAAGTTTAGCTTTTAAACCATGTCAGGCACTGATTCCCCTCTATTTGGCATTGGTTAGGCTTCATCTTGAGTATTGCATCCAGTTCTGGACACCACACTTCAAGAAGGATGCAGACAAATGAGGATGAGGAAAAACAAACTGAAGCTGAATCCAGACAAGACGGAGGTGCTTGCTGTCAAAGGCCACAACCTGGGTTTGGAGGTGTGTCAACCAGTTCTGGATGGGGTTACACCCCCCCTGAAAGACTGCTTCGCAGCTTGGGGGTACTCCTGGATCCGTCGCTCCAAATGACATCCCAGATAGATGTGACGGCCAGGAGTGCCTACTATCAGCTTCGGCTGATACGCCAGCTGCGCCCCTTCCTAGAGTTGGAAGACCTAAAGATGGTAGTGCACTCACTGGTAACTTCGAGGCTCGACTTCTGCAATGCACTGTACATAGGGCTACCTTTGTGCCTAGTCCGGAAACTTCAATTAGTTCAAAATATGGCAGCCAGGTTGGTCACCAGTACACCTAGGGGTGACCACATAACACTAATCTTAAAATCACTCCACTGGCTGCCCATTAGTTTCCGGGCGACGTATAAAGTGTTGGTTATTACCTTTAAAGCCCTACATGGTTTGGGTCCAGGTTACCTGCGGGATCGCCTTCTCCCATATAATCCGCCCCGCACACTCAGGTCCTCTGGGAAGAATTTACTCCAGTCAGCCAGAACTAGGCTGACGAGTGTTACCCAGAGGACCTTCTCTTCTGCCGCTCCCAGGCTGTGGAATGGCCTGCCGGAGGAGATTCGACAAATTAGCAGTCTTCTGGAATTTAAGAAAGCCGTGAGGGCTGCTCTCTTCCGGCAGGCCTATCCAGTTTAATTTTAAGATGTTTTTAATAATGTATTTGTTTTTATCTGTTTTAATGGTTTATTTATTTTATTGTTTTATATTTATATTTGGTGTTGTCCCCCGCCTCGATCTAGATGGAGAGGCGGGTTAGAAATGAAATAAATAAATAAATAAATAAATAAATAATAAAAATAAGCTGGAGGGGGTTAAGAGGAAGGCAACAAGGATGATCAGGTGTCTGCAAACAAAGACTTATTATTATTATTATTATTATTATTATTATTATTATTATTATTTATTACATTTATATACTGCCCCATAGCCGAAGTTCTATGAAAGACTGAAAGAACTGGGCATGTTTAGCCCAGAGACATGATAGCACTCCTCAAGTACTTGAAAGGTTGTCACACCGAGGAGGGCCAGGATCTCTTTTCGATCATCCCAGAGTGCAGGACACAGAATAATGGGCTCAAGTTACAGGAAGCCAGATTCCGGCTGGACATCAGGAAAAACTTCCTGGCTGTTAGAGCAGTACGACAATGGAACCAATGACCTAGGGAGGTGGTGGGCTCTCCCACCCTAGAGGCATTCAAGAGGCAGCTGGACAACCCTCTGTCAGGTATGCTTTAACGTGGATTCCTGCACTGAGCAAGGGGTTGGACTTGATGGCCTTATAGGCCCCTTCCAACCGCCCCCCCCATCCCAACAGCAATTTTTGTAAAATGTAAAACGTGCCAGCAGACCTAAAGAGGTTGCCAACCCGTTCTCTGATCCTGGGCTCAATGGATTCAAATTACAATTTGGAGGATTTTGACTAAACTCTAGGAAGAATGTCCTGATAACACAAACTGTTTAATAGTGGAACAGACTAACTTGGAAATTGTGAACTCTCCTTCATTGCTACATTGCTGTAGCAGTAGATTTCCTGCATCAGCAGAGGGTTAGATTAGATGACCTTTGAGATTCTTTCCATTATTTCCAGATCATCCACTCTGATGACATTATTGGCATCTTCGTCATATGGCCCCATCATTAAAAGTCCCTAGAATAATTCCACCAGGATTTCAGTGATTCCGTCTCACTATTAACCTGAGTTTTGACTAATCTATAAAATGGATTAACTTACTGGTTCCTGCTACGCATTTATGGAATTGCCATATCAGTCCACTTATTCTGAACATCCACTGAGAGCTAAACCTAATTCTGTAGCTCCAGCTATCATTCAGAACACATGATCGCAACCTATGACCCAACCACTCTGTTCCAATGGTATTGCTCCCATCTATCAGATAAGCACCTGGACCTGCACTATCCACCCAGGCAGGTGAAAAAACAGCTTGACAAGGCCAGACTGGTATCCAGATAGCATTTATCACAGTATAGCTCTGCAGGAAAACAACAGAACATGTATTGTTGCCTACAGGTCTCTCCAACACATCCTCAAGGATTTATAATTGATCCTGGAAAGGATTTTCTCAAGCGGCCTGTCTTGGTTTATAGACAGCTCCTGAACTTGAAAGAGCTACTTGCCAATGGGCCAGCCACTAATTGCCAGTGGGCCGGCCACAGTCAAGCAGTTACAGGTGAAGGCTTTGTGAGCATCCAAATTCTTTTTTATATGTTCATCTCGATATTAATTCCCTGAGCAGCAATTGCGGCCCTGCCTCCATTCTTCCCTTAGGGAGGAAGGATTTTGTTTCCTGCATACCAAAAGCTTTTCTCTTCCTTTTCTCTTCTATTTTTGTATTTGGCTTTCTTTTGGCTCTTGCAGGGTATTTATTTAGTGTGCAGTTGGACACAAAATGTGCAGTTGGGGGGAAAATGTGCAGTTGGAAATCTGATAATGTGCAGTTGAAATGTATATGTGTTTATTAAGAACTTAACAATAGACGAAGTCAGCGATGGCATGTAACACAAATTATATATAGGTAGAATGTGCTCAATTTTCATAAAGCAAATGCCCAAACCATTAAAAAAACACTTTTTTTTCTTTTTGGCCAGAACCTCCTCTTCTTCACCTTCATCATTGGGCAGGTAATGCTTTGCCGCACCCTTGTAAATACCTTTAAAGTCTTCCTGTTCTCATGCTTTAGGCCTGTCTTGAACCCTATGTTCTTTCTTCTGCTACATTGCTATATATATAAAGATCTTAGATCCCTTCTTATTGCCCTGCTTATAGTAAAACTTCCGGGTAGGCCGGACAAATTTTATGTAGAATATTTATTGTCAGACTTAGATGATCCAGTCACACTAAAAGTGGCCAGATTTTGTGTAGCAGCCATCTCCCGTTGCAGGGAGGGGACTGGTAAACTGCATGAAAGAATGGACAACTAGCATGCATTGTTCTATAGTTATCACCAAATGACACTGCATACATGTAAGATAGTTATAATATACGAGCTACCATTTCCCTACGGGTTGGTGACTTGTCTATGTATTCAATTATTAAATGTTTTTATATTATCAGGGGGGGGGGGTCAATTGAAAATCTAATGTGTAAATATGATTTTATATCATGATGTTTTAAATTTGCTGGTCTTGTTGATCATAATAAAATTTTATTATTTCTTCTGCAGCCAATGCAAAACAGCTGGTCTGGAGTCCCAGTCAGCCAATGGTGACATATTATAATAAATATAAATTCTCCATTCATATAGATAGTCGAGCCCTACTTTTACTTTTGAGTGCAACACTTGCACTTATGAGCCTCTCAACATCAGCACTATGGGGTTTTGCAGTGAGTATGCGGGCGAGGATCGTAGTAACATTCTTGTAATTCAGCAACCCTGCAAAGAATTTGACCTTGTCCCTCAAAGCCATGGTGAGCACACTCTCAATGCACCCCATGTCCAATATGGCCAAAGAAGAATGTCCCAATTATTCGTGTGAGTGGCTGAATAACTGACACCTCAAAGTGAAGGCTTGGCAAAGCAAACTTTACTTGGTTGAAGGCCCACATACATGCTGAAACAGAACTGACCATTTCTTAAAAAAATTGATGTACAAGAAGAAGCCCAGGTTACAGGAACACCGCCACCACCAGCAGCAGCAGCAGCAGCAGCATAGGAACAAACAAACAAGACCTTTTTTTTACTCTGCCTTGCTGGTCAGCAGTGTTCTCCAAGTATATCCAGCTGAGTTGATTAGAGCTGCACCTTGTGTGACTCCTGCTATTTATATTTTTGAAGCTCTAACAAATTAACCCTTTGGTGAAACTTTGGTGGTTTCCTGACATTACTATTCCAACACCAACATCGTGCATAAGAACCCTAAACTATCTAAAAAGAGCTGGGACCTCATCACAGAAATAGAGGTCCAAGAACTGCTTGAAAATAAAACTATTATTTCCTTGCTGTTGATTTTCTTCCGAAAAATATTCTTAGAGGTGCCATTCAGCACAGATGATATACAGTAGTCTTCCTCAATCTGGTGCCCTCCATATGTTTCAGACTACAACCGCCAGCATTCCTGACCATTGGCCATACTGGCTGGGCCTGATGGGGAAATAGATGGGAAAAATAGACTCCAATAGAGAAGATGAGGAGGAAGAAAATGAGGTCAGAGCTGAAGAATCTCAAGGGCTGATTACAGTATTTCAGGAAAATTCCTAGCAAGAAGAGACACCCATATCAGACAATGGCAAAAACCATTTTACTTAATATATGATAGTTGGAAGGGGAGGAGAACCTCTGGTGCACAGGCCTAACCTACCCTGTGGAGGTTCCGCATCTGACCAAAAGACCCTTAATGGATTCTTCCTGGAGGACCCCCTAGGGGAACCCCAGCTATTATATCTGATCTTCACTGCATAAGTAAAGTGGCTGATCTGGCTCAGTCTCCAGAGTTGGGCGTACTGGTGCTAATAAATATGAATAGAACAAAATCTAATTCAATCATCATACATCATACATACATATGTGTTTATTGCTTTTAGCCATAGGCCATTGCAGAACAACAAAGTACAAAGACAACCTTAAGGTTAAACACAAATATAACAGAAGGGGAGAAATTGCACATTTCATTTAAACCCATTCACATTTTAAAATACACTTAAAACCTTGACATTTGGGGTATAACTTCAATCTTCCTAAAATTGCTCACAAAGTCTAACAGTGAAATCACTGAAATACAATCACTGAAATAGAAATCAAATAAAATTATACTTGCAATTTTTTTAAAAAAATAATGTTTAAAATAGACCTTAAAACTTACTAAAATTTCTCATAAGGTTAGCCTTATCAGACCGTTGAATTCCCCTAGCAGTCAACTGCCATCTCATCCAAAGTTCTCACTCTAATTTTCATTGCTGCAGTTGTGACTTGATAAGAGACATATTCCTGCTCATCAGATAGCAGGTGGGTTATTATATTCTAAATTTCAAGTGTCTGGATTTCATGGTTTTGGCACTATGGCACTAATACAAATGATCCCCCCTGCAGTCCACTCAAACTTCCTCTAGGAGGGATGGGCAAATTTTTTTTGCTGCCACTGCAAAAGTTGCAACTTTCATTGTAATAGGTTTGGAGTGTCCTGCTAACAAATCACAGATGGTATTTCCCCTCTAAATAGGCCGATGGCATTGTTTGGAAGCGAAGGGCCATAAAAGCCCTTCTAAGCACTGGAAAAGACAAATCTTGTAAATATTGTGGCAAATACTGTTCTCTCTTAATAAGACTATACCAAATGGAGAATGCTTGATGCTGGCTTGCTAACGCATCTTCTTGAAAATCGGACTCAAAAATCCTGTTTATTATAAACTCTTTATATGTTTGATTTTGGGCTTCTCCCAGGCACAAACTTGAGAGTGACTGCCAATTACTTGCCCAACCACCTTTCTCTAGCTATTCAAGAAAGCAAACCTTTGCCAAATTACTATCATCCATTTGCATCAACCTTTTCCCGTATAGTATCATTGCTTTATGAACCTTCGCCTTAATGGATGGTAAATCGACTTCTAGCCTTAGTAGGGAAGAGGGAACTTCTTGTGGAAGGGCCAACAGCTCTTTCACAAATTTATTTTGTATCGTCTCCATTGTCTTGACACAACCTTGCCCCCATATCTCCACTCCAACTTCAAGACCGGGTTTACTAAAGAGCCCCCTTTGTTCCTCCCATAGACGAGGATTGCTTTTGCTGTTGTCCCTACCACCAATTTTGTTGCCTCTACATGCTCTTTCCATTTGCCATTATATGTAAAGTATATCCCTAGGTATTTAAATCTTGTATTTAAATCAAATTTCCCTCTACTCGCCATATGTGAGGTTGCTTCCTCTTGGAGAAAACCACTACCTTGGTTTTGGTATGGTTTATCACCAGTTTCTCCTGTTTACATATCTTACCCTGCCTATTAAGAAGTCTTCTCAGGCCCACTTGTGTAGTGGACATGAGTGCCATATTATCCGCGTAAAGCAGCATCTGGATTTTCCTATTTCCGATGGCTGGCGGAAAGTGACTTGGATCACTCAAATCCACCACTAAATTATTCACATAAAAATTAAACAAAAATGGCGCCAACAAGCAACCCTGTCTCATGCCTCTTGTAGTTTTAACTTTATCTGTTAGCAAGCCCGAGCACCCTAATCGGACTCGTAAGTCCATGTGAGAATAGAGTTTCTGAATCAGAAACAACAGACGCTTGTCGATATTAGTTTGGGCGAGTTTGTACCAAAGGCGCTCTCTATCGATTAAATCAAATGCAGAGGTAAAATCCACAAAGGCCACATATAAACAACCTTTAGGATTGCTCAGACCTTTTTGGATTAAATGGCTAAGAACGAAACATTGATAAATCGTACTCCTCCCTTGCCTAAACCCAGCTTGTTCTGTTGCTATAATCTCATTTTCCTCTGTCTAATCTCGCAATTTACTCAGTAGATATCTACCATATATCTTAGAAGCTGTATCCAACAGGCTTATTGGTCTATAATTACTAGGGCCAGATCTCTCACCTTTTTATACAATGGTATGATGATACTAGACTGCCAACCCTTCGGGATGCTTCCGGACTGGTTAATATATGAAAACAGTCTGGCCAGAATAGGGGCCCACCAAGAGCTGTTCAGTTTAAACATCTCTGGTGGGAGCATATCTTCACCGGGTGTTTTCCCTAAAGCTAAAATTTTTAATAACTCACAAATCTCCTGCGGTGTCACTGCTACCCATTCAGGGAGATTTACACCTGTCAGCCCTTTCTTGACTAATTCAGATCCCTGAAAAATATTCTCAAAATGCAGTTGCCAGATAAATGCTGGGATTTGGGCTACCATGTGCAATTTCGGAGAGTAAAATCCTGAGTGAACTATCTCCCAAAATGTTATATCATCCCTCCATTTCACTACCGAATTCAGCTAGTATTGTTTTTTTTCATTATTTAAAATCTTAATTAATGAAATTGATCTGGTATTTCTAACTTTTCTAATAAGTCTTACTATTACCTTCTTCTTATTTCTGCATTCATTATCGAACCAGCTCGCACTTCTATTTTTGATAATACCAAGGTCTCCTGATTGAACTAAATATGGTTTCAACCGGTCTACAATTTGTTGATATCCTTCCATGACTTCCTGTTTCCCTTCCACGATACTATTCCTAAGGACTAGCAGAGTGGGATCCTGTAACACATTAGCCATCCTGGCCATTAGCGAGTCTGTCCATTTTATCTGTCTATTTCCCGAGGAGACCAAGTTCATTGGATAAATCTTTTTATCCTGTCTAATCTTCCCCTCCAATTGAATCACTAGCCTAATCGGATAATGGTCACTTTCCGGACGATCCTCCACTGTGAAGCTTTTGACATAAGGAAGGATGGATGGAGAGATCAAAAAGTAATCTACTACACTTCGCCCTCTTGCTGAGAGGTATGTGTATTGCCCAAATGTTTTATCCACCGAACTACCATTCAGGATTTGCAAGGAGTACTTATAGGCTAACATCACTAATTTCTTACCATTTTTATTTATTTTCTTATCCTGCAAGTACCTTTCCAGTAATAGGGATTCCTCCAACGGACGTCTACTCTTTTTAGCAATTCCGTATTCGTCTGCTCCAAACAGGCGTTTAGGTCGCCTCCCATATTGACTGACACCTTTCCTGTATTTAACTCTGATGCCCCCAGAACTGATTCCAAGACTGTCCATACTGCTTCTGAAGATATACCGAGTTCTCTGGGGGAATGTATGAATGTATACAAAATATTACGCTGCCATCTTTCAAAGTTATCTGCGTCGTTAGTATACCATCATGCTGCTGTGTTCCCACCATATGGCATACATTTTCCAAGTCTACCGCAACTAGGGTTGCCAATCTCCCACTACTTCACCCATTTTTATGACGTCTTACTGCATTTGTGGCAAAGGTTCTAAAACCCTGGAGGCTGAGGTTGGAGCTGTCCTCCACCCACGTTTCTTGCAGAAAAATTATGGAAAATTGTTGTAAATAGTCCACCAGCTCTTTATCTATTAATTTACTTGTCCAACCCACCACATTCCACGACACTATATTAAGTGCCAAGGTATTAATTTCCTCCATTTCCTTATTCAGTCAATGGTTATGCGCATCCAGGTGCAGTTGGTCATATCCCTTCCTGGGACTAGCTAAATCTAAATCTGCCAGTGGGTTAGCCCTATAGAGCGCTGAGCAAACTTCTAACATGGGCTTGTCCTCCTCTGTTCTTCGAATACTGAATAGTGTTTCTTGCAGATGTTATAACTTTGTCAGGATTTTACCTTGAGCCTGCCTGCTCATCTGTTCGAATTGTGCTACTTTAGCAACCTCCTCCGATGGAAGTTGTTCTGCCAAAGCTTGAACCCCTTCCATAAGATTTAGCCTTCTAAAAGAGGTGAAGTTCTCTTCCTTCATCACCTCTTCTCTTCCAACCCCATACTGAATGTGCAATATTTCCTGTAGCATGCTCAGGTTAAATAGTATCTCCTCCTGATCTGAAGCTTGCATCAACCAAAAATGCTTCACCAGATCAAGAACATAATCCTCACAATCCTCACTCCAAGGGTAGTTTTCCTCTAAGACCCTCCCTTTGTGCAAAGATGGGTAACTTCGTATACAATTTGCACTTTCTACTTGCACTTTTCCTAAACCTGGGTGGGCATCCCTACCATACTTTAATTTATTATTAAGTACCTGTGTAGAGTTTATACTCCCTTCTTTCCGTTCCCTTCCTCAAACTGGATTTTCTGCTAAACTTCTGGTTTACAAGTCCCTCCCCCTGTGGAAACATAGCGAATTTTACAGTTATATTCCAACAAGGGTAACTTGACAGTTTGCCTAAAATATCTGGTTATCCAGATGTTTCCTCTCTTAAGACATTTCCTGGCTTTTAATAAATAATTAACTGCTGATATATCTGTGAATAACACTAGCACCTTTGTACTTGAGGGTGATGAAGAGAGATATTCAATTTCCTTTATATCAACTGTCCTAAGCCTCTCAAAGCCATGTTGCCTCAACCAATATAGAAACAGCCCTCTCCTGTTTGTAAAGGAAGAATTATCCCTAACCCCAGGTAGATTTGAGATGACTAAATGTCTTCTCATCAAAATTAACTCTGATTGATCAATTGGTTGGGAATATACTCTCTTATCCATCTGTCTTAACCTAACTGCCTTTCCAACTTCTATAGGTACTGTCTGAGTTTCGTTTTCTCTTGTTTCTTTCACCTTAGTTTTGGGTCCATTGGTTTGTTTGCCCTCTCCCTCTGTGTTCTTACTAACCCTTTCCTTCCTTTTACTCCTGTTCCTCTGCTTTCCGTTATCCAAAATGTTGAATAGGGATTTATAATTTAAACCTTTTTTTCCTTCCTTCTGCTTATCATATTCTTTTTTACTCTATCTTCCTCAAGCCCTACACATATATTCTCTCGCTTTTCCTTTTCTTTTTTTTTTGGCCCCTCCTATACTTGCCTTTTCCTAGTTTCTTTTGTGTATCTAAGCTTGATGACGTGGACAAGGTGCTTGGACAGGTTCATGCAACCATGAACCATCTCTGTCACTTGAGGCTCAGGTGGCCTCGGTGGCACAGAGTGCCTTCTACCAACTTCGGCTGGTGGCCCAGCTACGCCCCTATCTGGACAGGGATAACCTGGCTTCAGTTGTCTATGCTCTGGTAACCTCCAAGTTAGATTACTGCAATGCACTCTACGTGGGGCTGCCTTTGAAGACAGTTTGGAAGCTGCAGCTTGTGCAGAATGCAGCGGCCAGATTGGTAACAGGAACCAGAAGGTTTGAACATATAAGACCGATTCTGGCCCACTTGCATTGGCTGCCTGTATGCTTCCGAGCCCGATTCAAGGTACTAGTTTTAACCTATAATGCCTTACACGGTTTGGGACCACAATACCTGATGGAACGTCTTTCCCGACATGAACCTACCCGTACACTACGCTCAACATCAAAGGTCCTCCTCCGGGTGCCTACTTCGAGGGAAGTTCGGAGGACAGCAACAAGGGAGAGGGCCTTCTCTGTGGTGGCCCCTCAATTATGGAATGATCTCCCCGATGAGGCCCGCCAGCCGCCAACACTGTTATCTTTTCGGCGCCAGGTCAAAACTTTTCTTTTCTCCCAGGCATTTTAACAACTCAAGTTGAGGTTTGGATTGACATTGTGGCCGGGCTTAATAGTTAGAATGTTTTAAAGTGTTTTAATGACAGCTATTTTATGTTTATGGTTTTAAATTTTGTATATTGTCTTTTCAATGCTCAATCTTTTTAATTTTTGTAAACCGCCCAGAGAGCTTCGGCTATGGGGCGGTATATAAGTGTAATAAATAATGATAAGAAGAAGAAGAAGAAGAAGAAGAAGAAGAAGAAGAAGAAGCTCTTCCTTTTAGTCCTAATATTTATATTTTTATCTCCACTCTTCACTATCTCCCTATCCAACTGAGCCACTTCCTTGCCCCAAGCATCAAGATACGGTAGCAGTGCATCAATTTCCTTTACATAGGTACTAGATTCGTTTGAGGGCAGATCCAGAGTAGAATTCATCCCCGCTTTTCCTGTAAACATTAAATCCTTATTGACTGTCAAAATATTTTGTTTAATCAATTCAGCCAACACCTCATATTGGGCTTTGAGACCCCCCAGAATCTGCTTTATTCTCAGAGATTCTTGTAGAATTTTTGGTAATAATTCCATATATGAAAAGCAGTATTTAGACAATAATTCCATCACATTCACATTATGACACTCCCAATTAAAATGGTGACTTCCTTCTTCTTGCTCCTCCTGCGCCACCTCCTCTGATATATCCAAAAAATCTTTTTGCAAACTGCCATCCAACGATGGCCATTCCTTACCCCAATCCAATAGTTCAATTGTCTCTAGCCCTTCTGTCTCCTACAACTTATTTTGGGTCATATTACATTGAGATCCAGCTCCCTCTTGGGTCTCTGCCACATCCTGGCCCTTCCCACACTCTATTTTATTTGCCACCACCTTTATTTTGGGAGCAATCCATTCTCTATGTCAATCCCTTTCTGTTTGTACAGGGTCCGAGTTAGCACCATCCCTCCTTCCCTGTTACTACTTTCTTTAAAACCTCACTTAAACTAATTTTTTAAAATTAAAAATTATCTGCTTTCTTAAGAATATAAAGATAAAATACAAAAGGATAAAAGCCCAAATTGTCAACAGTGCTTGCTGCAGACTGTCAGAGTCAGGATCCAGTTTAAGGATTGTATTTTTAAGGTCTATAATCTTTGTAAACTGCCTACAGCAGTGGTCTTCAACTGGTCCAGATGCTAGACCCACTTTGGACTCCCAGCTAGCAACATGGGACCCGCTTTCACAGTTGCCTCCATGCCCAAAATGGTAGCAATAGCTTTGCCCCAACCAGTCTCTGCTCCGAATCAAATATGTTGGTAAGCAGACTTCACGGCAGAATGTTGGGGACTCTGGCTGGTCTCTCAGTCTCTTTCTCTTACTGCTCTTACTGCTCGTCACAAGCAGATGGTAGAAAATCAGACAACGCCACTCTGCAACGTCGTCCACTCGATAAACAATAGTAGAAGTCTGCGAAGTCGACAAAGCAATGAGACAGGAGTTCACATAAGATTCTGTGGGTTGTGTATGTATATTTGTAAAGTCTATCAGAAGAATTCCAAACACAGTCCAAACGCCGGGAGCTCTCGCTGAGCCTCCTCACAGCTGATAGGAACTTGAGCAGATTAGCAGCCAAAACATTTACAGCTTTCCTGGCACACACTTTAGCTAAAACTGTAAGTTTAAACAAGGCAATTTAAACCACTTTGTGGCCATTAAAAACAGTTAAACTTTCATTTTAAAACAAACAAGCCGTGGAGCCGAAAAACATGCTGCTGGTCATGTTAACCGGAAACTGGAAGTCTAATTCAATCATCAGAAAACCTGCCAGTTTAAAAGGCCAGAAGACAGGGCTATCTCATGTTAGTCCAAACCCCACAAAGCCAGGAAATTGGAAGCTAAGGTTGATGCCTTATTTGACATGCCCCGTGATCAGTCATGGTGTTGTGCAATGCTTACAACTTATCCTCCATGCACCCATGCCTTTCCTGGGTCTTTCAGTCCCATATCCAGATTGGGAGGATGGAGTGCCTGGGACCAGCAAAGATGATACACATTGTCCTTGTCCTGTATTGCCGTCCCACCACCATCACAGGCACGCCTGGTGGGAATGAGAGAGAGGGCCTTCTCGGTAGCTGCCCCAGGGCTCTGGAACTCCCTTCCCAGGGAAGCTAGACTGGCTCCCTCCTTGATCTGCTTTCAGAGGCAGGCTAAAACTTTTCTGTTTCAGCAGGCCTTTGGGGAGTAATTCAGACCTTTGTGGATGTATTGTTTATAGTTTGGATTTTTAATTATGTGTATTTAAAATGTTTTAAAATGTTTTAAATATTTTTAAATTGTACTATGTGTAATTTGTTTTAACTGTACATGTTTTAATTTGTAAGCTGCCTTGGGTCCCATTATTGGGGAAAAGGCGGGATATAAATAAATATAAGAATAAGAATAATGAATCTGAGCCTTATTGTATTGCTAGAAGTATCCTACTGTGATTGTCAATTTATTCTGTCAATTTATTCTGTCAATTGACCCTTTACGTTGATAGTGAGACATGGCCATCTCCTTTAAGGTAGCCAGGCTGAGAGTGGTACTGCTGCTAATAAGGGTGTGTAGTACATGTATAGACATATTTCCTAGCAATGTTATGACTGATGCTGCTGCCAGTAATAGTGAGAAATGTGAAAACGGGGGTGGGTGTTTGTTTGTTTGCTTCAAAGAATATTAAGAGGCACCAAGAAAAAGTCCAACTTAGTAGTGTGGATGTGGGGAACATAATGATTTCGAACAGAAATCGGTTGCTAAATTTATTAAATTCAAGAATTTTTGTAAACAGTGCCTTCTCCCTTCTAAAATGTGCTCGCAGAGACTTACATAGACTATGAAGTTAGACAATTGAGCTCACAAACCTGAGAACCCACATATTTTTTCTGGGGTGAAGTGATGTTGGGGAGATGCTATTTGAAACAAACAAGTCATGTGCTGGAAGACAGTGTTTAAGCCTACCACTTACCAATTCTTTTAAACTATGCTACCATACCCCCAACACTGCTTTATCTTCACCAAGCATCTCAAGAAACAAAGCAACCACAGGTTGGTCCTGCAATATGCGTGCTGGTGGAAATCTCGGTGTGATGTTGAATGGTTTTGTTTTATGTCTCATTCATGGTGAGAAATGTAAATAATGGTGGTGATGATGATGCAATTCCAATTTGAGAATAAAAAAAACTGAATTCTAATGTAATTCATTCTTACCTTTTAGTGACATTTGTCCCAGGCATAGTTCCCTGTGAGGCCCAGCCAGAGGAGGTTAGCAAATTAAACCCAGGGATGGAGGGTGGAATTCCATCAAGTTCACCTGAGAGTGGCCTGGTTCGGACGACACGATAATCAACGGAGGGGGGAAGAGGCAACCGTCAGTTGTTTTGCTTATTGTGTCGTGTGGAGGGCAACACACAACACACACACAACTGATGGTACGCTATTTGGGGCACTTAAACCACGGAGAAAAACAATGGGCTTGTGCATTGTTTATCCCGAACTCCTTTGTTTAAAGTGTTGTGTGGAGGGAACCCCCCTCTCTCCATGTACTATTCCACTCGGTCATAGAGTTCGCTGGCCAGAGCAGCCAAAAAACCCTGGCTGCTCCAATACAGCCAGCAGAACTTGCGGTCAATTATGGGATACGGCCGGAGGACTGAGGGAGGAGGGAGGGAGGAGACACAGCAGCCCAAAAAGTCGCCAGGACTTTTAGCTGCGCAAAGGGGGAAGTGGCAACATGTTGTGTGGCTGGAGCCGCAAAAATAATGCACCGTGAGTATGCTATTCCCCCCCTCTGTTGCCTAAAGTGTCATCCAAACTCATCCAGTGTTTGCTGTAGAACATAGAACTGCAAGGAATGGTGAGCCTGGGTTTCTGGCAGACCCAGCTAGACAACTTTAATCCCCACTTGGTAGCCTGCAGGAGCACCTGCCTCAGAAAGCTAATGTGCACATGTAAACTGTTTTTATGGTCTGCCAGTTTGTTTGTGTTTAGTAGTCTGGGGTCCAGACCTCTTCAGAAGGGGGAATAGTGTCATGTGGTTTGGGTCAGCCTAAATTATCTCCAGGGGTCAGGTACTCAGTGCTTCTGATCACAAAGAGATTGAGGATTTCCTCCAACTCTGTAACTCTTGAAGTTACTAGGCCTATTGAATATATATATATATATATATATATCAGTTTAACACTTTTAACTTGTTAAACCAATGAACAGATGCCACACATGAAGTCTTAAAATATGAATGGTTTACAAAGATAAGTAAATGCAAAAGAACATCAGATACAGAAGTAAAATGTGAAACATGCAGTGGTTAGAAAGAAAATATATATGTACTATGCAAAATATACTACAGTTTAACTGTTGCTAAGACCTATTAGAAATGTTAGTATCCCCAAAACAATATTAGCAAATCCAAGGTAAGCCCAGCAGCACTTTGAAATGTTACTTAATTCTACTTAAACTTCCACCAGTCCAACCTAATTAAATAAGTGTTAAAGCTTTAGATATTATAGAGAAAAGGAAGGGAGCGGGGGGGGGGGGGAATAAAAGGAATAAATAGCTACATATCCCAAGGAGAGATCTGAAGACCAGATCTCAATTGAGAAAACTTTGATTTGAAGCATTGGGAAACTGTTTGGAATAAGAAGCCATTCAGATTGGTGTCAGCCAACATACATGAAAATGTATTGACAAGTACCCACTATCTACTCATCAACAGTATTACTTACAACAATACTAGGCTGACCATCTGAAAAGGAGGACAGGGCACATGTAACTTTAAGAGTGGTAGAGAAAAGGGAATTTCAGCCAGTGTCATTTGTATGCAATTAGTCCCTGGTGATATTCCCTCTTCATCACAATAGTTAAAGGTGCAGGCACTATACTAGAGTGACCATATACAAAAGAAGGCAGGGCCCCTGCACCTTTAACTGTTTTGATGAAGAGGGAATTTCACCAGGAATTAATTGCATACAAATGACACTGGCTGAAATTCCTTTTCTCTGTAACTGTTAAAGTTACATGCGCCCTGTCCTCCTTTTCAGATGGTCAACCTAAACAATACCCTATTCAATCCATGTCGGCACTAAACACCCTAGAAGAGGGTATGCTCTAGCCCCACCCTCTCCTCATATGTTTCTGTCACCCTGTACTTGTGGAAGGCAACAGTCATAGAATCATGGAATAGTAGAGTTGGAAGGGGCCTATAAGGCCATCAAGTCCAACCCCCTGCTCAATGCAGGAATCTGCAGTCTGAAGAGGAGAGCCTCCTTATCCATGGAGGCTCTCCACATGAGCCAGAATGATGGAAAATCCACATCCTGGCTCACATGGAGAGCCTCCATGGATACAAGAAGATCTCCTTTTGAGATTGTTGCCTACATGCTTACTTCCTATGCAAACTGAACACCTGAATAGGGTGAGATGTGGTGGTGAGAATGGTGGGAAATGGGATTATGTTTCCACATGTGGTCAGAGTGTAAAGTTATGAAAAGAGCTCTGGATAAAGATTTATAACAAATATAGTAAATAATAATAATTTATATAGCACTTTGTTACATCAAATACAATAGGTCAGCAGTTTACAAAAATGCAATAAATGCAGTAATTCTAATAAAAGTCCTTAACTGGATTTAAAAGAATATAACAATAAAACCTTAAAATAAAACCCATATAAAATGTGTAGTGGCCACCACAAGGACCATCAGCATGTTCTACCTCAGGAACAACCTGCCAACCACCTCTATTCAAAAAGAAAGGTTTTCAAACATTTCTTGAACACCTCCAAACTCTTGGTTAACCGCAGTGGCAAGGGGAGTGAATTCCACAGCTGAGGGACAGGTCCTGAAATGCACGATACTGTTACGCTGCGATTCGTGAGGTAGAACAGATCAGGAGTCTAGTACCAAACAGGGATGTCCTCTATCCCCATTATTATTTGATCTGGTAATTGAATTTCTAGCAGACAAATTAAGAAACAATGATAATATCAAGGGAGTGCCAATCAAAAATAAAAAAAACAAAAAGGAGGAGAGCATCCAACTCAGGGCAAAAAAAGGAGAGAAGCAGGTTCTCAGAATGCTAAGATACTTTATTTCCAAGCCCTTTAACGCGTATCGGCCTATGATGTTTTTTAAGGTCTTCTTCAGGGGGGTGATAAGAGATGTCTGCAGAAGTACTCTTAACAGGATGATCGTCTCCTACGATAATTATTATTTTTCCCAGTCGCCAGATATTAAAAGATGGAACAAAATGAACCTGCCACTATTGAGCAGAATAGCTATTGAACAGGCATTCCATATAAGAGAATTAATAGATTGAGCCGCAACCTGCACACAAAGAGGAATTGATCTGAGATGGCATCTTCTCCCAGCCAAAGTCCTCTGGTGCCTAACAGAACATCGATGACCAACTACCACTGAGATAGAAGACATTGCGAAGTGTTGTGTATATTGAGGGGAGTGAAAGCCAATGGAGGGGTTAATTTCACACCATAACTCAAATAATAGGACTGGGTAAAGTGTCCCTTGGCACGCCCCCACTCCCACTCTATCTTATTATACTCTCCGTGAGATGATGGTCATTAAGAGAGCCAAGTGTGGTATAGTGGCTAAAGTGTTGGACTGGGAGTCAGGAGAGCTCTGGATACAGATCTATAACGAATGCAGTAAAATAATTAATCATAGCATATACTGTGAGTCAAATCATGGATTGTTGCTAATCTTAGATGGACCAAACAAAAATGTACCAAACAAGAAGGTTTTACCTTTCTAATAGTGGCAGCCAGACAAATGATAGCCAAGTCTCTTGGAAATCAAATACAGAAGCCTCAGTGGAACATTGCCACAAGATTTTTTTTTTTGGGGGGGGGGGGGCTGGGCGGGACATCACGTCAGTAGAGAAACTGCCTAAATGATTAAAAACAGCAAGAGGAAATAAAGACCCATATGGAGCATTGTGAAAAGGTATCATAAAACAATGCTGACTTTTCATGAACTTATTTCAGTGTTATTGTATGACACATCTACCATTGATGTAAATGAAATAGATTGTTGATAAACTCCTTTATACTTTGTTCTTTTTGAAATTGTTATGGTTGTAATTAATTTCTTGGGGGGGGGAGGAATAATCATATATTTAAAATCAAAGAAACAAATTCAATTTTAAATCCCCACTCTGCCCTGAAGCTCGTGTAGTGATATTTGGCCAGACAATGCCACCTAATCTAACCTACCTCACAGGAGTGTTGGGATAAGATGTGGAAAAACTCCCATGTTTGCCTCCCTGAACTCCTTGAATTTGATAGTTACAAAGAAACAGTGCTTCTAGGAGCTCCCAAAGGTCGTGGTGTGTTATTTATTTTGTTATGGTGAGACCTTCCCTGAAATAGTCAACAATGCTCCATTCTTTCCACTTTCCCATTTAATGTGTACCTCAAGAAACTGGGTAAGACAGCGGCAGAGAGCAAAGTGTACATGCATACATACATACATGCATATACGTACATACCCCCAGATTACACACACGTCACTCACTCAGGCATGTGCACCTCTCTCTCTCTCTCTCTCTCTCTCTCTCTCTCTCTCACACACACACACACACACACACACACACATATACATACAAACACATACATTTGGCTGTGTGATGCATGGTGGAAAGTGGGTTGCCATCACACCACAGCACAGAAACCAGGCAATCTGGACAGGGAGAAGGGGGCTGCTTGACTTGCTCTCTTTCTTCCTGAGCAGATCGCTAGCTTCCCCCCACACCCTTTTAGCATTTTCCCCTCCGCCTCCCCCTCCCCCTGCCCCTCCCTGAGGCAGAGAGTAGAAAGACCAGCCAGGGTGCTGCATTATTATTATTATTATTATTATTATTATTAATTTATTTCTTACCCGCCTCTCCGTTTGGATGCCACATGGTTGAGTAGGGGGGGTTCTCAATGGCCCTGCTGCTCAGGGTGCTCATAGCAATGCCCATTGAAGAGTAAAATGGCTTAGGCTCTTTCTGCCAGGCCTCCACAGAGGCAGAGATAGCCTCTATTGCTTTATTTAAACTTTAAGAGGGATTGTTTCTCCCAATCGCCCTACCTGAGAGACAGTTCCCATTGCCTAATGTGGCAGGGAATGATCAGCACACATGTGCAGTTCAGCAAAATGAGACTTCTAGACTCAAGAAAGGAAGGGATGGTGGACACAGAAGCAAGTGGCAGCAGTAGCAGCAACCATGATGTGCGAGTACAGGGAAGAAAAAGAGACATTTCTGGCTTGTTTGTGGGGGTTTGGCTGATTACACTCCATTCTACCCTTCCATTCTGGTCTGCCCCTGGTCCTGTATTCTTTATATTTGGCTATGACCTGGAGTAGGCGCACTACAGATCAATCCAAACAAGATGGAAGTAACGTTAATTAAACCTGTCTGGCTGTATGATGCAAAAGGGTTTGGAGACTCCCTTCATGACAGGATTCAATCTTCCCTGGTCATACAAGATTGTGGTTTTGGGTTGTCCCTTACCCAGCTATTATAGATTTGCCAACAAGTTTAAATTAAAGTGAAACACAGAGGCAATTTAGAGATCTGCTCTGGTGAAACATTTGAAGAATCTTGAGGGCAGTAACAGCATTAAAAAAAAAAGGTTTCCATAGGATTAGCAGCCCTTTTGCAGTTGGAGGGTTCTGCAGAGAGTGATTCAACTCAGATCCCAATTCAGCACTTTGGAAAGTAACCCAATAAAGCTCAGACCAATTCAGAAGTCATCCACGTTGGCTCAGATACCAAACCCAAATCAAGATTCAGAAATCCAAGGCTTTGTGCCCTCCATTGACTATCATGGGAAAGCAAAACATTATTTGATCATATTTTCTCTTTTGTCAGATTTGCATGATATTTGAAGCCATAATAGGCCCTTAGGAGGGGATTACACCTGACAGATGTCAGGAACATGATGTTTTATGCTATGTGCCTTTATATTTTGATTATTATTTTTAAGGAACTGCCAATAACTTTATTTCTTGGTAGAATTGGATGGAATATGAAAGTTATTGCCCACGTTTTCTTTGCATGGGAGAGGTTGGAGCCCAGAAACAAAGAAGGATGCAGTAGAGCACTAGACCAAGGGAAAGCCCTACCTAGTTGAGTTGATGAGTTTGGGTAAGGACAAATAGTCTGGGCAGAGACACCCTGGCAGGAGCACAACCCTAGCAGACTCACTGCAAGAATATCTGGAGTTAGGAAACTCCAGAGCTCAAATACCAACCTCCTCATTCCTTTTTTCACTGATGTTATGCATAAGGAGTACCCTTTGTACTTCGATGTCATTTAATCAGTGCCCATTTATTAGCATTCCCCTTAAGGAGGCCAGGATGTATTGGCACCATAGACAGAAAAGGTTCAAATCCTGTGAGTAATAAAAGTCTCCCATAGAGTCTCCATAGAGCAGGTGTCTATGCCTTAGACCCCTTAAGCCACTTTTTAAGGGTCTCTTGCATCCCATCTTCCTTCCCCTTCAAAGTAACGTGTGACTTAGACTGTAGACATGGAGTGATCGGCACACCAGGCATTTTAAGTTTAACAGAACAGTTTACTTGAATATTAAAATAACCAAATTACAAGTAAAGGTATTTAGTCAATAGAGCTGAGTGATACAAAGGCATTAAAAGAAAATAAAACTTGCAAAAACGCAAGTCCTTTTCCCCTGACTACCTAGTCGTTTTCAGGTTGCTTGTGCCTGCTCCTTCCTCAACTGGCTCTCCCATGGCTGGCTCTCTCGATCTTTTACACCCTCTTCCCCCAAAACAGAAAGTACTGTTTCAGTCCTGAATAAATGAAACTACTCATTTCAGGGTTACCCCCTCCCAATTGAAAGACCCCAGAACTCTTAAGGGCTGGCCTTTTTTACTTTGCTTCTGTAGGCCTCAAACCTTCACAGCAGGTATGGGGAACCCCTGGGTTCAGGATTCTCCATTTGGCCCACCAGCTTCTTACCCAGGCCCTTCCCTCATTCTTAGCAGGAAATAGGTCTTATCTTCAGTCAGCAGGTGATTGGAGAGAATCATTTTCTTGCTGTGCAATGAGAAAAGAGCCTTTCTCACTGCACTATTGATCAAAGATAAAAGCTTTTCCTTGCAGGTGAGAGGGGATGGGACCTGTGAAGGACATTGTTTGGGTCCAGGTTACCTGTGGGATTGCTTTCTCCTGTATAATCCACACCGCACACTCAGGTCCTCTGGGAAGAATTTACTCCAATCAGCCAGAACTAGGCTGACAAGTGTTACCCAGAGGACCTTCTCTTCGGCCGCTCCCAGACTGTGGAATGGCCTGCCATAGGAGATTCGACAAATTAGCAGTCTTCATGAATTTAAGAGAGCCATGAAGACTGATCTCTTCTGGCAGGCCTACCCAGTTGAATTTTAAGATTATTTTAATTATGTATTAGATTTTATTTATTTTAATGTTTTATCTATTTTGTGGTCCTTGTGTTTATATTTATTGTTGTTCCCCGCCTCGATCCGGAGGGAGAGGCGGGTTATAAATAAATATATTATATTATTATTATATTATATTGTTGAGTGATTCAGTGCTGCTTACTTCTGAGTAGCCATGCAGAGGCTTGATTCATGGGATGCTATTTGAAAGCCCTGCCCTGTTTTGTATCTGGTCAATAGGCAGTGTTCCTGCAGCTTTAACTGTAGTGATGAAGAGGGAATTCCACCAGGTTCTGCATATATACAATTAATATCTTCTGGAATTTCCTTTTCTATGCAACTGTTACAGATACAGGAGCCCTGTCCTTCTTTTCATATGGTCACCCTAGGTTGAGGCACGTTTGAGTAGTGCTAAACCGAAAATTTTCCCTACGAAATTTTTTGACCATTCTTGTTCAATTTGATAGAAAAGAAATTGCTTTCGAAAGGAAATTCAAAGAGGAAGACATTTTGGAGAAATTCTCATGGGTTTGGTTCAGGATTTTGGTACTTACCTTACTTATGAGATGGCTGAGGAATGTGTGTGAGTGTCCAGTCTTTCACTGTACTGTCATCTCTCTGACGGCGTGCAGCCTCCTTAGCTTCCCGCACTTCCCACCCAAGGGGAGACATCATGAATTTATTCCTTCATTAGTAGGGTGACCATATTTGGGAAACCAAAAAAGAGGACAACCTGTGGGCAGGACAGGAAAGTGACTTTTCAGGGCCTCTGGAAAAAGCGTCATCCCCCACCCTGCCACCTTAAAGGCCCCAACTGGAGTGGAGGAGGGGAAAGTGTGTCATTTCTGCCCCCCCCCCCCACTACTCCAATCAGGGCCTTTTCTATAATCTCCGGGAATGACACACTTTCCCATTTAAGGTCCTGATTGGAGCAGTGGAAGGGAAATAATGCACCTCCAGAAAGCACATCATTCCCTCCCAAAATGCTAATGGCGGCATTAAAGGGGAAAGTGTGTCTTTCCAGGACAATATAGAAAATCACAGAAAATCCCCCCTGACATCCAGAATAGAACAAAAACCAGGACAAATCCGGGGAAATCCTGACAGTTGGTCACCCTATCCATTAGGGCCTTGTCAGACTGGGAAGTGCAGGCAGCCATTGTAGAGCAATGATGAAATGTGTAATAGAAATAGGGTGACCAGATAAAAACCAGGTCAGGGCTCATGTAACTTTAACAGTTGTAGAGAAAAGGGAATTTCAGCCAGGGTCATTTGTATGCAATTAGTTCCTGGTGAAATTCCCTCTTCATCACAACAGTTAAAGTTGCAGGCACTATACTAGAGTGACCATATACAAAAGTAGGCAGGGCCCCTGCAACTTTAACGGTTGTGATGAAGAGGGAATTTCACTAGGAAATAATTGCATACAAATGACCCTGGCTGAAATTCCCTTTTCTCTACAACTGTTAAAGTTACATGAGCCCTGACCTGGATTTTATCTGGTCAGCCTAAATAGAAAGAAAAGTACAGACAGTGCACTTAGCCACCTCATACTGATTAGTTAAGGTCAAAACACCACCAACACATATGCAAAACAAATTATTAAAACCCCCTGAGAATGAAGCAGAGAAATAGCAGCCCCTTTCATGGAGAAGAAAAACTTTCAGGAAATTCCTGAGATTTTTCTTTTCTTACTCCTAGAAATAAAAGGACACTCTTCAGAATTTTCTCCACATTTCCTTCACCATTATTTTTTGTGCTGCCTGCATTTCCTCCTCCCAATGCCCTGGAATGATGCCAGGTATATGGGGCATTGGGGAGGATGCAAATTGGGTGCCAGGCTGTCAATCCAATTGATGCTGTTGCCACTTGCAGTGGCAGTGCAAAAAAATAACAACAACAACAACAACAACGCCCTTAGGGGAAAAAAGAAAGAAAGAAGCTGTTCTACAACTCTTGCCAATTGTGATGCCTACCTGGGAGAAGTTGTTGGAGAATTTCTCCTCCCCCTGGAGAAATTTAGTGAAATTATCCCCGTTCCCCCCCCCCCCCCCAGTTTCACCACCCACAAATAGAGTCAAAAATTTTGAGAGGCCCCTTGAACAGAGCTCTATGTTTGATATTTCTGCCTCAAACTTAGAAATTCTGAAGAAGCATAAGAAGAAAGGTGAATTCTCCTTTTCTCACAAAATTTCTCAGGGAAGCTCCATGGATGATGACATTTCTAACCAGTTTGCAGCAGGAGCGAGGAAGATTTTCTTACATGCTCTGCTTGATGAAAAAACAACCAGCCCACAATAGTTCTATTTCTTATATGTAGATTCCAGAGGCCATTATTCCAGCTTCTGTAAAAGCTGTGTCAGCTGTATTCTATGTAATATGTTCTATGTGGAATTGCCCCCTGAGGACTGTGTCAAAGTTTCCAGTGGTGGAAAGGAAAGTAGAGATGGGTGAGATTCATTTGGGCCAGCCTGAATGGCCTCAGACTAAGTTGACTATTTTGGCCAAAATCAAAAATGGCTCAGTTGTTTTTTGAGCCAATTCAGCTTTGGAAGTCACCCTCAACTCCCTCTCACCTAGCCACCCCAATCCCCCAAATCTCCTTCCTACTAGCCCTTCATCTCTCAAACCTCCTCCCCTTTCTGGTGAAATCATTGAGCTTTGTGACAGAAGTAGCAGCAGCGGCGGCGGCGACAATACTCTAGCTACAGGAGAGAAAAAGGAAGCAGAGAGTTGGGATCTCTCACTCACTTCCCTCTCAAGTGCTGCTAGCATGCCTGGAGGGAAGGCCTCGGTAACCCTTTAAGTAGTGAGGCTGAAGTTTAGCAAACCCACTCTTCTTGTGAGTAACTTTTAAATGGCCAATGACAAATGCTATGTAGCTAGTTTTATAGTTTAATACATAAAACCCACTTGTTCATGTTACATGTGAGCACTGAGAACATGAGCGTCACATGGGGGGAAATTGTGTTTGCTCACTCTCACTTCTATGCCCACGCGTTTGTCCCTCATTACTTCCTCTTTTGAAAGAGGAAGTAAACAACTTTTTGCACTGCTTTTCCTGCACATAGCAGGCGATAGCGGCAAGTTCTGTCTTTAAAAATAATTCTGACTTACTGGGGGGGGGGGGGGTTGTCACTTAAAGAAGGCTAGAAGAGGTGGGAGGCATGCAGGAAGCAGACGAGGCGATGTCGTGAGAGGGAGCCAAGAAAATCAGTGAGTGCCAGGTAATGAGCATGCAATAAAACATTCATCTGATGGCACTTCAAGTCCAAATGGAAAGATCAAATTAGGGAGAGGGTACAGGCAACTCCCCCAACTATCGTCCAATATATAAAGAAAAAGATACATTTCTTTAATCAAGTTATTCATTGTTGTGTTTGCTTGTTTTTAAATAAATCTGAGAAGGGTAAATTGGGGGAGATGACACTAAAACAAGGCAATCCTCTACCCAAAATACAAGGAAACCCCAAACTCAAGCCCAAGGAGTATGAGTTACCTGTATGAGTTAGCTTATTTTGTTTGGTCACTTGTGGGACTGAGGTCCCCTCTACAAGATTTCGCTTTGATGCCTGGTTCCCTGATTATGCGCATATACAGAGAAGCGCATTTACTCCTAATACCTATTCATGAGAGGCAGTGCAGCGCATTATGGGCTGTATGAAACACACTTTAAAGTTGTTTACATGCGGAGAATCGCATGTTTACATGGCCATAAGGCACTTTAACTCCCACAGCAAATTAAAACTCGCTATTTAACGTGCATTTGATAATGCACATAAGCAGAGATAAAAAGCACCTCAACCCCCGATTTGTGCTCCGCTCTTGTAGAAGTAAAATTTGTAATGTGCCTTGAAAGAGCTTTAAATCGCTCTTGTAGAGGCACCCTGAGAGCTCCATCACACCAGCAGTTTAACGCACTCTCAACATGTCTGGTATCTGGTTTGCAGCGTGGAACTCACATGACGTCTTCCTTGTCCTGTACTCATCTCACCCCTTTTCTTCTGGATTATTTTCCCCAAGCGGATTTAATGTGCCCTTAAGCCTCCGTGTAGTGCTGTCCTTTCGCTTTTTCCTTTATTGTGTGTGTGTGTGCTGTGAAGGGAGTCTTGCTGACAAAAGGGGAGGGTGGGGCAGTTCCCCTCCTCCAGCATTCTGTGTCAAAGGAACGGACTTGTGCCTAGTCGATTGAATGGCCTTTTTACTGCTCCAATCCCACCCTCATTGCCCACAGAAATGGAGCCCAGCCAATGAATTTTTAAATCAGTAAATCGCTAGACAACAAAGCCAGAGCAGGGCTTGGGGGAGAGAAGCCCAAGCCCATCAGAGTACCACAACCAATGAACTGGAGGCGGAAGGAGAAGGGGTGGGTGGAGTGGAGTGGAACAGCAAACAAGTGAAAGGGAGGTTTTACAGTACAGCACAATATCACAAACCCATGTGAAAGGGATTACTAGCTTCACGCACTTATGAAACAGAGCAAAAAATGCAGAGGCAAACCATGGGGGAAAATAGGTGTGATGGAGCTCTGAGGCATTTAATAGGCTGTCTACAAGAACACATTCCGTTGGTTATAGGGTTGTACGGGTGTTATGGATTTTTAATAGATGTTATGTCTAGAAAGATTTTAATTTCATTTGGCTTCTTTTATCCTCTTAACCATTTAATTTCCTTTGATTGTGAGTCCCCTGGTGACAGAACTATTAATAATCAAACAAGTGCTGTAAGCTGCTCTCAGCCCATGGAGGAAAATTAATTAACAAATTGGGAATTATACAAGATTTCTACCCCAAAGCCCTACTGTTTTAAAACAGGTCTATTAGGAAAAACATTGTTTATTAAATTGTTTTTAGCTGTTTATATTGTTTGATTTTTTCTATATTAAAATTTTTTAACCTATTTTTATTATGTTGTATTTTGTATTTTTATGAATTGCTGTAAACCGCTCAGAGAGCTTCAGCTAGGGGGCAGTATAGAAATAATAATAATAATAATAATAATAATAATAATAATAATAATACTGAATGACAAAAATGTTGTTGAAAAGGAAGAAGAAAAGAGAGACAAATATACACCATTGGCCATGGAAGTCAAACAACTATGGCAACAGGAAAAGCTCACAATTATTCTGTTAGTCACCTCAGTCACTGGCATCACATTAAAAAAAAACTATACAGAAAACCTTTAGAAACTGGGCTTACCAAAATACATCCACACCAACATCCAGACAGCAGTCATACTTAGAGTCATGGAATAGTAGAGTTGGAAGGGGCCTACAAGGCCATCAAGTCCAACTGCCTGCTCAATGCAGGAATCCACCTTAAAGCATCCCTGACAGATAGTTGTCCAGCTGCCTCTTGAATGCCTCTAATGCGGGAGAGCCCACCACCTCCCTAGGTCATGGGTTCCATTGTCATATTGGTCTAACAGTCAGGAAGTTTTTCCTGATGTCCAGCTGGAATCTGGCTTCCTGTAACTTGAGCCTATTATTCCGTGTCCTGCATTCTGGGTTGATCGAGAAGCGATCCTGGCCCTCCTCTGTGTGATAACTTTTCAAGTATTTGAAGAGCGCTATCATGTCTCCCCTCAATCTTCTCTTCTCCAGACTAAACATGCCTAGTTCTTTCAGTCTCTCCTCATAGGGCTTTGTTTCCAGACCCCTAATCATCCTCGTTGCCCTCCTCTGAACATGCTCCAGATTGTCTGCATCCTTCTTGAAGTGTGGTGCCCAGAACTGGATGCAATACTCAAGATGGGGCCTAACCTGTGCCAAATAGAGAGGAACCAGTACCTCGTGCAATTTGGAAGCTATACCTCCCCCCAGTGTGAAAAGGTACCATTGATAAGCACTCTTTGAGTCCGATTCCGTAGCCAACTGTGGATCCTAATAGGTCTTCCATCTAGCCCACTTTTCACTAGTTTGTGAATCCGAATGTCATGGCGCACTTTGTCAAAAGCTTTGCTGAAGTCAAGATATACTATGTCCACTGCATTCCCACAGTCCACAAGGATTTGTTCTTGACAAATCCATGCTGGCTTCTAGTAATCACTGCATTGTTTTCAAGGTGTTTACAAACTGACTTCTTTATAATCTGTTCCAAGATTTTCCCAGGGATGGATGTCAGACTGACTGGTCTGTAGTTCCCAGGTTCCTTAAAACATGCTCAATTGTCAGGATATTCCTGAATCTGTAAAAGACAACATGACTTGGCAAAGCCCGTCATGTCCATCTAGAAAAACTGCCACAAGCGAGAGAGAGATGAAATAATAATAATAATAATAATAATAATAATAATAATAATAGGTAGCTAAATATGGCCCCTTACAGAAGGGAACAAAAATTCCCCCCACAGTGCAACAATCCCTGAAATCACACCTGCCTTTCCTGCCATACGTCTCCTACAAAATGCTTCCCACCCACAGTGCTGAAAGACTGCTTAAATTTAAGGCACAGGCGTAGCCCATTTTTCTCCTTCAAGCACTTGGTGATGCACTCCCTGCTGTGGCCAAAGAGGAGGATGTACAGGCTTGGTATGCAGCCAGCACTTTGTGCTGTGTTGTATGTTGTTATGGCTAAAACAATAAAAATGACCTTTACATATGTAGCCAGCCAGACCACTTGACACTGTGAAAAACATCTACAATAACAGTGCGCACTTTCGGCTCAGCCATAAACATCCGAAGGAAGAAGAAGAAGAAGAAGAAGAAGAAGAAGAAGAAGAAGAAGATAAATAGGGGGTGCCTCTACAAGAGCAATTTAAAGCTCTTTCAAGGTGCATTACCAAATTCACCTCTACAAGAGAAGAGCGCAAATCAGGGTTCCAGGCACGTTTTATCTCCGATTATTTGCATTTTTGCATTCGCGTTAAATAGCGACTTTTAATTTACTGTGGGAGTAAGAGCACCTTATGTCCGTGTAAACAACTTTCTGAGGAGGCGCATTAAAGATCTATGCATGACTTCAGACTGTGGTCCTGATGTCATGCATAGAACTGCCCCTTCACTGGGAAAACCCCCCACTTTTTCGTTTAGTTATATTTCCTGTCGCCTGCTTGCAACTTCCTCCTTGTTCTCCATCTCTCTGGAAGGAACCTCCAGGAAGAGGTGACACAATGTGAACTGAAAATAAAGTTAATTTAACTCCCCTGATATAATATTTATTTCATGGAGACACGGGGCCAGATGGACGTGGTTTCACAAGAAGTAAAGGGGGTAGGAAGGATGTGTGGATGTGCGGATGTGTGCATAATTAGCGATCAGCTTAGACATATCGTCCCCTCGCTTTTTGCTGGGTTCCTGACATGAGCTCTGTGTGTGTGTGTGCGCTTGTATGTTTTACAACGGTTGAGCTCGCTGGGAAGAGGAGGGGGAAGGAACGAAGCTGCATCCCCCGTCTGTTTTGGCGTGTGTGTGCGAGGCACATTCCCATTTACTCCTGAGCAGTTCACTTCAAATGGCAATCGGGCGAAGAGTGGGGGGGGGGGAAGGTAGCCAAACAGGTTACCCAGGCCATTCCCAGCAGGTAACCTAGGTAACCAAAGGTGGGAGATTCTGGTGGGCGGGGAGAATAAAGGCTGGGAAACCTGTTTGGTCAGTTTCCCGGGACAAAGCGCATTACTTTCAGCAACATTTGCATGCGATTATCAGCATGTAAACAACTTTAAAGCGTGTTTCATACAGCCAGTAATGCGCTTCAATGCCTCTCGTATATAGGTATTAGGCGTAAAAGTGATTGTCAGGAAATGCACAAAATCGGGGAACCGCACGTCAAAGCGAAATCTTGTAGAGGGGGCCAGGAAGAGTCAGGAAGACAGATGATCAGCTCAGTTTTTGTGGAGTTCTATAAGAAAAAGATAACGTCTTTCGGCTAGGGATTTCAAAGAAACAAATAGAATGCGATTAATAAAATAGTAGGAAAGATTAGGAATGTGCAAACCCCCCCCATTGTTTTGATTCTTCTTTTGTTTTCATTACTAAAATATCTGCTGTAGTGCATGTGTGTAAGTGCGTGTGTGTAAGTGTGTGTGTGTCAGTGTGTGCATGCGCCTTCCAGCCATGGCTGCATATAACCCTCAATGCCAAAAAGGTTGTGCGCTCCTGCCTTAGATCTGTCTCTCTCTCTCTCTCTCTCTCTCTCTCTCTCTCTCTCTCTCATGGTAATTGTTTGTCCAAAATTTACTTATGCTTCCTCCAGTTCCCCGTATTTGCCTCCATCCCTCTCCACTCCTTGTTTGTGTTTTAGGTTGTATTCTGGCAAGTATTATTACCACTAGACGCAGAGGACGAGAAAGGGAAATAGGAGGAGGAGATGGGCTTTTGATGATGCACCTGTATATTGTGATAAGCATAAATAGCTGTCCTCTTTGAAATTCATGACTACATTAAAGGCTCCTTTAATATCCTTCAGCAAACTCATAAATATTAGTAAAATGACAGTAAAAATCCTTTTAGCCAACATGCTTTCCAGTCCTCTAATATGTCCTTTCATTCCAACATGATCCCTGTTAGTGATCAGCCACATATAAATCTAAAAATATTTTTTGGGAAATAAACCTGACATTTAAAAAAATGAATTCACTAAAGTGAAAGTATGCAAAGATCAGCATGGAAGTACACCATGGTGGTTGATGCTGCACAAAATTTAAATTTAAGGTCCCGTGTTACTTTTCAAGCAGAGAAGTCCAGCATTTATACTTAAAACCTGGATTTCACTGCTGACAATGGGTAACATTCAGATTCATTTATCCAAGTTTGCATTTAAATGTAATAATTCTGAGTTTGTTAACTTTTTTAATTATCTGTATATTTAATACCATGAAATATTGTCTAATATGAACAGTTTTGTTCTTTCTTAAGAAGGAAGTAGGGAGGGAGCCGGTGAACAGTAGTAAGCTCATTCCCTAAGGCCCTAGCTAAAAAGAGGTGATCTTTCTGTGGGGCATTTTGCACTTGTATGGCTTGTGCACAAGTTTTACTCCTAATTGTTGTACCAAGCAAAACTGTTGTGTTTCTGAAACCCACCTCTAAGGGTCAGTTGAAGAAATTCACAAGAAGTAAAACAAAATTTACAGGAGTAGTCATTGCAGGTTACCTGGACTTAGATGGATTCTAACCTGATATAAATGCATTTGCAAAAACATATTGTATAACCTAGAATAAATGTAGGAAAATGTACTCAAAGCAATATTCCTGGTGTGAATTTCCTTGCAAACTTAAAAATGATATATTAATATAATTTTTGCATATTTTTTTTCAAGTATGGCTGTGCATAGAAAGCATGCAGCCACGTTCTGAACTAAAAATGCTAGCCAAGCTCTCCAAGCTCTAAGTGCAATATAAACTTTGGGGGCACATAAAAACCCACCCCAAAAGAAGATTTTTTTGGCTAATAGACTTTCTGGTTTTATGACTCTTATGGGCATGTTGCAAGCACTGCCTTTACTTGGTAGGGTCTTTGTCAGATGATGAAGGAGAGGTTCATGGAAACAAGGGAGTGGTACAGTACCATAGGAAACTGGAAGACAACCACCTGAGGGCTGCCTATACACCACGATCAGCAAAACCCCAGGAACCTTTGGCTGCTTCAGGGTGGCGGAGGATAATCCCAACGCAGCAGTAAAGGCATGGCATTTCCAGCGTCCGAGCCCGCCCTCTGCCCAGGGGGGCAGCAACCAATCAAGGGTCCCCATTTGCCCAGCCACGCCTCCGTTGTGAGTGACACTGGAGTGAGAATAGACAGCAGATGTACTCACCTCACTCTGGAGAAAAAAGTCAGGGTAAGTCCCCAACGTTTTTTCTTCGCAGCTTCACAGGATAGCCCCAGGGTAGATGTGAGGTGGCTGCTGCATTGTATAATCGATGCAGCATCACTGTGCACCTGCCCTGGGGCTTTCTGTGCATATAGACAGTCCTCTGGCAATAAAATTAATCCAGGAAGTAAATATTCCACTAAGACCATGTGTTATTGTACAGATTGGCTCAGTTCGGATGACACATTAGGCAACGGAGGAGGGGGGGAACAATCGTCAGTTGTGTTGCTTATTGTGTCATCTGGAGGGCAGCACACAACGCACACACAACTGACAGTACGCTAATCAGGCACTTTAAACAACGGAGTGAAACAACGGGCTTGCACGTTGTTTAGCCCGAAGCCCCATTGTTTAAAGTGTCATCCGAATTCAGTCCCCCCTCTCTCCGTGGACTATTCCTTTTCGGAATAGAGTTCTGCTGCCTAGAGCAGCCAAAAAAAACCCAGCCGCTCTATGCAACCAGCAGAACTCACAGTGCATGCTGCGATACGGCTGGGCGACACACGGAGGAGAAGCTGCAACCAAAATGGCCACCGCAAGTTCCTTGCAGCCGGGGCGTTTGCTGGTTCCGAGCAGCGCCGGCTGCAGTGTGTCGTCTGTGGAGCTCCTCCTGCCTAATGCACGGTCAGTACATTATTTACCCCTCCGTTGCTTAATATGTCGTCTGAACTGAGCCATTGTATCTGATAGGCCCACACAACCACAGCTGAGGTTTTATCCTCAAGTATAATTCTAGAACAAATGGTGAAGTTTCAGAAGAGAATGGTTTCGTTTTTATCCATGGGTTGAATCTAGTGAAATAATGAATGAATGAATGAATGAATGAAAGTTATTGCTTTCCATGCAGATTTTTTTCAACATTCATTGCTGTAGGGAAAAAAATATGGTAAAGAATGCAAGATTTGACAACATGAAATAATTAGAATTAGGGATGTGCACTGGATCGGACCCGATCCACGATCCGAGTCCGGTCCAGTGGGAAATCGGATAAATTATCCGATTTCCGATCCCGCAGCTGGATCGGCCGATCCAATCCGAACCGGTCCGAAAAAGCTCCGAACCGGTTCGGCGGATCGGCGGATCGGCGGGCGCCCACTGGCGCCCACCGCCGCTTCCATTGGCGGGCGCCAGCGGGCGCCCGCCGATGAAAGTGGACAGCGGGGGGGGGAGGAGGGGGGCACTTACCTTCTCGGCCCGGTGGCTCCCGTCCGGCGCCGGCGCCTACTACTACTAGCAGGCTCTGCGGCCTGCTCTAGGGTGGCGCGCCGGGTGATGTCATCACCCGGCGCGCTACTCTAGAGCAGGCCGCGGAGCCTGCTGGTAGTAGTAGGCGCCGGCGCCGGACGGGAGCCACCGGGCCGGGAAGGTAAGGAGGGGGCGCGCGGAGGGGAGGAGGGGGCGCGCGGAGGGGGGAGGGGGGCCCTTACCTTTCCGGCCCGGCGGCTCCCGTCCGGCGCCGGCGCCTACTACTCCCAGCAGGCTCCGCGGCCTGCTCTAGGATGGCGCGCCGGGTGATGTCATCACCCAGCGCGCTACTCTAGAGCAGGCCGCGGAGCCTGCTGGAAGTAGTAGGCGCCGGCGCCGGACGGGAGCCGCCGGGCCGGAAAGGTAAGGAGGGGGTGCGTGGAGGGGAGGAGGGGGCGCGCGGAGGGGGGAGGGGGGCCCTTACCTTTCCGGCCCGGCGGCTCCCGTCCGGCGCCGGCGCCTACTACTCCCAGCAGGCTCCGCGGCCTGCTCTAGGATGGCGCGCCGGGTGATGTCATCACCCGGCGCGCTACTCTAGAGTAGGCCGCGGAACCTGCTGGAAGTAGTAGGCGCCGGCGCCGGACGGGAGCCGCCGGGCCGGAAAGGTAAGGAGGGGGTGCGTGGAGGGGAGGAGGGGGCGCGCGGAGGGGGGAGGGGGGCCCTTACCTTTCCGGCCCGGCGGCTCCCGTCCGGCGCCGGCGCCTACTACTCCCAGCAGGCTCCGCGGCCTGCTCTAGGATGGCGCGCCGGGTGATGTCATCACCCGGCGCGCTACTCTAGAGTAGGCCGCGGAGCCTGCTGGAAGTAGTAGGCGCCGGCGCCGGACGGGAGCCGCCGGGCCGGAAAGGTAAGGAGGGGGTGCGTGGAGGGGAGGAGGGGGCGCGCGGAGGGGGGAGGGGGGCCCTTACCTTTCCGGCCCGGCGGCTCCCGTCCGGCGCCGGCGCCTACTACTCCCAGCAGGCTCCGCGGCCTGCTCTAGGATGGCGCGCCGGGTGATGTCATCACCCGGCGCGCTACTCTAGAGTAGGCCGCGGAGCCTGCTGGAAGTAGTAGGCGCCGGCGCCGGACGGGAGCCGCCGGGCCGGAAAGGTAAGGAGGGGGTGCGTGGAGGGGAGGAGGGGGCGCGCGGAGGGGGGAGGGGGGAGGGGGGCCCTTACCTGCCCGGCCCGGCGGCTCCCGTCCGGCGCCGGCGCCTACTACTACCAGCAGGCTCCGCGGCCTGCTCCAGGGTGGCGCGCCGGGTGATGTCATCACCCGGCGCGCTACTCGAGAGTAGGCCGCGGAGCCCGCTGGTAGTAGCCGCCGGCGCCGGACGGGCCGAGAAGGTAAGTGGCGGGGAAGGGGGCTTACCCCCCCCCCGGAGCCGTCCGCTTCTATCCGCTGGCGCCCGCGGGCGCCAGCGGATGGAAGCGGGCGGCCCCAGGGGGGGTAGGGAGCGCGGGGGAGGGGGTTTACCTGCCGGGGCCGTCCACAGCGGACGGCCCCGGGGGGGGGGAGGGAGTTAGGCCCCCCCTTACCCACCCGCCGCCATTTTTTCCTCATAGACTTGCATTGCAATGCAAGTGGGGAAAAAAATGGCGGCCGATCCAAAAATGTACGATTTTTGGGTCGGGATCGGACTCGATCCGGTCCGGGGGGCCTCCGATTTTGTCCGAACCGGTCCGGGACAAAATTGGAGGTCCCGATCCGGGTCCCGATCCGATCCGGGGGGTCCGTGCACACCCCTAATTAGAATCTTAAGAGCTATGAATTGGAATGGTTTCTGTACACAAATATGCAATCCAAATGTTATGGTCTTTGAGTTCAATCAGAAATTACTGCTACTTATTCTAATTTGGTGCAAGAGAAGCACACATATATAGTAAGGTTGTGGTGGATCACCTGAAACTCATTGCATTACCAAGGATTGCTCAAAGTAGAAAAGATGGGAGTGACAATGGCAACAGCATGGGCCACTTCTTGGCGTTCCTGACTACAACAGCCAAATACAATGCTATAGTAAGAAAGAACAAGCAACGTGGAATGCACCCATCTCTTCTTACTGTATAAAACGAAATCACATTATGTCACAAATGGTACTTGTACGTATGAGCCAAGAAGTGAAAGAGTGTCATGTTTTCTATATGATGGTACTAAAGTGGAGCTTTAGTGGATTAGCAAACTGAAACATGTTGTGCCAGTTCTGTTGAGGCAATATTTGCACAGCAATGTAAACTAAAGGGTTCTTGGTTTACACCCTGCAAAGACACTTGATGCAAAGTCTATCTAGGCCAGCATTCAGTTCACACAGTGTAAATTTCAAGCTAAATGTAGTTATTCTTGATGAATACAAAGGAAAGAAACATACATTTAGAGTGCAGTGCCACAGGATTGGCACTTGTTAGGCCAAGACCTGTGATCTTTTACAGCCTCTCTCCTGTCTTTTTTGCATTTTGAGTTAGAAAGGCCTCCGGGCCTGTCTAGCTCACCTACCTGGCTGGGGGCAGGATGGAGGCTGCGAGGCTTGTGGACCCATGGCTTCTCCTCTCCCCTGCCACCAACCAGCATGACTCCTTTCCTCCCTCCCTATCATCTTTCACTACTGAGCATCACATGTACAGGTCATGGCACCAACTCAAGAAGAGGTGCCACAGAGATTTCCGTGGCGGCTGGGCTCTGCCTACAGCCTCAGCAGGGGAAGTCCCCTGTATCCTATAGCCACTGCTGATCTCTACATATGGTGCTCCGTAGCATGCATTTCTTCTCCAAAGGGGTTCAGAAGCACCTGTAATTCATGACAATTTTCACTCCAAATTCTAGTCTCCATGGCTGCATTTTGTTTTTTAAAAGACAGAAAAAGAAAACATTAGAGGAAAATGACATGTTAATATCATGTGTACTTTAGACAAGATTACAGTGTGTGTGTGTGTGTGTGTGTGTGTGTGTGTGTGTGTGTGTGTGTGTGTATAAAGGACCTTGTGTACACATTTCCAGCTCCTCCATATGTACTATGTTAGATTGGAACAATCTATTTTGTATGCAGCAATAAACTGAGTAAGACTTTCCCACAGTGCTGCTGGCTTCAGGTTTTAGAGGGCCTCAATGGCTTCTCTGGGAGTGGGGCCATGTCCTCCTGACAGTTGTCACTGCTGCCTATTCTGTTGCCCTCCCTCTCACTCTCTGGGCCCCCTTTGCATCAGTGGCCAGAGGAAGAAAGCAAGTGTCATGCCTTACCTGGAGGAGGATTCGTCAGATGCAGAAGAGGAGGGGCAGAGCCAGCACAGCGGGCCCCAGCCAAAGCCAGGCAGAGAGCTGGAGGCTCCAGCTGACAGCACTCCCCTAGAACCATTAGAAGAACAGCCTGGCCCTTCCAGTGTCATTCATGGACTCATAGAATCATATAATAGTATGATTTGGAAGGGGCCTATGAGTTCATTGAGTCCAACCCCCTGCTCAATGCAGGAATCCACCTTAAAGCATACCAGACAGATGGCTGTCCAGATGCCTCTTGAATGTCTCTAGTGTGGGAGAGCCCACAACCTCCCTAGGTAGGTAATTGGTTCCATTATAGTACTGCTTTAACAGTCAGGATTATTTTTTCCTGATGTCCAGCAAGAATCTGGTTTCCTGTAATTTGAGCCCATTATTCCCTGTCCTGCACTCAGCATTATTTCTCCTTCTCATCTTCATCAGGTAAGGCTGTGGATGTACTGAACCAGTGCCTGGCTACAACACTGGACTGGATGAGGGCTAATAAACAGAAACTCGATCCAGACAAGACTGAGACGTTGTTAGTGGGTAGTTCTTCTGACCGGATAGAGGGTGTTCAACCTGTTCTGGATGGGGTTGCATTCCCTCTGAAGGAGCAGGTTCATAGCTTGAGGATTTTTCCTAGAACCATCTCTGTCACTTGAGGCTCAGGTGGTTGGTGGCCCAGCTACGGAACTGTCTATGATCTGGTAACCTCCAAGTTAGATTACTGCAACACACTCTACGTGGGCTGCCTTTGAAGACGGTTCGGAAGCTGCACCTTGTGCAAAATGCAGCGACCAGATTGATATCAGGAACCAGAAGATTTGAACATATAAGATCAACACTGGCCCACTTGCATTGGCTGCCTATACGTTTCCGAGCCCAATTCAAGGTGCTGGTTTTAATCTATAAAGCCTTACATGGCTTGGGACCACAATACCTGACGGAACGCCTCTCTTCACACGAACCTACCCGTACACTGTGATCAACATCTAAGGTCCTCCTTCGAGTGCCTACTCCAAGGGAAGCTTAGAGGATGGCAACAAGGGAGAGGGCCTTTCAAGTGGAGGCCCCCCAACTTTGGAGCGATCTCCCTGACAAGGCTCCCCCTCCCCCCTCCCCCCTCCCCCCCTGCTTACCTTCAGGGGACTGTCATGAGTCAGTCTGAAGAATCTTCCTCTGAGGAGGAAGAAGTGGCAGAGACTGCAGCTTCACCCATTCCCCAGGACTTACCGGAGGAGGAGGAATGGCAGGGAGGTTCCTCAGAAGAGCTCCAGAAAAGCCAACCTCTCTCACCCCCTGTCTCTAACGAGGAAGATTCTGGGTCTGAAGGGGTTTGTCCGGTAACTCCCCAGCAGAGGCGGCGGCTCAAGCGTGCGGAGCAAGCGCGTCCCACAAGACGCAGCATGAGATTACAAAAACAGAGCACAGCTGATGCAAGCCTTAAATAAGATTGCAAAGGAATAGAACACAGCTGTGGGCAGACACAAACGAGGATAAAAAGGGTGGAGGAGTGAGCAGGGATTTCGTTGGGAACAACCGACGTATTCGGCTCCTGACACCCCCGCGTACTTCTGGCTTGCAACCTGTGGACTGAACACCCGGCTTGACTGTTGACTCTGGACCCTGGACTTCGCTCATACCTGGTCTGACCTTCAGCTTCGACATTTGGACTGACTGAATCTCTGGCGTGACCCTGGCTTTGGTAAATGGACCTTGTGGACTTCTTAAAGTGATTTTGGATCCTGGAACGGAACTGAGGATTTCTCTGCCTGGCAGTGTAAGTTCGGCACTTTACGCAGACCAGGGGGTTAATCTCTGGAGTATAAATAAAAATCTTCAAACAAATAAGTACTGGTGTCCTTCCCGGACATTCTTTGATAAGGGGTTTGGCAGGAGTCCCAGACAATAGACTGTTGAAATACGACATCTTGTTCCCAACCCGTAAAAGGAAAAACAATTTTTTTTCCCTCAGTAAGGATGGAAAATGCTATGGCTCAGGAAAATCAAATGCTCAGGGAGCAGGGAGCTCAGCTTACTGAGGCCATGAAAGCGTTTCAGACTCAATTAAATCAGCTCACGAGCCAGCCACAACAACCTTCCCTGCCTCTCATGCCACATAAATGGAAGTGCCCTGTAGCAGTGCCGGAGAAATTTGATGGATCCCCCGACAAGTTCGCAATGTTCCTGGCTCAATGTGAGTTGTATATGCAGCTGCGTTCTGAGGATTTCCCCACGGAGCAGATGCAGGTGGGATTTCTGATAAGTGTGCTCGCTGGATCTGCTGCCAAATGGGTGACGCCTTATCTGTTGGACCGCAGCCCGCTTCTGCACAATTATGCCAATTTCGTGGCTGAGTTCCGGGCTGCCTATGAGGACCCTCAAAAAGCTGCTACTGCCAACAGGAAAATACGGCGCCTTCGGCAGGGGAAGGATCCAGTGTCCATTTATGCCAGCTCTTTCTGGTTGCTGGCTCAAGACCTGAACTGGAATGAGGCCGCACAGATGGACCAGTTCCAGGAAGGGTTGGCGGATGAAATTTTGGACGAGTTGGCAAGAGTGGAACGGCCAAAATCCCTGAAGGATCTGATCCAGCTCTGCCTACGGATCGATGGACGATTAGAGAATCGCAGGTCAGCACGACACGCAAACACTGCCGGGGGGGGGGGGGCTAACCTCTACTGTTAGCCAATCTACTCCAAGTTTTCAGGATGGGAGGCCCCAAGGGAGTTCCATGACTACGGGGGAAGAACCAATGCAGTTAGGAGGGGTTAGACCTCGCTGACAGCACAAGAAAAAGACCATAGACGGCAAGGGGGATTGTGCCTGTAATGTGGGAAGGCAGGGCATTTTGCCGCCACCTGTTCTGCCAAACGACCTCGCCCTGCGGTGTCGGGAAACGGACAGCCCCAGTCATAAATGGAGTTGTAGGACTGGGAGGGGAATCCTGTGTACTACCCAAGACTCCCACCAGAGTTTCTTGCCATCCACTCACCGTGACCATGACGTTGCAATGGGCAGGGCATAACCCTATCCAAAGTACCGCCATGATTGACTCGGGAGCTTCTAGCACCTTTATGGACTTGACCTTTGCCAGGAAATATGGGGTAAGATCGAATCCTTTGGCTTCTCCCCTGGCCATTGAAACGATCGATGGGAGGCCTTTGGTCTCAGGACTGGTGACACATGAGACTGAGCCTGTGAATGTAGAAGTCCAGGGTCACGTGGAATCCCTCCAATTTCTGCAGGCGGCCATTCCTCACTTTCCCATTGTACTGGGGATGACCTGGCTGAGTCTCCATGACCCCTGCATCACATGGCCTCGGGGGGAAGTGGTTTTTTCCTCAGAGTATTGTCGCTCACATTGTTCGCCCGAAAGGGTAAATGCCGCCGTACCGCATCTCCAAGACTCCAGTCCAGTCTCACTCCCTGTCAAGTATCAAGAATTTCAAGATGTCTTTGATAAGGGAGAGGCGGATCAGTTGCCACCCCACAGGCCATATGATTGTGCCATCGACCTGCTTCCAGGGTCGAGGGTCCCGGTAGGGCGCATTTATACATTATCCGAACCTGAGCTGGCAGCCTTGCGGGACTTCTTAGAAAAGAATTTAAAATGGGGATTCATTCGGCCCTCCACGTCACCTGCTGCAGTGCCAGTGCTTTTTGTAAAAAAGAAATGTGGGGAGTTGCATCTGTGTAATGATTACCGGGCCCTGAACCAAGTCACCCGTCGCAACCGCTACCCCTTACCTCTCATCCCGGAACTACTGGAGCACCTCCGAAGTGCGGTTGTATACACCAAGCTAGATCTGCGAGGAGCTTATAATTTGGTGCGCATCAAGGCAGGGGATGAGTGGAAAACGGTGTTCCAGACTCAATACGGCCATTTTTGAATACACGGTAATGCCTTTCGGGCTTTCAAACGCTCCCGCTGTGTTCCAGCACTTCATGAACGACATTTTTAGAGACTATCTAGATCACTTTGTCATCATTTACCTGGACGACATTCTGATCTGCTCCTCCACACGACAGGCGCATGAATCTTATGTGTGAGCAGTACTGCATCGGCTACGGGAACACCATCTGTACGCCAAACTGGAGAAGTGCGCTTTCGACCTGGAGACCGTGGAATTCCTGGGACATTGGATATCCCCCAAAGGCGTGAGCATGGATTCTGCAAAAGTGGCAGTGGTGGTCTCATGGCAGGCCCCAAGGACTGTGGAAGAGGTGCAATGGGTTTTGGGCTTCGCCAACTACTACCACCGCTTCATCCCGAACTTTGCTCAGATTACTGCACCCCTGACCGACTTATTACGTTCACGCAAAACATTTCAGTGGGGATCTGCGGCGCAGCAAACCTTTCAAAAATTGAAAGGACTGTTCATATCGGAACCCATTCTGCAACACCCTGATCCACAGACTCCTTTTGTGGTCGAGACCGATGCCTCAGATGTGGCCATTGGGGCGGTGTTGCTTCAGCCCACTGCTGACGGGGGATTCTCGTTACCCTGTGCCTTTTACTCCTGCAAGCTCAACTCTGCTGAACGAAGCTACACTATTTGGGAGAAAGAGCTACTGGCGATCAAAGCAGCTTTTGAGACTTGGCGACATCTGTTGGAAGGGGCCCGTCATCCCATAGTTGTCGCACCGACCATCGGAATCTGGAATTCCTACAGACCGCTTGGAAGTTCAATCAGCGACAGATCCGGTGGGCCTTATTTTTCTCTCGCTTCCATTTTGTAATTACTTATATTCCTCGTTCCCAGAACCGGCAGGCAGATGCGCTGTCTCGAAAGCCGGAATATGCTTCTCCTCAAGTGGAGGAGTTCATCTCGACGGTCCTATGCCCTGAGAATTTTGCGGCAGCTCGGACGGTACCCAACCAGTGGGCCCAGCTGCGACAGCAACAGGGCCAAGATTCGTTTGCACGGGCTCGGCTACAGGAGCTTGCAGAGTCTAGGGGAACCGGGTCTTCTCCTTTTTCCGTAGAGGATGGTGTCCTCTACCACCATAACCGTCTTTATGTACCCCCAGGGTCTGTTCGCATGGAGATACTACAACAATGCCATGATAGCCGGCCGGCGGGACATTTTGGGCTGTACAAAACACTGCATCTGGTGACTCGTGAGTTCTGGTGGCCCAGGGTTCATGCGGATGTAGAACATTATGTAGGGTCTTGTACAACTTGCCGTAGAGCTAAACACCCTGCAGGGAAGCCCGCAGGGCTCTTGCATCCTTTGCCCACACCTTCTGGTCCCTGGAAAGTCATCTCAATGGACTTCATCACAGACCTCTCTCCTTCAAGGGGATGCACTTCCATACTGGTCGTGGTGGATTTGTTTTCCAAAATGAGCCATTTCATACCATGCTTGGGAACCCCCTTCAGCATATCTTCCGGTTGCATGGTCTGCCGGAGGGTATAGTCTCGGACCGTGGATCTCAGTTTACTTCACGGTTTTGGCGAAATCTGTTCTGGCTTTTGGAAGTCAAAATACATCTCTCTACAGCATACCACCCTCAGTCCGATGGCCAGACGGAGCAAACAAATGCTACGTTGGAGCAATACCTCCGCTGTTATGTGAATTTTCAACAGGATAACTGGGGGGACTTGTTGGCTCAGGCTGAGTTTGCTTATAATAACTCTGTTCATTCTTCCACGCAACAGACACCCTTCTTTGCCAATTATGGTTACCACCCTCAATTCTTTCCATCTCCAATGATCTCCACTCCTATCCCTGCCGCAGATCACTTGACTCAGGAACTTCATGTCATACACTCCATTCTCAAGGAGCAGTTGGACCTGGCTAAGCAGGCCTACAAATCAGATGCAGACATCAAACGACAGCCAGGACCCGGGTTGAAAGTGGGAGATCAAGTGTGGCTGTCAACCAGACATCTACCAGCGTCGCAACCCTGCCGGAAATTGGCTGCCCGCTTTGTAGGACCTTTCCGGATCACAGCGTGGATCAATCCAGTGGCTTTTCGCTTGCAGCTCCCTCTGACATGGCGTATCCACCCCGTGTTTCACCACTCACTTTTAGCTCCAGTGCAGCCGACACATCCTCTCCGTCCCAAGGTTTTACCCCATCCACCTCTGGTATTAGTGAACGAGGAAGAGGAGTACGAGGTGGCAGGTATTCTAGATTCCCGGGTTCATAGAAGACGCCTGCAGTATTTGGTGGACTGGCTGGGTTACGGGCCTGAGGAGCGGGCCTGGGAAAATGCCTCTCATATACATGCCCCAGTTTTGGTTCGCCGCTTCCATTGTCGGTTTCCCTGGAAGCCTAAATCTGGCGGTCCCTCGAGAGGGGCGCCTGGGGAGGGGAATAATGTCATGAGTCAGTCTGAAGAATCTTCCTCTGAGGAGGAAGAAGTGGCAGAGACTGCAGCTTCACCCATTCCCCAGGACTTACCGGAGGAGGAGGAACGGCAGGGAGGTTCCTTAGAAGAGCTCCAGGAAAGCCACCTTCTCCCACCCCCTGTCTCTAATGAGGAAGATTCTGGGCTTGAAGGGGTTTGTCCGGTAACTCCCCAGCAGAGGCGGCGGCTCAAGCGTGCTGAGCAAGCGCGTCCCACAAGACGCAGCATGAAATTACAAAAACAGAGCACAGCTGACGCAATCCTTAAATAAGATTGCGAAGGAATAGAGCACAGCTGTGGGCAGACGCAAACGAGGATAAAAAGGGTGGAGGAGTGAGCAGGGATTTCGTTGGGAACAACCGACGTATTCGGCTCCTGACACGCCCGCGTACTTCTGGCTTGCAACCTGTGGACGGAACACCTGGCTTGACTGTTGACTCTGGACCCTGGACTTCGCGCATACCTGGTTTGACCTTCAGCTTCGACATTTGGACTGACTGAATCTCTGGCGTGACCCTGGCTTTGGTAAATGGACCTTGTGGACTTCTTAAAGTGATTTTGGATCCTGGAACGGAACTGAGGATTTCTCTGCCTGGCAGTGTAAGTTCAGCACTTTACGCAGACCAGGGGGTTAATCTCTGGAGTATAAATAAAAACCTTCAAACAAATAAGTACTGGCGTCTTTCCCGGACATTCTTTGATAAGGGGGTTGGCTGGAGTCCCAGACAATAGACTGTTGAAATACGACAGGGATGTCCGCTCCCGTCTGCCGCTGGCCGCTACTGCGAGCGGGCTTCGCAGCCTGCTCCTGAGTAGCGAGCCAGGTGATGTCATCACCTGGCGTGCTACCTAGTTGCAGACCGCGAAGCCCGCTCGCAGTAGCAGCCAGTGGCGGACGGGAGCGGATGGCCAGGAAAAGTAAGCGCACCGTGCGCCCCCCTCCCCCCTGCCCCCTGCTTACCTTTCCTGGCCATCTGCTCCCATCCACCACCCCCTGCCCCCGTTATCCGCTTCCATCGGCGGGCGCCCGCTGGCGCCTGCCGATGGAAGCAGACAGCCCCGCTAGGGAAGCCTCCCCCCCCTGTCCACTTCTATTGCCGGGCGTCCGCTGGCGCCCGCCAATGGAAGAGGCGGTGGGCGCCAGCGGGCGCCCGCCGATCCGCCGACCCATCCTTTCTGGATAGGAACCTTTCCAGATCAGATTGGATCAGCCAATCCAGCGGTGAAATCGGAAATCGGATAAATCGGCTAATTTTATCTGATTTCCCCCTGGATCAGATCGTGGATCGCATCTGATCCAGTGCACATCCCTAATGCTAACAGAATTTCTTCCTATGGATATTAGCCAGGCTCCCTCTCTTCCTCTTTTCATTGATGATAAAAAGCTTCTTCTTTTTAGACTAGTTTGTAATCTGTTATTTTTATGGCATTTTTGGTGAAGTTTTAGTATTGCCATTTCTTGAAGTTTTACTACTGATATTTTATTCATGTTTTATTATTTTGTTCTCTTGCAATTCTTTATATTTTATTACTTTTGTTTATTATATTATATTTCTATTGTAAGCCATTTTGGCAATTGTTTTAATAGAAAAGCCAGATGTAAATAATAACTAAACTTATCAATGTTTTGCAAACTGACAAAAGAGCAAAACTCATTGTTAGGACCAACTATCTGTATAAAGTAAAAATTCTGCATAGTGCACATTTTTTTTCACAGGACTTGCTTGATGGGAATGCTAATTTTAGTGTTTCCCCATAAAGTTAGCACTGTGTGCAAATAAGGTTAAGCTTCATTATTCACTTAGGCCTTTCTGCTGGCTGTTAAAATGACTGTACATATGTAGACGGGATGACACAATTGATAGAAGTATTCTTCCAAACTTGCATTTTCTGCAAGTCTGAAAGGAAATAATCACATTTAGAGGTCATATATGTTTCATCTTTTTAGCATTACCAAACATCCTCTAAATTGCTAAAATGAGATATGTAGAGAGTGGGGCATTTGGGCTTAGACATGGAACACTCAGCTTCAAATGCCCTCTCAGCTATGCAAGTGCACTGGGTGGTGAGGGACCTCAGGCAAGTTCCCCCACTGCTGGAAAGCTAAAGTGTTACTCTAGGAACCTTGGCTGGGCCTAGATAAAATTATCTAGTGTGAGATAAAATTATCCAGCATGTCAAAATTCAGTGTGTGGTAAGAAAGGAAATGGTTATTTTTCATGATTCTGTACTGGAGGCTACAGTTAGAAAGGAGGGGGGGATTAGGAAAAGTCAATAAAGGGATAGTGGGATAAAGAGAATTCAGAGGGCAGAAAGGGAACAACAATAAGGTCATTTGTTATAGGAACTTCTCTTAAGCTGTGGGTATGTAACTCAAGTTAAGCTAATTGTGTGGCACTCACTTTGGGGACTGTATTGTCTGTCTCAGAAGCTTTTTCTAATTTCTCCCTGTAATGTACAATTTTCAGAATCTTTCATTCTAATGATTTTAATGCAATCAGCAAAACTATGCATGTAATTGTCTTTGGCACAACGTGCAGGCAGAGTGGCACTTGGGGAGAACTCCCTGAACCCCAGGCTCCAGCAGGAGAATGCAAAGCAGGCCTGTTTTCAATCACTGCAGCAGAAGGCAGCCGGCAATGTCTGCAAAAAGCTGCCACAAAAAACATTTGTCGGAAGACAATGACAAAAAGGGGGGTCTCAGCTCGGTGCTATTCAGAGACAATTTGTAAGCGCGGCTGCTGAAGTCGATCCAAACCCTCCTGAACAGCTGGAGCTCTGCAGTGATTGATAAGTGCGCCCAGGAGAACTTCATTTCTGCTTGAATGAAGACAAAGGCCCCATGATGCTGGGCGGATGGGTAATGTCACTATCATTAAGTAGCGAGAGTGGATACGCCAGACCTTCAGATGGGGACACACGAGTCTAGGAGGAGAGGTCAGGGCACACGCCCCTCCCTCAGCCTAGCACAAAATGCATCCTTTCCCAAATTGTAGCCACAAGGCATGTCCTCAGGAACAGTTACTTCAGTTTAGCAAACTTCTCACTTAACAGCTCTTCTCTTCTCACAAGAAGTGGTTCTAAAAGTAAGGAATAAAGCTAGTTGCTCCTATTTAAAGTGAAGTGCATATTGCTCAAACAACCTGACATATTTGCTCATAAGAATATTGCCGTCATAAAGCAGCTGTAGAAAATTAAACTGAATCCAGAAAAGGCAAATGAACTGAATCCAGGAAAGACAGATATGGCTGCTGGTGGTTACTGGACAAGAGGCTACCAATCATTGGTAGGGGAGGAGTTCTTCTCCAGCTAAATCAGGTATGTAGTTTAACTGGATTCAAGATTACTACTAGGACCATGGTGATCTCATTTCCAAGGAAAAAGTTGGGGTAAGCCCCCGACTTTTTTACGGCACAGCTTCAGGGAAAAGCACCAGAGTGGTTGCAAGTCAGCAGTTGCATCATATAACTGACGCAGCACCACCACACAGCCACCGCAGGGCAAAAGAGGACATTTAGACAGCCCCCAGGTCCTAGCAGCAGCATTTATGCTCTTGTCACCTCATGCCCTGGTGACATACAAATCCAGGTGTTAAATCATGTTGATCTATCCCAACACTCATAACCTGGGACCTTTGGAAAGTCTCCTCCAATGTAAACCTTTATGCCTCTTAAAATCTTCTCTTGGGACTGTGCTTCAGCTTCCATCTACGTAATCTGTAAATCAACAAGGATTCATAGTAGGGACTTCTTTATTGTAGCCCCAGTATTGTTAATCTATTCCCAGGTTAGCTCACCAGAGTCTGGCATTACAGAGTTCTTGAAGGCATCATAAGCAGTTTTTAATGGCTGGATATAAGTAATTTTATTGCATTCTTGTAGCTAATTTTTACATTATTTTTAATAATGCTTTGCAATATTTTTTATTTTAAAAAAAATATTGGTAGACACTTTTAGCTGTATTAGCTGTAAGTTTATGAAGATAGGCAGAACCTCACTTTTTAATAATTGCACACACATACCAAATGGACGAGGGAGGGGGATACGGGGGCTTCCTTCCTTCTCCAGATGCCCATATTTTGCTTTTAGGTAAATTGTTTCTCCACTGTGTGAAGAGTGTAAGAAATGGTGCCCACAGGGAGGCAGTTAGGATGGAGAAGGGAAGTTTGTAGCCCTGAGAGATGGTATAGAAACAGCCACATTTCATCCTCTGCAAGGGTGACCATATCAAAGGAGGTCAGGACTCCTGTATCTTTAACAGTTGTATTGAAAAAGGAATTTCAGCAGGTGACATTTGTATGCAATTAGTTCCTGGTGAAATTCCCTCTTCATCACAACAGTTAAAGTTGCAGGGGCCCTGCCTTCTTTTGTATATGGTCATTCTAGTATAGTGCCTACAACTTTAACTGTTGTGATGAAGAGGGAATTTCACCAGGAACTAATTGCATACAAATGACACTGGCTGAAATTCCCTTTTCTCTACAATTGTTAAAATTACATGAGCCCTGTCCTCCTTTTCATATGATCAGCCTATAGTCTAATATCTATTAGCAGTTATCAGGGTACACATATTGCTTGCAGCTCCCCTCTACAGGCTATTATTTATAGAAGATAGTGCCTGGCCCTTATTTTTGGTGGTTCCAAAGGATCTGTGTGCTTCATTCCCTCTTGCCCTTATCCTATTGCAGGTTGATAACATCTTATGAGTTTCCAACCCTTTGTAGCTCCTGGAGGTAAAAACCAGTGAACCTAAATAGATCGGTGATCATGTCATAGCACTATTGAATTGGTCATTTCTCCCCCTCCCCTCCCCCCCCTCTGCTCCTTTCACTGCCTGACCCCGCTCTTGCATGGTTCAAGGAATTGGCAAAACTCCCTGACACAGAAACAGGAAGACACTTGATCTGTCTGTTACAATTTCCACCAGCTTTGATGGGAAAAAACATGTGCACACTCGAATCGTGCCCTTTTTTTCCTGGTCTCCCTGAATTGTTCTGGTTTTTCTTTTGTGCTAAAAGGAATGTATCTCTTTTTTGTTTTAACCAACCAAGCAAGGGTAGCTGTTACAAAACAGTGGAATCCAGCCCATAAAGAGCATTCATAGTTTTATCCCAGTGGAGAGCACTAATAACTTGGGTGCTTGTCTGAACCAGCAACGTACCCCACATTAGTATCTGTTTAATGTGCTTCCCAGTAGGGAAGCCTCTGTGTGTACTTTTCACAGATATATGGTGCTTAATTTCTAAACTGGGGGGGGCAGGACTTGCTATGTGTCAGCCTGCTTCAGGTGGCACCATTGGGGTGAGGCAGGAGGAAGGATGAGTTGAGGCAGGAATTGGTTCTGAATGGTGCAGCAAGATTTATTGATGGGTTGACCCTGGTGGGAGGGGGTACAGGGATGAGGGCCCTGCTTCAAGCACCAAATGACTTGGGCTGGCAGTGCAGAGAGGTGTTGTGTCTCAAATTTATCTGGAAACTATATCATTTGACCTCAATCCTTTTATCCCAATTCCAGATTGGGAGTGGGTAAAGATAGCTGTTAGTTAATGGGAAGGAATATATACTCTGTACATTCTCAGATGCCTCTCTCCTCTGTAGCCATCTCACATTCTTCAAGGCTGGCATTGAAATATGTTCCAAGACTGAGTCATGAGATCTTCAGAGACATGTGAGGAGGCCAGTTGGTCACAATATGAGAACCAAGGTCCATATTGTCCAAGACTGTCTCCTACAGTGGCCAATTAGATACTGCTGGGAAGCTCACAAGCAGAGATAGTCAATCTACAATTTGAATATCCAAGGTCCTAGACTCCAATATCAGCAAGAATCCCAAGAAGGATGATCCCCCAGTAGCCCTGTTCAGGTGGTGAGCCTGAGTAAGCTAAAAGTGTGAGTCAGCAAGCATGAAGGGTTGCAGGGATAAAGCAGCTCAGCTCCAGTGGTAAAGCTATGCATCTGGGACACAGATAGAAGGATACAGAGCAGAATGCGTTATGGGGGTATCCAGGTGTTCCTTAAACTAGCTGATCTATCTTGGAGCATGGATACTTAAAGACTGGACTATGTTTATCATGCTTTAAGGTCTGGTTATGATGGAATTCCAGATACATGTATACAGAGTTCCATGGGGGCAGCCCCTCTTAATTTAATCAGTAGAGGGTACTCTGTTAATAGGCAAGGTCCTGATGGTATCCATCCTAGAGTTCTTAAAGAATTCAAATGGAAACTGCAGATGTTCTAACAAAAATATGTAACATGTCCCCAAGTTTAGCCTCTGTACCAGAGGATTGAAAAGTGGCCAATGTAACACCAATTTTAACAAGAGATCGGGGGGGGGGGGGTCTGGGAAATTACAGACTGGTTAGTTTAATATCCACTCCAGGTAGATTGGTGGAAGTGTTATTAAAGATAAAATTGTCAAGCACATAGGAGGACAAGTCTTGTTGAAAAGGAATCAACATGGCTTCCACAGAGTTATCTCTTGTCTTATTAACCATTTAAAGTAGGCTGAGCATATGAAAAGGAGGACAGGGCTCATGTAACTTTAACAGTTGTAGAGAAAAGGGAATTTCAGCCAGTGTCATTTGTATGCAATTAGTTCCTGGTGAAATTCCTTCTTCATCACAACAGTTAAAGTTGCAGGGCCCTGCCTTCTTTTGTATATGGTCACTCCAGTATAGTGCCTGCAACTTTAACTGTTGTGATGAAGAGGGGATTTCACCAGGAACTAACTGCATACAAATGACACTGGCTGAAATTCCCTTTTCTCTGCAACTGTTAAAGTTACATGAGCCCTGACCTCCTTTTCATATGCTCAGCCTACCTTTTAGTTGCTCTGAGCAAGCCAGAGGGCAGAGCCAGAGGGCAGTAAACCACATCAGCCAATGAAAGTGGCCGACATGGCTCTTCAGAAAGCTCAAGCAATGACAATGGGTGGGGACGGGGTGAGTGAGATGTGGCAATCTGGGGTGGGGGTGGTATTTGTGGTGGCAATGATGGGGGTCGAATACAGCAGTGGGGGTGACAGGGCAGTAATAGCTACTTTTAATCTGCTGGTCTATGACCGTAATAAATTATATATATATAGGGGACAGTGGTGCACGTGTGTGCACCAGCATTGAGGGCTTCTCTATAGTTAGCAAAAATCCCGCAGCCTTACCAGGGCTTTGTCTTGCAGAGTTTTTGTGGGTTTAACAATTGGCACAATACACATGTTCCCCTACTCCCATGTTTTTGTCAATTCCTTCTCCTATGTTTCAACTATACCACCGACAGATGGCAATGCTTGATTGCATGATTTTGATTTATTACAGCATTTTCAGCGTTTTTCAATGGCGGATTCCCACTTGAAAATGGTGGGAAAGACATTGGGGGATGATGACATCACGAAAAGGACCTACCAACTTCTATGAGTGACCAATCAATGGCTCATGTGAAGACACTCAGTGTGAGTGTCAATAAACAGGCAGACAGGAGTGAGAGTGTCAATAAGCAAATAGGCATTGTTTGCTTGGACTTGCAAAAGGCTTTTATCAAAGCCCCCCACCAAAGACTCTTGAGAAACCTTAGCAGTCATGGCATAAGAGGAGGCGAGGTCTTCTTACACATTAGTAACTTGTTAAAGAACAAAAAGTAGAGAGTAGGAATAAATGGTAAATTCTCCCAATGAATGGATGTTAACAGTGAGGTCCCACAGAGATCTGTATTAGAACCAACACTTTTCAACTTTTTTATCAATGATCTGAAATTAGAAGTATGCAGTGAGGTGTCCAAGTTTGTGGGTGGCGCCAAATTATTTAGGGTGGCTAAAACAAAAAGGGATTGAGAAGAATTGCAAAAGGATCTCTCCAAACTAGGTGAATGGGCATCAAAATGGCAAATACAGTTCAAATGTAAGCAAGTGGGGAGCTCTGACTACCACCATTCAGCTTCATGGGATGTAGAGGCTTCATTTTGGTTGGGAGTCATTGTTTATATAAACATTGTTCTTGAAAAATCTGTGACAACAGGGTATGTTCATGCACTTCTAAATCACATCCCTGTGGTGTGGGTATTAGCAGAGGGACAGCGAAAATGGATACTGAGAGCCCTTATATTTGAAAAGAGTCATTGTTCAAGCTTGGAAGGCTAAACACCCACTACCTATCATTTAGTGGACTGAAGATCTTACTGCTCTTGCTACATTAGAATGTCTTTCCTATAGCTCTTCAGTTTCGTATGGATGGTTATTTAGATATATGGACTGCTTATATTAATGTATATGTTTGAAATAGAAGTGTCAACTCCTTCTTTTTCCCTATTTTTCTTCCTCTTCTATTAAGAGTGATGCAAAGTATTATTGTGTATGGTTATGTTTGATTATATGTCCTTTTTAATATTCATTTTTCTCAATCTCGCTCTTTGTGCCCCCCTTTTCTTTTGAGAGAGAGAGAGAGAGAGAACAGTGAGGTGGTCAAGTATGCTGGTGACACCAGATTATTTAGGGTGGTTAAAAGGGGGGATGGGGAAGAGCCCCAAAATGACATCTCTAAACTGGGTGCATACTAGGCATCAAAATAGCAAATGTAGTTCAATGTATAAAGTGAGGCATGTTGGGTAGCTTATTTTATTTTATTTTTATTTATTACATTTCTATACCACCCAATAGCCAAACTCTCTGGTCAGTTCACAAAAGTTAAAACCATCAACAAGACTCAAAGTATAAAACAGCCTAAGAACACAACATAAAAATACAATATAAAAGCACAACCAGGGTAAAACCACACAGCAATGCAGATTTAAAATACAGATCTAAAACAGCAGAGTTAAAAGACTATGATAATAAACTGTTAAAATACTGTGAAGATAAGAAGGTCTTCACCTGGAATCAAAAGGAGTATAATGTAGGTGCCAAGCGAACCTCTCTAGGGAGCTCATTCCACAGCTGAGTTGCCACAACAGGGAAGGCCCTCCTCCTGGTAGCCACCTGCCTCATTTCCTTTGGAGCTTCTTTTTCTGGCTACTACCATTCTGTTTTGTGGGATGATCCTGGGTTCTCGTATTATTGGAGAGGGCGAAAACTGTCTCCCTATCCACTTCCTCCACACTGTGCGTAATCTTGTACACCTCTATCAGGTTTCCCCTCTGTTTGCCTAAACAGTTCATAACATTATAACCCTTCCTCATAGGAGAGTTGCTCCAGCCCCTTGATCATTTTGGTTGCCCTTTCCTGTACATTTTTTTGTGCAGAGAGAGGCATGATGATGGGGACAACATTTGCCTATCTCCAGTCTTCCGACACCTCACCTTTTCTCTAGGAGCTCTGAAAGGTCGTTATCACACGGGCGGTTTTAAGTAGGGATGTGTATCATTAAAATGTACAATAATGATACGATAAGGTCATTATCATGCATGTTTTTAACGATGACGATACGATAGAAAATCCTACAATAATCATCGGAGACGATAATTTTCGGGTGATTTTATCGTTTATCGGACTGCCATATAAAATATACCTATAACTTCTGTATTTTAAAAGTTAGAGGCTTGAAACTTGGTCTCAGTACTTCTGGGATATGCCTAAGTATGTGTATGAAATTTGAGATCGATCCCTCCAACCCTCGATTTTATATGAATTTATTAAAGATCGTTTCCATTCTGACAGATCAGAATGACAGCTTGCCAGACCTGTCAGAACGGAAACGATATTTAAAAAAATAATATAAAATCGAGGGTTGGAAGGATCGATCTCAAATTTCATACACATACTTAGGCATACCCCAGAAGCACTGTGACCAAGTTTCAAGCCTCTAACTTTTAAAATACAGAAGTTATAGGCATTTTTCTTTCTGCCAAAAATATCATTTTTAACGATAATTATCGTGAAGATGATACAGATCACCTACGATATGAATGAAGGCAATATTTTTTTTGGTCCAAAATGATGATAACGATAAAAAATTATATTTTCTGGCATGCACACTCTTAGTTTTAAGCACACCCACCTCGGCTTTGCTCCACTTCTTCCGTGCTGGGTTCGCATGATGTCGTTCCCCTCTTGCTGCTCTCCTGCCCTGAGGTCGCAGGTTTTAGTTTCTGTTTCGATTTATCCCTCAATGGGCAAAGTCCAAAACAGGCAAAGTTCAACAGGCCAAGCTGAGGTATCGCAGCAGTACCAACCATGTGTGATTTAAAATGCTAGACTCTAATACCAAACGGAGGGGGAACTCATAGAAGCAACCCGGGGGGGGGGGGGGAACTAGTAGGTGTGATAAAGCCCATAGATTATGGGCAGCAGCTCTGAAATAGCATTTGCAAGCTCCTTCAACACTCAAGGATGCAATTTATCTGGCCCTTCAGACTTCAACACATTTGAAGTAGCTAAATGCTAAAGATATCCTTACTTACTTTGGGCTGCAAGCCCTTCCATATAACATTTGTTCTACTTCTCCCAGGTTGAACACAACCCGGGAGAGTAATTCCATCTTCTCTCCATCACCTTTTAATGATCCACCATCTTCTTTAAGCAGTGGACTTACCCCTTCCTTGATCTTCTTCTTGCTGTTAAGATAGCCCCAAAAGCCCTTTATTTGTTTTTAGCATCTCTTGCCAGCCTTAGCTCATTCTATGTCTTTGCTTTCCTGGCATATTTGGACTACTCTATTGTACTCCTCTTTGGTAATATGTCCCTCCTTCCATCTCCTATACATGGACACTTTGGAGTCTCAGCTAAGCAGAGAATATCCTGTGCCACCACACAGGATTCTTAAATGTATATATATATATATATATATATTTCCTTCTCATGAGAACAGGTTGTGGTTGTGAGTGCCATCACATGGGGGAAATTGTGTTTCCTTACCATCGCTTCTCCGCACTTCCTCATTCTTCCCAGAGGGGAAAGTGCAGAGACCACATCGCCCATTCAGAGGCTGTTTTTATCACAGCACTTTTCCTGCACACAGCAGGAGATTGTGGCACATTCCATTAAAAAGTTGGAATAAAAGGGTCTATTTTGCTAAGGAAAAATGAGTGGAAGAAGCGGGAGGCATGCAGGAGGCGGACGTCGTCATCTAAAGGACACACGCACATCCGTAAGTGGGCAGGAGCGAGTGTGCAATAAAATGCTTGTCTGATGAACTTCTGTCTTCAGTATTTCAGTTTTCAGGATCTCCCCACCCACTGCTCGAATGCTTTTTTCCTTCAGCCACTGTATCTTACCCAACTTTTCTCTGAGGTTTTTGAAACTGGCTTCCTGAAAGTCCAAGGTATGCATCTGACTAAGCTCAGTTTTCACAACCCTCTCTAGCACAAATTCCAAGATGATATGGTAACTTTCCCTTAAGGTTCCTGCCACTGCATCTAGCATTTTGTCCCAGTTGGTCAGGATTACATCCAGGACAGCAGATCCCCTTGAATCTAACTGGACACTGTGGTCTGTTCTTCTCCCTCTCTTATGGGAGGCATGGAGGGTTTGCTGGAATTCTAAAGCCCAAATTTGTTTTCCTTAGTTACATGTGAAACAAACAACTCTTACACTCAGAAAGCATCCCAGTATCCCCATTCTCTTCTACAGTGAACAGAATGGTTATGTCGTTATTCACTCTTACTTGGTGGCAATACTCTTTGGCAGTGCTGCCAATCGCATTCTAAATCTGTGGCATGAATCTCTTCCAGTGGAATCGGCACATGATTCCTTCTAACAGAAACCTCCAGGCAGCATAAAACACCTTGAATATCAAGGATGGATAGTAGCATGCTGTTCTAGCTGTATATGGGTTATATCACGGGATATATAGGCAAGAAGATTTTATGGACTGCACACTTCTTGAAGAAGCAAGGCCATTGTTTCTGCGTTACAACACATAGGCATCTTGGGAAATGTATTTCTTCTTGCATGGGAGTGCTTCCAAAAGGTTTTTTTTTTAAAAGATCCCACCACACATGTACTTGTGAGAAACTGAAAGATAGCAGCACCATTTCTGAATCAGACCTGCCCAGATCTATAAGCTTATCCTGTTCTCCTAGCAAGCTATTCCTTCTTTGCTTGCTCTTTCCCACAGCCCACAGCGCTAATGTTATAAAGAAAGAAAGAGTAGGAGTGTAACACAAAGGGAAATTGTCTGGCCCTGCCTCTCATTCGTTAAGCAGAGCCCACTTCTTGGCAGGCCAGACAGCTCCTCTTCAGACCAAATTGAAAAAAATCAGCTTTGGGATTTTTGTTTATTTCTGAGGGTGTTTTCCCCCTTTCGTTTCTCTGCAAAATTCTTAAGTAAAATATATCACAGGTTCCAGTGTCCATAAAAATTGGACTGTTTTTATTTTAATTTTGAAAACAATTTCAGTGCCTCTGATGAGGAGCCAAGAAGGAGGTACGGCTGGGTCATCCATCCTGGCTGGCAGACAGAATTCCATCTGCCAAGATCTGAAATGAGAGACTAAATGTTGATGAAGTCAGAAGAGGAAGAGTTCTCCACTGAGCCTCCACTGCCAGGGCTTCAGCAGCTCTCTAGAGACAGACAGGAAAGTAGCAAGGTTGGCATCCCTGGGGAATGCGCCCCTCCTTCCCTCCATATTCAGAACACTGAATATGAAATGCCAGAGGAGCGATCAATCTTACTTTGACAGCACAAGGAGCTTCATTTGTTAGGGCAGGATGGGAAGGGGGCTGCTCAGATGCATTCGCTGATTCTTCAAAACACAGTTCACCGCAGCAGCTTTACTACTCCTCATTTCACTGCCATGTCAACTCAGTGCACAGGAAGAGAGACACAAGTCCACAATGATCTTCTTTGTAGAGGGTGGGGGGGTGAGGGGTAGGGGCTGGAATGGTGGGAGAAAGGAAGTGTGGTGCACATTTTCACAGCTGTATTTACACACACACACACACACACACACATCCAAACACAGATCAATGTTAACATTTGGGGTCACTTCACCAGCTGAGAAACAGCCATTGTGTTTATTGAGCTGTTTTCTACCTGCTGCTCTCAGCCCTAATGCAGCTCTTCCATACTGACCATTACTCATCAGGTTCAGGGACTCAAACTTCACTAGTATCTGGAAGAATGGCCCCCACCCCCTTCCCGGATTTAACTGAAGACACTTTCCAAAGGGCCCAACATGATGTCCTTGGGTATTGATCCTGCCACTTCATCATACTGGTTCATGAGGTGGCTAAAAATCATAGTAAAAATAGTAACAATGAACAGATAAATCAATGACAACAATTAAAACAAATGAATGTTGCAGGATAAAAACAGCAGGAGCACTGAGTGACATTACAAGTTGAGGAGAGCAGCAGTATTTTCAGACCCTTTCTGAAGATTGTCAGAGATGAAGCCTGCTAAATGGACATAGGAAGCTGCCGTATATACCAAGTCAGACCATTGGTCCATCTAGCTCAGTATTGTCTATTCTGACTGGCAGCAGCTCTCCAGGGCTCTAGACAGGAATCTTCCCAGCACTACCTAGAGATGTCAGGGTTTGACCTAGAGATCTTCTGCATGCAAAGCAAGAGCCATCAACTTTATTTCAGAGACTGGGGCACTCTGGCCATTGCTTTCAAGATGATCTTGAAGGTTGGGCAGGTTCATCTGGGAGCAGGTGACCCTTCAGGTACCATGATCTGACAACATCATTTAGGGCTTTAAAACTTAAGACCAGCAATTTTACTTGTGTCCAGAAACAAATTGGCAGCCAGTGTGGCTCTTTAAGAACTGGCAAGATATGTTGCCTAATGCACCTGCCAGTTAGCAGCCTAGATGCTTCACTGGCAATTGTTCCAATTCTACCCTGTTTCTCACTGTTCTAAACCTTTCTCAAAGGCAGTGCCACATTTTAATCTGGGTCTTATTATATTATTACAGCCCGGTGGGCAAAGCTGAACCATTGAGAGAAACTAGAGATTCAGTATCCTAATGGAAATGAATGAAATGGTTTATTGTGGCTCAAGTTCCAACATAAAATGAAGGCAAAAAAACAAACACTACAATGGAATAAGTGAACGAGTAAAAACGTATATGTCAATTAATAATTATTCCAAAAGATAATTGGCAAAGCAACCATTGCAGAATAAGCTGAATAGGACTAATACAGTAAGGGACTGAAAATCAAAATAACAATTGCAAACTTATAGTGCAGAACACAATCCAACCAATCAGTAAAACCACAGGTGGACTTTGAACTTAATGTTCTCTCAATTTCAAAAGTTAAAACATCAAACTCCTTCTTGACTTCTTACCATGTTAATTAGTCACCCATATTAATAACATACTCCATTCTCATTATCAAATCCTAAGAAAATAGCATCCCAACATCTTCTAGTGGCATCTTGTGAGTTCGTTGCTCTCTTATTAACCCATGCACTAACAATTTGCCCATGCAACTTGCCACTTCTCAATCTCAACAGGAAGGTGCAAACATTTTAACTGCAGGTTTACTGCAGGTTCCATTTTATCCACCATGGCTGCCTTGAAGTTTGCTGAATTCAGTAGACTTTGTTCCTAGAAAGAAGAAGCATGTTGCAGTATTCCAAGCAGAAAGTAGAAGCATGTTGCAGTATTCCAAGCAGAAAGTAGAAGCATGTTGCAGTATTCCAAGCAGAAAGTAGAAGCATGTTGCAGTATTCCAAACTAGATGTTGTCAAGATGTATACAACTCTGATAGATCAGGTTTTCCAGAAAAGGCTGCAGTTGGCAAACTGTCTGAAGATGATTAAAAAGTGTTGTGGGTCACATAATACCTGGGGCTAATAGCACATACATGTTGCGAACCTGACTCTTGGGGTGAGGGTACCACCCCATCAATAACAGGCAAAATTCAATTCTCTGAGCATCCATATCACAAGAATATCTTGGTCTTATTTGGACTGAGCTTAATTCTATTGGCTCTCATCCATTCCACTACAGCTCCACCTGAAGTAAATTAAAAGGAGAGATAGAGCTGAGCATCACCAGTAGTCTGCTGAAATATTACCCCAATCTCCAGACAATCTGTCCTAAAGTAAATGTTGAATAGCGTAGGAGACAGAATGGGCAATACATGCCAAGAGGTCATGGAGCAGTGCTCCATACACATTTTCTGAAACCAGCCACTGATAGGAACCCAGCCACTGGATCATGGTGCCCCACTTCCTAATTTGGTCAACTGACTGATATAATGACTGATGGTAACAAAAGCTGCTGAGAGGTCTAGGGACATGTGAGAATTTTGTTTATGTTTCTAAATTCTGTGAACATGTCCCATGCACAATCCCAAACACAAATGAGTTCAGGCACACTTGACTGTGGAACTTGCATTTTTCCAAAATTGCATTTACATTGTTAAAATGCAGGTTATTTTCTCTCTCTCAAAAATTTGCATTTTTACACTTTATTCTGTGGGGCAAAAATCATTCATTTGAGTTCACTCTTTTTTAAAAAGTGCATTTTTTCCATTTGAAAGGCACACTTTTCCCATTGGAACAAAACCAAAACAGAGCACAACTGAGCCCAGGAAACAAGGCAGTCAGTTTTGTCAGCCCTCCCAGTAGGGTTGTGTGCCATAAGGACCCTATGCCACACTGTCCCCACCCTTGTCCCACTGCCCTGAGAAGCTGGTGGAAGAACAAAGTGCCCTTTGCATCGCATGGTCACTATTTCCCATAAAAAGGTGCCCCAATAGTTTTGCTTTGCTGTGGCTGCCACAGCTTCTCTCTTTGGTTTCTCTGCCTCCACTTAGAGTTTTGTAGGTACAGATACACTTATTTTCAGATAATTTAATTTCTGAAATGCACAGTTATTCACAGAGGTACAGCTGTGTTGGTGCAATAGCTGAGCACCCAGACTGGTTGGCAATGGTCAACAAGTGAAGGACAGACCCCTATTTCCTGCCCACAGAGTCACTCTCTCCACTTAAGGTGAAAGCTGAAGGCAGGGAAGAAAGGTTGCCCAACCAGTAATGCAGGATGAACCCACTTCCACCAATATGAGTCATGATTGCATGCAACTTGCCCACACAGAAATCAGTGCAGGGACAGCGCAAGACACAACAATGTTGTCATGGTATGCACCTGCAAAATACCAGACTATAGAGCAGAAATCACATGAGGACTATGGATTGGTAAGTGTGTCCTGTGCCATGTAAGTGAGCCAAGCATTGCAGTAATGGGGTTGGGTTGTGTGTGTGGCTGGGTGAGAGAAACCTAGCATAGATTCTTTCTCTCTCTCTCTCTCTCTCTCTCTCTCTCTCTTTCTTTCTTTTTAGCCACCATTTACCACGCCCCAAGTAGGTGATGGCATATCACAGCACTGTGTCTCTTTAAAGAAGGGGCAAGCTTGGTGAAGAGCTTGGACTACACTACTTTCTCTTCCCCCCCCCCCACTCCACCAAAGCTAACCAAATAGGGCAGCAAAATGGAGAGATTGGTTTCATTTCAACCCAGAATGTCTCAGTCAAAAACCCAAGCTGGAAATTGGAATGAAATGGGTCTTGATCATCAGTTGTTTTCTAGTAAGGCAACTTCTCACAAGAGTGCCTGTAAGGGGAAATCACATTGCTTTAGTGGGGCTTGGCTTCCTGTTTGTCTGCATTACACAACCGGAGAGAGGCAACCACATGCTCTATAATTGAAAACTTCCCCTCCTCTTGGTGCTGATGGCCTTGAATGGGACAACAGCCTCTAGTGGGTGCTTTGTAGTAGGGCTGTGAACAGATCTGGACCCAGATCCCGAATACAGACCAGATTGGGGTGATCTGGATCTCCCGAATCTGGATCCAAACTGGATCGGGGGAGGTCCAGATAATTCCAGACTGGATCGGATCGTTCTGGATCGTTCCGGATTGATCCGGAGATCCGGGGCCCATTGGCCTTCAGGTCCCTGAGTGCCGGCTATGCAGCTGGCACCCAGGGATGCCATGCTGGTGGTGAGTCCATTGGACTCACCACCCTCCCCCACGCTCCCTACTTACCTGCTGCCTTGTTGCCGCCGCTGCCATCCTCTGCTGCCGTCTGCTGGCCGCCGCTGCTTCTGCTCTACTGAGAACCAGGTGATTGCCATGTGGCTGTGCGTGACCCCCCATGATCTCTGAAATGCCTACACCTCCCAGCATGCCTTCAGTGGTCTGCAGGTGACCCAAACCTCTGAGAGGTGCTTCCTTGACAGTTGCTAGGAGTTGTAGGCATGCTGGGAGTTGTGGCATCATCCTAGGATTTGTTTTTAATCATTTAAAAATAGTTCAACCACAGAAATTCTGGTTTGGGAATTTTTTTATATACATTATACACAAAGACCTATCAGAGCCCCAAATGTCAAGGTTGTAGCTCATCTGGAAGTGGGTAGACATTTCTGGACATACAAACCCACACACATACTTTCAGCTTTATAGGTAGAGTGGAAGAGAGAATTATATTGTCCATCCTTGACCTTACAGTCCCAGGGCAGGATACGTATATGTGCAATTATCAGCATTAGAAGGAAATCATATTCTGTCAGAATATAGAGGGGGGAGAGCAACACAGCCTGCAGGCTACCTCCTATTGTACCCGCCACTATGAAACATGGTGGCAGCAAAAATTGGTGATTTACCATCAAATGTTGGCAGCAAACAGCTACAGAGGCTTTCAAAGGAAAAGCCTTAATAGTGGCTTGCTGCTGAAATTCAGGGGTCTTCTGCCAGTTTTTTGGCTGCCATCACCAGATTTCAGTGGCACTATGGTGGTGGCACGAGTGCTGCCTGAGGGGATAGGTAGAGGGGATGGAAAGTAGCCCCCAGGGCCCCCAAAGTTGCCCTGATATAGAGGTTCCCCAATGAATATCTAATGGCAGGATTGCTTTCTGGAGATTTCCTCATGGATGTCTGCTCACCGCCTCAAGACTGAAATCTTGATTTTTCCATCCTGACCACCCTTCTTCCTTTCCCTCTCTACCTCCCCTCTGTCTTCAAAGCACCCAGTTGGTCCCTGTCCCTATTGCCAGGGACCTGGGAGTCCTGGTGGATGACCATCTCTTGCTGTGTCCCTTTAATGTGAACATAGTGAGGGCCTGCAATTTCCATCTACTGAACATTCACTGGATTCACAGGTTCCTGCCTCAGGTGACTGCGGACCTCTTGGTATGGGTCTTGGTTGTCTCACACCTAGATTACTGTAATAGTCTCCTAGCAGGTCTTCCTCTTTTCTCTCTCTCTCTGTCCTTTGATCCTGGTCCAGAATAGTGCTATTAGGACTGTTCTGGACCTCCCCTGATTTGCCCATACCTCCTTCTATGGTAGGGCCTTGCACTGGCTTCCATTGAAGGCCAGGGTCCAATTTAAGATCATGGTCCTGGCCTTTAAGGCCCTATGTTGGCACTACCCAGTTTACCTTTTCTCCCTTTTGTCCTGGTATGTCCCAGGCCAGGCCCTCCTGACCTGTTCTACCTCACGGATCATGGTGTCACAATATTGTGCATTCTAGGACCTTGTCCCACGACTGTGTAATTCACTCCCCCTGCCACTGCAGTTAACTGAGAGCCTGAAGGTGTTCAAGAAATGTTTGAAAACCTTTCTTTTTTTAATAGAGGTGGTTGGCTTGTTGTTCCTGAGGTAGAGCATGTGGTGGCCACTACACATTTTATATGGGTTGTATTTTAAGGGTTTCTTGTTATATTATTTTAAATCCAGTTAAGGTCTTTTATTAGAATTATTGTATTTATTGCATTTTTGGAAATTGCTGACCTATTTTTTTCATGTAACAAAGCTCTATATAAATAAATGTTGTTGGTGTTATAGCAAATATTCCCCCTGCCTTCCTAAAAATGCATTATGTATCTCCCTATTTACTTTCCTGCATGCCCTATTGAGACAAATGGGTTGGCTTCTCTCACTTCCAAACCTTTAGGGCAGCAACTTGGAAAACAGATCTATATCATAAGCCAGTGTTCCCATGTGGTGTGAAAATCAGCCAAGATCTGTATAACAGCATTGCCTTTTTACAACCCAAGTCCATTTTTCCCCAGGTGGATCATGAGGACCTTCAGGGGCTGCACACTTTGTTCCCTGTGAACCAAGATCAGAAACAGCCAGCTCCAAGTCATGCCACAGTGGCTCAGGCAACTGAATTCAGTGGTCTGGCTCAGGTCCAGACACAATCCCATATGGATTCACTATCCTTTTGCCCCTGAAGGCCGCAGATATGTGTATGAATGCCTGCACACATGTGAGTTCACAGGCACAGCCCTTCCCAACCCCCAGTGTTCTCAGAAGTTCAAACTGTGTCCACATGCTCTCACCCCCATCCATTTAACCAATCTGTTAAAAAACACAAATTAATAATGTAACCAAACATTATGAATGTTGCAGTTGGTCCTGCCCAACCAGCATACTCCTCATTTCAAAGCAGGAAGAAGGCAGATCTAGCTTTCAAATGCCCTTGAACATCATTTGTTTAAGGACTAAATCTGTCTGCCCTGGAAACCAGGACTACCACCACTATCAGTGAGCTCCAAAGCAGTGGGTATCCAAATCCAGCCTTTACAATGACCTCTTGGTCACTGACCAGAATTGAAATTTGGTAATTCTTGTGGAAGAAGAGAGGTCCTAGGGCATCCCTCTTACTTATGGATAATCTTTGAGTGCCTAGACGGGGCATATGTCAGGATCCCAGCTGGCCAATAGCATGCAATTGCTTTCCTACATGATGTTTGGTTTTAGACCAACAAAATTGGATGCCACTGTAACCCTTTACCTAGAGGGGTGGTGGGCTTTCCCTTACTGGAAGGCTTCAGGCAGAGTCTGGGCAGCCATTGGATAGGGATGCTCTAGCTCTGGATTTCACAGAATCATAGAATTGTGGAGTTGGAAGGGATCACAAGGATCATCTAGTCCAACCCTCTGCAATGTGCCATCCATGAGAAGTGGCTATTCAGCCTCTTCTTAAAAACCTCCAGAGATGGAGAACCCACAACCTCCATATGTAGACTGTTCCACTGTTGTTCAGATCTTACCATCAGGAAGTTTTTCCTTATAGTTAATTGGAATCTAGGTAGCTGCAACTTGTATGCATTATTTTGGGCTCTAATTTCTGTGGCCATGGAAAATAGTTCTTGACCATCTTCCCTGTGGCACCCTTTTATGTACCTGGACACTGCTAACATGTCTCTCCTCTTTCTTTTTACTTAATTACTGGGATCCTCTTTTCCCCCCTTTCTTGAGGAGGGGGGCTACATTTGCTCTTCTCCAATCCTCTGGCACTTCCCCAGTTCTCCAGCATTTCTCAAAGATAATTGGCAGAGGTCCTGACAGCTCTTCAGCCAGTTCTTTCAATATTCTGGGGTGTATTTCATCAGGGCCTAGGGACTTGAAGACATTCAAATTGGTTAGAAGTTCCTGTACCACATCCTTACTGATCCGCACCCTCCCCTGTTGTGTTTGTTCCCAGTCTATTCCATTCAATTCATCATTCCCTTTGAATGTAAAGAAAGAGGCAAAATAGGAGTTGAGTTCCTCTACTTTCTCTTGGTCATCTGTTAAGATTTCTCCATTTGCTTTAAATAGTGAGCCCACTGCCAGGTGTTACGTGTTTGGGGGCAGTCCAGGGATCCCTTATAATTCAGTGTCTCTAAGTAAAAGAGATTAAGAATTCCCCCACCCCTGTAATTCCTAAATGGGCAACCTTTTGTCCTACAAGGCCTGAGAGGATAGAAGGAAATGAAGTTGGGGAAGGCTGAACCTGGCAGAAAAGGAGAGTGGCTTTTGTCTTGCAAAAAGAGATCTGCTGGGCAGCTGAAGAGGAAGCAGGGTTTGCTTGGAGTTGGGTTGCTGTAGGCCTTGATCTGAACAGAGTGTAAAGAAGACCTTAAAAAAGAAACACCACAAGTTGCAGGGGCCCTGCCTTCTTTTGCATATGGTCACTCTAGTATAGTGCCTGCATCTTTAACTGTTGTGATGAAGAGGGAATTCCACCAGGAATGAATTGCATACAAATGACACTGGCTGAAATTCTCTTTTCTCTACAACTGTGAAAGTCACATGAGCCCTGACCTGGATTTTATCTGGTCACCCTACATCCACCAATGAGGCCTGGGCTCTGGAAGACTTGCCCTGGCAGCAGAAGGAGCAGTTCCTTCCTGCTAGCAGAACAATTGGAGAGGAGGTTTTTTCCGGTGCCCCTGAAGCTAGGGTGACCATATTTGGGAAACCTGTGGGCAGGGCAGGAAAGTGACTTTTCAGGGCCTCTGGAAAAAGCGTCATCCCCCACCCCGCCACCTTAAAGGCCCCAATTGGAGTGGAGGAGGGGAAAGTGTGTCATTTCTGCCCCCCCACTACTCCAATCAGGGCCTTTTCTATAATCTCCGGGAATGACACACTTTCCCATTTAAAGTCCTGATTGGAGCAGTGGAAGGGAAATGATGCGCCTCCAGAAAGCACATCGTTCCCTCCCAAAATGCTAATGGCGGCCTTAAAGGGGAAAGTTTGTCTTTCCAGGACAATATAGAAAATCACAGAAAATCCCCCCTGACATCCAGAATAGAACAAAAACCAGGACAAATCCGGGGAAATCCTGACAGTAGGTCACCCTACCTGAAGCACCATCGGTCTGGGCAAGTAAAGAAGCAGGAGAGTGAATCATGGGTTGGCTGGGCAGCTGGGATGGGAGGAATTCCAATATTCTTGCAAAACAGAAGGGGGAATTCTGCTCCCCCTGGGCCCTGCTGGATTTTTCCTCCCTTGCTAGCCTTAACTCATTTTCTGCCTTGGCCTTCCAGACCTCATTCCGATTTCCTGCACGGAGCAGGAGGAAATGGCAATTCTATGATTCAGTGATTTAGCTGGGCGTAAGTCCCACTGAATTCAGCAGCATGTCCTTCTATGTAGAGACATGCACGGGATCCCTCTTCAGGAGTTGAAAATGGGCTTGACAATTTCTATTGCAATGTTGAATGTGTGCTGCTGGGTGTACTGCTTCAGCTGTTACTACTTCCAATGTACCTGCAGAAAAAAGTGTACTCTGTATTGTTTGCTGTTGTTCTTTTCACCACAAGTCTACCGATGTGGCAACTGATGATACAAGCAGGGGGTGCTCATGTACTTGTGATGAAAGGAACTCTCATGATACACAGTACATTCTTTTATCTATAGAGATTGATCTCCCACTAGAAAATTGCAATGTTTGAAGTATTCCCCACAAAAAAATTAATATGGGCACATAAAGGAATCACTTAAGCAGACCATCTGGAAAACTGTTATTAATTCAGACAACTATTTCTGCAGCACACATACACCCTGATCCTTGCTTCTTTACAGAGATCTGTTGTGTGCTCAGATGCGTACATGAATCTCTGATAAGCCTGGTGGACCCCACTAATTTCATTGGAAGAAGCTGATCCATATTCACAAAGGACACGTGGATTAGACACCTCCATTGAAATGAATGGGGAAGTAGCATTCTACATGCATTTAGACTTACATCCTAAGCCAAAAACAGAAGGAGAATTATGAAGAAATTACATCCACTGAAATCTTCCATTCTCATATTTTAGATTTGGGCCTCCTCTTCACGATGCTGGGTGCACCGCGCAGTGGCAGCTGGTGCCGCCACTGCCATCTACACCGGAAGGAGCACCAAGGCAGCTTTTCCTGGCGCTGCCGCTACTGGGCGCACAGCTGCCCAAGGGTGGCAGGGAGCATCGCGCCCCCCCTCCCTCGGTAAGTGTATTTTATTTTTTAAAAAAATGTGGAGGGGGGGTCCTGCAGCGGTAATGTTTTATTCTATTTTTCATTTATTTATTTATTTATTTATTTAAATGGAGTGGGAAAGAAGGGAGGGAGGTCTGTGGAGGGGCGGAGGTGGTGCAGTGACCTTATGGCTCGCTGGTCCACCCCCTGCCCAGCCCATGGCGACCAATCAGTGTTCGCCATAGACTGGGCAGGCCTCCCAGAAGCTCCGGAGCAACAGCGACAGATGGCAAAAGCCATCGTCTTATCGCTCAAACCTAAAAACATCAGGCTAAATGCCCAACTTTTTTAGTGCAGAGCTTTGGGGGTTTTGCCCCTAGATGGTTTCACAGTGGCGGCAGCATCATGTAATCCACCTGCCGCCACTCCGAAGCCACCACTACAGAAAGTGCCTATCTAGAGGCACCCTCAGAGAGAAACTATATAAAGTTCTTCACAATCCTTCTCACCCCTTTCAAGTGTCTCATCAGTAATTAACATTCCCATTTTACAGGTTTAAAGAAGTGAGTCTGAGTGATAATGACTTGTCCAAAAGTGTTGTGCTGTGTTTGCCCCGGTTCTCAATCCATGGGGCCTCGCATACCGACTCTTTCTTTCAACCTATCTAATTTTAATTGGCCAAGTGAAAATTAACTAGAGAAACTGAGTGGCAGCATAGAACTAAATGATCAGAGCCTTTCCCCAATGCCCAACAAGTTAACCAAGTGTTCTGAAACTTGATGTGCTTCTCCATGATAATAAGAAAAATTAACTTGCATCTGAAATTTGAATGTGACCATTCTCTTCAAGGTCACCAAAAGTCATCAGCGATTCTATCAGAAATTAACCGTCCAAATGCATATTAAAAGAAACAATATACCCCAAATATATGGATTTCCTTGTATGCATAGGACACACTCCATAGGAAACCTCCAGCTAAGAGAAGGAAAGGTTACTTAAGGTTATGAATTGCATTTATCAGATGTTACCCAAGAACATTTTCATATATTTGTTTACTAGTTGGCAATTACAAATATTACAGTAGCTTTCTGTTACATGTAGCCTACCAGAAAAAGGGGCCCATACTTATAGTGTATGGTTGGCAGAAAATGGCTAAAATAATACATATTCCATCTTCTTTTGTAAAAGAGTATTAAATAGCGATATCATAACAATACATAAAACTAATTGATGTGCATGCAGGAACAGTGAACATTGCCTTGTCTAGGACAAATATAATTCACTGAACCACAAATTCATTGAAGCAATAGATTCAATGAAAGTACCGTAGCTTTAAGTATGGGCACCAAAATTTCAAGTAGGATCTGAAAGAGCCAAATTTGCAATATTAAAGCCAACTATTGTTGACGGGGGCTCTCAAATTCCAATGGCAGGTCTGCTGTGGATTTAGCCAGTTGCTATGAATGTCACATAAATTGTTTTGTTCTTTCCTGCTCTTATTACTCTTTTACTATTATAGGTATAAAGCTATATGGCTATTGAATAGAGGTGGACATCTTGGCAAATCTAACTCTGGCTAATTAAGTAGAATTGTAACTATAACAAATAAACCGCATGGGACTGCTAGGCAGGAAATATGCTTTTTGCCATTGGTTATCTGGCTTGTAACTAACTATTTGAATCTTTGGTATACATTTAAATCTTTGGCCCATGTAGCCCAGTAATTTCTGTTCTGACTGGCAGCAATTCTCCACGATCTCAGGCACAGGTCTGTCCCAGGCCATGGTACCTGACCCTTTATCTGGAACTGCTGGGCCCTTCTACATGTTTATTCTGTGGGTCTGTGCTGTGTGCTGTACTCCAACTTTCTGGATCCAGCTAGTGTTTATGAACAATTCAAGTTATTTGTCTAGCTGTACATTACTTTTTCATGGCTTCCAGGCATATTTGCAAAAAGACAAGAATGATTCCATTTCCGGGGGGTGGGGGAAGCGAATGTAAGGTGTGAATTGGCCACTGGGTAAATAACCACCCAGGATACATCATTAATACTTTCCAGAGGAGTGGCTGTGTTTATGTTGTAGCAATACAACAGACTTGTGGCACCTTAAAGATAATATCTGGGTTAATGCATTTTACAGGGGGAAAAAACGTTTAGACTGAAAGTTGGACCAAATCTTCAAAACTTCATAACCAGGAAAATAGCTTAACTTTCAAAGAGTTGTACCTTTTCAAAGTTTTTACCCAGTTCTGTTGAAGACTCACAGAATTCCTTTTGTCAGACATCTCCTCCTTTTGTAAATTCCTTTCTGCTCTGTCTTGCAAAATGGGCCAGTTTCAGTATAGTACGTACAGCACTTTCCTTAAAATGTAAATGTATACCTCAGAATGAGTATCCAAATTTCTTTCTAAGAAATAAACATGCTGACTACTAACCAAATATTTATCTTTTATGATCTGGATAGAGGAGAATATGTTGAAATCAGGGTGGATTTGATTTAAATCAATTTGATTTAAATCATGATTTAAATTATGACTTAAATCACTACCAGGGTGGATTGGATTTAAATTGATTCAAATCATGATTTAAATCACTACTGAGAAAGACTCGATTTAATCATGTGACTTCCCCCCACCTCCCAAAAAGAAGTGCACTCTTCCTTGCTATAAGTTTAATACATATTTTACACAACTCAGAGTTACCAAAGACTCATTCTTGCTGGTATAATCTTAATATTTACAAACAGATGCAGGTTTCATTTTTAGCTTCTTGTGCAGATCTATTCCACTCCCAACAATCTATTCATTGATTTTTTGAAACTTAGCACTTAAAAGGTAAGAGCTTGATTCTGTGTACATAGATTTGCAAAAGAACAATGGGATTGTGATCTCTGCAGACGCAAATTCACAGTTTTGAGAACTGTAAAACCAAGCATCTGTGATAATGTCTTCTAGATAGAAAAATTGCCCAATAATCTTACAGAAACCTCTGGAAGAGCATGACATTGTGAATGGATTAATGGAATTCATTTATCAAAAAATTTAAACATTGCATGAATATACAGCCTCATGCTACATAATTAAAAACTAATCCTTATTTCATGATGAATAACCTTTGGACTATAATGTACCTTAAATAGAAAACTATTTTAGATAGATTTTTCCTCAAAAAGCATTTTATTAAAAAAAAACCGAATTAAATTTTTAAAAATCTGATTTAAATAAAAAAAAAATCATTTTTTTTATTTTTTAAAAATAAATCATTGATTTTTATCCACCCTGATTGAATTACATCTTGACATTCTTCTACATAACTTTGATCATATGGCGCACTGGAAACATCTAGGGGTTGAAGTTTTCCAAAACTCCAAAACATCTAAAAACAGAGGCTTTGTGGGGAAAACATGGTGATCTCTCTCATGTTTGTCGTACTGCTCTAACAGTCAGGAAGTTTTTCCTGATGTCCAGCCAGAATCTGGCTTCCTGTAACTTGAGACCATTATTCCGTGTCCTGCACTCTGGGATGATCAAAAAATGATCCTGGCCCTCCTCTGTGTGACAACTTTTCAAGTACTTGAAGAATGCTATCATGACCCCGCAGTTTTCTTTTTTCCCAGCTAAACATGTCCAGTTCTTCCAATCTCTCCTCATAGGGCTTTGTTTCCAGACCCTTGATCATCCTTGTTTCCCTTCTCTGAACACACTCATTTATCTGCATCCTTTTTGAAGTGTGGCGCCCAGAACTGGACGTAATACTCAAGATGAGGCCTAACCAGTGCCGAATAGAGGGGAACCAGTACCTCACATGATTTGGACACTATACTTCTATTAATGCAGCCCAAAATAGCATTTGCTTTTTTTGCAGCCCCATCACACTGTTGGCTCATATTCAGCTTGTGATCTATAACAATTCCAAGATCCTTCCCACTTGTAGTATTGCTGAGCCAAGTATCCCCCATCTTGTAACTGTACATTTGGGGGGTGGGGGGGATCCTAGGTGAAGAACTTGACATTTATCCCTATTAAATTATACTCTAAGCCTATCTACACTAATGTTATAAACCGTTTTAAAGCAGTAGTGTAGATAGGCTCTGTGTTGTTTTCAATCCAGATCTCTGGCCTATCAAGATCACTTTGAAGTTTGTTTCTGTCTTCCAGGGTATTAGCAATCCCACCTAATTTTGTGTCATCTGCAAATTTGATAAGCATTCCCTGCACCACCTCATCCAAATCATTAATAAAAATGTTGAAGAGCACTGAGTCCAGGACTGAGCCCTGCCGTACCCTGCTCATTACCAGTTTGAGAAGGTACCATTAATAAGCACTCTTTGGCTCAATTCGGATGACACAATAAACAACTTGTGTGGGGAAAACAATCATCAGTTGTTTTGACTATTGTGTCATCTGAATGTTGCCATAGTCAACTCAGCGCTGATGCTCATCCACACCACTGTTGATTATTTATTACCATGTTGTGTGGGGAGTACCCACTAGGGTTAGGGTTAGGGTTAGTCAACCCACCATTGACTATTGTGTTGTCTGAATTGAGCCTTTGAGTCCGATTCTGTAGCCAACTGTGGATCCACCTGATGGTGGTTCCATCTAGCCCACTTTTCATGAGTTTGCTAATCAGAATGTCATGGGGCACTTCGTCAAACGCTTTGCTTCTCATATACAAACCTGCTGAGGTTTTAAGGTCTTCCGAGGGGGGGCATTTCTCACTACTACCACCTTTGTTGGCAATGCGAGAGAGGGCCTTCTCAGTGGCTGCTCCCAGGCTGTGGAACTCCTTCTGAAGGGAGGCTAGGTTGGCTCCCTCTCTGCTGTCCTTCTGCCAGCAAGCAGAGACATTTTTGTTCAAGCAGGCCTTGGGCATATAGGCAGGTCTGGAGGAGGTGAAGCGGAAAAACTCACACTGTGTGTGTCTGTGCAGATTGGCCAGTGCAACTGAAGCACAATGACCCTCATAAATGAGATTCCTCTTTTTCCATTTCCTGCCATGTTGGAAGATGGAGTCATGACATGGCCAAGCTCTTTTAGCAGCTCTTTTCAAGGAGGCTCTGCTAAAAAGTCCAAAGGGATGCCAGCTTACCTGCCACTGTGCTACCTCACAATTGTTGGCACAGCACAGAGACCTGGAGAAAACTGCTGTAAATTAATTAACACCAGACCTCTTGTAGCTGTTCATTTCTGTAAACAAACATTTTAATATACAGTAATTAATTAAATCTGCCACACTGTCCCCTTCTTCCCATTGATCTTTCTCCTGCTCTGTCTCATCCTTTTTTGCTTAGTGAAACATATAGGGGAAATAGACTTGTCCTCTGGCTCTGAAGAAAATGCAGTTGACGGGGAACACCTCACACGTCTTAATCTGCCAGTGTCTTTCTGCGTCCTCTCCCTCCCCCCTCTATCCCTTCCTCCATTTTTCCCTCTGTCTTCCTGGCTAATTCTTCTACCTCATTCCTGCAAAAACATCACTGAATTTGAATCAACTGATCATAAAAATGGGCTGGATTCCTGCATAATTATTTATTATAGTCTCAAGCAGTGCTGTGGCTCTGGAAATCACAGCTTCTGTGCTTGATTTCTGATGAAAATTATCAACATGGTTCACGCAACATGATCCTTGTTAATTTTAGGGTAGCTTTTCCAAACCCAGCGCAAGCTCCTCAGAATGGTTTGGTAACCACACAGAAGCCACTCTGAGCATGCATGGCTTGTTGTTCAGGGTGGCTTGTTTTCAGAATGGCTTGAACCTGGCAGAGTGGTTTGTGCATGTTTGGTTGGAAGGGGCTATAGAGCAGCCTAGCAAGAGTGGCCAACCCCCCCCCCCCCGCCCCTCCTCCTCTAGGTCAGGGCTTCGTTTGACAGCAACTGGCTTTATCCCCTTCTGAACTGCATTAGCACAGTTAACCCTGTATACGTGATTACCGTAAATCTGGGTAAGTGATCACGGTCCCAAATTGGGACCATGGCAATTTGGGAGGGGGTATTTAAGTTTTCCCCGCCCCTGTTTTCATGCCAAAATTGCCCCCCATGCCCCAGTGGGGAATGGTTTTAAAAAAAAGAATTGTGAAGGGTTTTTTTTCTCTCTGTTTTTTACCCCACCCATTTCAGCATGAAAAAGGGAGGGAAGAAACCTTGAACCCCCTCTTCTGAATCACTATGCTCCTCAAATGGAGGAGCACACACATAACCAGAGGTAAGTCAATCACACAGACATGCGTAGCTGTGCCAGGAAGAGGTACAGGCTGTGAGGAGGCTTTTTTGAAGTGTTAGAGCAAGAAAATGAATACAACCCTCAGCCACCTTGTCCTAAGAAGTAAGGTCAGTCCCCCTGCCTGCACTCCAAAAATGGGCAGATGTCAACGCAAGTGCTTTGCAAGGCAAGAAAAGTGATGGGGGGGGAGAGAATCTCATCACAGCAGGAGTATAGAGGAGTTGTGCCACAAAGGCCTCTGGGATACATGCTGGGAGCAGAGGGGAGGAAAAGGGAGAAACAAATCATGGCAAGTCAACATGTGCCTGATCGTCTGTAGGCAGCAGTATAGATTACAGTGCGATTGACCAGCCGACCATGGCTTTTTTTCAGCCTGAGCCTGGCTTATCATGATCTGTGAACCAGCCCATCAAAACACCCACGAATTGTTGACTCCATCTTGGACAAGACTGAGCATCCAAGATAGTGTATTTCATTTTCAAGATGTTCATGCCAGCCACGGGCCTTGTACTGGAGCTTATCAAAATGCCCCTCCCACATCCACCACCTCTTTCACATGTGGCAAACCTTGGGAGAAAATTTTGGCAGCTTTATGTGGGAGGGCAGGTGAAATTTGTCCCCAGGTTCAGAGTTCTTACTCACTGGCAGAAAGCAGCAGCAATTCTCCCTCCCCCTTTTTTTTAAACCATTTATTCTGCCACCAGGTGGTGGCAGCGGAGCCCATCTTGGTGGCTGCCTCCTGGCAAACACCACTATTTGTCCTCCCTCTAGAAAAATCTTTCCCCGCACCCCCCGCCCCCAGAATCAGGGGACATCACATTGTTCCTGGAGCACTGTGGGGGGGAGTACAAGTCACTTTTTTAAAAAAAGCATGCTGTCTCCCTCCACAACACAATGATTAGGAGCCCTTAATCATGGGGCAAATTTCATCCACTCCCTAAAATCATCACCATTTTACTCCTCCCCCCCAAAAAACATTTGAAGGTGGCAGTTCTCAATGACGAAGTTTTGGCTCAGAACTTACCTTGCATACTTATCCTATCTCCTGTGTGCTACCACCACCATTTGTACACTCCAATGGCACATTCTTGAGTCAGGAATAAGGCAGTGGGACCAACATCATTGGCTATGAAGGAGGGCCACAACATTATGAACTACAGCAAAAATTTCTGTAACAGAATAAGCACATTTTGACTTTTAACTAAACCTTCCACAGTGCTGGTAATTCCCTGGGTTGAGGCTGTGGATGCTGATTTTCCACTCACCTCCCTCCCAGACCACTGTGTAAAAATCCCAGTGCAAAACAGTACCCCCACCATCAGCAACCCATAAGTGAAGCAATAATGATATGGCCTGCACAGCTTCATGCAGCCACTGCCTATATCCCATAAGTGTAAGTGATACTGCTGAGGCAGCCTGCCAATACCAAAACATTCTCCAGGCACCTACGTTGTTTTTTCTGGATAACCCTGAAAGGCACCGGACCACCACCGCCCAATGATATGGTTCCTCTGATCAAATCCCAGAGAGACAGCTGTTCACACCACTCCAGTGGGTGCCAGACAGCCGGGGGGGGGGGGGGGGGGGTTGCCTGAACAACTTCCACTTTGAACACTGGCCAAAATTGGTACATGATTAAAGGGGAAACTTCCTGGTGCCTGAACAAAGGGCCATAAAGCCCTCACAGGGCAAAGATCTGGAGTTCCCCTTGCTCTAAGGTGGAACAACAGCCCCCTATATCTCTGGACCCCCTTGAAAAACTCCAAGTGAAGCGGTTTAATGCTGTATAATGTGAACACCCTTGAGTTATGGGGCATATTATCTCTAACCTTCACTGCCCTGGTCTGACGGTCAAGACATCTAGGTGCCGAGAGACAGAACTCAGTGCCAGGCCATGGCTGTGTGGAAATGCAGGAATGAAGTATATGATCTTTGCTCAGCTCCAGATTGATCCCAAACAACCTGAATAATCATGTGCTGGGAGCTAAAGGGGGCATTGTGGATCATCATATCTTAACCTTCTAAGTTTCCACAGGGCCTCTGGCATCACCTTCAAATGAGACACTATATTGGCTATGCCATTTTCCAGGCTCAGTACATGACATGCCCAAAATAAGATGTTCAACTGCAGGCATCTCAAAACAAGCACCCCAGTCAATCCCATCAACCGAGGTGATTTAGAAGGGAGGGAATTAATGGCATGTACTATGGACTGGTTATTATTTATTTATTTATTTATTTATTTTATTACATTTGTATACTGCCCCATAGCCGAAGCTCCAAAAGTGCATGTGCTATTAGCCCAGAGCTCAGTAGCCCAGAGCTGGATGGCAACCACTAACAGGGGCAGGATCTACACTACTGATTTAAAATGGTTTATAACAGTTTTGACAATGTTGGGGCCCATGACACACTCCATAGACAGTTTCCAAAACGTTTTCAAAGTGCTTTATCCTGCTTGGTGTAGATATGGCCAGGGGGGAAAATCCAGGAAAGTGAGATCACAAGCAACCATCCCCTTCATCCCTCCATCATCCACCTACTGTCAAGCCTGATTGAACCATTTGTCCTGGAAATACACACAAAACTCTGGACTCCGAAGAAGCGGAAAGCACCCAGAGGTTGGCATCAATCTGCAAATCATCCCTACAAAATAATATCCCATTAAAACTCTTCAGAAAGTCCTGCTGTCGATCTGCATAGCCCTTGGGGGTGGCATGATCTTACTAACCCTTTTAGTGGCATCACAGAGCTAGTGCAAAAAGGCTTACCTTGGGACCACTACATTATAGAAGATATTAAAGTGGCCTACAGGGTCCTGCAAGTCCTTATGGGTAATCTTCCTGGACTCTTAAGAATACAAGCATTCATGCGTGGAAGGGTCTGAATTTCGTTGGTTGGCAGCCTACATAGCTGTTGACCTGTGTCTATGTCAGTGCCTAAAAATGCCAGTGCAGGAGAGGCCCTTTTCAACTCAGCTCTTCAGCCATCCTTTAAAAATTCTGCATCAGATGCTACCTGGGCCAACAAATGGAAATTGCCGAGATAATGTGGCATTGAACTGGAACCAGTTCAACTCTAAAGCATCCACTTGAGCATTGAGCTGAATTTCTTGACTGATTGTGTGCAGCATATGGACTATCCCATGCAAAGCAGCCAATTTATGTAAACCCAGCCTTCTCAAAGTGTTCCCAACATGTTGAAAACCTTGGGTTGAAAGAGATGGAAGGAAAACTTAATTTGCATTTGCCCATAAGGGCTCCCTTACTATAGAACTAGACCATCCAGACCAGGACAGCACCAACCAAATTACTGCTGTGCCAAAAATTTCACCTATAACAATATTGAGCCTTCTCGTTCAATTTGATAGAAAAGAAATTGCTTTCAAAAAGAAATTCAAAGACGAAGAAATTTCAGAGAAATGAGATGACTGAGGAGTGTATGAGAGTGTCCTGTCCTTCATTGTACAATCATCTCTCTGACAGCTTGTAGCCTCCTTGGCATCCTGCACTTCCTGCATAGGGGAAGACATCATGACCTTATTCTTCCCATAGGGCCTTTTCAGATCAGGAAGTGCAGGCAGCCTGGGAGACCGTAGAGCAATGCTAACACATGTAATAGAAAGAAAATATATAGTCAGTTCCCGCCTCCACTTCACAGTGATTAGTTAAGGTCAAAAACACTACCAACAAACATTCAAAATAAATTACAAACTTCCCCAAGAATGAGGCAGAAAAATGGAAGCCCCTTTCACGGGGAAAGAAAACTTTCAGGAAATTCCTGTTTTTTTTCCCCTTTTCTTAACATCTAGAAATAAAAGGACGTTTTTCAGAATTTTCACCATATTTTCTTCACCATTATTTTTTTGTGGCGGCTGCATTCCCTCCCCTCAATGCCCTGGAGTGGCGCCAGGTATATGGGACATTGGGGAGGATGCAAAATGGGGGCCAGGCTGCCAACACAGTTGATGCTGTTGCCACTTGGTAGAAGCCGTGCAGAAAACAAAAACAAAAAAAAACTCTTAAGGGGAAAAAAGCAAAAAGCTGTTCTACAACTCTTGCTAGTGGTGATTCCTACTTGTGAGAAATTGTTGGAGAATTTCTCCTCCCCCTGGAGAAGTTTGTTGAAATTCCCCTTCTCCCCATTTCTCTATCCACAAATAGGGTGGAAATTCTTTGACCAAATAATTCTAAACCAAATACAAGTGAGCAAGGATTGTGGTGGTTAGAGAGTCTGTTCCAAGTTCAAATCCCCACTATAGCCATGATGCTCAATGGGGCCTGCCACAATGGTTACAAAAAGCTCAGCCTCACTGCCATCTGAGGTATCCCTCTTAGCACTTGGACTACAGAAAGCTTCACTCTGAGCTCCATCAGACGAGTGTTTTATTGCATGCTCGTTACTGGGCACTCACGGATTTTCGCGGGTCCCTCTCATGACGTAGTCTGCCTCCCGCCCCTTCTAGCCTTCTTCATGCCACAAAAAACACCCCAGTAAGTCCGACTGTTCATGTGCCCTTCTTGTCTCCCTCCCATCACAAATGAGCAATCTGTGCAATGGCATGGTCAGCCCTGTGACCAGTAGCCCTTTGAGGCTGGCATTATTTCTCTTATACCATTTAACCTGATCCTGTACACATTAGATGCACACAACAACATAGTCTGCAAGAACTGTGTTAACTCAGCCTTGTTCAGGATGAGGCTGTCCATCTGTAGTTTTATTATCCATTTTTCTTTTAATGTTTTACACACTTGAGAAACTCTCATTGAGAGCAACAGAATGAGAGAGGAGAGAGAGAAAGAGAGAGCTCATTGTGGGTATTAAAAGGATGAAGTCTGATTAGCTGAAGTTATAAAAATGATTGATGCCTGCAAACATTATTTCTACTTGTATTGTTTGCCTGTGAGGTTTGGATCACCTCATGAAACCAATGGATATGTTTAGCTAAGAGAAAAGATGGGGGGGGGGACATGCAAATACTTTTCAAACATTAGAAGTATTGTTAGAAAACAGAAAAAGAACAATTATTTACCATATGTAGTATAGTTAGGGCAAAAACAATTGTATAAATTACAATAAGATAGGTTGATGGTTAACATTAGGAGGAAAGAATCTACATTCTTAACTCAATAAAAGAGTGCAACACACTGCCTAGAAAGTTTGTAAGGCTCCCTTCTCGGGCCCTTTCAATGTGGAAAGGCAGAGCCAGTGTTAGCCAGAGACATGATCAGTACAGAGATTAGCAACATGTGGCCACTGGAGGTAGGAAGGTGCAGTCCACAGGCACTCTTCTTAGACTTCTGAAAAAATCAGCTACCATTTTCAAAGTAGTGAGGGAAATTCTCATGATTACAAAGATGTACTGGGGAATAGGGGAAATGGAGACCACTGTGGATTGTTAGCAAAGCTGTTGGGAGCAGAAGGTTCAGACCATGAGCTCCATCAGACCTATTTTCCCTCCTGATTTGCCTCCATGTTTTTTACCTCCATTTCATAAGTGCTGCAAGCGCTCCTCCCTTTCACTGTCGTAGCTATACTGGTGAACTTTCTTTTCACTTGTTTGCTCTCCCACTGCTATTGTGCCTGCCCCCCCCACCCCTCCCTTCTTCTTCCCCCTAAAGTTCATTGGTTCTTGTAGTTGATGGTCATTGCGATGGATAGTCAGGTGTCAAATGTACAACCGCGGGCTCCTTGATCATGCAAGTGTGAGAGTGGTCTCAATCTCGTCATTTGACCTTGGAGAAACATAATCTCAATGGTGTCACTCTTGAAAATGGTGCGTTTGAGTGCTGCTCATGAAAAACAAAATGGCCACCATCGTAAGCACTTTTTCCCATTTATCTAACTAAATGTCAGTGTTTTTTTAAAAAAAAAATATACAAGAAAAGTTTCTCCTTCAATTTAACACAAAAAAAGGTCATTACGTATTTTTAGGACCTAAATTTTTTTCAAAAAGTTTACTTTTAAGGTTTCCGTATGATATTTCCTGAACAGTTCTTATGAAAAGATTAGTGGTTGAAATTACCCCATAACTTGCTTTATTTTTGCTACAGTATTTACAATTATATTTTGTTTTACAAAATGTCTAAACCAATAACCCAATTAACAACTTAATTTTCTCTATTGTTTCATAGTGATGCATGAATAGACTAAAAATGGAGCCTGTGTTTGATGCTAACTTGAAGAAGAAAAGGAAGGCAGACAATAAGCCGTGCTGTTTCATTTGTAGTTCTCAATTGTCTGAGGGATGTGTTTCACAACCTTCAAATGACAGTTATGAGAAAATTGTTGAGTGCCTTACGAAGCGAGCAAAATATGGTGAAGAAAGCAGTGACAAAATCCTGCAAAATTTCGGCATTGACTTTAATGTAGAGACACTGAAACACAACGATGTGAAGTGACATCGATCGTGTTACCAATCTGTTCCCACAAAGTATTAATTGAAAGACTTTAAAAAAGGTACGAGTTTCCGAAGTCAACGTGTGACAATCAAGGGCCCTCTACAGTGTGCATTCAACCTCAGGGACATTCAATCTCTGCACAGAGTGCTAAGTATACTCAGTCACAACCTGTAGCTTATGAAAAGGACAACTGTTTGTTTTTTTTTGTGATCATCCAGCCCCAAGGAATGAAAAACTAAGGAAGGTTTCCACCGACAAAGCTGGTAGAAACTTACGTCAAGCTATAGAACTAAGAAATGATGAGAAACTAAGAATAAGGATAAGTGAAACAATAAATATGAATGATGCACAAGCAATTGATGTAATGTATCATCAAAAATGTTGGACCAAATATGTCACGAATGTTCTTCAATCTCAGGAGCATAGATTCAATAAAGAACATTCCAAAAAGGGAAGATGTGTTTCTGCAATGGCAGCAGAAGTCGAATTCATCAATATTCTGGAAGAGAAACTGACACTGGGGCAAGTTTTTGGAATGGACTACTCTGCTTCTAGAAGAATTTGAGGAAGAATATCCTGGAAAACTAGACTGTGTTAAGCCTCTTTTCCAAGAACTGGTTGAGGGCTTGACAGCTGGAAATAAAAAAAGAGCTTCAAACGGCACATGCGGCTTTAATTTCTACTATAAAAAAAAACCATTGTTGTTGAAATAGACAACTTTTCCATAACAAGAAAAGCCAGAGAGCCTGTTTTCAGACTAGCATGCACATATATGGATATGGTGCAAACAACGATGGGCTTCATAAGAGCTATAAGAACATCAGATTGGACACTGGGCTTGGCATCCCTCCATGAGTTTGTGAAGTACTTCTTTGCATTTAATCAACTGAATTATGCACGGATGATCAGCCTATACCTCTCAGAGATGGAAAACTTGGAGTCAGAAGATCCAGAGTTTGGAAGCAATTCATGGAGGGGAATTGGATCGTGAACAGAAGTTCAGTGCCATTTTGTGCTCTTGGCGCTGATGAAGCCCTAGAACATCAAAATTGAAAACTTATGGTACACGGAGGACTTGTTGGAATAACACTTAACGAGAATACTCAGAATCTATTCTTTTTTGCTAATTCAGAACTAACTAGAATTGCAAGTGAGACTGAGAACATGATAGGCTTTCTAAATACAGAGCAAAAATACAGAGTAAACATCACGAACTGTCCACTAAATTACAACAGCGTCAGGACAACAATGTTCTGAAATTGAAAGAAGCATTTAAAATCTCAACAAATCCCTTTCACTGCAAAAGTGATGAGCTCATTCATATCTTCACTCAGCATGTCTTTCCACAGGAAGTACAGCTGTCTTTAGACGGTGTAGCAGAAGTTGGACAAGATCTCTATAATACCTTATTGAAACAGCGAGTACACAGTAACAGCATGCAGTTTGGGGCTCCTATGAAGAAGAAGATAATTCAAACGTGTTAAACAGCAACGAAGACAGTTAAAATTACCATCAAAGACAAAACTATTGCCATGAAGATGGCTATGTCCCTGATTTTGAGGTTGTTGATAGCATCCAGAAGCAGGCCTGACATAGATTTAAAGTACAATATCAGTAACTACGAGTTTTCAGCAATGCTGAAGTTGTTGTTTGGTGCTGATGGGAGAATGCATCATTGCCTAGCTAAGTACAAACTTATGGATGCCCTAGAATCAATACAAACACTACCTAGCCAAGAAAATGATGATGATAATGCTACAGCACCTCCAGATTCGGAAGAGCATGAAGAACTGCAGCAAAAAGCTGTGATTAAGTAGATGGCATGTGGCACTTCTTCACACCTACCCCAAACTGAACTCTGTGAAAATATGCCGTGACCTTGGTGTAACCTTCAGCAAATGGATTGGTGAAAAGTTCAGCAATTACAGTGAGGTAATTACAAAAGGAGATGAGAGGGATTCGGCAAAAAGGCTCAGATCCAATCCAGTACAAAATCGGACCAGAAACAACGATTGGAAGTACACCAATGAATAAATTACTAGCTCATGATAAGACAAAGGATGAACTGACAGAGTTCCTTTCCAACCAAATTCTTCAATTTGCTGTGACCAATTGGAAAAAAGGTCATTGTCTGTTGGAGGGACAAAGCAGCTTCATCACATGGTGCTGATGTATCGAGTCCCTCAAGAACCCAGGAGGAGGTGGACACTAAGATCATACTATATGCTGCATACTTAGCACAGAGAGGAATAAAAAACACCCATGTGTTTTCACCGGATACTGATGTTTTGGTTTTAGCACTACGCCGATATCCCCAACTTACACCAGAGTTTGGAGTTTTTCTTGGCCATAATAATAATAATAATACTAATAATATTTATTTATAACCCGCCTCTCCCTCTGGATCGAGGCGGGGAACAACAACAAATATAAAACACAAAAACCCCAAAATAGTTGAGATATTAAAAACAAATAAAAACCAATACATCATTAAAAACATCTTAAAATTCAACTGGATAGGCCTGCTGGAAGACAGCAGTCTTCATGACTCTCTTAAATTCATGAAGACTGCTAATTTGTCTAATCTCCTCTGGTAGACCATTCCACGGTCTGGGAGCGGCAGAAGAGAAGGTCCTCTGGGTAACACTCGCCAGCCTAGTTCTGACTGATTTGAGTAACTTCTTCCCAGAGGACCTGAGTGTGCGGGGCAGATTATATGCAAGAAGGCGATCCCGCAGGTAACCTGGACCCAAACCATGTAGGGCTTTAAAGGTAATAACCAGCACTTTATACTTCACCCGGAAACTGATTGGCAGCCAATGAAGTGATTTTAAAGTTGGTGTAATGCGGTCACACCTAGATGTACCGGTGACCAACCTGGCTGCCATATTTTGAACTAGTTGAAGTTTCCAGACTAGGCACAGAGGTAGCCCTATGTACAGCGCATTGCAGAAGTCAAGCCTCGAAGTTACCAGCATGTGTACTACTGTCTTTAGGTCTTCCAACTCTAGGAAGGGGTGCAGCTGGCGTATCAGCCAAAGCTGATAGTAGGTGCTCCTGGCCGTCGCATCAATCTGGGCTGTCATTTGGAGCGACGGATCCAGGAGTACCCCCAAGCTGCGAACACAGTCTTTCAGGGGGGATGTAACCCCATCCAGAACTGGTTGACACATCTCCAAACCCAGGTTGGGGCCTTTGACAGTAAGCACCTCCGTCTTGTCTGGATTCCGTCTTGTCTTGTCCAGCCCATTACCGCTTCAAGCATTCATTCAGAGGAGACACACTATCCTTAACTGACGATGTTGTCGAAGGCATAGAGAAATATATTTGTGTGTCATCAGCGTATTGATAGCACCCCGCCCCATGCCTCCAGATGATCTCTCCCAGTGGTTTCATATAAATGTTAAACAGCATTGGGGAAAGGATGGCACCTTGTGGTACACCACACAGCAACTCCTTCTTTGAAGAGCAGCTATCCCCAAGCATCGCCATCTGGAACCTGCCCAAGAGGTAGGATCAGAACCATTGAAGCACAGTGCCCCCGATTCCCAATTCCTCCAAGCACTCCAGAAGGACACCATGGTTGATGGTATCGAAAGCTGCTGAGAAGTCCAGGAGTACCAGCAGGGACACACTCCCCCTGTCAATACTCAGGCATAGATCATCCACTAAGGCGACCAAAGCAGTCTCAACTCCATATCCTGCCCTGAAGCCCATTTGAAATGGGTCTAGAAAATCAGTGTCATCCAAAACTACCTGGAGTTGGAAGGCAACTGCCCTCTTGATCACCTTGCCCAAAAATGGAAGGTTTGATACTGGCCAGTAGTTATTAAGGTCCAGGGAATCCAGGGAGGGCTTTTTTAGAAGTGGCCGTACAACCGCTTCTTTTAAACATGATGGAAAACTCCCTTCCCTGAGAGATGCATTAACGATATGTTGTAGATGTGATCTAACTGCATCTCCTCCCTGGACAACCAGCCAAGAAGGACAGGGATTGAGAGGGCAAGTCGTCCTCCTCACATGTCCAAGCACCTTGTCCACATCCTTGGTGCTCACCAACTAAAACTGATCCAGTGTAATCCTACTCGTGGAGTCGCTGGACACTCCATTGTCAGCCTCTGCTATAACTATGGCATCTAAGTCGGCTCTTATCTGAGAGATTTTATCTGTGAAATGATTGTTAAAGGCATTACAGAGAACTGCCAAAGGCTCTAAAATTGGGTTCAGGGGAGAAGGTGCCTGGGTTAGACCCCTCACTACCCTGAACAGTTCTGCTGGACATGAATTCGCAGACGCAATGCGTGCAGAGAAGAAAGCTTTCTTCGCTGCACGTAGTTCCACCCCATAGGAATGAAGATGTTCTCTATGTCGTGTCTTGTTGGATAAAAGTCGAGTTTTCCGCCATCAGAGCTCCAGTCATCGTCCTTTCCGCTTCAACTCCCTAAGGTCTTCTGTATACCAGGGCGCCCTGTTAGAAGTGGGTCAGAGAGGACGTTTGGGAGTGATCGTGTCGATAGCCCTAGTTAGGTCTTGATTCCATCTGTTGACCAGGGCTTCTACAGGATCGTCGACAATACCAGCCATAGAACCCTCCAAGGCTTCCTGGAATCCAGAAGGATCTATCAGCCTTCAAGGGAGGACTATCTTAATAGGTCCGCCACCCCTGCAGGGGTGGGTGGTAGCCGTGATACTAGCCCTGACCAGAAAATGGTCTGTCCATGACAATTCGGAGGTATTCGTTACCTCCGCCCACAGATCTGTCTGTTCGGAACTGAAAACAGCATCAAGGGTGTGACCTGCTGAATGTGTGGGCCCAGAGACCAATTGGGATAGGCCCATGTTTGTCATGGATGCCATGAATTCCCGAGCTACACCTGACAAACCAGCCTCGAATGGGATGTTGAAGTTGCCCAGGACCAAAAGCTTGGGTGAATCCAACACCAACTCCGAGACCAGTTCCATGAGCTTGGCCAGAGAGTCTGATAGGCAGTGGGGTGGCTGGTACACCAACAGAATCCCTAGTCTATCCCTGGCCTTCAGACTCAGGTACACACATTCGATATGATTCAATTCCCGAACAGGATGTCTGGTCAGGTTAAGATTGTCCTTATAGACCACAGCTACTCTGACCCCCCACCCCACCCCGCCCACTTTCCCTCACCTGCTCACTAACACAGTACCCAGCTGGGAGAGCCTGGGCCCATGTCGGGCCACTGTCATCTCCCAGCCAGGTCTCTGTAAAGCATGCCAGGTCGGCCTCCTCTTCTGTAAGGAGGTCATAGATTATATTTGTTTTGTTTTTAACTGACCTGGCATTGCATAGGAGCAAGGAGAGCAAGGCCTGGTTTGTTCCCCAAGATCCCCGGGGTAGCAGGGTGACCGGAAGGTAAGATGGGTGTTAGATATCCATCTCTCCTTCCCCTGTAATGGCATTTCGCCCTGCTATCACCATATCTCTCTCTGCCCCACACAACAGATATTGCCGCTCCCAGACACATTCCAGTCACCTTCAATTTACAAAGCACTAGGGCCACTGAAAGCCTCTGCACTCCCAGGATTAAAAGCACTTTCAGGAGCAGATGTAACAGGAACATTTGCCCACAAAGGGAAAGTAAAGTGGAGGAGGACATTCAATTCTGTACGTGATGAGCTATTAGAAGCTTTAGCAAAACTGGGGACTACACTCTCTTTCACTGATGATGTCAGGGCGAGCTTGGAAGCATTTGTTTGTCAGCTGTATATCCCCAAAACAGCACTGACTGTTATAGGAGCTGTAAGATGGTTCACTCAGAAACAATGTCAAGATGAGAACCAACCTCCAACAAAATCTTCTCTAAACCCAGCTTAGTTAAAGGCTCATCTTCAAGCTTTTGAGTGGAATCAGGACCTCATCCAGCATCCTAATAACCCACCACCTATGGATTTGGGATGGAAGAAAGTAGGGAGTACATACCAGCCAGTTGCATGTACCATGCCCTGTGCTCCAGAGCTTATATTGGAACTTTGTTACTGTTCATGCTCTCAAAGGTGTTGCTCTCCTCCATGTACATGTCAGTCAAATGGTCAAAGGTGTACCAAGATGTGTAGATGTGAAAGTGATCCTGACCAATGTGAGAATATGGGACAGTTCGAAGAAGATGATGAAGACTTAGGACTAAGTGAAATTTGTAATGAAAGCAATGATGACTGTAATTAAAATTCTGATCGCAGTAGTGAATAAGTATTTAGTTAAAAATTTCAAAGTATACTTTTTGATTCAAATGTTATCTTTTAATTTCATATGTCTATACTGTAAAAAATATTGGGGCATGAAAGATACCCATGTGGTGTCTCTAATAATAATTGATATCTGGTGTCCCTAGAACAGTTTCATACCTATCAATATGCACTGCTTAAACCCCCGTGTAAATCTGTTATTGTTTAAGTATACATAATCTGTATTGTTTCCACTGTTAAGAGATGACTGAGCAACATTTATGTTCACAGAACAAATTTAAATTTTTGTACAGCTATTTTCATAAGGACACCTTAAAAGTAAACTTTTTTAAAAAAAATTAGGTCCTAAAAATACATAATGACCTTTTTTTGTGTTGAATTGAAGGAGAAACCTTTCTTGTTGAAGATTTTTTTAAAAAACACTGACATTTAGTTAGATAAATGGGGAAAAGTGTTTGCGATGGTGGCCATTTTGTTTTTCACATGCAGCACTCAAACACACCATTTTCGAGAGTGACACCATCGAGATTATGTTTCTCCAAGGTCAAACGAAGAGATTGAGACCACTCCCACACTTACTTGATCAAAAAGCCCACGGGAGCCCTGTTTTTGTACATTTGATACCCCACCAACTATTGTGTTCCACAGATAGAGATGGATTCGAGCACTTTCCCCCCCAAAAGTCCATTCTGTCCCAGTTCAACATTCATTTGTGATTTTTTTTTAAAAAATCCATGCAAAAAATGTACAATTAAAAATGTATTTTTAAACAAATTTTCTCTTGAAATAGATATTTCTGAACATCTCTTCACATATGCATTTCTAAATGTAGTTTCTCTAAAAAAATGCATTTTAAAGTGTCTTGATATGTTTTGTGGACTGTGCTTCAAAATCTCCAGAAGTAGTGCACAATCCAATGGACAGCTATATTCTGATCCGCACATTAGTTTGGGAGGTGTGGATTCAAGTCAGTTCATGCTAGAATTAGCAACGGTTGAATTCCTCAAGCATTTCTATCCCCCATGTCTTGGCCTTCCACCACAGAGGAAAGGCATACACAAGGTAGCCATTGGAAAAGGAGAACAGCAGGAGTCTTGTACTTTTCACAGTTGTGTACAAAGGGATTTTGGTTGGTGCAGCTTGTCATGCAGAAGTGAGGAAAGCTGCATCTGCTATCATGCCCACTTTTGCATAACTGAAACATACAAGAGCCTCGTCCTCTTTGGCATCTGGTCCCCCAGGGTTCTGCTACTACTCACTCTGAGGTCTCCCGGGTCTCCCAGGTCTCCCAGAGCCATTCCCAGGCATACCTTGGATGGCCCAGAGCTCCCCCTTGGCTTTCTCACCGATGATCCCACTTTTGTCATGTCTCTGCTAGGCACAAGAGCTTGCCAAACCCTGGCTGCCCTGTGCCTTTCCCCTGATGCCTGCCAGCCCCAGTTCTGGCTTTATTTCCTCCTCATCCACAATTCTTGCAAAGTGAGCAGAATGAAATACAGATGCAAAATGTGCTCATAAGATTCTCCTCTCTTGCACCCATCTGCCAGAGAATAGATTTTAATCTTTAATCCATGAGCAATCAGGGAACACCAGTGAATTGCAAATTACAGATGTTTTACTGTCTTTGGCATTTTAAGCTTCTCCACTGCTACTCGCAGCCTCCCCTCTTCTGCATGCAGCGGATGCTACGCACCATCACCAAAACCATATGACACTGTCATCATTTAGTAATTAAACCTTTATTCACTTTAAATACACAAAGCTGGCTGAGGAGGCAGCTATGAAGAAGCATGTAGCCCTTTCCCAACGCACCATGTGTGTCTCTGTGAAATCCAGGCAGTGGAAGGAAGCAAAGAAGCGCGTGCCGCACCCACCTTCCTGCTTCCAGTGGTCTTGCTTCTTCCTTACACAATACTGTAGTGCAGGTTTGCAAGCCTAACTCCATCAAAGACAAGGTTTCTGCCTAAGAAAAACTAGTATTCATTCCACTGGGAGCAGAGGCAAAGAAGAGCACCACGGCGTCTTGAGATGATCACCTAGTGTGATTAGCAAGCGTAAACTGAGTGTTGGAGGCTTATCATGACCCTTTACTTATCCCATGTTCTTCAGGCATTGCGATCTCTCTCCCTTCCCCCCTCCCATCGTGTAAAATAGAAATTATAATTAAAAGTGAAATGCAATGTCACACTAATTTGCTTTGGTTTCAAACTATCATATTTTGAGTTTCAGTTTTTAAGAATCTGAAATCCATTATTTCCGTTTTAAAACTTGATAACAAATATATTAATGGCAATATAATTGATGAACGAACCCGTTAGTAAACAGAGCATCAAGACGAAGTGCCTGATTTGTTTGAGGGCATAGGATATCAAGAACCTAAAAAGCATGCCAAGAACCTAGAAGCCTTACTGACAAGATGCATGGGGAACAACCTAAAGCTGAATGCCAATACAATGCCATCTAGAGTAAAGCAAGTGAGAGACCCAGTTGATATCGCTTCTCGGCCTTTTGGCTAAGATCAAGTGTAGTATCTGTTCTTATCAGTTTAATATCTGATATGTCCTCTATTTGAGGACTATATATTAAATGGACCCAGTTGATGTGGAAGCAATAACATAATGAAAAGAACCATTCTCCCAGGATTTGGAAAGTTTGGCAGACATTTCAGCCCCTCTACAAGTCATGAGAAGAAAAGACACAAAATGGCATTTGGATAGCAATGTGGGCAACACCTTCCAAAACAGGAGGGGCAAATGGAGATATGCAACCACCCCCACCACAAAATGTGATCATGTATCCCCAACTGCTAACAAGCACTCCTCTTTAAGGGTCTAGTATATTATTATATTATACATATATTATTATTATTATATTATACATATATTATTATTATTATTATTATTATTATTATTATTATATTATACATATATTATTATGCAAAGCCTAAACAAAAACAACCAACACCCCCTCTCTAACATGACCCCAGAGTATCAGCCTGGTGGAATAGTACTATTTTACTAAAAGATTGCAGCAAGCACTAGCAGCTGCACAAAACTGGCCACCTTATCTGTAATCTGAGAATCCTGATCAGAAAGAACAGAAAGACAAAATTCATTTGATCTGCCTGCCATTTTTTGTAAAATAGGTGTAATAAAAGCACAACAAATTTCTCAACAGCAGCCATTCTGGAACAGGAGCCTAATAATGCTGTTCAGGACACATAGGCTCTTTCTGCACCATAGGGGCGGAGAGGACGGAAAACAGGGAAACCTGGAAGTGCTTACTTCCGGGTTTGGCGCTATGAGGCCGCACCAGAAAGCGATGGCCCAGGCTTCTCCTGGGCCATCGCAAGTTGCACCAGCCATTAAAAAAAAAAAAAAAAACAGATCCGCAGAGGAACGCACGAGCACTCATGCGCAAATGTAAGTACCCCCCCCAAAAAACACCATGCGAGATCCAGCCCCCCTCCCCCTCGCCATCCTGGGGGTGGCGGTTTCGCTGTCCCACCCAATGGAGCCGTGCGGTGCAGCTCCATGGCCATCGGTGTAGCCGCGCTTACTTGCGGGTAAGCACCGCTGCGCCCGGGATGGGCTGCCACACCAGCCGTCCATCTCACTTCCCTCCCGGGAGCAGGGAATGAACTGGGATAATAGTGTTCCCTGAACTCCAGGGGAAAATGGAGGGCTGGTCCCTGCCTGCTCGTAGGATGCCCTATGCACTAGGCGGACTCTACCGCGAGTAGGCAGGGGCAGCCCTGGGAAAAATGGCTGGTGTGGAAAAGGCCATAGCGTGGTTGAATGGAAAAGGAGACCCTTTTATTTTCATTTCCACTTTCCTAAAATGTTATCCTTTTTGGTATAAATCACTGAAGGGTTTGTGTTGAGTGCTGACTGCCAGACCTAAACCTGGGTGCTTTATTGTTAATATTATATAGTAAGGGAAGATTTTTGGGAAGTGAAAAAGGGGAAATGTCATCCTCCTTTTCTCCCCTCCTGAACCCCCCCCCCAAATAATTTGAGCAGGAGTCTTATTATTTTATTGTATGTTGCCTCTTTGTTTTATTCGTATTTGCTATTTTACCTTGTTCCATGTCAGCCTGAGACCATTTGGCTTTAAGGAATAAATAAACCTCAGAGTATATATCTCCCCACCCCAACCCTCACCACCCTCCAGGATTGTTCTCTGGGTAGGGAGGTTTTTGGAGCATGGGAAAAGGGGATGTGTCCCTTCCTGTCCTCCCCCTAAATGCTCCCTGCAAACAGGCAGAGGACTGTTTGGCCTCATGTCGAACATCTCACTCACACACTCCTCCCATTCTGAGGCCCATACTAATGTCAGAGACACCAAGATCCTTTTTAAAAAATATTTTTATTATTTTCAACATATAAAACAACTCAAACATACAAATAATATATAACATAACCTTGACAACACCCCCAGTGCTCCCCTAACCCATTGAGACCTTCTTTTATTCTATTATATTATACATTCTTCCAAAATTGTAAAGAATCTTTTAAAGGTGTACAACCTTCCCCCTTAATTAAAACAACCTCTAAAAATGCCCCCCATATATTTTCAAAATCATTCTTCTTAGATAGGCCCCTCTTTACTTTTATGTTACATGTTAATTTATCATTAATTGCGATATCCCATGCCTCTGTATGCCATTCTTCTATTGTATAATTTCCTTGTATTTTCCAATTCTTCGCTATCATTAATCTAACGGGTGTCAGGAGGTTGTTAATCAAATCCTTCATATTTTGATTCCCATATGCTTTATCAAAAATTGAAAGTAAAGCCAAATTTGGACTTACTTCCACTCTGCTTCCCATTATTTCACTTATTTCTTTAAAAACCCTTTTCCAAAATTTTGTACGTGTTCACATGTCCACCACATATGAAAATATGTTCCAACCTCCTGACAACCCCTCCAACATAACATTGAAATTTTCTTGTCTATCTGATGTAATCTTACTGGTGTTAGATACCACCTCCAAATTAGTTTATAATAATTCTCTTTTATCCTTACTGATAGTAACTTTAACATTCTTGATTCCCATATCCTCCCCCAGTTATAATCACTAATTTGTTTTGTTAAATCATCTTCCCATAATTTTTAAGAAAATCCTGTTGATCTCCATCCTCTGTCAATATTTTATAAATTTCACTTATCATAGCTATTTTACTTTTATTTTCCCCCTCCTTTTCTCTTGATTCTATTAATTTCTCAAAACTTGTGTTATCTCTACAATCTTTATTTTTCTTTTTCCAATCCTGCATCCATTGTTCCAATTGTATACATTTGAACCAAGAAAACTTTTGTCCTCTTAAGACTTCTTCTATTTGCTCCTTATTAATCATTCTTTTCAACCAATCTTTCACTTTAATAATTTTCTGTTCCCTCAATACCTCTTCCATATCTCTTCTTAGATTCCCTGGGAAGTTCTCCAGTAATACCACTGGAGTCAGAGGAGAAATTCCTGGTGCTATTTTTTTATATATACTTTTCCCAAATCTCTACAATATTTTTTAAAAGTGGATTTTCCATTTCCTTCAATTGTTTCTTTTGTATTTTGCTAAAAAAAATGTTTTGTAATTCTAACTCTATTTCTCCTGTCTGCATCTCTAACCATTCTAAATCCTCTTTTCCTACTATGCTATTTATAACATGTCTTAATTGATTAGCAATATAATACATCTTTATATTTGGAAGTCCCAACCCTCCTTTCTTTTGTATCTTGTACCATTTCCCTTTATTAATCCTTGCTTTTTTATCTCCATTACAATAATTATTTATCATACTTTGCCAACTCTTTATTTCTACTTCTGTTATTTTAATTGGTAACATTCTAAACAAAAAATTATCTTAGGTAATATCTTCATTTTAATAACTGCTATTCTACCAAACCATGAATGCTTTAACTTCCTATAAGCCTCTAATTTTTCATTATCTGTTTCTTCAAGCTACTAATATTAATTTCTTCTAATTTTTCTAAATCTTTCGTAATATTAACTCCTAAGTAGTGCACTATATTTTTGATCTTAAGACCAAGTTTTATACTACACTCCTCCCTTTCCTCTTTATTATAATTAAATAGCATCATTTCTGATTTTCCCCAGTTTACTTGTAATCCTGTGTTCTCCCCAAATTCTCTCAAATGATGCTTTATTTCCTCCAAGCTCTCTATCATCCGCAAACATTAATTTTTATCTTTTCTTTTCCTCCAATCCCTTTTGATCTCCCATCTTCCCTAATAACATTTGCCAAAATTTCTATTACTATTGCAAATAATATCAGGGAAAGTGGACATCCTTGTCTAGTACCTCGGGCTAAGGTAATTTGTTGTGTTAACCCATAATTAACCATCACCACTGCTTTATTATTTGCATATAACTGATTAATCACTCCTATAAATTTTCCTCCAAACCCAAATGTTTTTATAATTGTTTTTAGCGCTGGCCATTCCACACAATCAAAGGCTTTACAAATATCTAACGCTATCAACCCTGCTTTTAAATTTCTTTTTTTAATAACATTTATTATATTCAATACTCTCCCAATTAAATTAGACATTTGCCTCTCTGAAATAAATCCACATTGATCCTTTTTAATATATTTATTTATAAAAGTATTCATTCTTGCTGCCACAATCACCATGAAGATTTTTGAATCTTGATTTATTAAAGATATAGGTCTATAAGAAGCTGGGTCCGTTAAATCCTTATCCAGTTTCAGGATTAATATAATCAGAGAATGTTCCCATGATGGTGGGGTCTTCTCTCCCTCTAGTATATTGTTATATAATACTTTCAATTTTGGTACCAATAACTTTCTAAATATTCTGGCCCCAACCCATCTAAACCCGGAGATTTCCCTCCTTTTAATTTATCAATAATTCCTTCTATTTCATTTTCCATCACTAAACCTTCCATATAATCCCTATCTTTTCCTTGTAACCTTATTTTTCAATTCCTCTCTACATACTCCACTATCCTTGCCTGTGGGCCCACTCCTGATGCATACAATTTCTGATAGAATTCTTGAAATATATTTAATTTATCTTTCATTAAATTACAGCTTTTCCCTGTTTTGTCTTTGATAGTCCCTATCATATTCTTTGCCTTCTTTGACTGCGTGGACCTGGCCAGCATTTTAGAATTTTTATTACTATGTTCAAAAAAATCCCTTTTCAAATATATCAAATCTTTCTGAACTCTCTCTAAATTCACTTTCTCCAGTTCCTTCTTTTTAGCTTGGAGCTGAGCGTATATTAGTTTATCTTTAGTTATTCTCAATTGTTCCTCTAAATTCCTAACCTCCTTCTCGATCTTTTTACTTTGTACTTCTTGTTGTCTTCTTAATTTACATGATTCCCTAATACATATCCCTCTTACTACCACTTTCATCGTATCCCATACTATCGCTTGAGAGTTTTGCCCTGTTTCGTTAATTTTCCATACTGTCTGTATTTCATTTTTCATTTTCTCAACAATGTTTTTATAATTTAAAATCTTTGTATCCATTCTCCACCTTTTTGCTTCTCTATAATTTTTCTTCCTTTTAATATCCATACTTAATAATGCATGATCTGTGACTTTAATAATTCCTATTTCACACTCTATAATCTTAGAAATCAAATTCTTTGATACAAAAATATGATAAATCCTAGAGTAACTCTTATATTTTGGTGAATAAAAGGTGTACCTCCTTTCTTCCCCTTTTATTAACCTCCAAACATCTACTAATTCTTTTTCATCCGTTACTTTACTTAAACCAGTTTTACCACTACCTTTTATAGTTCTCAATATATTATCTTTATCCTTCAATTTATCCATCACCATAGTAAAGTCTCTAGCCATTACAATATTCGCTTTCCCCATATTTCCCATAGCTTTAAACACCTTATCATAAAATTCCATCTGATTTTCATTTGGAGCATAAACATTAACCAGTACATATTCCTCTTCTTCCACAGTACAATATAATATTAAAAATAGTCCCATAACATCCTTCTTTACTTTTACTATGTTCAGACCACATTTTTTAGAAATTAATATTGCTACTCCTCTTGCTTTAGAAGTCCCAAATGCCTTCTCATATACGCCCACATCCCTCATTTTAAGCTCATTTACTCCCTCTTTCAATTGATGAGTTTCTTGTAGGAATATTATATCTGCTTTTTCTTTATTTAACATCGCTTCCACCCTCTTCCTTTTAACAACATTTCCCGGCTCTTTAACATTTAAAGTTACAATTCTTAATTTATTTTCCATCTTTCCAACCTTAATTCTCTTTGTAGGTCTCCTTTTGTGTTACATTTACCCGCCCCCCTCCCACCCCCCTCCCACAAATATCCCCCATTTCCCCCCCCCATCACTAGGAATTCCTGGGCAATGGCTCCTTTATGCCCTTTTTAGGACCCTTCGGGGGGGAAGGCGACTTCACCGCCCTGGAGCCACAGTAGAGCTTCTCCTCCCTCTACTTCTCTTCTTCTATCCCTTTTTAATCCATTTCTCAATCATAGACTGCCTCCTCCTGCTCCTTGATCTTCTCCTTCTTGTTCTTGCCCTCTATCGGTATCTTTCTCCATCAGGCCCAGCTTCCCCCAGTAACTCCATCCCTTGCTCACACAATGTTATTCTATGTTGTTTCCCCTGCCACACAAATCTCAGAAATACTGGGTATACCCAGCTGTAGACTATTGCATTCTTCCGCAGGGTTGTTGTGCACCACACTTTTCTCCATTGGATCGTTTGAGGGCAAAGATCATTATAAACTTGTATCTGCATTGTTTGGAACATCAGTTGACCACCGCATCTAATTGCTTGCATCAATTTTTCTTTTTTATAGTAATTCACAAATTTTACAATTATGTCCCTTGGGAACATCCCCCTTTTCTTATATCCAACTCTGTGGATCCTTTCACTGGCTGCCTCTACAAGAGAGGTTTAAAGCTCTTTCAAGGCGCTTAAAAAAATTTACCTCTACAAGAACGGAGCGCAAATCAGGCATAGAGGCGCGTTATCTCTCCGATTATGCGCATTATCGAATGCGCGTTAAATCGTGAGTTTTATTTTGCTCCGGCCGTTAATGCGCATTTTGACTATGTGAACAAGCGCTTATGTGCATTAACTACTTGTAAAGCGCATTTTGGTCATCCGTTAATGCGCTTCACCGCCTCTCGCCGCCTCTTGTGCAGAGGGATTAGGTGTAAATGCGCTTCAGCGATTATGCACATAATCGCCTAACCGGGCGCAAAAGCGAATCCTTGTAGAGGGGACCACTATCAGCATCTTCCCAAGCCGTTTGGGGGTCCAGCTCCTTGATCCATTCCATTATCTCTCAAAATCTTTGAATTTTCCACCTGCTGTTCCTGGAAGGATCTAATTCAAATATTTAATCTTCGGTCTCTGTCCTCAATAGAAATTAGACATAGATCCAGTTCTTGAATTTTGATGTCTTGCTGCTTATTTTTTCCCCCCTTATTCTCTTCAGTTTGTTGTTCCAAAGATAACTGTTTAGCATTAACAGCTTGAAGGCTTGCCTGCAATTTCAACTGAGAATTATGAAGTTCTACTTTGACTTCTTTCATAGTCTCTCCTTTCTGCCTGTCTAAGCTACTGTCCATCATAACTTGGATATTTGCCAGTAACTCCACTGAAGACATTTGTTGACATTCCTGTGGTTTGGTTCCCTTAGGAACGGCTCCTGGTTTAGGTCCAGTTTTATGATTACCACTTCTGGTTTGAGATGTGGTCGCTTTATTTTCTACTTTTCCTTCCCCTTTCATGATTACTTCATCCAACACCATTCTGGTCAAACGTGCCAAATTTTTATCAGAAGGATGTATTTTTGCCTTCCTTGCCCACTTAGAAAGAGAAATACTTCTTCCTCTGCGATCGCTATGCATCTAGCATCCAGCCAGCTGCTCCTTCCATCGCTCAATCTCAGTTTATATTTTAACTCTTTTCCTTCTTTATCAGTTCTTAAAGCCCATAATATCCCTTTTAAATTTTGTTTTTGAGGACAGCAGCTAAGACAGATGTATTTTCAAATGACTTTACTGAGCCTCGAAACAACTGGCTTCCAGCCCAAATTCTTCCGGAGCTTATCAAGGCCGTTATACACTGTTTTCAATTAATCTCCCAGCACATTCCTGTACTACTACTTTTCAGATACACAAATTTAGTTTTTAACTTACAGTCCGTTCATTATGAAGATAGGGATTTTTCCTTTTACTTTCCGCATTCCGGGAGGTCCGAAAACTCCAACGTTCACTCCATTGCAGAAGCCACACAACCCACACCAAGATTCTGTGTTGTTGAAAGCTCAGAATCCACACATCTGCAGAAAGGCAATTGGCTCCATCACACCTACTTTTTTCCCCAGTTTGCGTCCGTGGTTTCCTCCTCTGTTTCCTTAGCGAGTCGAGCGCTGGGCATTGTTGCACTCATGTATTTTTTCACCTGCATCGCTACTGTGCTGGCGAAATCTCCTGCCCCACCCTCTACATTCTCCTTCCCCCTGAAGATAGATAGATTAGAGAGAGAGAGAGAGAGAGAGAGATTCTGCACAAATACAATAGTAAGGCAGCCTGAAACTGTGCAATTATGGAAAACAACACACTATGCTTTCCCCTAAGATCATATTAAATGAGATAAGTGAAGAGAAAGTATTACAATTCATTTTTGGAGAAGGTTGTGGTCAATGTCAATGTTGGCATGCCAAGGGGAAGCTCTGGTCAGGAAACCTAGATGTGCTTACTCAGGAGTACGAACCATAGAGTTGAATGTGGTTGAGTCCTGGGCACCGGTGGCGGCAGCCTTGCCCACCTTCTCTGTGGGATGTTCAGGCATCCTCTCTCCCTCCCCCTTCATGGTTGAGCACTTGAGTGGAGAACTGCCCCACCCTCCTCTTTTGTCAGTGAGACTGCTTTTCAACACACACACAGCCAACAAAAAATAGGATGGTCTGATATAGTGCAAGGACAGCAATACACAGGAGGGAGGAGTGACTTTATTGTGCATGGAGGGGAAAAATCCACACTTTCCCTGCTCCAAAATAAGATGGAAAACAGAAGGGAAGAGGCGAGATGAGTGCAGGACAGGGACAAGATCATGTGATTACCACGCTGCAAAAACACATACCAGGCATGGTGAGAGTGAGATAAATTGTTAGTGTGGTGGAGCTCAATGCCACCGCAGATTCATATTGCAATAATTTGTTCTCTCTCTCTCTCTCTGTGCGTCTGTGTTTCCTGATGGAATATGTCACATTTAGCTTTATTAGCACATGCTTTTAATGTTTCCACTAAACAGGTTTGCTTGCCATTGTTTTTCTTCAGTGTGATTAAAGCAGGAACCTCCAGCCTGTGGAACAGCACCTGCAAACACCAACCAAATCAGGCTTCACTCACTCTCACTGCCCCCAAGCAGACAGTAGGAATAAACTGACAGTTCTCGCACTGGAGGGATGTAAACAGTGGTGTCCCCAAAGGATGCATGTCAGGATCAGTGCTTTTTAAGTTGTTCATAAATGATCTGGAGTTAGGGGTGAGCAATGAAGTAGCCGAGTTTGCTGATGACAGCAAATTACTTCTGATGGTTGAAAGAGAGCTACAAAAGGATCTCTCTAAGGGTGCCTCTACACGAGAGGTTTAAAGCTCTTTCAAGTCTCATTAAAAAATTTACCTCTACAAGAGTGGAGCGCAAATCGGGGGTAGAGGCACGTTTTCTCTCCGATTATACGCATTATTGAATGTGCGTTAGATAGCTAGTTTTTCTGCTCCGCGGCTGTTAAAGCGCATTTTGACCATGTAAACAAGTGATTCTCTGCATTTCAGCCACTTCAAAGTGCGTTTCAAACAACCAGTCGGGCCACCAGTTATGCGCTTAACCGCTTCCCACGTACAGTCATTATCTTAACTATGACCCCCTCTACAAGAATTCGGTTTGACGCCTGGTTCTCCGATTATGCGTATATTCTCGGAAGCGCTTTACGGTACATGACTGTATGCGGGAGGTAATTGAGCACACAACTGGTGGCCTTACCGTTTGTTTGAAATGCGCTTTAGAAGTAGTTAATGCGGAGAATTGCTTGTTTACATAGTCAAAATGCGCTTTAACGGGGCCGCAGCAAAATAAGGCTGCCTCTACATGAGAGGTTTAAAGCTCTTTCAAGTCTCATTAAAATTTTTGCCTCTACATGAGCGGAGCGCAAATTGGGAGTTGAGGCGCGATATCTATTCGATTATGCGCATTATCGAATGCACATTAAATAGTGAGTTTTATTTTGCTCCGGCCGTTAAAGCGCCTTTTGACTATGTGAACAAGCGATTCTCCACATTAAGTACTTCTAAAGCGCATTTCAAACAACTGGTAAGGCCACCAGTTGTGCACTCAATTACCTCCTGCGTACAGTCATTTACCATAAAACACTTCCGAGAAGATGCGCATAATCGGAGAACCAGGCGTCAAACCGAATTCTTGTAGAGGGGGTTTAAAACTCGCTATTTAATGCACATTCGATAATGCACATAATCGAATAGATAACGTACCTCAACTCCCAATTTGCGCTCTGCTCATGTAGAGGTAAAAAATTTAATGAGACTTGAAAGAGCTTTAAACCTCGTGTGTTGAGGCAGCCTGTGATTGTGAGAAGATGTGCATAATCGGACAACCAGGCGCCAAACCGAATTCTTGTATAGGGGGCCTAGAAATGTGATTACCTTGATAGGGGCTGGGAAGCAGAGGGACAGGAAATGGATACATTGGGTGGCCTTTTCACATCTTGAGATATCAGCAAACTGGGGTGGGGGAACTGGCTTTCAAATGGCAAAAGCAGTTCAACATAAGCAAGTGTAAAACTATGTACATTGCTATAAAAAATTGTAACTTCACATATATGCTGATGGGATCTGAGTTAGCAGTGAATGGCCAGAAAGGGGGTATTGGGGTCATAATGGATAGCTTGATGAAAACATTGACCCAAGTGTTTACCTGCTGTGAAAAAGACAAATTCCATGTTGTTAATTATTAGGAATCAAAAATAAAACCGCCAATATTATAAGGCCTTTATCATGTCATTGCTTGGCCTCATTTACTGGGGGGGGAGGTTACGGGGGGGACACCTCAGGCAACATTAGTTTCCACTCGTTGTAACCCTCTCGTTTTTTTTCACAGTTTCTTTTGCCTTTTCTCTTTCAGCAGAAAATCCATTGGGGAAGAAAAGTGGGAATGGCTGCCCAATGCCTTCTCATTCATTGTGCAGGAGGAGCCCTCTGTCTGGAAGCTGCCCAGGACATGGTGCAGGCAGTGGACACCACGTTAATATTGTCCCTAGAGTCCCAGAGACCTAAAGCTTGAATTGCTTAACTTATACTTGATGCAATATTTTGATTTTCTAAGAATTCAGAATATTCTGGCGAAGACATCCATAACAGAGAGCAAGGAAGAAGGAATGCTTGAGTGGGGGTGAGTATGTATGGATAAAGAAGAAGAGGGAGTCGTGGAGTGAATTATCCCTTTTATTAAAACCGGGCTAGACAAATTGCTGGGTTATGCACCATAAATGAACAAACCTAACAAAATAATTAAGGCTTTCCACGTCCAGATGTCAGTGAATTTAGCTGTTTTTATGGGTCTGCCTGGCTTCCTTCTCCTCCTGGTGCACAGAGAACAACTCGGTTAGAAATACGTTACGTCTTATGAATCTGCCCACCCTCTCCAATGTTTCTGCCCACCTTGTCTTATCTGATATGGCTGCTCTGCTGAAGTATGCAAAATAAGAAGCTTTTGCTGCTGCTCCAGGCTGAGTGCATCTCCACACGTTACTCAGAAATCACCTGCCCAAGAGAGTTCAAGCAGGGCCTGGCTAAGCCAAGTGAGCAGTCAGCTTAGCAGAGGAACTTAGCAAAGGAATTGAAGTTCTGGGAAGGCCTTTTTTCTTTCCCCTCTCATAGGGTCTTTCTACACCATATGGGTGTAGAGGGAGGGAGGGGCAACGATCCCAGAAGTGCCTGCTTCCTCCGGGATTGTTGCTCTAGAACACATGGCAGGGCGGTATCCAAGGATGAGGGAGGGTCGTTGTGCCGTCGCGCCCACCATTTCCCCCCCAAAAAAGGATCCAAAGAGCGCACTTGTGCTCCTTTGCAAAACAGGTAAGTAAAAATAAAAACGCCCCAGCCGAAATCAGGGGGCCACCCTCCCCCCTCCATCCTAGGAATGGCGAACTTGCTCCCCCTGATAGACATGGAGCCGTGAGGTGCTGCTCTGTGCCCATTTCTGCTGCCGCGTTTACTCTTGAGTAAGTGTGGCAGCAGTGGGGACAGGCGGCCACACCTCCTGCAGTCTCAGGAAGTTCTCAGGACCGTGGAAAAATCAGGATTTCCCAGGGATCTCTTCTCCCAGGGAAAACCCATGCCTGTCCCTCTCACCCCCGGGAGGCCTTGTATGTAATTTGCACATGCAGGGACTACCCGGGGATGGTCCCGGGTAAAAAGGCCGGTGTAGAAACGGCCATACTCTCGTGTTTGTGGGTATTCTGTGGGCAGCTGGTTGGCCACTGTGTTAACAGAACGCTGGACTAGATGGACCCTTGCTCTGATACAGCATCAGGGCTCTTCTGATGTTCTTAAGGATTTTCTGCCCATGAAAGCCTCCAGCAGCAACTGCTGGCAAAGTTATGCTGCACAGTTTCACTCTGAGCATGCCCAGCATAACTTCTCTCTGAAGCTAGAATGCTGCCAGTACTCCAGTATTTTCAGAGAAACTCTATTACAGAGTGTGCTTCTATGAGCCGTGCCAATTCCTTTAGTTACAGAATGTGACCTCGCACAGTGAGACTACACATTATTTTTATTTATTTATTTATAAAAGCATAATTTCTGACACTGCACAACATCATCACTGATCACGGGGCATGTCAATGAAGCCTTAGCCTCCAATTTCCTGGCTTTGGGGCATCTGAGCCAACATGAGGTAGCCGTAACTTTGGTCTTAAACCACACACACACACAGACAGACACACACACACACACCAGTCAATGTTTTGATCATTACTTGTGTATGTATGTGTGTGTTCACATACATATATATTCACACACATTTTGAGCATGTGAAGTTTCACATTTTAACCTCATTTAAATCATAGTGCCATCCTTACTAAAGGAATAACATGGAGTTTGTTTCTGCTGCCCTGATGCTAAATACATTTACTTGAGAATAAACACCATTTTATTGTGGGAAAAGGATGATATCTTTTAAAAGTAAACATTAAAAATGAGAACATGTGTGACCATGTACATGCCCAGCCAATTGCCCCCTAACTAGCCTGCCTCCTGCAAAGTTTCTGGCTGGGCCAGGGCCCGAAGACATGTCCCCATTGCCATGGCAACATAGTCATGTTGTTCCCGCCACTGGCTTCGCCATGGTAATGAGAGACACACCCCAGAAAAATGACCTTCACACCAGCGATTTACTGCACTCTCGCCATGCCTGGTGTGTGGATTTGCAGCACAATATGCACACATGATGCCATGCCTGTCCTGCTGACACACCGCCTCTTTCCCAGTATTCCAGAATGCTGAAAGTCTGGATTATTTTCCCTAATTGCATTAAATGCGCCCTAAGCCTCTGTGTAGTTTTAAAGGAACAGGGGCTTGGATGGATTGCATCAGGTCCAGGCAGGGAAAAGAGTTCTCTCCCAGCAGCCAGCTCCAAGCCTCAATATAAAGCCCAAACCTTGCATCCCAGGCTCGAAAGCCTTTTTTAAAATCATACAATGCTTGAATCTCTGCAGAGACAGGATTGTACTCCCTCAATGCCCCCAAAGAGCCAAACTAAAGGGTTGTTCCAATTTTGCCTGGCAGAAAGGCAGTCTGGTTGAAGTACTCATCTGACAGGACCTGACTGGAGGGAGAAAGAGAAGGGGAGGAGTGGAGTGGAGTGGAGCAAAAGAGCCAAGGAGCAAAAGAGCAGCTATTCAGGTGAAAGGGATCATAAGCTTGACACACTTCTGCCTCAGAGTGTAAAAAACGCAGAGGCAAACTGGGGGGGGGGGGGAATTAGGTGTGATGGAGGTCTGTGTCAGATGTTTGGGGTAGAGTCTTGGCTCCCTAGTAGAGGCTCAGCTTAGGCATTGTAATTAAAACACTTTAATGGGAGATCCACTAGAAATTCCAAATATACGGAGGGAATCAGAATAAAGAGGACATTGTAGCCTGTTCTGGGATTCAAGGGAGTAACTCTTCACCTTCTGGGAAGAAATGACTGGCTAGAGAGTCCTCATCAAGTGCAATTGACCTCCATATTCCTTTATTTCATTCTAGATTGTTTACCTGATCACCACCAGTCCCTCAAATCCATTTATTTCCATGTCTCATCATGGAACAGTGGAGCACTTTCTGGGTGAACCTGTCTGTGATATACTGATCCCTGAAAACAGAAGTAACTTGAAAAAGTATATCCATTGCTACTTTAATTAATTAATGTAAGATGGAGCACCAAGGAATAAGGCAATGTTCTACTTTGCAGAATCTGCAGAATATCTTCAGCAACCGCAATGCATTCTAGAGACACAGCACACCAGAGTTAAAATGGTGATACAGACAAAGCCCCCCTCTACAAGATTTCGGTTTGACGCCTGGTTCCCCGATTATGCGCATCTTCTCTCAATCACTTTTACGCCTAATCGCTATACATGGGAGGCGTTGAAGCGCATTACGGGCTATATGAAAGGCATTTTAAAGTTTTTGACATGCTGAGAATCGCATGCAAATGCTGCTGAAAGTAATGCGCTTTGTCCCAGAGAAACTCCCAAAACCGGTTCCCTCCCTTTATTCTCCCCGCCCACCAGAATCTCCCACCTTTGGTTTCCTAGGTTACCTGAAAGGAATGAGCTGATTAACATGTTCGGCTACCTGTCTTCCCCCCTCCTTCGCCTGATTGCCATGACCTCGGCTGCCTCTACAAGAGGCATTTAAAGCTCTTTCAAGGTGCATTAAAAAAATTACCTCTACAAGAACGGAGCGCAAATCGGGCGTAGAGGCGCTTTAAACATCCGATTATGCGCATTATCGAACACGTGTTAAATAGCGAGTTTTATTTTGCTCCTGACGTTAAAGCGCATTTTGACTATGTGAACAAGCGATTATCATTTGAAACAACTGGTAAGGTCACCCGTTGAGTGCTCAATTACCTCCTGCTACAAGCATTAACGATAAAGCGCTTCAGCGAATATGCGCATAATCGGCTAACCAGGCGTCAAACGGAATCCGTCTAGAGGGGAATGTGCCTCGCACACACACACACATCAAAACAGACAGGGGGATGCTGCTTCGTTCCTTCCCCCTCCACTTCCCAGCGAGCTCAACAATTGTAAAACATACACACACACACACACACACACCTCAGCTCAGCTCAGGAACCCAGCAAGAAGCGAGGGGAAGTTATGTCTGCTGATGGCTAATTATGCGCACGTATGCACAACCTTCCTACCCCCTTTACTTCTCATAAAACCACCTCCATCTGGCCCCGTGTCTCCACGTTAAAAATATTTCATCAGGGTACTTCATCAGGGTACTTCATCAGGGTACTTTATTTTTGGTTCACTTTGGGTTACCTCTTCTTGGAGCTTCCATCCAAAGAGACGGAGTACAAGGAGGAAGTTGCCAGGAGGAGAGAGGAAATGAATCTAAACCAAAAAGTGGGAGGTTTTCCCAGCGAAGGGGCAGTTCTATGCATGAGATCACGACCACAGTCCAACCCCCTGATCGTTAATGCGCCTCTTCAGAAAGTTGTTTACACGGACATAAGGCGCTCTTACTCCCGCCGTAAATTAAAACTCGCTAATTAACGCGCATTCGAAAATGCGAATAATCGGAGAGAAAACGCGCCTGAGCCCCTGATTTGCGCTCCGCTCTTGTAGAGGTAAATTTCCTAATGTGCCTTGAAAGAGCTTTAAATCGCTCTTGTTTGCCAGATTACAAATTTGTAATCTGGCAAAAAAAATAGGGGGGGGGGGAACCACCAAATTTTGAAATTTTAAAAATATGGTGTATGTCATGGCTTTACTGAGCTGAAATTTTAGTACTGGCACCAATGTTTGAGTAAAGACAAATCCACATATAAACAAATACATGTGCAAGGCTTTGCTCCCCATTAGAAATCCACTCTCAAATTCAAAAGTTGACACATCTCAAATATCAATTTCTGCACGCCACTCTTAAATCCAAATATTTTAATTATGTCTTTCCTTCTGAGTTGATTCCATTTGCATGCCACTCATAGGGACTCACTGTCAAAAATAAATGTAGACAATGACTTTACAAAATTCTCTTCACAGTATCCCCCAAATCATCAACATTTTAACTTCTGTTTACTGAATGCTTTTTCCTTGAATTATTCAGGAAAAGGGCAGTAGTGCCTGCTTTTTGCATTCCCATGTGCTGAACTTTGAGGATAATTTTCACTTCCTGGAACTTATGTACGTCAATTCACACTAGCAAAGGGCTGTGCCTAAGAGATTGTTGTACGTGTGCGCACACACACACGATTGCTCTACGATGCGTGTACTTGTATCATTAAGCAGCTGATCTTCTTTAAATGTCCATTTGTGTACCTTTTTTTCCCTAGGAACTATTGTGTTGTGGTATAATCACACTACCCCACCCCCAAATCCTATCACCCCTATTAATAATAATAATATTTATTTATTTATTATCTGCCTCTCCCTCCGGATCGAGGCGGGGAACAACATCAATACAAACAATATAAAATACATAAACCTGATTAAAAACATATAAAATGGATACATTATTAAAATATCAACAAAGTCTTAAAATTCGACTGGGTAGGCCTGCCGGAAGAGATCAGTCTTTATAGCTCTCTTAAATTCTGGAAGACTGGTAAATTGGCGGATTTCTCCCGGCAGGTCGTTCCACAGTCTGGGAGCGGCAGAAGAGAAGGTCCTTTGGATAATGGTTGTCAGCCTAGTCTTGGCCGACTGTAGTAAATTCTTCTCAGAGGACCTGAGAATGCGGGACAGATTATATGGAAGTAGGCGATCCCACAGGTAACCTCGACTCAAACCATGTAGGGCTTTAAAGGTAACCTGGACCCAAACCATGTAGGGCTTCGCCCAGAAACTAATTGGCAGCCAGTGGAGTGATTTTAAAGCTGGTGTAATATGGTCACCCCTAGGTGTACTGGTGACCAACCTGACTGCCATATTTTGAACTAGTTGAAGTTTCCGGACTAGGCACAAAGGTAGCCCTATGTACAACGCATTGCAGAAGTCGAGCCTTGAAGTTACCAGTGTGTGCACTACCGTTTTTAGGTCTTCCAACTCTAGGAAGGGGTGCAGCTGGTGTATCAGCCAAAGCTGATAGTTGGCACTCCTGGCCGTCGTGTCTATCTGGGCTGTCATTTGGAGCGATGGATCCAGGAGCACTCCCAAGCTGCGAACACAGTATTTCAGGGGGAGTGTAACTCCATCCGGAACTGGTTGACACACCTCCAAATCCAGGTTGGAGCCTTTGACAGAAAGCACCTCCATCATGTCTGGATTCAGCTTCAGTTTGTTTTTCCTCATCCAGCCCATTACCGCCTCGAAGCATTCATTCAGAGGAGACACACCATCCTTAGCTGACGATGTTGTCAAAGGCATAGAGAAATATATTTGGGTGTCATCAGCATTCCATAAGGCATAAGAGGGAACGGGTCACAAAAGCTCTACCCTCTTTTTCATACACTGTCTAGATGTTTTCAAATGAATCTCCACAACCATGAGGGCTTGTTAAATGAAGGGAAGAAAAACTTTTGATAACATTCATCAGTTTCTACCTGGAATTTGACATGTACAGAATCATGTGCCTTGGATTAAAAGTAGGACAGATTTTATTAAATACGCCGTGTAGCTTTATTGGAGTGGGGCAGGGGGGATATTAATACTGAGTGTTTACAGGACGTCTACATATCATAGTGGGAGAAGATTCATTAGGTAGAGGTCATGTTGCTTAGACTGAAGGAAACAAAAAGGTTTTAAGAACAAGATAATAATCTGAAATCACCTGCTGATATAATTCCATTTCTGAAGTTAAGTGGGTATAGACTAGTCAGTAGCCGGATGAGAGAACTCCCAGGAATCCCATATGGTACTCTGAGTTCCTCCAAGAAAGAGTGCAGTATAAAGATTATATATCAATGATCAGTAACTATTGGAGTACAAATGATTGCAACTGGGAGCATTATTAGTTAAGCCATTTCAAACTCAACTGGATGAAGCAGTCAAGCACACAATGTAAAGAACAGGATTCCAATGAAGAAGAACAAGAGAACCTCATGGGCCCATTTCAACTTGCTGGGAATTTGCCCAAATTCAGATTATGAGATAACATGGCACAGATCAGAAGAAGAACCAGTGGACATAATCCAGCAGGATAATCATCTCGGCAAGCCATATTGAAACGAATGAGAGCAGAGAAAGATCAGGGAAGGATTTACTGCTGAGTTATGTCCCATGCTGGCCAGTGTAGGACTGGATATGCATACTTCTTTCTTCTTCACTTGAATACTGAACACTCAGTGGCTCTAAATAGATTTTGTACATTGTCTCCCATGAAAAATGTTGTGTTTGAGTTGACAGTGAATGATTGTCTTTGAAGATGAATCTGTAGTGGATCATTCTCATATGTAAGTCATCACTTCACTTTTCAGTCAATGATAATTAACGTTCATTTGTGACCCAGCTCATAGATTCATCCTCCAGGCCTAGAGGCCCCCATCTTAAAATAAGCAATCTCTGCTCTCTGTAGTACCCACTGTCTTGACCGACCTCAAATTTCCAGTGGCACACAGACACAACAACACAGGTCTGCTATTTCATTTTTAATTCATTCAGATCATAATCCTAAAGCTAGGTTAAAACATGAAGACACTGTCCAAAAAGCAGAAGAAATTTGTCCTTTTCTGTTGTTGTGCCCTGTTTGTAAATTGTAAGGTTAATTAACTTGCAGCTGAGCTCTTCTAACATGCGAGTTGCTTACCTTAATGAAGTTGTGGATGAACTGAATTCTTGCAAGGAGCTCTAAATTTTAGTGGGATGGTTGGTCTGTCAGCTGATCATTAGCCAATCAGTCATTCTCTTTAAAAACTTGCCGATTATTATTATTATTATTATTATTATTATTACTTTATTTACACTTATATACCGCCCCATAGCCGAAGCTCTCTGGGCGATTTACAAAAATTGAAAGATTGAACACTAAAAAGACAATATACAAAATTTAAAACCATAAACATAAAACAGCTGACAGTAAAACACTTTAAAACATTTTAACTGTTAAGCCTGGCCACACCATTTAGCAAACTTCAGTGACGAAACAGATTCTTCGACGCCTTTGAAACAAAACTCACAATAAAGGGAGCAAAGGCTCACAACACAAAGTACTCTGTGTATTCCCCATTTTGCTCTCTCCAGAAAGAGGATCATATTCAGTTAAATTGGTGCATATAAAACAGCAGGGAACTGGTAGCTATCCCAAACATATCTTGATTAGTAATTGGCACAGAGATAAATCCAATCACACCTTTGAATACCCATTGCTCCATCAGACGAGCGTTTTATTGCACACTCATTACTGGGCACTCACGGATTTTCCCAGGTCCCTCACAAGACGGCGTCTGTGTCCAGCATGCCTCCTGCTCCTTCCAGCCTTCTTTGCACAACAAAAAAACACCCCAGTAAGTTGCCGCTGTCTCCTGCTGTGTGCAGGAGAAGCAGCGGGATCAAAACAGCCCATTGAATGGGCCACAGGCACGTTGTTTACTTCCTCTTTCAAAGGAGGAAGTAACGAGGGACAAACGTGCTGGCAGAGAAGGTATGGTAAGCAAACGCAATTTTCCACCATGTGATGGCCTTCCCAGTCATAAAGGACAATATTCTTACATGTGACACTGGCAGAAACAACTGGCCCCTGATTTATCGTCATTGATGTTGAATTTGCACACAAGACAATCCTCTGGTCTTCCGCCTCTGGAAAAAAGCAACAACAACAAAAATGGCACAGTTTAATAGACCTACTAAATGACTAAAATCCTCATTCTCCTATGCAAGTCTTGGAAAAGGCTGAACCCACTCTTCTGCTTCTGCACTGATACAGGCAAAATAGGACATTTCCTCACCCAACCCTCAATTCAGCTGGCAACTAAGCATTCTGATAGGCAATCTGGAAGGGCCAGTGCAGTGGCCAGTAGGACACACGGGCACTCAGGTGGAGTGGGGCTTGCTTTGCAGGCACTTAGGGCCAAATGCCCCAATTGCCCAGCCCCCTATCCATGCCTTGCTTACATGACACTTAGATCTTTTCCGCACCAGCCATTTTTCGAGGGGCTGCCCCTGCCTGCTCGAAGAGAGTCCACATGATGCACAGAGTATCCCATAAGCAGGCAGGGGCCAGCCCTCCATTTTCCTGGGAGTTCAGGGAATGCTATTCTCCCTGTTTGTTCCCTGCTCCTGGGAGGAAAGCAAGATGGGTGGCTAGTGTGGCCGCCCATCCCAGGCCCAGCTGCGTTTACCCACGAGTAAGTGCAGCTGCACCAATGGCCACAGAGCCGCACCATGCGGCTCCAATGCCATCAGGAGGGGGGGACAGCGAAATTGCCATCCCCAGGATGGCTAGAGGGGAGGGGGCGTGACCGCATGCAGGTTTTTTAAAAAAAATAAACTAACCTTTTGCGCACGCGCACTCGTGTGCACCTCCAAGGATCTTTTTTTTAAAAAATGGCCACCGTGATTTAGAATCATAGAATAGCAGAGTTGAAAGGGGCCTATAAGGCCACCGAGTCCAACCCCCTGTTCAATGCAGGAATCCACCTTAAAGCATCCTTGAGAGATGGTTGTCCCGCTGTCTCTTGAAGGCCTCTCGTGTGGGAGAGCCCACGACCTCCCTAGGTCATTGGTTCCATTGTCATATTGCTCTAACAGGGAGTTTTTCCTGATGTCCAGCCAGAATCTGGCTTCCTGTAACTTGAGACCATTTTTCCGTGTCCTGTATGCTGGGATGATCGAGAAGAGATCCTGGCCCTCCTCTCTGTGACAACCTTTCAAGTATTTGAACAGTGCTATCATGTCTCCCCTCAATCTTCTCTTCTCGAGGCTAAACACGCCCAGTTCTTTCAATCTCTCCTCAGAGGGCTTTGTTTCTAGACCCCTGATCATCCTCGTTGCCCTCCTTGGAACATGCTCCAGCTTGTCTGCATCCTTCTTGAAGTGTGGTGCCCAGAACTGGATGCAGTACTCAAGATGGGGCCTAACAAATGCCGAATAGAGGGGAACCAGTACCTCGCGCGATTTGGAAGCTATACTTCTATTAATGCAGCTTGTTGTATTGCTTAGCCAAGTATCTCCCATCTTGTAACTGTGCATTTGGTTTCTTTTTCCTAGGTGTAGGACCTGGCATTTATCCCTATTAAATTTCATTCTGTTGTTTTCAGCCCAGCGCTCCAGCCTATCAAGATCACTTTGAAGTTTGTTTCTGTCTGCCAGGGTATTAGCGATCCCACCCAATTTTATGTCGTCTGATAAGCATTCCCTGCACCTCCTCATTCAAATCATTGATAAAAATGTTGAAGAGCACTGGGCCCAAGACTGAGCCCCGTGGTACCCCGCTCATTACCTCCCCCCAGTGTGAAAAATTACCATTGATAAGCACTCTTTGAGTCCGATTCTGTATCCAACTGTGGATCCACCTAATAGTTGTTCCATCTAGCCCACTTTTCACTAGTTTCACTAGAGAAGCCTGGGCTGTTGCATTGTGGTGTGGCCTCATTGCGCCGACACCAGAAGTGGCTACTTCCAGGTTTCCCAGCTTCCTGCCCTCTCCGCCCCTATGGTGCCGAAAGGGCCTTAGACTGGGGGCTTTGTGGGGCTACTCTTGAATAGTGTCCAGAGTTTCAATTGGTGCAAATGATGGCAGGTAAGATGCTAGGTATTAACACCATAGATAGTACACCTGTCTTGAAAGACCTGCACTGGTTGCCAATTGCTTTCCAGGCTCAATTCAAGGTGCTGGTTTTAAACTTTAGTGCTCTAAATGGCTTAGGACCTGGCTCTCTAAGGGGCCACCTGTCTCACCATGAACCTGACCAGTTATTAAAATGTGTAGGAAAGGCCGTCTTTGGGGCACCATGACTCCAAGAGGTCTAGTTGTCAGGCATCCATAGAAGGACTTTTGAACGCACTCTCTCGAATGTTCAGATTAGTCCCCACTCTGTTGGCTTTCAGAAAGGGTGGGAAAAGGCATCTCTTTAATTTGGCCTTTTATACTTTGTAGTTCAGCCTTCCCAAATCTGGGGATGCTGGGAGTTGTAGTGCAACACAACTGGAGAGCACCAGGTTGGGGAAGGCAGATGGTTCTTGTTTTTCAAGGTTTTATTGTTTTAAATTGTTTTGCACTACTTTGGTAGCTTTTTAACAAATAAGGTGATATATAAATGTTGATTTTTATGACTACCCAATAATACAGTTACACATGTCCCATTTACATAACTGGTGAGTGCTTACCCTGGTTTGAGGGAGAAGGTTTGGAGGAGAAATCACTGAAGATTTAAGTTGTTTCTATAATATTTGGATTTATTTGCAAATATACAAGTTGAGTGCATACACACACATATATCCAGACACCCATGGAGCAAGAGGGGAGGAGGGAGGGACCCAGACCTAGAGTTCATCATCCTTAACTGAAAATGGTCCTCCCATGCCAGGGATTCCACAGTGACCTTTGTACCGAGGAACCATTCCCAAAACATCCTGGGTTGTGAATAAGCCATTTGCCTGACAAAGGATATGTCCAGTCCCAGCATGGCTGGAATTCATAATAATACATAGTATTTTCCCACGCTGATCACCCCCCCCCCCTCACCTTTTAAAGTCTCCCATCCAGCTCTGTAAAATTCATTAGTAGTAGTAGTAGTATCCCACCTTTTTCCCACTACTGGGACTCAAGGCAACTTTGCAAAATTAAAATATACACAATTAAAACATATAAATAGAAATATACAAAAGTTAAAATTATAATTAAACCAGCTGTAATATTAAAACATTTTTTAAAAAATTAAAAGGCAAATGACAATTTTTTAAAAAACAGAGCATTAACAGAGGTCCAGACTATTACCCAAAGGCCTGCAAGAATAAAACAGTTTTTGCTTCCTCTGGAAACATGACAAGGAGAGAGCCAGTCCAGCCTGCCTGAGAAAGGAGTTCCAGAGCCTTGGAGCAGCCACAGAGTTGGAGTTCCCACCAGGCTTGCTTGTGATGATGGCAGGACTGATATGATTTCAAAATTCTGGTCAGTGAGTTTAGTGTAACTTATTCTTTTTTTGCTTGTTATTATTGTCTTGTTTCCTTTTTTCTTGTTTAAAATATTTTATGTAAAGTAAGCTTCTTGTCTTTTATACATCAAAAACATACTTTAATCAAAAATGTTTAAGATCAGGATGTTCTGTCTTTGGAGAAGGAAGTGTGATGGGCTGAAGTTCTTGGTAAAGAGTCAAGAGAACTTCATCCCGGAGTACTTTCTTCTTGTGAATCTCAGAAACCCACAACCAGGCAAACATTTGTGCAGTGCTTAGCAGCACACCCAAGCTAAACTAAGATTGGTTTGAAGTAACCCATGAGGCTATGAAAGCTTCGTCAGAAAGCATAGCTAACCATGCCCCAGTATAAACTACAGTCTCTGAACAGTAGACAGCCACTGATTAAGAAGAAAAGCTAAGCTGGGACAAGAGTACATGATATCACTATAATGCTTCATCTGATAGACAAAATTCATTTTTCTGTCATCTCCTATGCTCCATTTTCTGCCATCTTGCCCAAGGCTGTCTCAGCCAAAATGATCTTATCTGTGGTTGGGGCTCACTGTAGCAGGGGACAAAAAAGAGAAACACTCATCAGCTTCCACTTTTTCCCAGACTCATTGACAACCATCTGTTCTCACACAAGAACCATCTGCAAGGACTTCTGCAAGATGCACATTAGTACCTAAGTTGATGCTGAAACAAATTTTTGTCCAGATTTAAAATTCTATTGAATTTGAAATGAACAGATTCCAGTGGACATCTTCCAGATACCAGTTCCATGTTCTCATAACATCCAACCAGGCTCCAGAATTTCCAGTGATGTGCCAAAGTGAAGACACGTTGCTGGAATTCAGCTGCTGGTTGCAGGGAACTCGTGACATTCTCCCCCATCAGTTGTAACAGATGCAAGGTGCCATGAATTGGGCTTTGCTCATGGGCTTCATGAGACTTGAATTCAAGCCAATATTCACAAATATTCAAATTTTAATCAGTGGATTGTATCCAATGTTAGTCCTACTTAGAGTAAACTCATTGAAATGAATGTGACAAATTAGATTAACATTAGATTATGTCTAGTTTCACCATTCACATTTTGAATATGAAATTCATTCAAATTAATGTTTTAAAGTGGCATTTCATTTGAATAGCTATAATTTGACTGCTTCCGTTTTGTAGGCATTTCTGAATAATTTTGATTTTCCTAGCATGAAATCGCATAAGTTGTAGGTATTAGATATTTCATATAAGATGTCAGATAAAGAAACACACACACACACACACGCACGATGCCATGATATGTCAACTATTAAACACTTTCAAATATCAAATATTGAAATCAAATATAATCAGATATCACATAAAGATAGTGACTATTTGGTGAATATTTGGGAGAGAATAAAGTATTCATAAAATAACTCAAGAATATTCAGTGTCAAATTTGCAGAGGAAAATATTCTGTACTTTTTTTTAAAGAAGAAATTCATATCAGCTCTGTGGTGACAACTTTAGGTCTTACTTTGGTGGAGTAACTCTGACCCGAACCCTCAGACTGTTTTCTCTGAGGTAGTCCCACTGAAGTAAGAGTGCAGAATACTGTAGCTTGTCTTGGTTCTCTGACTTGTTCTCTCATGGTGCTTAGTGGAGTAGTTAAGGCCTTCTTATTTGGCCATTGGAAACAGCATGAAACTGTCCTTTCTTTTTGAATTGTTTATATACTTTCTACTTTATTTGTCGATCTGATACCATTGATTTCACCTTTTTTAAATGTTATGTGATTTTATTCACTGTAAGATGTTTCAAGCATCCATTTGAACTTAGAATGTGAGAAATATGTATAAGAATAACAGTTATTATAAAATGAATAAATGTAAAATGGGAATAATAATAATAATAATAACCTCATCATGGTGAAAATAGTTTATCATTACGTGGCATTCAGCACAAAGATGCTCAGCATATGGCATGACCGTAGGCCCTTCTATCCATTGCTTCTGAGCCTTATTCTCTTCCAAGACTGCTAGCAAAGTCTCAGGGTTTGATTTTGTTTTTGTTTTAAGTGTTCAATTTTTGAATCTGTATATCAGCAGTGTTTCCAATGCATTCCCAATAAGAATAAAACAAGTAAACAAATGAGGAGAATGCTATAGAGAAGAATGGCACGTCTTATAACTTGTCAAGAATTGCAGATATGATGTGGAGGTTGAATTAAACTTGGGATGTATGATTTTTGTTAAATCTGTTCCATGTAGGTTTCACAGGTTGTCAGGTGTTTTTCATTCTGTCCTCCGCATATTGATGGAATTGGACTTTGTCTACGGATATACTGGCACAAGTGTGTATTAGTGCAAATCCCCCCTCCCCAGAAGTAAAAACCGATCACAAGTCCATGGAACCCCTCTCCTCCAAAATAAACAAATAAATGAAAATAATTAATTAAAGGAGTGAAGATGATTATTTTTTAAAAGTGTTGATATTACTGTAAATTTACTATAAATTTATTCTACATCAGAAATTTCATAACATTTATACAATCCATATCTGCTTAGCTACGTTAAGCATATATGTCAGCAACTCAGAACCTATTGTAAGTAAAGTGAATTTCCACCATATAACAGTGACTCATCTTTGCCTAGTAGTAATCATAACTTGTGTGTTATTTTTTCACAAATTGCAGTAGATCATATATTTGTTATAACAAAGATCTTACCACTCTCTCTTTTAGGCAAGATGGAATCATACCTTGGCATAAAGAGGTGTTCACTAGGGATGTGCATGGCCAAAATTATCGTATCGTTATCAGAAATTCCGGTAGAAAAAAAATTCAGGTCAGATTATATCGGGGGGTATCCGGATTTGATTGGATCTGAAATCCGATAAATATCGGAAGTTCCAATAACGATAACAGTGTTTTCCCCATAGGTTTGCATTGGGGGAAAGAAAGCTTTCCCCCAATGCAAGTCTATGGGGAAAAACACTGGGCCAGCACTTCCTCCCCTCACTCGCACTCCCTCCCCCACTTGTGCTCCTTACCCCCCGTCACTGCCGCCCCCCCATACTACTGCTAAACAGGCTTTCTGGCCTGTTCGTCAGTACAGAGAAGTGCTGAGTGATGTCGTCATCACTCGGCGCGACTCTGTACTGATGAACAGGCCAGAAAGCCTGTTTAGCAGTACTACGGGGTGGCGGTGGCAGCGGTGGCAGTGGGGAAGGCCCAGGTAAGGAGTGCGAGGGGGGAGGGAGGGGTCCCCCTTACCTGGACCTTGTCCGCTGCCGTTCTCTGCCATCCGCTGCTCCGAACTACTGAGGCTTTGCAGCGTAGTTCTCAGTAGAGCGACGATGCTCCTGGTGATGTCATCATCTGGCGCATCATCGCTCTACTGAGAACTAGGCCACAAAGCCTAGTTCTCAGTAGTCTGGAGCAGCGGATGGCAGTGGACCAGGCCCAGGTGGGAGTAGGAGGGGGGAGGGCCAGCCCTAGGTCCAAATATCCGATAGTTATCGGACACATGGATTTCAGATCCAATCAGATAGGGCCTCCAGGAATGTGTATCATTATCGTTAATTGGATATCCAATAATGACCTTATCGGTTCGTTATCGGACATCGGAACGATACGTTACACATCCCTAGTGTTCACCACTATCCTTTCCCACTTAGCAAGCCTCCCCCCTCTCTCTGACTGCTTTTATAGGCCAAGAATGACAAGGGTCCAGCACACAAGTGGCAGGCCACCAAGAATTAAACTTTATGTTTTGTTTTGTTAAAGCGTACTTAAGATGACCTGTTTTGTTTTGGAAAAAAAAGATGCTGCAATCCAGATCAGGGCCCCACATCAGTTTTCTACCCTGGAGGCAATTTGCCCCCAAAGGTGCTTATTGCAGTAAATAGCAGAGCAGCCATAGGGGGATATTTCCAGCAAGAAACTGACATGACATCAGGGTTGTGTTATGGCACCTGACTGCAAGGATCCAGGAGTTGGGAACCTCAAGACAGGGCCAAAGGGCAATCAGGACCAGAGAACAAGCCAGGAGTCAGGAGAAAGGAAAAGCAAGAAATGCAGAGACATCCCAGGGGATAGGTCAGACTTGGTTGCTCAACTAAACCACCACTGGGCGGGAAGCCAATGGCCCAGGAGAAGCCAATGGCCAACCTGGGTGGGTGGAGATGGTCCAGAGATGGTCATTGCTTTACCAAGAGGCTGCAGTTATGTAGTTCATGACATAAGTCACTGGACAGTGGTTCCTGATCTGGCTTATTCCTGTGAAAAAAATGGCTAGCTTGAGCACACTTTTAAAAAAGCATTTTAACAGAGTGTGTAGTTTGGACACATGCTTCCCTGTGAAAGGATATTCATTGTTGATGACTTTGCAAATAATCCATGTACATCTCTTGATTTAAGGAGGAGAAGGAGGATTCTTTTAAAAAACTGACTAATATCTTCATATCATCATTATATTCACTTGTATTTGTCACATTTGCTACAAGCATGTCCTGTCAATGTCATTGGCTGAAAAACTTAAGATCTATCTATCTATCTATCTATCTATCTATCTATCTATATCTATCGTCTATCTATTTTACTCAGAATGTGAGTAGATCCTTTTATTAAATTAACCTTTGCGCTCTGAGACTCAAACAAATTATTCATGACCATCAGCTAACAGGGTCCTAAATGAGGAAGCAGATCTTTATCATCTGAGTGGAGGAAATGACCTGTTTGTGTTTGCAAAGGGAGGAAGCTCTTTAAACTTAGCAACCACTATAAGGGACTACAAGCCTAACCAAACACTTTCCCCTTGTCTCATAGCCCTGTAAGGAAGGGTCAATAGAACCATTTAAGCAGTATACAGTGTAAAGCCTTAAGCAACTGAAGAACCAAAGAGAAATATTAATGATGGCAAGGCCAGTCAGCATCACTAAGAGAACAGGTTTTGCATTTTACTTTTCATCGTAGGAGTAAATGGTAATAATTCACTTTTATGGAAGAAGCTTAAGAGAGAAGTAAAAGTGGCTGAACCTGCTCCCTGTCCCCAATGAGCACTCAAGGATCAGGCTTTCACATGGGGCACTTATGGGGAAACATGCCCCCCCCCCAAAAAAGCAGGTCAGGAGCTAAAGATCTGCATTTTTACAGTGGGTGATGCAATCAAGAGAATGGTAGGAACAGAGAGAAGGAGAGGCAATAGGCAATTAGAAACAAATGTGAGCAGATCCTTTGACCAGGTGAGATGAGTAACTGCTTCTCGCTCCATCCGACTAGCATGTTTCCCAAACTTGAACAGTGTATCTGTGATTCATCAGATCAAGAGAGACAACAACTTTAAAGACAGACCCCATTCAGTTATAGATTTGCAAATCTTTACCAAGTATTTTGGGCTTCAAGAATGAATGCATATTGGTAGTGGTCCCTGAAACGTCTCTCAAGCCAGACAACACAAATATGGCGTCAAAGAATACACTTTTATTGTTCTATGGGAATAACAAGCTTTAGCTAAGATGAGACAGATCACAAACATCCCTAGATACATAAGTTATAATTATTAAAAGTACAATGAAGATCACTTTATCAAGCATATTGATAACAAAGCAAAATCTAGGTTCCTCTCAATCTAACAGTCAATATCAAAGGTTCATATTTACCTAAATGGAAGGCAGAGTAGGCGAAGGCGGCCTAAGCAGATATGGTGCTTTACTCGTTCTCTCAGGAGCTCTCTCCCAAACTGATCAGACCTTGGCCTTTTATAACCCTCATGATGTCACTCACCTCATCCTTAGTTTCAGGTCTGGTCATTCCACCATTCACATTTTTCTCAATGTAACTAGGCTGCCACTGATACCAGTAACACCCAGGTGAAGGTATCCCTGCTAGGTGAAGCCACGTGCTGCTTCCAGCATTTGACCGGCCCATTCGTGACATCCTCCCTCCTTGCCCAAGAATGGATTCCATTACTCATAGTTATCTCACAACACATACATATCGAACCTACAAGATACAATAAATTATTATCAATTCTGCCCATTACAATCCATATTCTGCTACACAGGGGTGAGGACAAAACAGTTTATCAATAGGCTTCATGGAAATTGTAGATTTTAAACTAGGATTTAGAGAGAGGGAGTAGCACTATATATGTTCTGGTTTAAGGGCTAGCAAAGGAGATTGGAGAGCCAGTGTAGGGATTGGAGGAGGGAGTGTCACATGATCTGTGACAAGAAAAGTTAATACTTTTGTCAGTAGAATTTTGAAATAGAAGCGAGATTATAGAGATCTAACATGGTAAAACTAGGGAGAAGAAGTTTCAGTGGTCAATGTAGGAGATGGCTAGAGCATGAACAAGTATTTGGGGTCAGGGGAAGGTAGAGGAAGGTAGAACCTATTGCAGGAGGTGAACTTACCTGACCAGTGACAGAAAAGCAGGGGGCAAGTGTCTTCTGTAACCACTGAGAAGGAAGATGTACTACGGAAACCCTGAAGCAAAATTGGAGTTGGGCTTAGGCTAGGATCATTTTAGGCACTGGGATTATTCAAGGAGAAGAAAATTTGAGAGAGAAAGATGAGCAGTCTGGACATAAGTCAGGGCCGAACTAAATTTTGATGTTCAAATGTTGATGCTTCTTAAATTTGTGCAAAAAGGTCCATGAAATTCTCCTTCCTTCCACTCCTTCATCCATTTCTTCATGCCTATTCACAGCCGCTGTTCCCCAATATTCTGCTGTACAACTCACTGGATCATCTGCAGCCAGTAACTATCTTTCAGCCTAACCTACCTTACAGTGTGAGGATAAACAGAGAAGGGTATGTAGATTTTGAAGAAGGCACGAATATAATAAATGTAAAAATAGATAAATAATATACTGCTGACTCAGCCCCATGTTTTTTACTTGAAAATACATTAGCTGGACTTTTCCCCATCCCTGTGACTATGAGCTAAAGTGCATGCTAATATATATTAAAAGACCTTTAAAATAAAAATAAACCCTTCCTGTGTGCTAATGCACATAAATACTGTTTTAAAAACAACTGTGGGATTAAAGTACTCTTTTCAAGCAAAGTGTGCTAATGGGCATTTTAAAAAGGCTGTTTTTAAACCTGCTGTTGCATTAAAAGCCTTTAAAAAGTCCTGCTGGCATGTGTTGATATGCTTTAAATATATAAATCCCCCATGAAGATATTCTTGCTTTTTGAGGAGTGTACAAATGTTCATGGCACTCAATCCCCTGTTTCAGCTCAGCACTGATACTGTGTTTGAGAATGTTATATGACATCCAAATAGAAATATATTGGCACACAATTAGTAAAGTGGAATTGGAAAGGAGACAAAAGTCTAACTAGGTATCATCACCATATATGTAGGAGTGAAAGTCATGGGATTTAATGAGGCCATGGGAGATCGAGTACAGAAAACAGCAGGGGACAAAGAACAGAATCTTGAGGGGGAAACCCCCCCCCACGCACACACACCCCAAAAAAGAAGGCTAAACAACAGTTTTCAGTTTAATAAGTGGTCTCGCATTCTGTGATGTTCAATAATATTTAATCTTAATTGATGAATTAATCAATACCTTGGCTAAAAAACAAGTTCTTTAATTTGTCGAAAGGCCGAAAAATAATACAGCAATAAAATACAACATTGTACACCAAATTATCCCAATGTAAAAAAACCCTGCAATATATAGTAATAAAGTACATTATAGTAAACTAAAACAGCCAAACTGCAAATCTATAATATTGTATCAATACAATGCTGAAATACTAGCCCAACTCAAATCAGCACACTGTACAGCAAAGAACAGGAATGATCAACAAATCTTCACGCCTCACCAATGAAACATTGCCATATTTTGGCTGGAGGAGTGGCATTCCACTTCAATTCCACTTCAAAAATAAATAAAAAAATAAATAAACTTTGATATATATGCAATACACCCATAAGCCTGCTTTGAGGGGGAAATCCCCTCTCTGCCATTGCTCAGGGCCAATTTGGGATAGATACATAGCTGGAAAAATTTCCAGATCACATATCTGTGGGCTCGGTCTGTTATGTTTATTGCATACAATATTCCTGATCCAATAGCAAGTATTTACCTAATGAAGTGTGAATTCTGTTCTCATTTTCTCTTCAATAATCAGACAGTTTCTCCTCATCACTTTTTAATAGGAAACCATGCACAGTCTTTGATCATTTTAAAATGTACTTTTCCTGAACTTCCTAGTTACAAGTATTTCCATGGGTGCATAGTCATTGTTATTAAGTGCAGATTAGTGGCCTTTTGATACCCTATAGCCAACCTTTAGTTTTTTTAAAAAAAAGTAAGAAAGTGTTGGATATTCCCTGTATGAGATGAGGATTCAAATCCATGATGGTGATTAAGAGCCTTTAGGCATGTGCTCCAACCCCATTTTAGCAATTACATAATACTCCCAGAAGTCCCTTCCAGTGCCAATAGTACCTTGCTCTATCTATGCTATCTATGTATGTTAAATGGATGCAGAGGAGGGACTGCCTCCCACCACCTTTAAAACAAACAAACAAACAGCATGGATAGTATAGTATAGTATAGTATAGTATAGTATAGTATAGTATAGTATAGTATAGCAGAGAGAGAAAGAGAGAGAGAGAGAGATTTTATTTATTTTATTATTTTAAAACATTTATTGGCCACTTTTCAGGGCAGAGGCCCTCACAAAGCAGCTTACAACAATAAAATACATAAAATATTAAAAACAATAAAAACATGATCACAATAAAATAGCAATTAAAACAATAAAACCAACAATAAAACTAGCAGGAACAACAACAGCAGCAATAGCACTATTCTTATCGCCACCAACAACAATCTGGATCAGATCTGCTGCTTCACACAAAGTCGCTCTCCCAGTAGACTGGTCATCCACAAACACTACTGATGGCTCATTAGGCTAAACACCAGTTTCTCCAAATGTGTGGCATGCAAGTCACACCTACTTGCCAGGGTTGGTCAAGATCGGTATTCGGCCTAGAAATGTAAGGTGCCAAAAGTGGGCAGGAATAGGCTGTTTTCAATTTGGGTAGAGAGAAAAACAGTTCCAATTTCTGGAGCTTGCTGGCTAGCAGGAAGTAACCTTCAGAGTGAAGGGGGGGCTGTAAAGATATCCTTTTATTGCTGCTAGAGCACAGTAGTCTTACTTATGTGACTGTTCATTGCCTACTTGCGTATGTGTAATTAAATAGATATTACAAAAGGCAGCATGATTTTTTTCAGTATTCTGTGTTCACGAAGAAATAGAGTATGTCAGATTGCCTTTGGTACTTGCCACTTGGGAGCATGAAACAAAACCAACCTGAAGCGAAGAATGGGGGGGGGGGGGAGAGATATGAGATACATCATCACAAGGTGTGTATAATGCAAACCTTCCACACCGAAATCACAAGCACAATGCACGAGCTATCTCAGAAATATGACACTTTCCTAAGAACAACATGTTGTGGTTTGTGTGATGGAAATGGCAACATCCCAGCAACAGAAGCCTTGAGAGGAAATTCATGGCCAGGGTGCAACAAATGAGAAACAAAGAAAGGCACTTGTAATTTCACAAAACTCTGATTTTTAGAAAGGCCCTAAGTATGAAAAGAGGCAATTTTTATGTTTATTTAAATATTAATAAGCTGCCTTGCTGGACAATGGCCACCCAGGGGATGAACAAAATACAAATTAAAATAGTCCAGAGCAGTTAACATGGAATATGAGGATTTACGGCAGAATATGAGGGCTCACTCATAACCTCCTCTCATTCTCTACTTTCAGAAAGACACTAGGAGTACAATAAGAGACATCACAATTTCATAATGGAATGGAGTGGTTTCCAAATGAGTCACACTCATTTTCTAATTCCCAATTCTAGCTCTAAATCACATTCCACCTCTTGCGCCCATAAAAAAGAAAGAAAGAAAGAAAGAAAGAGCTCGAAATAGCAAAGGGCAACTTAGAGAAAGACCAACTAAAAGAGACGCCCGTTTTTAGGTTGGTGATGAAAGTTCCGGGTGCTGAAGCGAATTCAGACTTCTGGACTGGACTGTGAAAGGGGGAAACTGCCTCCCAATCTTTCACTCTGGGGTCCCCTCTACAAGGATTCGCTTTTGCGCCTGGTTAGGTGATTATGCACATAATCGCTGAAGCGCATTTACGCCTAATCCCTCTGCACCAGAGGCGGCGAGAGGCGGCGAAGCACATTACCGGATGTCCAAAATGCGGTTTACAAGTAGTTAATGCGCATAAGCGCTTATTCACACAGTCAAAATGCGCTTTAACGGATGGAGCAAAATAAAACTCACGATTTAACGCGCATTCGATAATGCACATAATCGGGGAGATAACGCGCCTCTACGCCCGATTTGCGCTCTGTTCTTGTAGAGGTAAAAATTTTAATGCACCTTGAAAGAGCTTTAAATGCCCCCCTTCGTTGTGCTCGCTAGTGCAGCCCAGGCGGCAGAGGGGATGGGCAGGTGCTGGAAAGGGGGAAAGGCTCCTCCAGCCCTTTTTAAGCGGGGTCTGCATGGGTAGCAGGCGACCGCTTTAGCCCGCCGCGGGAAGCGGAGGCAGCTGCCTCTGGCGGCAGAATCTGGCCACCCTGAAAGGGACGCAAGTGCCCGCTCTGCCTGGGACGGGGCGGGGGGCCGGCGGAGCGCGGCGCTCCCCTGTCCTCCAGCCGCCTCTTGCTCGCCAGCCACCGCTCCGGGGCGAGAGACGGGCCCTGCGCGGAGGGCCAGGGGGAGGGCGCCTGGCGCGAGGCCTCCCTCGCCCCGCCGGTGCCAAGCGGGGGTGTGCGGGGAGAGGGCGTGTCGTCCAAAGAGCAGCACCCGGGCCCGCCGCTCGCACCTCCGGCCGCGGTCACTCGAGACGCCGCCACAGGGATGCACCAGCAATGCCACACGGACCTCGACGCGGAGGGCACGCGCCTTCTGAGCCCCCCTACCCGCCCCCCACCCCAGTGGCGCTGAAGCCCCTTCGGGGGCGCGACCGGGGGCGTGAGTGCCCCTCGCCCCCTCCCCCACCATCCCCCAGGTCGAAAGGGGCACCGAGAAAGAGGCGGGGGGAGCCCTGTGTGTGTGTGCGTGTATTATTATTATTATTATTATTATTATTATTATTTCTGATTAAAGAGGAATCCATTCCATCTCTCTGTCTCCTGCCAGGGGCTGAGGTGCCGCCATTGAGGTTAACGGTGCGGAAGAATACAAAAAAAAATCATTGAGGAGGATTATAAAAGTTACTAGCTGGAACATTAACAGAAGAGTAACTTGTAAAAAATGCAATATTACAATATTCACAAGGACGGTAGAGCGTGGTAGAGCTATAAAATTCAACATTAAAACCTTCTATGGCCTAGATAACCTAGTTAACAAACATTGTGTTGGAACTATTTTCTTGCAGGGACGAGGCTGCCTTGGCCCTGTCTGAAGCACCCGGCGGGGCGGGGCGGGGGGCCCCGAGTGCGAGTCCCAGCCGCGCCCCGGCGCCTGAGGAGCGAGCGAGACCCATCCCGCATAAAAACCGCCGGAGTTGCCGCAGGCGGAGGTGTTCGGGAGCAGACAGACGTGCCGTGGCCTCAGGCCGCCCTCGGCGCCCACCCGCCCCCGGATCCTACGGGGGAACCCCGTAGGGTTCCCCTTAGCAGCACTAAATTCCCTCAGGCTGGCTGTAGACCTGGCTGCAGAACAGGTCCTGTGGCTGCTGCTGCCTAGAGGGCGAGTGAGGATGGCAGCCGCCTTGTGGCGCGGAGAACCTGCTGGGGCTCCGTGTCGGGCTGGGGAGCAGGCAGCGCAAAGGGGTTCCAGGTCGGCGCTGGGAAGAAGAGGCGCTCAAGACCTCCGACGCGGGGAAGGAAGGCAAACAGGCGGGCGGGCGGGCGCCGGCACGCCGCCCAGCCCAGCCCCCGCCGGCCTCTGGGACGCCTCCTGCTGCGGTGGGACAGCGGCTGGGGTTTCGCGGGGGGTGGGGGCACTTAAAAGCCACCTTCGAAAATGCAGCTTTGAATCACTGCCCGCATTGTGGAGGCCGGACGAGGCTGCCTCTCGCCGCAGTGACGGGCTCCTCCTCCCTGGCACAGCCACCGGCGCTCCTAGGGAAGACTGGAAATCACAGTAAGAAAAAGGGAAAGGCGGCCTACTGGGGGGCTTCTAGATAGCCTCCGCCCGCCCCGCGCCCGCCCCCCCTTTTCAGTTCGCCTCAGGCCCTCGTAAGATGCGGAGCCCATTCTCTAGTCGTTCTCGTCACTTCCGGTGTAACAAATAAACAAGGGAAGGAAAATCTTCCAAGGTCCGAGCGGCCAAAAATGGAAAGGCCGCGATTCCAGGGGGGGGGGGGGGGAGGCTGATATGACCTCCTCCTACCAACTCCTGTGTGCCGCCTTTGAACTTGCACAGAGCCGCCTTTCTTCAGTGCGGATGACCAGATGTTGATTTCAACCTGAACCCTGACAAACAAGGCCCTGCTCCAAACTGGAGACTCTGGTGGCTGCAGCGGCCTGTACAACAGAAAGACCGAGCAAGAGAAGTCCTGGGTGGGGCGGGGGACGGGGGGCGGATCCAGGCACGTCTCCCTGCTGCCTCAGCCTCTTGGAAGCGCGAGGGGGGGGGGGTTCATTCTGTGCTTCTCAGAGCTTCTGCTATGGATTGTGGGCCAAAGATGAAGAGGGCCTTATCAGTTGCGTGTTTGAGCGACTGTGGAGCTCTGAACTGAAGCCTGGAGCTATGGAGTTTCCTTTCTAGAACCGCTAACTGTAGGTCGCATTGCCCTCGCGTGTTTGTGGCGAAGTCCCATCACAGAAATGCAGGAACAAACATGCAGGAACTAAAAACCCGAGGCTCTGTGCAAGTGTTGTCGTTTTCCCTGTGAGAAGGCGATTGTCTGCACGGGAGCTTTTCGTGTGTACTCATTTATGTGTACCGTTGCCACTGTAATCTTCATGAAGTTGCCTATGGAGGAGGATCTATGCGTGCATATCTGCGAATGGAGGGGTCGGTGGATTCAGCCATCCGTAGTTCTCTCTCTCTCTCTCTCTCTCTCTCTCTCGTTATCTATATACCGTCTAGAGCGATGTGCCTCCTTTCTGAAAAGAGGAGTCGCGAAGCGCCCGACCTCCAAAGCACCGCGCTGAGCACGTTCCCAAGCACGACAGAGTCCCCCGCCGGCCAACAAAACGTGATGCTTGAAATGGAAGTTCCGAGGCGCAACCTGGGCTTTTGGACTCGCTTCGGGTGACCCGAAGGGTTCAGATGGATTCCCATCTTTGTGCCTATCTCGTCTCGACACACACTCAATGGGGGGTGGGGAGGGTTTCGGGATCCAAACGGAATGGCAAAGAAGGGCAATTGATGTCCAAGTATACTAACCCTCCCTTCTTCGTACACGGGGATTTGCCTCTTGAATGCGTCATTCCAGGGTTCCGTTCCCTCCAAAAAAGTCTCTTCCTCTGTTAGCCGCCCCAGCCCCCTTCCTAAGAACCGAATAACGTCGCCCGTTGCCCTTCGTGGCTTTTGACGAATCGTCCCATCGCAGGGCGGGGGGCATGGTTAGTCTGAACCAGCATATTGGTGGGTGCCTAGCTCTGCCTTCTGACGCTCAGCAGAATACTGGAGCGTAGAAACAGTATAATTTGTCTCAGATTTACACTACTTCCTTTCAATCTACAATTGGAGAAGTAGAATTTACTTTGAAATACCAGTTTTTTATCGAAATGGTTCTGCGAGTTCTGAATTTAAGTTAAGGTCATTGGGGAGGGGGGAGCGGGAAACAGTATTCAGACTCTAAGCAATTACTTTAAAGTAAGTCCGATTAGCAACATGGGAAATCGTTTTGCAGCAACTTTAGATATAAAATTAAAGAGTGTCTCGATCCAAGGATCCAGATTACCTGGCTGCCGGGACCTTTTGCTTCAGAGAAAACCTGCTTATATTAGGAAGTGTGTGGACCTGCGTGGCTGGGTAGATGCGTGTGGAAGGGGGAGGGGGCGAGAGAGATTTCTGCTTCTGGACCATTGTTTGAATGTCCTTCCTTCCTTCCTTCCTTCCCCTTGTTCTTCATTTCTGTCACAGGTTTTCTGTATCAGGAATCAGGGAAGAGGGGTTAGGTGAGAAGGGGGGGGGGGGTGAGAGGGAGAGAGAGAATCTCGTTTAGTTGCTCCGAAGTGTGATTCAATTCCCCAGGGAGTTGGTAGACAGTTTGTGGAGACGTTACTCCAGATTTTCAGACTATGATAAATATGATAATTTGTATAAAATTTGAATGGGTTCTTGTTTTCAGGGAGAATGCCTCCGATGATGAATGTTCCTGATTTTCAGATAGATGGCTGATAAAAAGTGTATTGAATTGTTGAAAGCGATTTTAATTTTAATTCTCTACTTGCAGATGTCTAATAATAATAATGTCTCCTAATAAAATAGGAAGGTGTCAGTTTAAGCTGCAGTATCGCGCTTGACTTCCCCCTTCCTGTCCCCACACTGTGACAACATTAACCTCTTCTTATAAAAAAAGCACATAAAATTATTATAATTACAGAGTTATTAATTTTAAAAAGAGGGTTAGCAGGATTTTTATGATTATTAATAGAGCGCACACATCCTACCCCTGAAGAATATCCCGAGTGATCATTCTGTTACTGGATCAGAATCGCCTCTCAATCTTCAGTTAGAACAACTAAAACAAAAAGGGGCGCAAAATAAGCAACGCGCCCAGTTTGCCGCCCCCTTCCGCCAAGCTTATTTAAACGCCACAGGTTTTAGATGATTTCACCGAAAAAAGGGAGGAAACATCCGCACCTGTCTGCATTCTTAAAACTACTGATCTAAGGGCGTGGGAGGCAAGGGCTTTGGTGTAACTGGGTCTCATTGGAAAGCGCAAACTTGCCCAGAGGAAAGCTACTGGGACATCTACCTAGACTGCCTCCTGCAGCCCAGGGAGGGGGAGGGGGGCTGCCGTGCATTTCACACGCACCGTTCTTTCGTGCGGGTGGGTCAGCGCACAGAAGGCGAAACCAAACCGGCAGACTAGTGGAGCTGCATGTTTGGCTTGGAATGTATCTCCTCTTTTTAGATCCAATTCATACGTCTCTGGTTTTCGCTAGAAAGAGTCGGAGACACTAGTAGCCTCCCAGAATTCAACCTAGGATCGTTTTTGTCGCCTCCACCACAACTACACGAGGGCCGCGAGAATTCCCTCCCCCGCCAATTTCCTTATTGTTTTACAATCTCAAACATGTTTACTCGGAAGTAATTCTTACTAGTCCCCAGTAAAACTGTAATCCTATTATACAAATTTATCTGAGAGTAAATCCCTTGGAACCCAATGGTATTTACATCTGAGTAGACCTACATATCTCTTTGGGATTGGAGCCTTCGAAGGATCAACCTGGGGCTCTCAAATTAATACTTTGCTGCAATGAAACACATTCCAAGGCAAAAGAAAAAAGGAAAAGGAACGTCCTGAAACTGGGCTAAAAGGTTACATCTCCCTTCGGGCTTGAAACAAACTTTACCATAGGCAAAAGTTGCTAGTTGATGCTTCCACCGACTAAGAAATATGCTGGAGGAATTCCACATGAGTAGGATATGTGCATCTCCACTAAGAAGATGCCCCATTGAGTTCAATAAGTCTTACTCCTAGGCAGGGGTAAGTGACATGGTGCCTGCGGGTACCAGTGCACCTTCGGACACGTTTTTGGCACCTGTGAGGTGTCCTATCCAGCTTACTTTTTATTTTTATTTTTATTTTTTTAATAACAAAATTATTAAACCTTTGGTACCTGGGATCACTTTATAGCAAAGTGAGGGCCTCCAGCCACTGCCATTCATGGAAAATACAGGCCAGCGCTTTCATGTGAACTGCACCCATTTTCTCAAATTGTAAACTGTAACCAGGGGGCTCCAACAGGTTGTCTACCCCTGGATATAGGGTTGCAACAAAGGGGGGGGGGGGTTTGAACTTTTGACTTGTGTATCTACTTCTTTGGTACTAGAACCCGGAAGCCCACTAATCAAAGTCATGTGCAAATTAATGAGGAGGGGCCCTGGAGTCAGTTACCTGCTGCACCCCAAGAGCTATACACTGTACAAATACAAATCTACACCCGAGAGAGTTACTATAGATCCTGGATTCTAGCCTAAAACTTTCAACGTGACCTACAGAGCTGCACAAAGACTTGGTCAAAAGCCAAATAACATTCACATTTTACAGAGCTGCTGTCGTTTAAAATCCTACAAAGGGTTTTTTTTTAACTTTCAATTTTACTTGCTGTTGTTATTAAATACTTCGGACATAGGAACCCTCGCCGATCAACTGCAAATCATTCGGAAACATACTTTCTGCCCATCCCTCGTCTAAATGTAGGGAAAATGCACTCGCAAGAATTGAAAGTTGTTGCTCTTGTTATGCCCCAAAGCCACTATACAAAAATGGAAAAAGAGAGAGGGTGAAAAGGGAAAAGGGAAGAGTGTCAGTCGGGAAGAACTGGGCAAAAAGGAAACATCGGGGGATGTTTCAGGGTGGGGGGCAGCGCGTGAGTCTGCCCCCCACCCCCCACAAGCAAGAGCAGCAAGGGGTATTGTGGAGATTAACAAATTTATGGTCTTCACAAAGCCTGCCCTTGAATGGAGTAGAGCTTACTTTGCCAGTAAAATGTTCCTACAGGTGATAGAAGGACTGAACCAAAAGTAAGGTACAAAGTAGATTTTTTTGTAGAAAGAAACTATGTACACAGCCATTTACAGCCACAAGCAATTACGTATACAGGATAAATGGCTCACCTATGATCACAAAGAGAGCACATTGGATGGATGGATGGATGGATGGATGGATGGAGTGTCTATGCATTGCATGCGTACCTGTGCTAGTAAGTACCTACATAGGCTGACTGAAATGCCATTATGCGGCCATTTTTTTCTGCCTTGTAGGCAGGCGTACAACCTGAAGTATGAACATCTGTGGGCACTTTATATTTCAGTAGCCTGATTTAAATGACATTGTTGCTGTATCAGAGGCACACGCCTACCTGGGAGTAAGCCCCATCGAGATGTACTTCCGAGCGTACATGCAAAGGATCGGGATCAGTCATGGCCATGGCCATCTTACACATTGGCTTTGTATATTCACATAGCCAGAGCAAATGCTGTACAAATAATATCACTGTAGCCGCTTGACTGTTCTAGGGCATTTGTACGACGTTTGAAAGGACTGCTGTGGGTTTTGTGGGTTTTAATCTCTTTGTCCGCTGGACAGGCATTGGGATTTTAGGATTGCTTCCTAAAATCCTACAGGGAGCAAGTTCTACACGTTGGCCGTAGAAAGGGTTTCTTCCCAATGACGTAGGTGCCTTCTCCCCTCCCCAGTGTTGGACTCAAAAAGACATGAAGGAAGCGGGATTGGAAGTGAGGAGAGGCCTTCCCCGCCTGCCCCCCCTCCTTCCCCTCCACGGGGATTTTCCAGGTTCCTTCCTTGAATGTTTGAGGCTTGTTTGGGGCTTGTTTTACTTAACGTCTAGTATTTATTGCCTTCTGGAGTCAGTAAGGGGAGATGTGCAAGCCATGTGCTACTTCAGTGCCACGGGTGTTTCCACTGTTCCCCCTGGCCCGGCCTGACCAACATGGACTCGATGTCGAAGGTGTGAACGCTACGCCCTGATGGTCCCCGAGCTCTCCTGGAGACACGATGCCGCCGCCGCCTCCCGCCTCGCCCCCCCCCCATCCCCTTTGCCCTCTCCCAGACTGCCACAACCTTCTTGGCTGCACGGAGCCGGACTGCTCAGAGCCAAGCAGCCGGGCTTCAGCAAAAGCGGGGGCCGGAGGGGCGTCAGCCACCGGCCAGAAGATGCGAAAGTAAAGGCGGCGGGCGCGCTGGTCGTGTCGGGCGAGTTGGAGCAGCTCCTCCCCGGGGGTGGTCAAGGGAAGGGAAACGCGGCGCCGGGGGCTCTCCGAAGGCCGCCCCGGCCACCTGAACCTGCTCCCCCGCCGGCCGGCCCTCCCTCCCTGGGGAAGCCCCCGGGCGCTCGACAATCGGCCTGAGAGGTTCCGAAATCGACAGCGATCTCGCGCTGCTCTGCTCATCTCCGTCCCCCACCTGTCTCCGGCCCTCCATTCCCCTCGTGCCGCCCCCTGCCTTTCCCAGGAAAGCGAGGGCTTCAGCCGGATTCCGGCAGCTGCCTGCCAGGCCGCCCCGCCGCTGCTCCGACACTGGCCCGGTGGAGGCCTGGCCTCGCGCTCCTGGCGGCCCCATCTGCCAAACGAGAGTCGGTCTAGTCGGCTCGCGAAGCCCGCCCACTTGCTCGGGAGTATAGCCCCCCCCTCCCCGCTCAGTGAGACGGACTTCCTCAACTTTGGACTCTGTTTGCAGACATTAGCGGGGGGGGGGGGTTTAACGTCACACACCTCCCCCTGGCACAGGGGAAGGGATTTGGTCCTCTTTGCATGGCGGCTGGAGCGGTGGGGGCGATGGAGGAGCAAGACTACAGATCGAACTGCTGCATCGATGTTGCTTCAACAATATGTCCTTTTCTGCAAGGCTTTGGGAGTTCTTCCAAGGTGGGTATCTGACCGCCGACCTGCTCAAAGGAACATCTTTCGGTTTTGGAAGCCACACAAAAACCTCAGCCGATCTCGTTTGACTTCTTCCAGCATTTGAGAAGGGTCTTCTAAAACCGTGGCGGCAACAGCCGGATCTCCGGGGCACTTCACAGTTTTCAGCAGATCAGCAACGCTGTAAAGCCGCCAGAGTGGAGAGACGACGCTAACCGATCGGCGCCCGCCGAACCCAACCACCCAATTTGTCTAGGTTGGGTTAAAAACAATCCGCTGAGAAAGAGCCTCGGTTTCATTTGGGCAGGTGTTCAGCCTCGGATGGAAGCTGTTCTCAGTGCCAGGCGCCGGCCCTGGAGTATGAAAAAGAGCAATGAAGGTGCCCTTGAACACGGGCAAAGTATCTTTCTCCCACTCATGAGTAATGGCAGTCACCCTTATCCATCTCCCCAAACACCTGTCTGGGATCAGAATTTGCCGAGAACTAGGTGATTTCCAGCGAAGGCAAAATCCTGGCATTTCCCCGTTTAGAAACCAAGGGAAAGGCCAGGGGCCGGGAGGAGCTTCATTTGGGGCAGGCTCCTGTCAGACGCCCAGGGGGCGAGGAAGGAGCGGGCTGCAGCTGTTCTGCACTGGAAGGGCGCGGGGCGGGACTAGGCTGCGCTAGCCAAGAGGGGCGAAATCCCCAGGCCAGACTTGCCAAGTCCCGATTGGCCCGGCAGAGCGCCTTGTGCCCTCTTTCTCCTCTCAGTTCCAGGTAGACTGGAAAGAGAAGGGAGATTTAAGGGGTGGTGTAAGGTCATGTGTTGGGCGGGGGGGGGGGGGCAGTCTAGGGCTAAAGCCGTCCGGTTCCAATCCAGTTCACTGATTTCCGCAGCGATTCTCAATTCACTTGCCTCCATTTCATACAATGGGACATATTCCCCTATAGATGTGTTTAAAGGGAATGAGAACCATGTTAACTCAATGGCTCAATTCGGATGACACAATAAACACCTGGTGTGGGGGAAACAATCGTCAGTTGTTTTGACTATTGTGTCATCCGAATGCTGCCATAGTCAACTCAGCGCTGATCCTAATCCACACCACAGTTGATTATTTATTACCATGTTGTGTGGGGAGTACACCCTAGAGGAACAACTGTAAAGTTCATTATTACCCCACCATTGACCATCGTGTTGTCCGAATTGAGCAACTGTGACTTAAAATACCTGCACCGGAGTGCCCTAGCCTCCTGAACTTTCACACAACTTTGTCGCCAGCCTGAGGCCTTCTGCGGTTTGCAGAGATTCAGAAGTTTAGGAACTCCCTCCCCCCTTTCTTCTATGTGGTTTGAATAAAACTTTAATTCAGCTGTTCCAGTTTTAAAACTTTGATGACTGCGTTTGTTAATCTATATGTAAGGCACTGCCTTGTCAAATGAATCACTGTGCAATCCTAGGCCGGTTTATTGGGAAATAAGTTCCACAAAGTTGAATTAGACTTACTCCCAAGGATATGCGCCTAGGATTGCAGCCTTAATTGATCATTAGCCGATCATGGCTGCAGTCCTAAGGGAGAGTCTCGTTGAATTTGATGAAATTTACTTCTGGATACACGTGCTGAGGGGTCCACTGCCTGTAAGTCTTAATGCCGGTTGTCTTCCAAGGCCGTTAGGTTCGGCTGTCCATTTCTGCCCGCAGACCTTTTGCTTATTTGGAGAAATCGCCAGTGCGGCCAGGGATGCGCCTATATCACTGGCGGCGGGTATGCAGCCAGCACTGGACCTCTTTCCCTAAACAGACAACTCTGCCTTGTAACCCATTTGCTCCCCAAGTCAATGGGTCCTCTGTAGAGTCCCTCGGTTTTCAAGTCATGGGCCCTCGCCCTCCTCCTCCTCCTCCTCTGCTCCTTTTTTTCTCTTCCCTTCAGTTCTGGTCAACTGGACATTCTGCCAAACCCATTGCCCAATTTTTATGGAAGACTCGGGATTCAAAGTCTCCAGCTGGCCATGGGAATCTAAGCAGACACATAAAACTGTGGATTTTAAAGTCAGGATAGTCAAGCTATCTCTCGCTCCTGCTGCATCTGGTACCAGCCTATTACTTAGGGGAATAAATGTTAAACACTGGAACAGGACATCAATGCCATATCTACACCAAGCAGGATATAGCACTATGAAAGTAGTATGAAAGCAGTATATAAGAGGCAGGAGCTACACCAAGCAGGATATTGCACTATGAAAGCAGTATGGAAGTTGTATATGGCATGGGTCACGGGTCATGGGTCATGGGCCCCAACAGTTGTCAGTGCATGTCAATACCTCTATAAAACAATAGTGTGGCTCCTGCCTCTTATATACCACTTTCATACGACTTTCATTTCATTTCCTGCTTGGTATGGATTAGGCCCAAATTTCCTTTTGGTTAAACCTACATTTCCAGTCCATTCCCATGGATGAAGAGTGAAGCCATTTCTAGCTTAGAGTTGCACTCCTACCATGGATCACATCCCAGTGCACAAAGTGGGACTTATTTCTGAAGAAGCAGACAAAGGATTGGGCGCTCTCTGCATAGGACAGGCAGGACTTGGTATGGAAAAGGCCTTCTGGAGTGGCCAACAAAGTGCTTTCCCCTCGCTCTCAAACAGGCATCCCCTTCATTGGCTTCACCCCAGTGTACAGGTGGAAGAGCACCCCAGTCACCAAAGAGGAGGTGTTTGCCCAAGGGCATGGAGGCCTTAAAGGGTCTGCCCTGGGCCTCCAGAGGCAGGACCACTGCAGCCCCAGGCTTTGAGGGTTAGGACCGTTTCCACACCTGACACACTCCATTTCGGAATGTCGAACCTACATGGGGGTAGCCTGTACAGTCTCTGTAAGGCGGAGGTTCTCAAGTGCACAAGAAGTATTTCAGCGCCAGGCAGTCTGATTCAGTTAGCCTGAAATTGATTGGGGTAAAAAAGGAAGAAAAGGACTGGAAAAGTTTAGAAAGTCAAGAGGCCCATTTAGACAACAAATTTGCTGTGAACCAACGCTTAGAGCTGCAAACAACCTGCACTGAGTGTCTTGCCCCACTCCATCCCGACCTTGACTGGCGGCTCCTGGAAGATGCTTCACTTTACGAGCTCTCTATCAACATTCGATCTAATTGGATGTATTCACTCCATTGATTATCACACACGGGGGGGGGGGAGCTGTGTGTGTGCGCGCGCATGCTGCCTTTCAGAAAAACAACAATAACAATTGAAACAACACGTGATAAGAAAAATAATATAATTAAAGCAGAGGGTTTTTATTTTTCATGCATCCATTCAACATGGAGAATAAAACCCAGCTTATTTTTTAAAAATGCCTGGGACAATAATAATAAAAAAGCATAGGCCTGGAGTGCAAACGACCTCAAAATAGGCACCAGGGAGCTTTCCGAAGACCAGGAACCAGCGCAGAAAAGGCCCCTCTCCCCACAACCAGAGGTTAAGTGCCTGGAAGAAAAACCTCCAGAGATGATCTCAATGCACAGGCAGCCATATGGAGGAAAAGACCGGAAAACACTGCAAGCATGTGTCCTTTTCGCAAAGGAAGTGCACACCCCAATTTTCTAGCTGCGGAAACAGAGAGACATGTCATCTCTCGCTAGTATCTAGCTCCGCAGTATCTTCCCTCAAGGATCTCGTCTGGCCTCGCTAGGCTGTGGAGGGTGAACCGTGAGGTTCTCGCACCACCTCTCCAGCCCCCAGCCACGCAGTCCAGCCAGCCCTGCCACCACCGACCCACCCTCTTCCTTACCGCCGCAGCTTCCTGCGGTCCAAAAGGCAAAATGCCCGCCGGGTTCACCTGCAGGGAGCTCCAGTGGAGCCCAAGTATTCCTGAAAAACTGGTTTGTGAATCTAGCTGCCTAAGGCTGGCTGGCTGGGCGACTGGACCCCATTTTCAGTTGAATCCAGCCATTGCCTCCCACGCCGCCGACTAGAATTCCACTGGTCCGGCTTGATTGGTTTGTGGATCGGGCCGACAGGCTGGTTCCTTTGGTTTCTCCGAACACTTTCCCCCCACCCGCAAGTTTGCCTACTGGTGTGAGCCCTTGGAGAAGCATAATTCCCCTTTGCCCACAAACACCCCCGAACCGCCGTCACCGGCACATTCTGCTTCGCAGCTGGGTAAGCACGTTGGAGGCCTAACTCCGAAGCGAGGCCAGGATGCCTCCCACGAGGGGGGTCTGTGGCGGGAATGGCCCCGCTTTCAAAGGGCTGGCGCTGCCTGCTCACCTTTCCCTCCCTCCTTCTCTCGTGTTCTCATTTCCCTGGGAACGCTTCTCGTCTAGAGTTAACGATTAACCGAGGCCGAACCGGCAATTTTCTTGGGAATGTGAACTATTTCCTTTATACTGCAGATAGATGGGGAGAGTGATTAATAGTAGATATATATTTCAAAGAGTTCGCTTATGTGTTGTATATTTAGCAAAGAGAGAGAGAGAGGGAGGGAGAGAGGCAGATTCACCCCTAGACTTCCCCAGAGAGATGAGACTGGGCAAAACTCCAGAGGAGACCAATCCAAATGGCACTCATGCTTTTAAAAGTTAAAGTATTGGATAGTAAAGAAGCCATTTATATTTTGTTGTTGCCCTTGAACAAACAGGGATGCAAGGGGGGGGGGGCGTATTTAGTTAATATTTGTATAATGAAGACTCTTGGCTCCTCTGCAGAAAGTAGACACGAGTTCGGGTCCCTTGTGTTGCGCGTGCACACACCGTTGGGCACTTTTGCGTTCACTGGGCAAGAGAACGGTCCTCAGCCTCTATTTGCCGAACTGAGGCAGGTTGGACTTGTCTCATCTCCTGCTTGCGCATGAAAGGATGCGCAATTGCGCATTGCTCAATCCTTCTGGGTTCAGAAATGAGCAGGCCTGAAACGAAGGGGGGGGGCAGACGTCTCATATTTCCAGGTGCTTTGCTCCCTCCATCCTCATAGAACTAAGTAAAAGAAGCCACTTTTAGAGTGGGGGGGCTGCCTTTGTACTTTAATCGCCACCCAACTTTTTGCAAACTGGGGGTACAACCGACACAAGAGTTCTCTTTGGACCTTTGTTCTCCTGGACATCAAGTTTTCTGCACCATCCGAAAAGTTATGGCGTAAAATGGGTTGCAGGGCAGTGTAGCAAGCACAGCCTACGGATTTTTACTCTGAAGTAAGTCCAGCTTAGTTTAATGGGCCACTTCTTTTCCTCTTCAGAGCAAACGTGCATGGGCTGTTCGGCAGCACTCGGCGCAGCTGAGGAGCCTCTTCTTCTTGGGGTGGGGCACACAATCCTTCCCTTCCCCCCCCCCTCCCACCCGCACGGCCCTGAGCCCTGCCATGTGCTTTGTGCAATTCCTGCTTCTCTGCCGATCTTAACCTTTTTTAATCCGATTTTTATTTCCAGACTTCCTTATTCCTCCACTTTGATTCTTTCTCGCTATCCCCCCCCCCCCGCTTCTCCCCACCCCCACCGCCTCTGCCGCTTCCCTTGCCTTTGCCTGGCCAGGACAATGAAAGTGGTACATGAAGTTCCAAGTGTCAGGCATCTCCCCCCCCCCCCCCACACACACACACCGCCACACAGACACACAGACACGCACACACCCGGGCAGCCTGGCGTGACGGATTAAACATCAACTAGTTAAATAAAAATTAATATCAACCGCTTCCTAACTTCTAATGTCATGTTGTTTATAACTAATGAACTGATTAGGGGATAAACACATCAGGGAGACGTTTCTGCTCCTCTGCTCGTCGCCAGAGACAGCAGCAGATACCAAAGGCAAATCTCCCGATGGTCCCTGCCCGGACTCGACCCCCCACCCACCCACGGCAGGGGTACGCGGGGAGGGGCACATTGCCGTTATGGGGTGGAGGAGGAGGCTGGGAAGTGTCTGCTTGGGAACATGGGAGGCTTGGCTGGATCCGGGATGTGTTTCTTATGCCAATCGTTCCCATGGCCGTAATGCGCCAACATGCCTGGCAGGGAGGGCGGCGGAGTTGGTCTTTCAAAGCTGGGGAAAACCTTCACCGTCAGAATCGCCGCCACCACCGCCATTATCTTCAGGATGCCAGTTCAAGTGTGTGCTTGTTTGAAAGTTACGTTGGTGATGGTCACTTGCACAATGATCATTCCTATAATTATTAACTTTTTAAAATTCTCCCACTCTTCTTTCCTTCACGTTGTATTTGGTGAACTTTAGAGAAGCTAGATCTACGAAGCAGTTCAGATGTAATATGTCTGGTTTCAATTGGGCCCTAAACCGAATGAAATTCGCGTTTCATTTCTGCATCTCTCCTTGCTTGTGAATCGGAGAAGCAGCCATAATCCTAGGGCTGACCCACAAAGGCGCCCCCAAAGTTGACACAGGCTCTTTTTCTCCCTCTCTTTTCAAGGAAACCACAGCTGGGCTGGAAAGAAACTGCAGGCTTTTAAAATCCTGTTTGTCCAGCACTGCATCGGTTTTGACAAGACAATAATAACAGGGGAAGCATTTTAAAACCAATTTAGCAAATGCAGAAATGTAATTTTAATGAAGAATCAATGGACGAATGGCTCATTTTTCCTAGGGTACCTTGTTGGAGTTGAGAGACTTTCAATCAATGGGGAGTGGGGGGGGGAACGAAAAAGCGTTGGCTCGCAGCCCCTTTTTGCCATTCTTATAGGGTGGAGGATTATAAAACGAAGCATCACGGAATCAGCCTTACAAAGGCCTGGAGAAGAGCAACGAAAGACTCTAAGGGAGGGGCAGTTGCCCGACCCCCACCCCCATAGCAAGGCCGCCTTTTCAGAAAGGATACTGAGAACCAGAAGACCCCTCCCCCGAGGCATCCAGGGCACGGGGAATGAAGTCTCTTTTCATCTTAGTTTTGTCATTTGGGAGGAAACGGCGCCAACCCCACCCACCCCCACCCCGGTCAGGAGCAATAGCGATGGGCAAATGGGTGCAGGCGAGCCGGGCTCCTCGGAAGCGCCAGGCTGGCCGGCAGCCTCACGTAGGTCCAGGACACCTTCCTAGGAGCGGCCCTCCAGGCTTGACGCCCGGACCCGCTGCCTGTGCTGGTGTGCTGTTGGCAAAGGGAGTTTGCACCTCGGGCTCTGGGCCTGGGCCTCCCCACCTCTGGCGCCCAGTGGGGCTCGTGCCTGACAACCCCGCCGGTTCCACCCCCCCCCCCCCCACTGCTTCTCCAGTGGCATGCCTCTCAGGAGGAGAGGTCGGAAATGCCTCCAGGGGCAGCGGTTTCTCCGGCGTAGTGAGAAGGCCTCCGTGGCTGACTCTCTGGATGTCCCGCACCGAGCAGGGGGCCCGGCTAGATGGCCGCTCCAATCCTGTGATTCTGTGGGGTCTCTGGGAAGGCGAGGCCAAGGCTGGGCCCAGAGGCGTGTTGGCCCCAGGGGCTTCGAGGGAGCCAGGGCGGGGGAAGTCCGCGTCTCCGCAGGCCCCTGCACAAGCGGGCTTCGGGGAGGCCCGCCCGTTGACCCTTGGCCCACGGGCGCCCCTCTGAGCCGCTACGGTGCGAGGGAGTGGGCGAGGGAGTGGGCAGCGCCTCTCCAAACGGCGCAGCCAACCCTGGGCTCGCCCCATGGATGGTTTCCCCTCTCTTTTTCAAGCCTATCTAAGCTCAGTGGAGCGACGTCTCCTCTTGCGATTTTGGGGGGGGGGAGTCCCTCCCCCCCTTCCTCCCTCCTTCTCCCACTCTCTCGTTATCTAAACCGTTTAGTTGTGGGTGGTTGCGCCTAGATCTCCCGAGTCGGGGTGGGTGGGTGGATAGAGGCAGATGACGGCCAAGCGAGGCGACGGGCAGAGGGGTAGCGCGATCAAAAGGCCGCAGCAGACCTGCCGGGCAGAGCCAGGTAGTCCAAGCGGGGAGACGGCACCATGAGGCAAGCCGGGCCTGGCTGCAGCTCTGGCGGGGAAGCAGGCAAAGGCGGGAGGGAGGCGGCAGGCCAGGGTGTCGGGGGCCACCTTGAATATTCACGAGAGAGGGAGGGGCTGCGAGGGACCCCCCCCCCCCCCGCACCAGCCCGCTCCCAGCGCCTGCCCAGTGTGCGCAAGTCCCCTTGGGGACTCCGAAAGTGCTGTCGCCCGCTCGGTCCCTGGCGGCGGCCCCTGCAGAGCCTTCTCTCGGTGGCCCCTGAGCACAAGCAAGACTCCGGCCCAATGGCTTGGTGGATTGGAAAGGGTCGTTTCCTCGTAGCTTCCCTGCAGTGCCTTCTTTCCCAATAAGCATTTTGCTCCCGAGGTCTTGTTTGCCTCGCAACCCCGAGAGAGGACGATGCCCTTCCCTGCCAACCACTACCCCAGCTATTTCGCTCCCCTACAGCTCAGTTGTCGAGACATGACCCATGGGCTGAAATCGAGGTTCACCTTGATCATAAAGAGATCTGGTGTAAACAGGGAATTGAAGGCCGTGTCAAACGTGTCGCGTTTCGGACCTCATCGATGTCACCCGTCTTACTAGGCCCGTTCTGTTCTAGCGAGTTGCCCCAAATTGCAAGGCGCAAACCGTAGCACTTGGGTTGAAGGGGCTCTAAGCTGAACTCCTGACAGGTTCTTTGACTGCCAGGGCGCGTTGTGAGCGGGAGGGGGGCACTGGGGGAGTGCGTTTAGGAGCTTTGGAAAATGGCGTGACTATTTTGTGGCTCATCCTATAAGGGTCACGTGCTCGCCTGGAAGATGTTGTGGTCTTGGGAATGGGTTTCTGTGTGTGTGTTGGGGGAGGGGGAGCGCGGACAGTTTGCAAGCAGAGCTCCAAATGATGCTGCGGCCTGATGGCTGCCTGGGGAATCAACTTGGGCTCTTAGTCCTGCAAGCAGAAACTGGTGAAGGCTTTCAGGGGTCTTGCCAATGTGTGTTGCTTGGGTGGAGGAGGGTGGGTAGAGGGGTTTTGCTTCTGGGAGACCGAAGCGCCAGGATCGAAATCGTCGCTGAAGTCAACAGACCTAACCCGCTGAGTCCTAGATCGGGCTGCTGGCTTAATTACTGCCAGTCAGATTTTTATCAGTTTTCAAAAATTAATTGAGGATTTTAAGTGTTTATTTTCACCACTTTTTCTAACGAAGTTTCTCTAAATCCATAAAACATATATATTTCTAAAGATATCTGGAAATCCAACATAGATATATGGCCATATTAAATGCAGGCAAATATAACAGGCAGTATAAATTAGGGAAATTCTTTAATTGACCCCATGTGAAGCATTACGTGGGGAGACACGTCAGATACCTTTTCTGACTCCAGGTCATTGACAAAATACAGCCTGAGACATATAAAACGCAGAATACAAATAAATCTACTATTGTGTATTAGGCGTGCACTTCACACCTGCCACATAAAAGAGCCCCTAACCCATTTCCCAGCCTGTCACGCAACCATTCTATACAGAAAGCGGTACAACCTCTTAACGCTCACCTCCTCCTCCTCCCCCGCCCCTCCGCCGCCCCCCACCCCCACCCCCACCCCCACCCAGGTTGCCGTCCCCTCTGTTCCATTTCCCTTCTGTGTCTCTAAAAGATCTGCCCAAGTCCCTTTGCATCTGAGGTTTAAATAGGAAGATCAATAGAAAACAGTTGTAATGATCTAATTAATTATAGCAAAATTAAAAGCGAGTAGAAAATCAATCTCTGATGGTGTTGAAGATGGAATTAAATTGATAGTCCATCTGTTCACCTCCTAGACCGTATAAATTTGCAACCCAAGGACGGAGCTAATGGGATCAGGCTGCTGGGAATCTCCTCCTATTAACCCCCCCTCCTTCCTGAAGTTCAAACTTGCAAAATCAGACCCGCCACGATTCCTTCTCCTCGACTCTCTGTTTACCCTGCAGAGCCCAGACAATTGAAAAATCATACACAGGTACATACACCTACCTATATCTTTACATATATCTATCTATCTATCTATCTATCTATCTATCTATCTATCTGACAGTTCTGTAGCAAAGTCAAAGCAGTAGAACAGTGGTTCTAGTGGAATTGGAAAATCATGCACACATTTTGGATTTTTGACTTTTCCTGCCTGCTGTTTCCCCAGACAAGGCAGGCCATTCCGTACCGTATTTTGGGCTGCAATCCACTACCTTCTAATTTCAGAGCAGCCCTGTTGGCTTCAATGGACCCACTTTGGAATGAACAGTTTATGGACTGCCTTTCTTCTGTAGGACACGGGCGCGAGGGAGAAGAAGTGCTCCTGTCCCACCAGACCCCAAGCCCGCTCTCTTGAAAGTCCGTTCGAGGGAAGCCGACAGGGCTTAAACGCCGGTGTCGGGCAGTGCGGCTATGACGCTTTCACAGTTACCTCTACAACCCAGTTGGACTGTCCGTTTTGGAGTGCGGCGGCATTCACGGCATTCACTCCGGAACCTTAAGCACACATTGAAATGGATGGGAACTTCCGTTCGGGAACGGGCCCTTGTGCCATTCAATTAATGGGCACGCGCACACAAAATCCCCCTAAATTTCAATATCGGTGTAATGTGTTGAGCGCCATGGAAAAACTAACCTCAAGGAACGGAGGCTGAAGTCCACATATTGGCGATTTCGAGGTGTGTGTGCGCGTGCAAACACGTGTTTTCCTCGGAAATGATATTCCGCCTTTCATCCGCCAGCAGGAATCGCGTCCTTCCTACGGAACACGGCCGAAGAGGGTCTCAGCCTTTGGGGCGGGGGTCAGCGGGTGATCTCGCGGCGCCCTGCCCCCCTTTCACCGCTCCCCCCACACACACACACAATACCTGCCCTCCTCCAGGAAAGGCGCCTCCTCCACCCGCTGAGCCGGCCCGGTAGGTGCCTCCTGGGCCGCCCTCCGTTCTTGCTGAAGGCAGAGCGCGGCCGTGGCCAGAGCGGGGCTGGGCTTTGTTTCGCGCCACGAGCTGGCAAGAGACCCACAGCCGCTCAGCGGGGGCCCTGGCGGCTGCTCGGAGCGGCAGGAGGATGGCCCGGCCCTGGCCGCCCCCATTACCTGCCGCTTCGCCTGCCTGCCTGCCTAACGCCCCCAACCCCCCCCCCAACCGCCCCCACGCCTCCCCCTGCCCAGCCCGCCCCGCCGAACTCCCCGCAGATTGTCCTGGCGACGAAGCCAAAGAGCCCAGGCGGCAAAGGCAGGGGTGACATGCGGGAGCGGCCCCCACCCTCCTTGAGGGATGAAAAATGGAAGCGGGGTGTGTGTGCGTGGAATTAACAGGACAGAAATGGTGTTTATTCTCCGAGTTAGGAGTCCGGAGAGCGGGGGCGGAATGGGAGTGGGGGGGGGGGGCTGCAACTATCGACAGAAGCCCGGTTGGCTTGGTGTAAAAGCGAACCAGGGCGACTCCGCAGCCGCCGCCCCCGTCCTGCGTATTCGTATGTAAAAGTGGAGTGGGCGCTATGGGATGGCGGGGGGGGGGGAGAGATTTCGGTGATTCGGTGAGTAGAGGTAGAAGTTGGGACTAAACGGACACTCCAGGGTGTGAACTGCCTCCTTTCTAACTCTCGGGGCTCATCCCTCCTTCCTCCTTCCCTTGTTAAATTTTCTACATTTCGTAGTGGGAAGGGGTCTTCTTCAGCCCCCCCCCCATCGTCTCCGTTGGCTTGGGTCCCTTGGAGTATCAATAATAATAATAATAATATCAATAGGCCCTGAAGAATACCTACGGATACCATTTAAAAATACTTCCCTTTTCCCCTTTTCTGGTGCGGGCGCGCGCACACACACACACACTGGGCAGACAGGCGCTGCGAAACCGTCCTAATCCGTTTTATTACCTGAGGTATTCAAAAGATGGTTTGCGTATCCTAATGGAAATTGCACTTCTTCTTTTTTCCCATTTTGGGCTTCCTGGAGAAATCCTTTAAAGCAAAGGTGTGTTGCCGTTTTTTCGCCCCCTACCCCACTTTCACACTTCAAAATGTGCACATAATCAGAATTAGAATGAATTGCACTGAAAGTCATAGCAGCATCAGACCAGCCGAAATTAGCCATGACAGTACCTTCCCTTACCTGAGATTGCTGGACAACGACTATAGGAGCCAGACTTCCCCGGTTTCCCAATGAGTTAGGAGTCATTTGTCTTTAGGGGGAAAAGGGTGTCCAAAATTAACTAATCGCGCAAGCGACATTCCCTGAAAACAAATGAAGAATGTTTGAGAAAAGTTTACTGATCAGAAGTCAAGGGCGCCGGAACCGGCCAAAACCACACACGGGCGAACAGGCCAGAAAGACGGCGAGAAAGACCGTGTTACTGGGGAATGTCCTGCTTGCAAAGCTCGAGAGCGGAGAAATCGCGGCGAACGGAGGAGAGGCGCTGCGGGTTTTGCCCGGCCGAGCCCGGCCGAATCAAGGGCTGGGGAGGCCTCCTGCCTCAGTCTCCCGCCTTTCCAGTGTGTGGCTCGCTAGCCGCTACATCTCCCGCTCGGTCCCGCTCCCTCCCCGGCGAGGCTGGAGTGCCGGATGGTCGCGGAGCGGCTGGAAGCTCCAGCGCGTGTTCCGAGGCTCAAGAGCAGCCCGAGTCTCCTCCATCCCTGTTCTTGAGACGTTCCCTTCGTGGCGGCAGTGATTCATCCTGCCCTTGCCGGCGATTGGGTTGGGTGGGCCCTTTTTAAAAGACTTGTTCGGAATAGAAGTTCAATGAAACGAGCATTTCTTGCTGAGAGGATTTTGTTTGCCATCTATTTCACTTCTGAAGCCTGTAAAAATATCATTTGCACTTCCGTTGGCACTTAATAAACAGATCCTCTTCCCCATTATTTTCTGTATTAATATTACTTATTATTAGTATTATTATCTTGGTCTTGGATTTATATCTGTGACTGCTTCTCCAGTCAAAGGTCCCCCAATCAGCTAATTATTGAGTAATCATTCGATTGGATCATTGTCTCAAATAAACTTTAAAATCCTACCTAGGAGAATTGGTTAAGCTAGTTTAATTAAAAGTTTTGTTTGTTTGCCTTGTTCTTGCCAGCTCCCCCTCCTCTTGTTACTTTGTCCCTTTCCTGGTCTATAGTTCAATAATTCACCTCATCCTTCCACTTCCAACTCTCTCTCTCTCTCTCTCTCTCTCTCACACACACACACACACACACACACCATTAGTAATTCCTGCCAAAGTTGAGTGACTTGGACCTACACACTTTTTAATTAGACTTCTGACTTGAGTTTTACCTGTTTTCAGATTTTCAAAGAGATTCTTACATGGTGCAGGAAAGGGAGAAGTCCTCTTTTATAAAACGTTGAAAATTGTCCTCTAAAAAAGGATTAATGTTTCCCTGAGCCTTTGACACCCGGTGAAGACTGATTTCTGACACCAGCACGTTTTTTATGGAAGGCTGAGGAAGTGGGGGACCGAAGGACACATGGCAGAAAGAGAGCACAGTTTTCCTCTTTGGCTTGGAAAAGAGATCCCTTCTTCCTACAAATATTATCCTATAAAAGGGACTTTCTGCTACCTTCTTTTTGTTTTTCAAGAAAGAATATACTTTTATTCAGCTAGCATAAATTACTAAAGTCATTTAAAGTAACAAGGTAGGATTAAAAGTATTAATAAGATATTCAGATAAAATACATCAGTAATGACATTTAGAACAATAATATCATGGTCACAGAAAGAAAGCAAAGGGAAAGCATAACATATGCCTGCATTCTATTGAGACAATTTATGAATGTTTTCATTAGAAATAGGACAGGCATAACAAGGGAAGAGGGAAGGAAGGAAGGAAGGAAGGAAGGAAGGAAGGAAATTCTATGTGGACCGTTCTACTTTCTCAGTAGCTGCAAAGTCTGCAGCAGAGAAACTTCTTGCCCTCTTGGCCTTTGGGGAGCTGCTTAGGTTTGGGGACAGAGAGTGTCCCCCCCCCCTTCCCTCTAATCCTTTCCTTTCGAGCGTTATGAATTCGAAGCTGTCATCATTCACTTTGGCCCTGTTGCTACTGGTATTACCCTTTTCAGGAACTTTAATGGGCAAGCGCCACGGTTTTCGCTGATCCGCAGCACTTTCCACCTATGTCCCCATGTTTATGGGTGCCTTATAGTTAGGGGGTTATAGAATCATTATTATTATTTTGTCTGTGATAACTATAAATCCTAACATTTGCAAAAGGCCCCGAGGCAAACCAACCTTGGATGGGAAGGAGAGGAATGACGGAGGGGGGTGAGGGGAGGGTCTCCCATTACTGCTGATTAAAAGGAGACTTTAATAAGCGGAATAATTCACTCATCGGGAGTTTTATGGAGAAATTAGAGAACACAAAACTATCTCCAGCGGGGGGGGGGGGGGGAATCCTCCTAGAAGGCCTATTTTGGAGAAGAAAACCAGAACAAATCAGACCTCAAAGACCTTGTAGCAAAAGTCCAGAAAAATGAGGGAACATTTCATAGAAGGAGACAGGTTAGGGGCTGATTCCGCCCCCGGGTCCCACTAATTCCAGTAGCCCCCACCTCCGAATAAGGGAGTGGGGTGGGGAGAATATCTGTGTTGTTTGTTTTTCGGAAAGAGCAGATCACAAACAGAGCCTGCTTGCATATGAGGCAAGGGCGGCTGCCTTCCGCCTCTGCAAAAAGCACGCCCAGTTTTGCAAACGTTTGTTGTCTTCCCACAAGCCGCCTTCCCCCACTTCCCTGCACCACAGTTTGCAGACCGCTAACAAATCCTGAACTGTGAGTGCTGCAAGGACCATATACAATATTTGCAGCTCCCTCCGGATGCCCACCTGCTTCCCGAATGCATGCAGCTGGAGAGTGCGTTGCTTGGAGCAGGGAGGCAGCAGACACTCCTGCGCCTACCGCCTGCCTGCAGGTCCAAGCAGAAGAGTTCGTGGGTCTGGCCCCGAGCCTGCAGCCCTTGCTCGTCCCAGTGCGCTAACAATCCCATTCTCTCCCTCTCTCCACCCCGACCCCCTGCTTGGCTTCTCCCTTCCTCCCCAACGAGGCTGTAAAAGGTCTCCGGCTTGTCTGGGTTTTGTGGCAAACGCTCTCTTGTAAAGAGAAGAGGTTAAAGTGTCGGTTACTGAATAAAGAGCAGCGCACGTGGGCTTCTTACAATTGAGGGCAAACAAATGTTCCAAAGAAGAAAGCCAACCACGGCGGCGGCTGCGGCGGCAGCAGCGGGAGGCTTACAAGACGCCCCCCCCCTCCGCCCTCCACCCAGCCACCCCTTCCCCTCCGTCCAGTGCCAAGGTGCCCAGGCTGAGCCTCGCCTTACTATATCCGTCAAGTCCTTCAGACATGGAACCCACCCAGGAGTCAGAAAAGAGTGGGGGGAGGGAAATGAGGGGGGTCTTGGCTGGGAAAGAAGAAAGTAGCTTTAGGGGGAATGTGCTGTGGAGTGTGAAATTGCAGCCCATGGTGTTCCATATTGTACCAGAAGCTCTCCAAAAGCCCTCATCCTCCAACGTGACCACAGGGACAGAGAGGAAAGAGACGGATCCGGGGGCCGGGCGAGCGCGGTGGCCACTCCAAACGCACCTGGCCATTTCATCAGGCCAAGTGCAACACAGCAGAGTCACCGGAGTAGCCCGATCCACCCAGCCGGAAAGCTCGGGCTGGACCTCTGCCTTGACTCTCAGTTCTGGACTGGGCTGTGAGTCTCCAGAAGAAATTTAGGGCACGCAGATCTATGGGGCTGTTAATTTGTCTGCCTCCACCCCCACCCCACCCAGGGCTTCCTCTGCATTTTCCTTGGCATTTCATAAGCGACACACATGCCTCCTTAGTTCGGATTGCGATATAAAAAGCGAAACAGATAGAGCTCCTTTTAAATCCAGGATATATATATATATATATATATATATATATATATATATATATCTTCCTCTGCAATCTCCTCCGGAATATCGTTAGCGCGGCCCTGTTTTCCTCTGCGCCTACCGACACACACCACCTGGCATGTCCTGCCTTTTGGGTGCGTTTGATGTTTTTTGTCACCTTTATTGCAGCGGGGCCTGCAATAAAATGAAGCTTGCCCCATATAGCTATATATGATTTCTACCCTTAGCTGGTTTCCCAACTAATCGTTTCGGGCTGCGGAGGGGGAGGAGGGGGAGGGGGGGATTGACAAAGGTTGTCCAAAATGGGAGAAAGAGAAGCGCCCCCTCTATGCTTTCCCGGGACTGAAGTGGTTCTGGAAAGGCAACGAGGTCTTGGCTGCCAATAACGCCAATTTTGGTCCATAAGTCCTTTGTCATGCTAGCCATAACAGACCAAATTAATTGACAACAACAAAGTCAAAACTGGATTAGGAAACAGAGAACACAGTCCCAAAGAACCAGGAGAGAAGGAAGAAAAGAGGGGGTAGGAGGAACCCAGAAGCATCACGGGGTGGGGGGGGTGGGGGGGTCACAGTGCCTAGCCGGCCATTTCAGAGGTTGAAATGTGGTGTGGGTTGTAGGCCTGTGCCTAAAGATGGCTTGAGAAGGAGATGTAAATGGCGCAGGACTCCCCAAGCCTTCTCTCGGTTTTTAAGCTAAATCCCGTTGCCCTGAGACTTGGCAAGGCCGGAGGTGAGCTAGGAAGGGCCTGCGTATGCTGAGAGGGGCTGTCTGGGAACCATGGGCTTGGCTTGATCAACTGGGGCATGGCGGTAATGGAGTCAATGCAAAGATCCCTATCTTCCCAACTCCCACCCCCACCCCACAAGTTTATTTTCTCTCTCTCCAAATTTCCGCAGAGAAGCCGGTGCCTCTTTTGAAGTGTAAATGCTCCGAGTTGGGAGGTGAGCGATGAATAGCGGGGGACAGGAGACCCTCTTTGAAAAAGGAGAAAGAAGATTCATTTAAAGCAAAACGGGGGGAATCAGCCAAGCCTGACAGGCCGTGAGCGGGCTTGGGGAGTTTTCCCAAAGATAACAGGGAGGGGAGGGCGAGAGGGAGGGGGAGGGAATTCTTTATAGTTATTGAAATCCAGTCGTTCCATCTGTTTGGGAAGGCGCGCGAGGGGGGGGGGGGACTGGGAGAGACGATTTCAGGGATCCTGCTTGAGTAATAACTGCACCCCCCCGCCCCCGCGGGCAGAGAGAGAGGGATTGTTGTGTGGATTTGATTGTTGACAAAGCAATTCCTCCAGGAAGTCTTGCTCAGGAAGAAGCACGAGGTGACATTTTGGGATGTGCGGCGAGATGAGAAGGTCTCCTAACTGGAATATGTGGGTGTGGGTGTCTGTTTCGATGCCACCGATTTAAACTCAACGAAATGTGGCATCCATTCGAAAAGTATTCACATGTTGGAATATTTTTAAAGTCTGTGACTGCAAAAAAATTAAATTCCATTCAATACTTCAACGGGATTTAAACAGCTTTAACTGTGTAGATGATGGCAGACATGTATTTGAGGCTCTTCAACATTTTAAATCCTTTTTCTCTCTCTGGGTTGATCCCTAACACTCCCTCAAGAATGCTATTATCTGCGTCATGGCTGCACCCTTTTCTCTAGATTTGCATTTACCTATCTAAATTTCATACGATCCCCCCCCCCCTTGGAAATCGTGTGCAAAGACTTTTCTCCTTTATGAACTCGAAAAGAAATAGTCCCTCACTCCTTCCACTCATTCGGTCCCACCATCAGGACTATTTTCTCCTAAACAAATAAACCTGGTCAAAGGCAGAATGAACTCCACTATGCGTTAATGGCTGCACGAGGAAGGTTGAGAATGGGATGGAGCTCAAAACAAGAGCTTCCTGGGAACGGGGTTGCTAAGGAAGGAGGATGCAAAGGTCATTCTTCCAACTCTACTCTCCAGCCGAACACAATCGCTCTGCACTGTGGAAGAAATAAGCTTAAATTCCAGGGATTGCCTTATTTTCTTTCCCATCAGAAGGAGAGCGAAAGAGATGGAGATGGAGATGTTTGGGACAATTTGAATAAAGTTTTTGATGAGTTCTCTGTGACTTTTCTGTGCCCCACTCAAATACAGGCTTGTGTATATGGCAAAAGACTGTTCAGCTATTGGTAAAACTGCTGCAGCTACTGGATGAGAGATCAAGTTAAAATAGGGTTAGTTTGAAACTTTTTCCCGGATCTGGTTCTGGAATTTGCAGGAAAAGCAAACCGCACAGCGCCATCTTCAGGCGCAGCGTTGAAAGGGACTTCCTCCTTTTGCTCTGTCTTCTAGATTTGGTTCAAAGCAAATCCGTTTTCCACCTGTATCCAGAGCAGGGTCCCAAGCACAGCCCACCTCTGCCACCACCCAGATTCCAACTCCGCCCTGATCGGGAGTGGGACGGAAGAACTCCTTCCTTGACCTACAGCTTCGGCTGCTCTCCTCAAAGGAGTTAGTGGGAAAAGTCTGAGGTGGGTGGAGGGATGGAATTCAATCTGGGAACGCGGGGTTGGGGGTTGGGGTGGGGGGTGGGTCACAATCTAGTATAATATCAAATGGTGCTGAGGTGTATGCTAAAGAGATACGTGTGCATGGCGTGTGTGTGTGAAATAAAACAGAATATATATTATCGATATAAAATTCAATGAAAAAAATGTTTATTGGTGAATTTCAAGAAATTATATAGTGCAATAATAACCAGTAACTTACAACCCAGTTAATCGCAAATTCGATTATTAGACCCCATGTAGCCACACTGTATACATAATAACTGCCCGTTAACCATTTCCATGGCAGCTCGATCTCTAACCCAGCGGAAGCAGAAGAAGTTAAAGCTGGCCCTTCCTTGGTGCAGATCGGGCTGCGCCGCTGGCACTGGCCGCGCCGGCTGGGTGAGAGTGTATGGAGACTCGTTCCTCGATTTTAAAATTAATTTAACCCTACAACACAGTGACCAAAAACACGATCTGTTTCAAAAGTTTTTGTAAACACGTTGAAGAAACGAGAGGAAAAGAAAGAGACAGAACATCAGCTTAAGTGCCAATATGATTTATGAGATGGGGAAAAATATTTCATCAAGGAGATTCTTGACTTAACTGGTTATTAAACAAAGAGGTTAGTTTGTGACAGATAAGCGGAGAGGTGGGGAGGATGGATCAAAGAAGGCAGAGGAAGGCTGAGCAGCGTTTCGCTTAATGGAAGAAAACAAAAATGTAGCTAGTAGCAAATGGCATATATTCACATCTGTCTCTTTATTAACCTCAGGTCGACGGTGCTTTCCCGTTTATGGTACCTATTTCTGAGGTCAAATCCGCCTTCTTTAGTAGCGGTTTCTGAAACAGAGAATAAATCACTTTACTGGACAAAATGAGATATTAAAAATACAAATAAAAGTTACCCAGAAAAAAGACGAGCGGCAAATAAATAGAGCCAGAAAGATAAATAAGACCCAATATGTGCGATTTTAAAAACCATTTTTTTTTAAAAAAAAGGAACAAAATAATAATAATGCCAGCGCAGCTATACATTCCCCCTACAAAAATCTGGGGCAATCAAAATGCCCATGTGAATCCCACCCCCTCAACATATTTACTTGAAAGTAAGACCCATCGAATTCAGAGGGACTTACTTCTGAGTAAACGCGGTTGGGACTCCCCATTTTGAGTATGCGAGGTTGCTCGATCCCCAGTCCACTTAGGCAGAAGTACTTCAGTTTGAGGCAGTTTAACTCGCTCCCCCGAAAGCCGTTCGTCAGCTGATCAGCAAGAGCCTCCTCATCCCAAGGCGAGTCCCACGGACTTCGAGGGCCCCCTGCTTCCAAACGGCGCAGTTTGCGGGGGGGGGGGGAATGGGGTGGCAGGTCCTCGATTCCCTCCGTGACCGCAGCCCGATCGACAACCGAATTAAGGCAGAGTCGTCTGCGTCGAAGGCGATTCGGCAGAGGCTGGTTTCACTGACTGGGCTGTAAAAATGCCTCAAGATCGGGTGTTTCGCCTTCATTTGATGGAGGAGCAACGGGAGGAAGGGGTGGGGGTGGGGGTGGGGGTGGGGGTGGGGGCAGCCCGGCTTCGATCCTGACCATTTTATGGAGACCCACCACTGAAGAAACCCTGACAGCCAAGGCCTCCTATATTTACAGAAATAATGGCGGCGGGGGAAGTATTTTTGACCCCGGTCCCCGACACTCACACGGCCACACAGACACGTATTCCTTGCGAAAGGGCCCCCCTCCCCCCACGCCCTCCCCCGGAAAACAAGGCTGCGAGTGGGGGAGGGGGGTCTCCGGCGCCTGAGCGGGCCAGGTGTCCGTCGCCCCTTTGCCTCTTCCCCTTCGCCAGAGCTGACCCTCGGCGCCCGTGGCGCGGCGCCCCCCCGGCCCTCCGCGGCTGGGGTCCCCGCAGCCCTCCCCCCGCCCCCCCATTCTGCCCCCTCCCCGGCCAATTCACTGGTGTTTGTATTTTGGGGCTGACACGGGGCGGCGGACCTTCCGGCGGGGGGTCTGGGGCGCTGCGCCTTGGCGAATCCGGGAGTGTTGGAATCTATTGCCTTTGTCTGACAAGCCATCCATCTCTCCCTCTGCCCGGCGAAAGGGGGAGGGCAAGCGCGAGAGGGAGGGGAGGGGAGGGGAGGGAGGGGAGGGAGGGGAGGTGGGTGGGTGGAGGGGTGTGTGTGTGTGTGTGTGTGTGTGTGTGGGCGGGGGGGGCCGGGGTGCAATCTGGAGGGGGCTTTGTCGCTTTTAGAGAGGCGCACACGGGCGGCGGCAGCTCCATTCTCCGGGCACAGCTCGTGGCAAGCACATCCCCACCTTGTGCGCGCAGGGAAGGGAAGGGAAGGCAGGGAAGGCAGGGAAGGGCGGGCGGCCGGGGGGAGGAAGAGGAGGAAGAGGAGGAGGAGGAGGAGGAGGAGGGAAAAGTCTGGACGGAGCAGGAGGCGCCGCCGCCGCCGCCGCCGCCGCCGGGTCCCCTTCGCCGGTGCGGCCGAGGCCGAGGCTGCCAGGACGGGAGTTGCCTGGCCGGCGCGCCCGGATTTGCTACCGCCGCCTCGAACTTCGCTGAACTGCGCGGAGGCGCCGCCGACCCGGGCCAGGAGCCAGAGCGCGCCCGCTCGCCCCGTCGCCCTCGCCGTCGCCGTCCGGCCCCGGGGCCCGCCATGCCCCGCACCTGCCCGCGCTCCGCCGGGGGACTGTGAGCGCCGCGCGCCAGGAGGACGGCTCCCGCCGCCGCCGCGTGCCGGCCCGGGACGGGCTGAGGGCGGCCAGCCAGGCAGCCAGGCAGCCAGGCAGGCGGGCGGCACGGGGCGTCCCCGCCAGCCTCCCTCCCGTCGGCGCCCCGCTTGGGCTGCTCCGCCCGATTCTCCCCCAAGTCCTGAAGTTGACTCTCCGAGGCGACACGGCGGCTTCAGCCGACTTCTTCCCCTTCCTCTGCCTCCCCATGGATATGCACTGCAAGGCAGACCCCTTCTCCGCGATGCACCGTGAGTACCGGCCGCAGCCTCTCCGCCGCACCTGAGCCGCTCCTCTTCCCCGGCTCCCATCTCACCGCCACGCTCGCCCCGTCGCTCGGAAGGCTCACCGGGAGGAAGGCCGGGCGCCGCTTCCCACCACTTCGCCCTGGCTCGGGCGGGCGGGCAGGCGGGCAGGCGGGCAGGCGGAGGGGGGGCTCTCTGGAGGGGACCCCGCACCCCACACTCTTGTGCACGGGAGAGGCACTGGCCGCTTCGGTCTGCAGGGAGGGAGGGGGCGATCCGATCCATTCTCACCCACGGAGGGGGCTCAAAACTCTCGGTCGAACATACACGTTCAAACCTCTGAAGTACTTCTGAGGAGTTGTTCTTTACTCTAAAAAATGCAACTTATAGTTCGAGATAGACAGGATGAAACCTTCGTGATAGGATACAAAAGGTCCGTATAAATCTATATATTGCCATTCACCTTAGAGCGTGTGTTATCCGATTTATAAATGATGCGAAGGAGCGAAAACCTCATCCCAGATCTGAGCGGTGATTTATTTTTATTTATTTATTTTAAAAATACGGATTTTAAGGACAGTTTTAGTCAATTATCTTTTCAAAAGTTGGGGGGGAGAGGTGTTAAGCTTTCATTTGGATTTTCCCCACTCTTGGCCTTTATTTTAAACACATTTCTGACACGGAGACAGAGGATGCCTGAATTGTTTCAATCTATAACAATTATACTTCCCAAAGAGGGGGAAATCTGCCTTATTATGATTCCTCATCACTCCAATATAATAATTTTAAAAATTGTAAAGGGAAAACAATTCTGGATTTTGAACATGAAAACGAAGCTAAAGCAAAATAATGGAATAGTAGAATCAGCAAATGAATAATTTAAACAGTCCCCAACTTTTGACATATTTCTCCTAACTTTAGAAGCTCTTAATTTTAAGTATAATATGCTATATATATATATATATATATATCGCTTAAAATAATTTTAAAAATGTGTAAGGACTTAAATATACTTTTAGATAGAAAAATATGCCAACAAAATATATTAAATACTTTATTTCGGAAATGTGTTGTTTCAGAGCAATTTCTCATAGACTGGGCTGTATTTTATAAAAGTATTCTGCACATTTATACATTTCATGTCCATTACAGTCCTTTATTAAAGAAAATTGAAATGGTTCTAGCTTTAATATAATTTAAACACGTTTTAATAGGGTCAATTCCAGTTTACATATATCTATGACCATTTCAAACTAAAATAAGGTGACTTTAATTCCCTTCTACAAATGTTTTTTGAAATGGAGGAATTTCGCCTCCTCCTTCTACAGCATTTAAATGCTGGGCAGATAAAATGCATCCAGTACAAAGGAAGACAGGAACCGAAAAACCGGATCTAAGTAAATTCAAACCTGGAATGGTGTCGTTAAGAAGACACAGGTGCAATAATCTGAATTATTAATTCCTTAATCTTTTTTTGCATCTGTTGCCTTTTAATACTCTGTAATGCGAGTTATCAAAGGTGCTTTGAATTATTTAGGAATGAGGTGCTAGAGAAATTGCCTGCTTGTAACTTTAGAGGCAACATCTGCAAAAGGTGACCCAGACAAATGAAGAAAACAAACAGATACACAGAGAGAAAGCGGGGCCATTCAACGCTGCCCCCCCCCCATAGGGTGCGTGGTGGCGGCGCTGCTGGCATGGGGGGGGGGGGACAATCTGAAATTCCCTTCCTACCCTACCAATTCGTAACACTGAACACAAAACTGTGGCCGTTGGAGGGGGCGCAGTGTATTTCTGTACAGCTTACACGCCAGTAAATAGGCATGTAACCTGGCTAAAGAGCTAATCGTGGTTCAGCATCCTAGAGGGTGCTGGGGGGGACCAGAGGAAAAAACTCTATTTGCGGGAAGGACTGGGATCGATCGCAGGGCCATGAGAGTTTCCACTAAGTTCAAAGCCAATAAGTCAGTGTCACAAACAATGAGAAAGGGGGGGGGGGGGGAGGAACTCCACAAAAATGCAAACAGATCATTTTTCAGCAAGCGGCAAGATCAGCGTAAGATCTCTTTTTTCCTCTCGTCGGAGAAGCAGCAAAGGTTAGGTCCGTGTATGAGCTAAAGGCAGCGAGCGAGGCTGTTGCGCTGTGAACGCTCTGCCTCTCTTCACCTTGTGGATATAATCACTCCAGGGACCTCTTGACACTTACAGTGCTCTGGCACCCAATCCGGGGGGGGGGGTCCCTGTGGGGGGGGCAGGCAACCTAAGTCTACTGAAGGTTTCATTTGGGAGAAATCGTGCGAAATGCAAATATTTAGGCTTAACGGGTTTGCGGACCGAGCTCTAAGAGAGGGAATTGGGATTCACTTGTGAATAAACACACAGAACGAGGCTCGTGCGGGCAAATTGATGCTGGGCAACAATACAGCTGGATAAATATCCTGCTGAAGGCTGGATTAAAATCACCTTCTTGAAATTCCCACCTCTCATTTTCAGAAGACGGGGTCACGCTTCTGCCCCACTAGCTTTATTAGCTGAATCATAAATATAATATTTTAAAGGCAAGCGATGTTGAAGGTTGTCTGAAGAAGAGACAATAAAGGGGATTTTTATATTGCACGAAAAAGACTCCTTAAAATAGAACAAGATACACCCACATTTGGTAGAAATTTTTACCCCTGGAAAAAAATTACCCCTGGAAAATTATTCCGTATAATGGGAGAGAGATGGTTGTATTTGTGGGTGTGCGCGTGTGTTTAAAGTATCTACAGATAAATATACATAATGGAAAGGAGAGGGGGAAATATAAATACTAGAATGAAGACCGAATCTTTTTTATCGCATTTTTAAAATATCCCTATCGACGAAACAATGTTTTTCATGTCAGAAGAAGTATTAAACTTGAGGGGAGGGCCATCAGGGACAGTTGAGCAGTCCCGCTCATGCATGGGGCTGTGCCAATGTGGCGGAAAACCCTGTGTTGGAGAATGTGGGCAAAGCAGGATGGAAATAAGAGAAGGAGCGACCTTTGGAGAGGGAGAGGTTTGTCCTGAGCAGAGGCGCTGTATGCTGCGAGAGCAGCTCTCCTCCAGCTCCAGCCTGGAGCCATCCCGGGGGGGGGGGGGGGGGATCCGTTTCGCGAAGCGCCCTGCAGACCATGGTCGAGGGAACGTCCAGACCCGTCCTCTGTCAGGATAACAGTCCCTGTGGGGGTGAAGCCCGTCCTTCCTCCCGTCCTTCCTCACCCCCCCCCGCCTGCCCCCTGCCCCGCCCCCCATTGGAGATTTGCCCAGCTTGACTGCCCCGACTAATGCTGTTTTTCTCTCCCTCTCTCCCTCCCCCTCCCGGTGTGCGTGGGCTTTTGTGTTTTTCTTCTCTCTCCCCAGCAGGGCACGGGGGTGTCAACCAGCTCGGAGGGGTGTTTGTGAACGGCAGGCCGCTGCCGGACGTGGTGAGGCAAAGGATCGTGGAGCTGGCTCATCAGGGGGTGCGACCCTGCGACATCTCCCGGCAGCTCAGGGTCAGCCACGGCTGTGTCAGCAAGATCCTCGGCAGGTAAGCCTGGGGAGCCGCGGGCGGGGAGGGCAGGCCTGCTCCTCCGCTCCCCCGAGAAACCTCCGCTGCCCCTGTGCGTGTGTCGGTGGAATGTCAGCTGCTCGGCCCTGGCCGGGGGTGGGAGGCTCAGAGAGCCCAGGCTCCGCGCTGCGCACCCACCCACCCTCCTCCTTGTGCTTTGTTTTGTCTGGAACTATCTTGAAACAGGGACCTGCTGTGGGTTCGGAAAGAGGGGGAAAAGCCAAACAAGCAAAGAAACAAACCGATTGCAACCCAATGTGCTGTGAGACCAGCCTGCAAGTCTCCCCTCCCCGCCTCCCAGCTAAGCCAGGCCGGGCCCTACTTTCTCTCCACCCCCAGGTCAGCAGGAACCAGCAGGCCGGCAGGCTGCCTTTTGCCAAGTAGATGTCACCGCCGGCCTCCAGAACAGCTCAGCTCAGATGGGGAGTGGGGAGAAGATGTGGGGGACCTCAGTGCATGTGCGGGAAGGGACCCGAGGGGGGAGGGAAGGAGCAAGAGCAGCCAAAGCAGCCAGCAGCCAAACCTATAGGGCCTCATCTACACCAAGCAGGATATAGTGCACCATGAAAGCGGCGTGAAAGTGGTGTATAGAAGGCAGGAGCCGCACCAAGCGGGAGATAGCGGAATGAAAGCGGTACATGGTATGTGTCCATGGGGCCCCAACAGTTGTCAGTGCACTTCCATGCCGCCATAAAGCCGTCGTGTGGCTCCTGCCTTTCATAGACCACTTTCATGCAGCTTCCATAGTGCAATATCCTGCTTGGTGCGGATGAGGCCACCACCACCTCCCCTTTTGCAAAGCCCCCTCCTGGAGGTATTTCAAGTGCGCGGAAGAGGGCACAGAGAACAAGAGGCCCGTCTGTTTGTTTGTGGTTCAGACCAGAAGGGGGGAGACCCTAAATCCGACGGAGAAGAAGGAGCCCCGGTAACCCCTGGGGGGGTGCTTCTCCCCTCCACACTTCCCTCCTTGTGGAACGCAAGTAGTTAACTTCTGCCTGCTGTAGGTTGCATGGGCAGCTTGGGGCTGGGCGAGGAGGGGAGGGGAGGGTCCCCAGGGCAGCCCAGGCCTGGCTCCAACAGCCCCTCCTTGCCGAACCAAGGGTTGTGCTCGTAATGTCACACATCCGGGGAAAGACCTGAGTTGCGTTCCAGGAACCGGCCTGTCGAGGATTCGTGCACCTCTGGGCCTCGATCCCATCCACAAGGGTTCCCCCCCCCGCCCCAGGACACCAAGGGGAGAGGGCTTTCCCTTGAGGGAGGGCATGGGTGCAAATCGTCCCCCAACCCTTTTGGCATCTGTTCGTGCCCGGGGTAGATGAGTCTCACCCGGGTTCGAGGGCGCAGCTGAACCTCCCTTTGCACTGGCAGGTACTACGAGACGGGCAGCATCAAACCCGGGGTGATTGGAGGGTCCAAGCCTAAAGTAGCTACTCCCAAAGTCGTGGATAAAATCGCTGAGTACAAGAGGCAAAACCCGACCATGTTTGCTTGGGAGATTCGTGACCGGCTACTGGCCGAAGGCATCTGCGACAATGACACGGTCCCCAGCGTGTCCTCCATAAACCGGTAAGTCTTGCACACACAAGGGCAACCCGTCTCTGCCGGAGCCTCTCCCCATCTTAGCCCCACCGGATGGCCTCCCTTGCAACTGGCTCAGCACAGCCGCACCTCGACTCCAGCCTCCCGAGCAGACCCGGCTTGAGACGCTGGAGATCCCAGCCTCCCTTCCCCGAAAGAGAAGGCAGGAAGGAGGCCTCCAGCCTAGCCACTGGCCGACCTCTCTCCCCACCAGCACCACCTTGCTTTCTTGTGCATCTGTCTTTCCAGGAGCCTTAGGCTGTGCCTGTCGGGACCCCGGCGGCTTTTATTGGCTAGCTATGCCAGACTTTCGAAGGAGTTGGTTTTGGTTTGCTCTTGAAAGGGGAAATCATCATAGTTACACCTGGCCCCCAAACTAGCTTGAGTGCGCAGTTGGCGTGGCAACTGGCAAGGGTCAGGTCGGAAGGTGAATATGGAGATAAGCCCAGCAGTGCCTTTGCCTCTCTTGGAAGGAAGGGTAACTTCTTAACCTCTAAAGATGAAACACTCCTATATCTTAAGGCGATCACAGTCCCGCACTGCTGAGCCATTAAAATACCAAATGGTTATTTGTCTTAAACAAACAGATTTAACTTCCCCAGCACTACCACCAAGAAGAGGCCTTTCTTTCCCCTTCCAGGCAATGAAGCTTCCTCCTGGAGGAAGAGGGAACCCTCCGCATCTTACTGAGCCCCTCAGGAGTTTGAGAAACTTCTGAAAAGGGTACTTCTTTAAGTCAAGGGTTACAAAGAGGTGTGCTTGCTGATGTGGATGCCTATGTGCGTGCTTGCGCACTTGCAGTGTGCTTTGATGTTTGGCACCATCTAGATTTTAGTATGACAACAGTTTTGTCAACATTTTAATTCATGTTCCCTGCTGCTAAGTACCTGTCCACTCTCCTTGCTTTCTATCATGTCTTTCAGAATTTCTGGATCTATGAGGTCCAAATGTGTATGCTACAAAAATGGCAGCCTTGCACATGACTCTGTAGTTATGACTCCCAAAGTGTTTGAATGGTATGGCTTTCTATCTGGAGACACAGGGGGGGGGGGGTGCATGCATGCGTGTAAAAGGAAGTTTATATAAACTGTTACAAACATGTACTAAGACAACACTGTATCAGAATCACCCAGACAGCAATATAGCCATGCAGTTTCAAACACAATGTTGAGAGAGGATTTGCACACCCACAACAGGTAGAACACACACTGAGAAACATAAATACCATGTAGAAACAGAGACATGCCACTATACACTATTCTAGGTGCTAAGGTGGAAAGGTAAAGATGCTGTGAGAGCAAGGATACAATTAGTTGTGCTTGAAAATGGAAAACAGCATCTAACTGAGATGTGTAACACCAGCACAAGAATGTCACTAATTACAAATTAACTAATGCAGGCCATATATTTGTGCAGATTTTAAAAATTAACAGTTGTCAGGGATACCTATCATACCCCCAATCTTTGGGCTGCGTGTTCCTCTATGGAGTCAAGTACAAAACCAGGGCTGAGCATTATTTTCCATGTGTATGTCTTTTAGAATAAACCAACTGAGAAGCAAGAGTATTTTCTGCTATGAATAGCAGAATGGGGCAGCTGCTGCTAGTATCAAAGATTATGAATCTCCATGTAGAAAAAGGTAATATAGAAAGTGGTCCCATAGAGACACTTGTATCCAGATGGACATAGCAGTCTATAGCATCCATCTCTACAGCTGCTTCGCTAAATAGTTAATCGTGCAATACATCGAAAATGTAGCCCTTTTTTTAAAAAAATGAAACACTTTGCAAACAATGCTTTGTTAATTCATTTGGGCTTCAATAGATCCACCCCCAATGCTAACAGCTAGAAGGCATTTTTCTAACTGGCATCTTCTATCAATTGCATTTAATATTTTTGGAAATGATGTGGAATTATCCCAAATCATCTCAAAACAGCAGGTAAAATTAACTAGGAGAATGTACCTTGGCTAAAAAAGATCCCCCCGACACCCTGTCTCTTTGTAATATACTGCTAGACTATCCCTGGAAATTATCCCTGTGTGTGCCATCTATATTAAAATGGTTATTAAGTTATGAATAGAGTAACATAATACTGATTGGCTAATTATATACCCTCCTAAAAAAATACCCAGATTCTATTGTCTTTGTTAGGTACTGAAATAGTAACAGTTTAACATTTGGGCACCTTTGGAAGCCGCTGTAGAAGGACAGCCAGAAGAGGGAAGAGGTCAGTGTCTCAAAAGTGCAAGCAGAGATGTTTTAAAAAAACAATTAGGGTTTGAGAAGGAACAGGATGTTCCTCCCGAGAGCAGCACACCTTCCTTGGCTAATGCAGAAAAGCTGCTGTTGGCAGCCCATCAGGCATCCATCCTAGTTCTGTGTGTGGAGGGGGGGGGGGGTCATTGTCTTTGGGGAAGCAGCACATAACCCACACTTTCATGAATACTGGTGCACACATCTGCTCTCTGTGTGTGGATGTTTTTTCAGTTGTACAAAAGCTATGGGTGGCTGGAGCACATACAGTACAACATGAAGAATACCATTCCTTATCCATAGTGAACCCCCACTCCAAAGTCTCATGTTGGTCTCATTTATCCATGGGTGCAATATGCATGTAGTCTTCTGCTGTTACCAGTTTTCTGGATCAGGAGCCTAATGTTTCACCCATTGGTTGCTGCATCGAGAGGAATGTTCTGTGTTCTCTAGGTTGCTGCTAGTTTATTTTTAAATATTGACTAGATAACAACTCACACAAGTAAGAAGTAGCTTCTGTAGCAGCCAACACCGTGGCATCTCTGTGGGAATATGCATAAATTCCACAAATCATTATGTATGTACAAGACCTGGGCCTCAGCTTGAGAATCAGGCATTCCCTGGTTGCATCTGGTGTCACTTTAACTGGGAGACCTTGATTTGTATGCCCATGGTTCAATCTGCCCCTGAAATGGAGTTAAATATGCCAACATGAGCAACACTTTGTTGTTAAATCTGATTGTACCCTTGGCAAGTATTTCTAAGAAATACTATAAATATTATTGTACTAAGTAGTTCCTGAATAGATATCTGAAGATGGCCTTTTCATTCTAATAATTAAAAGCTGTGTTGGTGCAATTTTTTGAAATGCTGCTGTCTAGTGTTTGATTTTATTTTTATTTTTTTGCTCCTTCCTTTCACTCATCTGGGAATTGTATCCCGGAATCTGAGGCATGTAAAAAAATGATTCAGTTTAAAACCATGAGCAATGACTCAAAAAAAGCAAGGAACACTATTGAGAAAGAGATGTTTAGTCACCCCAGAAAAATCTGATACTTCTTCCTCCGAGTACAGTTTTCTTCCATTAGCTTCTAACGGAAATCTTCAAAAGAGTAGAGAAATGAAGGTTAAGTTTAAAATCCAAATCAAGTACTCTTCTGCTGTTGACAAATATTGGGAGGATTGCACAAACAAATAATTTTGCACCGGCATGCATTTGAAATTCATGCCCCTGTAATTCTTGTTTTCATTTTGCAAATGTTGCCTGCAAATTTGTTTTTACACTATTATTTACCTGTTTCCTATGGAATGGGCCTCCATTGCCTCTAAAAGAGAAGGAATTTCCTCTTGAACATTAAAATAGTATTAAATTTGCAAACACCAATATTGGGAGATGATGCATCCATAACGTGTTTCAGACCTGATGTCTTTAAATTATAAGAAGTGTGAGATAATTGGGGAAAGCAGATAATTTTTGTTCTCTTTCATGAAGAAGAACAAGACGCACTGTGGCCTCTAAGCTGCAACTTCATTGTTTGCGTCAGTGGTTGGAGTCTTAAGAGCAGTTTGAGTTGGATTTTCCTTCCTCTTCTCTTTCAAAGATCTGTGTAATGAAACATTGTATACAGAGATGATTGTCTTTCTAAATTTATTCTTTTATTGTATTTTTCACCACTCCAAAATTCTTGAATGGGAAGCAGTATATAAATACTGTAAATAAAATAAATAAATAAGCTTAGAAACACTGTAAATAATCACAATATAATTTTAAGATTACTTTTAACTATAAGTTTAAATAGAAGGAATATTTATAGGAGCAACTTTCAGCTTTACATTGTGTGACTAAAATGACCTTTTCTTCCTTCTACTCACCCACCCACCCACCCACCAATGCAGCAGCAGCATCAGCAGCTCTTCTTCTTCTTCTTCTTCTTCTTCTTCTTCTTCTTCTTCTTCTTCTTCTTCTTCTTCTTCTCCTTCTCCTTCTCCTTCTCCTTCTCCTCCTCCTCCTCCTCCTCCTCCTCCTCCTCCTCCTCCCCCCCCTCAGATTGTTTTCCCCATTACATTACTGTTTGCCTACATTATAAATTTACCAGAGATCAGTGCTGAAAACATCTGGGGATGTATTCTGTTTTGCTGTGTGTGCATCTGTTTCTTTTTCTGCTTTTTTTGTGACTCACCTTTGAAACAGGATAGAATATAAATTGAGAGATAGATGGATAACTAAGCGCTTATGGAAGGTTCGTTAGTCCAGATCTGGTTGTATCACTTTGAAGAGTAGCAAGTCACCTCGGTGTAATTTATCCTGGTATCAGAATGGGAGAGTTTGGAAAACATGGATATCTCAGTTTTGAAGGTAGTTGCTGATATTAAGGCTTTTTCATACTACATTTTAGTCATAAGGGACATTTCAGAGTGCACTTTGATGACATAAACATGCAACAGAAGATGTGACCTTTCACAGGGTCTTTCAAAATACTTAAAGGGGGATCAGTTGTCTAAACTGATGAACAAGCAGTAAAATATGCCTATATATTAATCAATGAGTAAATCAGGTTATGGTTGATAAAAAACAAGAGAAGGCAGATTATAGTGCAGGTTTATATCTGTAATATGACATAAATATGTCATTAAATGGAATTCATTTGTATAGATTAGAAGTAGCAAAATGATGGAGAGGTCTGGGCCAATCAACATTTTAAATGGGCAGCACTTCCCCAATTTCTATAATTTTGATGTAGAATATCAGAATCATCAGTGCAAACTGACTGTTTCCCTGCTACTTTTGGTTTAATGTTTTGTGTGTCCCACCCCCCAACTGGCTTACTTCATTTCACATGGGTTCACTATGCTCCTTTATATGAATTGCATCCCACGTCCATGTCATATCTCCCTTTTTATCTTTGGTTTGAAATTGCTGGGTGACCAGCCTTACCATTAGGTAGAGAGAAGTGGCTGCCCCAGGCAGATGGTTTGGGGTGGAATGAAAAGACAGCAAATTGATGGTTCTTTAATTTATTCTTATTGAATTTTGATTTTGAGGTGGGTGGGAAGCTTGTGGGCTTTTCTGCCTCAGGTGCCAAAGAGAGCTTCGGCTATTGGGCGGTATTTAAATGTAATAAATAAATAAATAAATAAATAAACAATTAAAAGATTGGGGGTGAGGGCGGGGCTTGAGTATTACTAATATTGCATCTTAAATAGTGTGGGGTGTGTGTGTGTGAGAAGCTATTTGTTGCTCTGTTTCAAGCAGTAAAATGTCCTGGCCAGCCCTGGTGTAAGTAGGATAACCAGCTTTTAAACCAGACCCTGTAGTTATGCTATTAACAACAGTTTTATCTGTAGCAATTAGACAATAATAATGTTGCACCATGAAAAAGGACAATTGCTGCTTTTTTGCAGGTCAAAACCCTGTTAAAAACACAGGAGCAGCCCAAGCCATGTTTTCTGATCATTTGGCAATCCTACATGAAACAACTGCCAAACTTGCTCTTGTTCCATGTGGATCTGTACCACTGTGGCCAATTTCTTTTGTTGAAAATGGATTGTGTGCACTTGAATGGATCCACCTAGTCAAGAGTGCAGGTCACTAGTTTTAAGTATAACTGTTGTCCTCCTTTGAGGTGGGATGCAACAGATGCTGCCATTGTAGATCACCCATACAGGGTTGTTGTTTTAAAAATCAGTTTATAAATTATACAATTATAGTACATTTTAAAGGAAAAAACAAATGCTAACCAAAGTTGGCAATTTCTAACATTAACAAATATAATAGAATATTGCATTATTAATCATTCAACTATTACTAATTGTAATAGTAGTATTTTTTTTAGTTTTCCCAGTAATGCTGTGTTGTACTGGGATCTTGGACCTGTTATTCCAGTACATGAAGAAAGAGAAGCTTTTTCTACCTGTGCAGCCAGCGCTGCAGGGGCACACAAGATCTTGCTGATCACTCTTCGGATTGTGATGTATAGATGTAGCTTGAGAAGTAGTCAACACGAGGCAGGCTGTGCCATTTACTAGGTGTAGGAGACTGCAGGTGTATTATTTCCTAACGTTATTGAAGTGCACTACTGGAAATTGTTATTGGCTTTAAATAATGTTTTTCATTACATTGCTTAAGTTCCTATACATGACTATTCAGAAGTAAGGCCCACTGAGTTCAATGGTATTTACTCCTAGGTAAATAAATATATGATTGCAGCCTTGGAGCTGTCCAGGATTGGATCACTTCTATCCTAAGCACTGGCAGGCAGGATAGGAGGAACAAGGGAGGTATTTCCCCCTCCCATTCCTTCTCTTTAGCATATTTAGCTAGAGAAGCCTCTGAGTCCTTCAGCTTTGTGGGTAGGGACAGGACTGGAGAGACTTGTGGATGCAGCAGACTCACAGCTGCCCTGCCCCTCCTGTCCCTACCCACCACTGTCCCCCCTTTTCTCCCTCACTAATCCTTTTCTTGTTGCTACCTCAGAAGAAGAACTTTCCATGGGTGGGAGGTAGAATCCCCACTCCAATCCTGACCCCACGGTCATCTTTGTGTTTGTGGTCAGTGGGAGGTGACTCCAATCCCAGGGACTCTTGCTTTTTTATTTAACATCTAGCATGAGGAAGAGTTCTGTGAATCTTGAAAGCTTTCTCACTGACATTGTGACTTTAAGTTGCTCCTAATGCTCATGGTGTTATTTGATTTCCCCCCCCCCCCAGTAGACCAATATGGCTGCTTGTGTTTTGTTTTTAGTCTAGGTTTCATAGGTGTACCTACCTCCCCCCCCCCCATCTTTATGATGAGTACAGTATGTTTGTGTTATGGGAAAGGCATTGTGTGGAACAAGTAGAGGGGCACACTCAAGGGTTCCATTTGGGCAATGCTATGTTGCCATTATCCTGACATCCATGTATATATCAGGTGGGAGTTGTTGGGGCAGAGAAGAAATTAGCTGTCTGTATTGACCAAGGTAGACCTTGGTACTGGGTGGATGGAGCTACTGGTACAAGTGCTGTGCCAAACATTTCTTCTACATTTTTCTCAGTCGTTCTCATTCAATTTGCTAGACAAGAAATCACTTTTAAAAAAACTGTTCACAGGAGAATGATTTTTCAGTTAAATTCTCATGGTTTGGGTTTGGAGTTCTTGTTCCTACCTTACTTATGAACCAGCAGCCTCCCCCAGCTTCCTGCATTTCAATTAAAGCCAAGGGAAATATCATGAAATAGTTCCCTCTACCCCACCCCATGAGGGTTTTTCAGACCATGACGTGCAGACAGACCGAGAGCTCCATCATACCAGCAGTTTAACGGACTCTCATAATGTCTGGTATCTAGTTTTGCAGCACAGAACTCACATGATGTCATCCCTGTCCTGCACCCATCTCACCCCTTTTCCTCCATTTTGCGTATTATTTTGGTGTGGGGAAAGTCTGAATTATTTCCCTGAAGCGGATTTAATGTGCCCTTAAGCCTCCATGTAGTGCTGTCCTCTCACTTTTTCCTTTGTTGGGGGCATGTGCTTTGAATGGAGTCTTGCTAACGAAAGGGGAGGGTGGGGCAGTTCTCCTCCTCCAGCATTCTGTGTTGAAGGAATGGACTTTGCTTAGTCGATTGAATGGAGTTTTTAGTGCTCCAACCCCACCCTCATTGCCTGCAGAAATGGAGCCCAGCCGATGAAATGTTAAGTCAGTAAATTGCTAGACAGCAAAGCCAGAGCGAGGGGGGGGGGGGAAGGAGCCCACGCCCATCAGAGTACCACAACCAATGAACTGGAGGCAGAAGAAGGGACGGGTGGAGCGGAAGAGCAAACAAGTGAAAGGGAGGTTTTACGGTGCATTGCAATACCACAAACCCCCGTGGAAGGGACCGTTAGCTTGACACACTTATGAAACAGAGGTAAAAACCGCGGAGGCAAACCAGGGGGAAAAATAGGTGTGATAGACTGCAGAACAATTGAGAGATGTGTATTAGAAAGAAAACACACACACACACAGCATCCTCACCACCCCATAATGATAAGCTCAAATTCCCCCACCTGAAGAAAGTTTAAAGCACTCTGGGAATGAGGCAGGAAAAAAACAGAAGCCTCTTTCATGGGAACCTAGAGACACATTTTGACACAGTACTAGCTGTGTCTGCAGGTAGACTTGCTTGAGGGGGTGTACTTGATTGAGGAGAGGGGGGCAGGAAGTATATGGAGGAAGTTGGGTGGCGAAGAACTGCTTTTTATTGTCAGCTCTTATGTGTATCATGGGACATGGTGTCATGGGGGTCTAGGCATGAGCGACTGAAAACTCAGAAGAAGTAGACATACATTCCTTTCCCCTGGTTTACATGTGAATGTTTTCACTTCTGGAGCATATCGTTTGGGACTCTAAATGACTGTTTCTGCTCCCACATGACCTAGTTGGGTACCTAGATCACCCCTGTAGGCCTTTTTATGGCTGTCCTTGCCACTGGAATGTAAGTGGGTGGCTACCTGGGAGAGGGGCTTCTCACCATGGTGTCCAGACTCTGGAATTTTCCCCATGAAGGGGCTGCCTGGCATATAGTTTGATGAGCTATAAAGTCTCAGACTTATTTGCCCAGTTTTTTTTCTATCTTTTAGATGCGGCTATTTCTGGGGTTTTAGATGGTGATTGGTTTAAACTGCTTCTTTTCTTTGGTTTCTGTTGCTTCTATTTTTATTTTATTAATGACAATTAGTCATTTTTCATAGTTTATCTATGGATGATGTAAGCTGCCTCAGATGATTGGAACTGAAGGTGGGGAATAACTTTTTTCAGTAAATAAATCCATATTTGCCTTTTGTTCAGATAAAACCATTTTCAGATTACAACTCGATACACAGGCTGTGATATTTGCATTGGCTTTGGTTGTCCTATCGGGTTAGTACAGGATGAAGTAACTTGTAAGTAGCGATCGTAGTTCGTGAGACCTTTTTTCATGTTCCTGCAAAGTATATGTTGATGGCCCAAGATATTCTCCCGGGATCACTATTGCATCTGCTATGAGAAGCAGAACCCATATGTAACTAGCTCAGAGAAAAGGACTGGCATCTTGAGACTCTGGGAGAACATGTGAGAGTTCTTCTGGATCGTTCTGTTGTAATGTGTAATCATATTTTTCTGCTTATGTGGTTCTTCCCAAAGTTACTGTTGCATCTGTGCTGCTGTAAGAACAGCAGGAAAATGTGAAGTAATTGAATAACGATGGAAAATGGTCAGAGGTGGGAAGCTTCTGCCATGCAATAGGAGCCTACAGGGCAATCCCACATATGTTTACTCAGAAATGGTCCCAAAGATCAGTAGAGCTTATTCCCAGGCAAGTGTTCCTATGGCTGCAATCCTGTGTGATGCACATTCATGTGGGATTACAGTTGTGGTCCTTTATCCACTTACCTGGGAGTAAGCACCATTGAACTCAACAGGACTTACTTCTTAGTAGACATTTATAGGATTGTGCTGTTATTCCCACTGAACTCAGCAGGACCTCTGAATGACTAAACATTTATTTTATTGATTAATTTATTACATTTCTATGCTGCCCAATAACCAAAGCTTGGTGGGTAATTCACAAAAACGACAACCTTAAAATAGAATATGATAAAGCATTATACGGTAACCTTAGAAGAGAATAAAGCCAGTATAAAAACCAGAGTAAAGGCACCAGTAGGATAAACACATTTTAAAACGTAACTAAATGTCTCAAAAGGCTGGGAAAATAAAGAAGGTGCAAAAAAAGATCACCACATAGGCACCAGGCAAGCCTCTCTGGGATGGGCGCGCCACAACCCAAGTGCCACCTCACTAACAGCCACCTCATTTGGTGGAGGCACCAGAAGGAATGGCTCTGAAGATGACCTTAGAGCCTGGGCAGATAAATAGGTAGATAGATAGATAGATAGATAGATAGATAGATATGATGAAACAATCCTTCCGGTATCCTGGTCCCAAGCTCTATGCTTATGTATGTATGTATGTATATATGTATTATACCTTGTCTTTCCACCCCCAAAAAGGCACTCAAGGTGGCATATGATAATAAAAACATGATGAAAATAAATTTAGTTAAAACAATTATAAAAACAAATTGCTTAAAACATGATTTAAAAAAACAGAACAGTAAAAGAAAAGGGGGGAAATCACCCAAATGAATGGGACCCAACGACAGACCAGCTTACATGCCAAAAATCTGCTTCAACAAAAATGCCTTTGCTTGCTGGTAGAAGGATAGCAGAGAGGGAGCCAACCTAACTTCCTTTATCAGGGAGTTCCACAGCCTGGGAGCAGCCACTGAAAAGGCCTTCACCCTTCCCCAACGTCTTCCTACTTCGATGATGGTCCAATCTCCCTGGAAAAATCTTAAAATCTAGGTAGGCTTGTTTGGCAGAAGGCGATTTTTCAGGTAGCCTGGTCCCAAGTCATATAGGGTTTTATAGGTCATATATCCAACACTTTGACTTCTGCCAGGAAAAGACTGGTAGCCAGTGAAGATGCTGTAAAATGGGAGTCTTGTGCTCTCTGTAAGCAGACCCAGTCAACAGTCTGACCACAGCATTTTGGACCAGCTGAAGCTTCCAAGCATTTTTCAATGGCAGCCCCATTAACCCAAACAGGATGTCACTAAAGCTTGTGTCACTATGGACAGTTTAGGGCTTTAAAAGTTAACACCAGCATTTTGAAATAGCCTCAGTGGTAGCACCAAGGGGAGGCAAGCACCTCCCCAAACAGGGAACTTGCCACCCCAGTTGCCACCTCAGTAGCAACAAAGCAGGAAAGAGTGGCAAATTCAACTCCTCTCCTCACCCTGCTCCTGCCCAGGAGGGCCCACAGCTTCTTTCTTGCTGGAGCCACCGCCCGCACACTCTCTTGCAATAGCTGCTGCGCCAGGGAGTGGCCATACATCAGGAAAAACCAGGTCATGTCAGGATTTTTGGTAACAAATCCAGGAGGGGGGGGGGAAATTATAATATTTGAAGAAAAATCCTGATTTTTTCCCCCATCCTCCCCCCACCCAAAGGGCAGCTCTACTTTATAGTCAATGAGAATTAACAAAAATGCTTACAGCTCTGTCATTTTTAAACATAAAGGAATGAAACCTGGCACTGTGATAGTCCTTGGATAGGGCTTTAGCCTTGCCAAGTTTGAAGCAGATCTGTTCATCCGTTGATTTTTAGGATTTTAAATTTTTTGAGGTTTTAAGATTAATTAAAAAAACACAGATCATTTTTAAAGATAAGAAGATGAAACTTGCAATCATGATAGCTCTTAAGTAGGGCTTTGGCCATTCCAAGTTTCAAGCAGGTCTGTTCATCTGTTGATTTTTAGATTTTTTAAAAAAAGTTTGAGGTTTTAAAATTATTATTTTTTTAAAAAAAATCATTTTTAAAGATAAAGAGATGAAGCTTGGCACCATGATAGCTCTTAAGTAGGGCTTTAGCCATACCAAGTTTCAAGCAGTTCTGTTCATCTGTTGATTTTTAGCAAGTTTTTAAATTTCAAGGATTTAATTTTTTTAAAAAAACAACTGGAGCCATACCCTTCAAACTTAGCAGTTTCAGCCCTTGGCACCAAGGGGATCTACAGTTTTTAACTAAGAAGTACTGTGTGATCATGGCACCTTTCCTGTTGCAGATTTGGTGGGCAGTCGGGCACCTGGAGCTCATCAGAGGCAAGGCATCTACAGATCAAAATGTGGGAAAGGAGAGGTCAGCCAAAGCAGCCCACAGGGGAAAACAGAATGGGCCAGAGGCCTTTTTCTCAGTTCCACATCATGGGTGATAAAGGGTCGTCCTTAGAGAAAAACTCTCATGATCAACAATGATGTGCCAGTCGAGAGAGAGGCTCTCATCTTTGCAGATGCCCTGTTGCTGCGGATGTTGGAACCTGGCATGTTGTTGCTTTGCTTCACTATCCCTTCCCTTCCACTTCACTTTGTTCACTTGTGAGCTAGGCTCTGTCTGCACTGCTGGCATGCAATGCAGAATGTTTGAAGTGTGTGTCAGAGAAAAATAGATAGATTTGTGGCTTAGAGACAGAGTTAGACTGAAGACACAACTCAGAGATGGTTGTAGCTGAGCTCTGAGAGGCTGGTGTGCCACACAGAGCTTTTTAAGAGCATCTCAGAGTCCAGTGTTGGTGCAGGCAGAGGCAGCTGGCAGTGGAGGTGGTTTTTAAAGTAAGACTTACCAGACATGACCAAGCAAAAAGCTGGCATCCTTCCCCCCATCCACAGGTATAAGTGTGCAGCCCAGCTGGACCATTGGGAGACTTTGGAAGAGGGAAGGAGATTGATTGTTTGAGGCTGGAGGCTTTGGTTTGGCTGCCATGACTTATAGAGAGAGACAACAGAGGCTGCACAGGCAACCCAGAGACACCCGTTGTAACTTAGCCTCACAGTGCTGGCATGCAATGCAGGGCATTAGAAAGAGCGTCTCAGAGTCGCGTGTTTGTGCAGGAAGTAGACAGGAGTTCAAAGTCTGGATGTGAAAAGTGGTGCCAATGCAAAAGCCTTGAGAAGCTAAAGTATATAAGTGAGAAGTTTGAATGGACAAAGTAGTGTCTGCCACCCACAACACCCACCCTAATGTTAGCGTAGAGAAACTTGTGACAATCATACACAAGTTTGTTTGTTTTTTAATTGAACTTAAAAAATAAAAAAGCCAGCCAGCCAGCAGCAAACCCTGTTAAGCAGCAGCTTGCAGCAGAGTGAGGATACAATCAGAAAAGATATTGGAGGGAAGGGGAGAAAGTATCGCACAGAGTATAGCAACAAAGTATAGCAAAAGCTACAAAAGTAGGAGTCGGTGAAGTTAATTTCAGATACACTGGATGTCTCACTTGTGATTTCAGTGATTTTAACATTAAGATGTTATGTAGAACAGGTTTGTCTTAATTGTGTGCTGTAAAATCAGACATGTGACCATGGCTATGTTCGGGTGGGCACCTCCCCCCCCCTTGGTGCTGGAGACACATCCTGGGGGCTGGCCATGTTGTCCTCCTTTTTGGTTTCCAAAATAGGGTCAACCGACACCAGGTGGGAGCAGCAGCCGCCACGCTGCAGGGAGGAAGGAGCACATGGAGGAGAGCGGGTGACAGAGTGGCTGCCAAGAACAGTGGTAGGCTGGCTGGCTGGCTGGGGTGGGTGGGACTATTTCTGCTGTCACAACTTATCCCCAGGTTCCTTCCCTGGTGATAAATAAGATCGTCAGGAGCTGCAGATTGGGGCCCTCTCCCCACCTGAGCTGCTGCCCTCCTCCTAATCAGCCCTACAGAGACTGTGAGGTTTGGGGGAGAGAGAGAGAGAGAGAGAGACGCCATGTGTATGTGTGTGTTCTTTCCTCACCCCCATCTCCACCACCATCTGAACTCCAGCAGGATCAGGAGAGAAAAGAAGGGGGGAGGGAGGGGGGGAGGGAGAGAGAACTGCAATGCCCCAAGGCCCTCCTGGCTAAGGTGGATTGAGCAGCACGTTTTAAAGAATGCTTGCTAAAACAATTCCTATCTGCCCTTGCTTTCTTTAGGGTGTCCAACCCCAACCCCCTTTTTCAAGTAGATATGATGCAGTAACCAGCAACCTGTTCGTTTGGTAAACATGGCATGTGTGTATCTTGTGTCACCTTAAAAGCAGAGCTGCAGCACAATCCTAAGAATGTCTACTCAGAAGTGACCCCACTAAGATCAATAGGACTTACCCTGAAGTAATAAGTACAGTAATGATTAGTACCCCTAAAATTATATATAGGGCTCCATCACACCTATTCCCCCCCACCCCCCGGTTTGCCTTCACATTTTTTCCTCCATTTCAGAAGCACTGCAAGCGCTCCTCCTTTTCACTATTGTAGCTATAGCGGTGAACTCTGTTTTTGCTCTCCCGCTGCTATTGTGCCCACCCCTGCCCACCCCTTCTCCTTCCCCCTCCGGTTCATTGGTTCTTGTCATTGATGGACATTCCCCCCTCGCTCATTGGAGCTCCTATTAGGATGTACAAAAATGCTTACATCTGTGTGATTCTTAAACCTAAAGAGATGAAACTTGGGATCTTGAGAGCTCTTAAGTAGAGCTTTAGGCATGCCAAGTTTGAATCAGATAGGTCCATGCCTTGATTTTTTGGAATTTTTAAAATGAAAATTAACCCAAATGCTTACATCTGCATAAATTATATTGATAAAGAGATGAAACTTGACATGGTGATAAGTCTCCAGGAGAGTTTTCGGCTAGCCAAGTTTGAATCAGATCAATTAATCCCTTCATTTAAAAATATTTTTTAAATTTCCCTGCCCTTTAAAACCTTTTGCTGATAGTTCACCAGTGCAATCTTCCACCTCTTTGCATTTGTGAAGGATTGCTGAGCATCTCTAGTTCTTAAAATAGAGATGCCTGGTTCCCTTACTCTAGAGTAAATCCCACTGATTTCAATTGCATTTACATCCAAGTCATACTAAATTTGCACACACACCATAGCTCCATTAGATCGCTCCTACATTCTTTCAGATGTTATTCTGTTGCCAAGGAGAGGGCTAGCAATTCACTGGTCATGACTCACTGGAAAGGATAGCCTTTTGTCTTGCAAATCCGGTCTCCTTGGAAACATCTGTGGGCTTGATTCTGTGTATTAAACTGCTTTGCCTAAGAAGATTTCAGGCAGTAAGAGGAACTAGAACACAAAATTCAAGCCCTACACCTCCACAGGGGACTGTGGATGCATTACTACGATTTCAGTAAAAAAGCCCACTAGCACCTGGAAATGTTTTCTCTTGTGGTCTCCCATGGAACTTCTCCATGAAACTTCTGCGCGGGAGTCAGCAGCATTATCAGACATAATAATATAATATAGGATAATAAATATATATAGGATAATGTAATGTAGGATAATATAGGACAATATAGGAGGAAGAATAATTACTCAAAACAGAAGAGACCCACTAGGAAGATGTATAAGGCACGTGGAGGGGTGATGGAAGTGGACAGAAATGGATGTATGAGGAAGGATCAGAGTGGTTGGAAAGGTTAAGGTGGATAGGTGTCAAGGTGAAGTTCTGTGAGTCCAACAGCAAAACAAGGAAGGAAGCCAAAACAAAAGAGGGAGTTGGAGCACTGAAACCTTCCTTCTAACTTCTAATGTGTCCAAATATGAAAAGGAGGAAATAAGTTGTAAAACTGCCCTGGCTGATTAAAAGCACGCCCTATTCTTTCGTCACTGAAAACGGCCTTCAAGAGACACACCCAATCACAGAAGCGGATTTACTATTTTACATTTGGGTTTTTATTGCGCACTTCCAAGATGAAACGGACTTTCCCTGGTCCAAAATAAGGCGCTAGAAGTTGGGGGGGGGGGGGAGTGAGAATAGTGCAGGACAGGGACAACATCATGTGAGTCAACAGCACCAAAAACAGAAACGAGGAAATATGACAGTGCGATAAACCCGAAGTGTGACGGAGCTCATAGTGCCTGTCTCCTTCAGTCATCCGTAACTGCATTTCAGTCCCAATCAAATAACCACAACAATGAACCAGCCAGGTTTTCCATGGGACAACTCTGTACCAAGTGACAGATACTTAGAGCTTATCTACACATGCAGGATCAAACACTTTGAAAACTGTCTATGGAGTGTGTTCTGGGCCCCAACAGTTCTCAAAACTATTATAAACTATTTTAAACCATTTTAACACAGTAGTGTAGATAGGCTCTTAGTTTTTAAATTCCAATTAAAATATATTATCCTTTCCTTTAACAAAATAGTGCTTACTATATCACAATAGTCATTGTGTTCCATAGCAGAAGGAAATCCTATTTGATTCCTGTATTTATGCTAGTGTGATACAATGAGTTAAAGGCACAATCCTATGCATGTTTAGACAGAAAAAAGTCCCACAACTCCTAGGATCCCCTAGCCAGCATGGCTGGCTGGGGTATGCTGAAAATAGTAGGACTTTTTTCTTTCTAAACATGCACAGGCTTGCACCTTCACAGGCTTGCACCTTAAGTGAGCTTAAAATGTGAAACTCCTACACTTTGCCATTATAGGCAGTGAAGCTCCAGGCAAGTTCCAGGCAAAGAGAGGAGTGGTTGGACTGGCTGCTGAGCCAGTGCGGTATAGTGGCTGGGGTGTTGGACTGGGAGCCAGGAGATCTGGATTCTAGTCTCCACTCAACCATGGAAACTCACTGGGTGACTTTGGGGCAGTCACAGACTATCAGCCCAACCTACTTCACAGGGTTGTTGTGAGGATAAAAATGGAGAGGAGGAGGATTATGAATGCTGCGTTGGGTTCCTTGGAGGAAAAAAGGAGGGCTATAAGTGTAATAAATAAATAAATATTCAATAGAGTGTCATAGGCCATCTTCCAAGCTGCCCAAGCCCCTTCTTCTTCCAAGAAGCCCCTGCTTCTTCCAAGAAGCCCCTGCTTCTTCCAAGAAGCCCCTGCTTCTTCCAAGAAGCCCCTGCTTCTTCCAAGAAGCCCCTGCTTCTTCCAAGAAGCCCCTGCTTCTTCCAAGCTGCCCAAGCCCCTTATCTGGGTCAAGGGGACAGAAGTGGTCCTGTAGCAAAAAGAGATGTGAGCAGCAATGTTTGGACTAGGGGCAAGGAAATATGTGGGGTGTGTAGTGTGTTTTGGCTTGAATTGCTTGTGTCTGGATCTCATTGGCTGAAAGCATCTGTCTGGACTGTACCTGCTAGTTACATGATCCACAAGGCCAGGTTGTGGTGGGTGTATAGTCCTCCTTGACAGAGGGGTTTGCACTTGCTAGAGCAAGGTGAACAGATGTGAAGAAAAGCATTTGGAGCTCTTCTTCTTTTGTGATCAAAAGTCATAACGTGTCCTGTGACATCTTGAAGACTCACAACTTTATTATGGCATAATAAGCTTTCGACAATTGGCCTCAAGTGCCAAAATGACTTAACTGGCTTATGCACTGTGACTTGGGGGTGGGGGTGGTTATTTGCTATTCTGCTTCAGGCAGCAAAATGTCTTGGGCCAGCCTGGGCTGGAGATGGCTATAGTTTAGACACAGAACAACATGCATTGGGTTTCCTAGGTGTACAGGGTGTTGGTGTCTCAGTTTGCTCTTACTTTCCTTACACTAAGAGTCTACCTTCATGGTTCTGCCTGCATTGGTTCAAAAGGAATGTTTTTTTAAAGAAAGTGTTCTGTCTGTCTAATCCGTATGTCAACGAAATGCTTGCATAGTGACTCTACCTTGTTTGAAATCCTTTTTCCATACTATAATTTGAATTTGGCTAATACATGCTATATATATATATATATATATATATATATATATAACACCTAAATTAATCAATATATGACTTATTTCAGAATATATGGTTAGGAGGTCAGTTTTAGTGTGAGATATACTGTTATTTTTCTTTCAGTGTTCTTAATGTCTGGAACGACACAGCCTGCCAACCTAGAAATTAGGGATGAGTATCGTATCGGTCCAATGTCCGATAACGAACCGATAAGGTCGATATCGGATATCCGATTACCGATAATGATAATTTCCTCAGGTGGCCCTATCTAATCAGATCCGATATCCATATGTCCGATAACTATCGGACATATTGGATATTCGGACTGCCATTTCAGGTGTTTTCCCCATAGGCTTGCATTGGAGGAAAGAAAGCTTTCCCCCAATGCAAGCCTATGGGGAAAAATACTGGGCCGGCACTCCCTCCCTCCCCCCACTCATGCTCCCTCCCCCCACTCATGCTCCCTCCCCCCACTTGCACTCCTTACCTGCCACCGCCACCACCACCTCTGCCGCCATTTCAGCTGCCGCCGCCCCGTACTACTGCTAAACACAACTGCTACGGCAAAGAGCAGTAGCCCACCCCCACTCCAGCAAGGCTCTATTTTATGTCCCATGTTGCACAACATCTAGATAAAACCACTTGGGGAGGTTATCTATGGATAATCGGTCATCCAAGTTGGAACAGAACCAGTGCAATGTAGTACTTCCCAACACCCAGCCCAGACAGCCAATCATGGGGTGCCTCTAGACGGGCACTTTTCCCCACAGTGGTTTCGGAGTGGCAGCAGATGATTTACATGACACTGCCGCCACTCCGAAGCCATCTAGGGGCAAAGCCCCAAAGCTCTGCTCTAAAAAAGTCGGGCATTTACCCCGACTTTTTTTAGCTTGGAGCGAGGCGACAATGGCATCTGCCATCTGTCACTCTTGTCCCGGAGCTTCTGGGCGGCGTGCCACAGTCTATGGCGACCACTGATTGGTCGCCATGAGCTGGGCAGGGAAGGGACCAGTGAGCCATAAGCTCACTGCACCACCTCCACTGACCTCCCCACCCCCTTGTAAAAACTAAAAAAAAAAACCTAAAAGTTATCTTGGAGGAGGGGGGCAGGTGCTCCCAGGTGCCCCTAAAGCTGCCGCTCATGCTCTGTTGGGCGGGCACGGTGGTGGCAGGAAAGCCCGCCATGGTGCTCCTTCCGCTGTAGATGGGCGAAAAGAACACAAATGTGGGGTGCTCCACCTGCCGCCGCCGCTGCACTACTGGCCCGACACCGTGAAGATGAGGGCATGGTCAATGGTATCAAAAGCTCCTGAGAGGTCCAAGAAAACCAACCTCCATCAAATATACATATGATTACTCTAAAAAAACAAAACGGGACTCTTCACTTTTTAAGAGTAGATGGAGGAAATGACTATATGGAGGTATTTTAGAGTTGGAATGCTTGAAGCCCCACCCCACCCCTCAAAGCCCTTACTTTTTTATTTATTTAAAACCTTTCTTGGCTGCCTTTCAGGGCAAAAGACCTCACAAGGCAGCTTACTACAATAAAATGCATAAAAACAGTTAAACTATTAAAAGCAATAAAAACATAAAACAATAAAATAGCAATTAAAAACAATAAAAAGCCAACAATAGAAACCAGCAAGAACAACAATGCCAATAGCAGCAACAAGAGCAGTTATATCATGAGGAGGCCAAGGTAAAATAAAATGTTTTTAAGGCATCCTTAAAAACCTCTCAGGATGCTAAGATACTTTACTTCCAAGCCCAACACATTTTGACCTACGTTGCTTTTAAGGCCTTCGTCAGGGGGCTGTAACATCAAGAATACATTAAATTATGTTTATGGGGATAACACATAGCATTAATATATCAGTTTAGGGGTTAGTAGGCATATTGCCTCAAAAGCCTATGCCCATATGTAAGTTTCTTAAAAAAATATTACAATATGAAGGCTCTGGGGCCTGTCCACATCACACATTAAAACATATAAATCATATAAAAACATTTTAACAAAAGTTTAATATACAGATTCTTACTTGATAAGAGATGTCTGCAGAAATACTCCTAACAGGATGATAGTCTCCTACGATAATTACTGGCGACTGGGGAAATGTAATCATTCCAGGGCCCTCCTTATATTCTAATTCATTTTTTCTCATTGTTTTGTCATTTTGGTGGTGGGGGACTCTGCCAGGTGCTTCCATGTAGCAGTGATAAGTGCAAGGACTCAAAATACTTCATTACTGCTCTCCTTATTGCTATTATGTGGGAGTCACTGCAGGTAATTGCTGAGTCACAGGAGTGGCAAAAATTCAAGATCTAAGTTCAAGTCACTGGGATTCAGAGTTTTTAACTCAGGATCCATTCTGTTTCCTTTCTTAATAACAGTTGGTCATCATGTGTACTAAGTTTCTTCAGTGTCCAAAACTTTAAGTCTGCAAAAGAATGATGTTGTGCTGAAAAGTGATCTACTAAAGGCGCGCCTGATCTGTTTTTCTTTACGTTGTTGAGGTGCTGTCCTATGTGTTTTTTCAGAGGTCTAATTGTTTTGCCTATATCAATCTTTGGGCATTTGCACTGGATAGCATAGATGACAAAAGTGCTGTTACAGGTGGTGAAATGTTGGAGGAAATATCTTTGCTGATCAGATGGATTTTTGAGTTCTGTGACTTTGAGGGTGTATTTACAGTAGCAGCGGTGTCCACATGGATGGTGTCCCTTAGGTATGGAAGCACCGGGTAAAAAATTGGGTAAACTTCTACTGTATTCTTTGTATTCACTCTTGATGAAAAGATCTCTTATGTTCCTGTTTCTTTTAAAAGAGACCATAGGCTTTTCCTGGCACCCTGAGATATGTTGGACAATGTGCCAGTGTCTCCTTATGCTTCCTTGCAGATGATTTGTTATATGGTCATACGTTAGATTGCAGTTGATTCATTCTGGGACTGTTATATGCTTTTTTTGATAAAATTATTATTATTATTATTATTATTATTATTACTATTTCTTACCCACCTCTCCCTCCGGATCGAGGCAGGGAACAACATCAGTATCAACAATATAAAACACAATATACAATACGTAAAGTAATTTAAAGCATATAAAAGTAATACATTATTAAAATCAACGAAGTCTTAAAATCTGACTGGGTAGGCCTGCCGGAAGAGATCAGTCTTTATAGCTCTCTTAAATTCTTAAAGACTGGTAAGTTGGCGGATCTTTCCTGGTAGGTCATTCCACAGTATGGAAGCGGCAGAAGAGAAAGTCCTCTGGGTAAAAGCTCTGATAGTGATTTTGCCTCAGCCTTTTTGAGGCCTTGTGAAATTACAGCATCGGGATAGCCTCTTTCTTTTAATTGCACAGACAGTGCCAGTGATTCCTGTCTGAAATCTGATGGCTTGGAACAGTTACATTTAAGTCTTAGAAACTGTCCGTATGGTAGATTATTTCTAAAAGAATAGGGACAGGAACTATCGTATCTAAGATATCTGGAAACATTGGTGGGTTTTCTATAGATGGAGGTGATAAGATGTTCTCCCTCCTTCTTCACTTTTAGATCTAGGAAATGAATTTCTCTGGTGTTGAACTGGATGTCAAATTTAATATTGTCATTCTTGGAATTTACCCATGTTATAAACTGTTGCAGATCTTCCCTATCCCCCCGCCAAATGGAAAATACATCATCAATATATCTCAACCGTTTCAGAAGATGTTTTGCATATCGCCCCTTTGATGAGAAAAGTTCTTTTTCATATTCTGACATTTACAGATTGGCTACCTCTGGAGCCATGGGGCATCCCATGGCTACCCCCTTGATTTGCCAGTAAAAATTGTTGTTAAATTGGAAATAATTCCTGCATAAGGCTATTTCTGCAAGGGAGAGAAGAAAGTGGGTAGGGGGATGTTTTTCTGTTCTCTTGTCCAAGTGTATGTTGTATGACAGTTAAGGCATCCTGCTGAGATATATTGGTGTATAGGGATCTTACATCCATTGTCATAAGGATATCTCCCTCTTGTATATGGATGGGTTTAATTTTGTTTATGAAATCAGAAGAATCATGTACATAAGATGGTATGAGAGGTATGAAGGGTTTAAAAAATGATCTACAAACTGTGAGAGTGGTTCCAAAACAGAATTACATGCAGATACTATGGGCCTGCATAGTATAGAAAACTGAGATTCTAGGACTAGTTTTGTATAGGAAGCCATATTCACCCTCTGGACCTCTGATGGGAGTTTGTTCCAAAGGTGTGGGGCCACTGCAGAGAAGGCCCTCTCCCATGTGGACACCCACCTAATTTCTCTCACATGTGGGCAAATGAGAGGGCCTCTCTTTCTGATCTTGAAGTGTGGGCAGGCTGATATGGGTGAAGGTGATTCTTCAGGTAACTTGGTCCCAAACTGTTTAGGGCTTTATTATCAAAAACAGCACTTTGAATTGGGCTCAGAAACACACAGGTAACCAGTGTAGCTGGTGCAGTATAGGCATTATGTGATCAAATCACCTCGCCCCTACTAATACTTGGAAGGCCGCATTCTGCACCAGCTGAAGTTTCCGAATACCATATTTCCTCGATTTTAAGACACACTTTTCCCCCCATATTTACATCTGTAAAAATGGAGTGCGTCTTAGAATCGATGGCATCCAAGAATCAGCGGATTTCTCCAGAGCCGCCCCGGTCCGCCAGCGCCGGGGAGGCCACTGCCAGCAAGGAGCTGCCACCGCGGCAGCAAGGAACAGCCTTCCCCACTCACCTCCATTGCTGCCCTGGTCCTTGCCGCCAGCGCCACTTGCAGCAGCCTCCCCGGCTCATCCACTGCCACCGCAGCCATCGCCCCGGGCCAAGATCCGCCTCCCTCCCCCCTTCGCTGCCCCATCACGGGCGACCCTCCTCAGACCCCCGGCGATGCGCTGCTTCTGTCGTCATCTGTCCCTCAGTCCCTCCAGGGGTGAGGTGGGGGTGGGGGAGACAGGCAACCTTACGAAGGAGGAGGAGGAGGAGAAAGAAATGGAGGGGCTGAGGAGAAAGGAATCAACTGAGGGGAGGCTGCCGCCGCCGCCTCATCGCCCGTCCCACACTGCACGTAGCATCCGCTCCGTTTCCTCATGAACACACCATACACACACGCAAAAAAAGGAGGGCGGCGGCTGCACCAACCACAGCAACGGCAACGTCGAAGGAAAAGAGCCCCTGAGGAGAGACGCCCGGGTGGGCAGGTTTGTTTCTACTTTGTAGTAATGCCGCGTTTCCAGGCAGGGGAGGCCACTGCAAGCAAGGAGCCACTGCCACAGCAGCGAGAACCATCCTCCCCCCATCGCCGTTATGCGGCGTTACTACAAAGTAGAAACAAACCTGCCTGCCCGAACATATCTCCTCAGGGGCTCTTTTCCTGTTGCTGTGGTTGGTGCAGCCGCCGCTCTCCTTTTTTTGCGTGTGTGTGTGTGTATGGTGTGTTTGTGAAGAAATGGAGCCGCTGTCACGTGCAGCATGGGGTGGGCGACGAGACGGCGATGGCCTCCCTCAGTCAATTCCTTTCTCCTCAGCCCCTCTGTTTCTTTCTCTTTCTCCTCCACCTTTGTAATATTGTCTGTCTCCCTCCGCACACACCTTACCCCTAGAGGGACTGAGGGACAGACAACGACGACAGAAGCAGCGCCTCACTGGGGGTCTGAGGAGGGTCGCCCGCGACAGGGCAGCGAAGGGGGGAGGGAGGCGGATCTTAGCCCAAAGCGATGGCTGCGGTGGCAGTGGATGAGCTGGGGAGGCTGCTGCAAGTGGCGCTGGCGGTGAGGACCAGGGCGGCAATGGAGGTGAGTGGGGAAGGCCATTCCTCGCTGCCGCGACGGCAGCTCCTCGCTGGCAGTGGCCTCCCTGGCGCTGGCGGACCGGGGCGGTGCTGGCGGTGAGGACCAGAGCGGCGCTGGCAGTGAGTGGGAAGGGAGGAGGGGGACTCATGCCCAGGCCGGCCCGGTCCAGCAGGTCCCTGGGTGGCGAGTCGAGGGCAGGGGAATGCACAGCCCTACCGTATTTCTTCAAATCTAAGGTGCACTTATTAACGTGTCTGAAAATGGGATGTGTCTTAGAATTAACGCAACACTTTTTTCCAGATGGTGGCCCTAAAATTAAGGTGCGTCTTAGCATCAATGGCGTCTTAGATTCGGTGAAATACGGTAGTAATCCAGCCTGGATGTGCCTAGTGGGTAACTGAGGCAAGGACCATCCTGGCCAGATAGGGGCACTGCTGGTGTACCAGCCTAAGTTGGTAGAATGCACTGCTGGACACTACAATCACCTGGGCTTCCTCAGTTGGACCCCCAGACTGTGTACTTGGTCTTTTGGGGAAGGAGTACAACCCCATCTAAAACCAGTTGTAAACCTCCATCCAAAGTAGTTCGTTTCCCCACCCACAGAACCTTCACCTTGTCTGGATTAAGTTTCAGCTTGTTCACCCTCATCCATCCCAAAATAGCCTTCTGACACTGGTTCAAAGGTGCAGATGAAAACAAGAGGTAGCGCTGAGTATCATCCGCATACTGATGATACTGCAGCCTAACCCTCCTGATGACTTCCCCCAGCAGTTTCATGTAGATGTTAAAAAGCATGGGGGGGGCAAGAATGAACTTGCAGCACCCCACAGGCTAATGACCATGGGGTGCAATAGAAGTACCATACCACAGCCCCACCTTCTGAGACCGCTCCTCCAGAAAGGACCAGAACCACTTTAAAGCCATGCCTCCCAAGCCCAATCCAGCTAAATCATCCAGAAGGGTGCCATGGTCAATGGTACTGAAAATCGCTGAGAGGTCCAGAAGAACCAACAGGGTTGCACACACCCCATCCATTCCCTGGCGTAAGTCATCAACCAAGGTGACCAAGGCTGTTTTCATCCCATAACCAGGCCTGAAACCTGATTGGAATGGATCTAGGTAGTCAGTTTCATCCCAAACAGCTTGGAGTTGTGAGGCCATCACTTGCTCCAACACCTTGCCCAAGAATGGCAAATTTGACACAGGTCACTAGTTGTCTGAAATCATGGGATCTTTGTTTTTTTCAACAAGGGCCTCACCACAGTTTCTTTCAAAGCTGTGGGGACATCATCAGACCTCAAGGAAGCATTTACCACCTCAGAAGTCCCTATATCCAGCCCAGCTTTGGCGGATTTCAGAAGCCAGGATGGGCAAGGATTTAAAGAGCAAGTAGTAGGCCTCAGTCCTCCAAGCAGTTTGTCCACATCTTCAGGTTGCACTCAAGGTCATGAAAGTGAGGCAACAAAAGCCATCCCAAATGTATAATTGTTCAGCTACTATGAATTCTAACCCCCTATGTCACCCCCCCGCCTCACACAAGCATTAATTCAAAGTGTTACATTTTGCATAGAGCTGTGAACTGCAATATATTTGGGCAGAAGTTTCCAGTTGCAAGAAGTGTTTTAAGCAGCCCCTGAATGGAGAACATATCAATCAATTTGTTCTAACAGAATCCCAGGGTCAAGTGCTTTACTGTGCTTCGCCCAGCAGGGGGCTTGTCCTCCGTGCTCTCTTCAGTCTGAGTTCTGCACCTTTTGTTCCCAGGATTTAAGAATTCAGGATCAGGAAGAAAAGATGAGAAAGTGCTGCGCTTATAGACAAGACAAAAGACCAGTGGAGATACTGAAGTCAATCCATCTTAAAAGAATCCAACTTAGGTTTTCTTATGATCCGCTACAATGATATCTTTTAACAGAATTGTTAGAAAATGACCCCCAAATACTGCAATTACTTTAGAATTCCAATTAAGTAACCTGCTAATATGTCTTGCATTGAATGAAAATGGGAAGACAATTGCTGAAAAGTTCCTCCTTGCTAAACTTTTCAATACTTTAAAGGAAAAGCCTTCCCTCCTTAATGACAACAATATACTAGGCACAACAATAACACCAATGCTCTAGGCTCAGACCCTGCCCGTGGACTTACAACGGAAAGTTAAAGTGGAGGAAAACAAATTGAAAGTAAAAAGGAAGGATGGCCAATCAGGAAAAGCCATGGTGAATAGATGTGTCTCAAGAAGTGCTTGAGTGTAATAACGGAAGAGAGTCAGGTGGAAAAGGCATTTCAGTGGCAGGGAGCTGCAAAAGAAGAGGGACACAGGTGGGAAACAGAAAGGATATAACTTTAGGATTAATGGGAAGTTTAGTTCTTGTGCTGTGAAGGTTTCAAGAAGAGACAGACAAAAAGGAGAGAAGAGACAGAGAGACAGACAGAAAGAGAGAGGGAGAGAGAGAGAGGAGCAAAACTATGTAGACATTTAAAGTTAAGCACAAGAAGCTTAAAGAGAGGAAGTCAGTGAAAAGAATGGTACAAAGGAGAAATAGAATTTGAATGGTGAATAAAAAATCTCAAATTAACAGCAGTATTTGGAACTCACTGGAAAGACTTAAGAAAAGAAGCAAGAAGACCAACAAGAAGAATATTCAAATAATCAATACAATAATCCATAACCTACTTGTGATACAATTGCTAGGCTCAGTGTCAGTGAGTTGGAATCCCTTGGGGCAGGGCTTTCCAGTCTTTCTGGGCCTGTGGGCCCATGCGGGCACCACAACAAAATGAAGGATATGGCTAGTCACATAATGGCTTCCGTGGGGACCTGGCTAGTCCAACAGATGGTGAGGGGAGAGAAAGAGCAAGCCTTGAGGCTGAGAGGGAAGGGGAAATAGCACTGCAAAGGGGCAGAGGGGAGAGAAAGAGCCAGGCTAGAGGCTAATAAGCAGGAGAAACAGTGAGGTAAACGGGAGGGGGACAGATAAAGAGCAATGCTAGGGACTAGGAAGGGAGAGAAAGAAGAGAGGTAGGGATGGGGAAGGGAGAGAAAGAGCAAGGGAAGGGGCAGAGGGGAGGGAAAGAGCCAGGCTAGAGGCTGGGAATGGAGAGATGGAGAGAGCAAAGGGGAAAAGGTCTGTGTGAACGAAAGAAGATTGGGTAAAGCCAGAAAGTAACTCGTTCCTTCTCTTGCTGCCTATTGAACAGCTAATCAGTGGCAGGTTCAGGACCAGGAAGGAGAATGTGGCTCATATATATATATATATATATATATATATATATATGGGGCAGGGAGCAGAGAGCTTTGCAGGTGCTGATGGAGGGCTCGGAAGCCATCATGGCACCCATGGGCACTGCACAGGGGATCCCTGCTTTGAGGCATTCATCTTCAACTGGTAGGTCATGATCCAAAATGGGGTTATGGGCCAATTTAAAGTGGGTCACTGTAACGACACAATTACCAGAGAAGCAAGAAGATGGACAATCATGGGGGGGGGGGGGCATGGGAGTGGGTCCTAGGTCCTGAATTTGACAAGGTTGAAGCCTACTGTGCATCTATTCAGGGTATTTTGAAGAGGGACAGATTATCCATCCCAGCCAGAGGGTATCCAGTCTAACTTCAGTCCTCATGTGCTTACAGTTTCATAATGATCTCTTGTTAGGCAACCTTGAAGAATCGTAGCTGATTGGTTAGTTATAATAGTTATAAATTATACTCTTTTTTAAAAGGCACCTGAGGAGACATGCAACCTTTAAAATCACAACCACGATAGTATAGTATAGTATAGTATAGTATAGTATAGTACAATCACGTGTTGCAATGTCTTCTCATATTTTAAGAGGAGCATTCTTGTTCAGGGAGTCAGCCAGGTACTTAAACATACTTAAAAGATTTGGGGCCCAGGCTCATAGGACACAAATCTGCATAACATTTGTATATGTTGATTTATATTGATATATGCAAATATAATTACTAGGATTTATTTAAATTTCACAGGAAGCAAAGCCCACCCATTAATTTCTCATCCCAATTATATCAAATCAAACAAGTTCTTCAATTAATTTGCACCCTGACCAATGGAAAACATTCCCTCCTAAGTTTAATTGCCACACCAAGATTTGGGGGGTGAGGTTGCGGCATGAGGGTAGAGATAATTCAACCCTTTGCTCAACTAGCTGCAATCACCCTTGAAAATCACCCCCCTGCATAGCAACTAAGCTAAAGGGGGGGGGGAACCCTCTTCCATTGGCACCAACGGACACTCAGGTCTCTGGGGAAACAGATCCAGGGCCTATGGGCCCAGGCTAGCAATCCCTCTGATCATCTCTGATTTCACAAGCCAGCGGATCCCTCCTTCTTGTTTCTCAGTGATCCTGTTTTGGGTACAATACTCTCAACCCTCACCACCTGAGTTCGCTATTAGAAGGAGTAATGTCACAACTCTTTATAGCCCATGCCCTAGGGTAGTTCTTTGGGACTGCTCAGAGACTATTGTGTCAGAGGACCTTATAAGGCCTCTTCTGATTGCTAGGTGGCTGGAAGCTGCAAATATCAGCCTTTTGCTTTTTAGCTTCCTGCCTTTTACATTAGTGCACAAGTGCTGACCTGAGAAGTGTGGGAAATTGCCTTCTAGATGGGCTGTAAATTTCTTTGATTAAACATATGAAGTTAAAATGATGCCATTTTGTACCCTTTGTTTGAGTATTTGATCGAACATCTGACACCATTTCTAAGAGCAAACAGAGAGTGGGGACCAATCACAAAGATTGGCACTCGGAGAACTGAGATTGCTATTAGTGATTTATATCACACCTGTCTACAAACTATTCAGAGTGGCTTATATGTTTAATTTTCTCTCCGAAAATGTACAAGCTGGCTGTGGCACCCTCCTGAGAACTCTCTCTACCATCAGTTAGCCAGTTTGCATGGTCAAGAAGTTCATAGTTGTTATTTAAGTCACAGTGGGTTGCGACATTTGCGGACAGCCATTTTGAATATTCAAACTGTGACCATGGCTTGTTATGTCATCTGAACCCAGAGAGGGTGGGTTGTTGCCTTGGTTAATAAACCACCCACAACCCTAAAACAGTCCATGGGATCTGGGTGGTTTGTTAACCTTACCAATTATGCACCCTCCCCGGATTTGGACAACATACGGCAAGCTGTGGTTGCAGCTTGAATAGTCAAAAGCCACCCAGCATGCAGTGGCATGTACCACAACTTACATAAGCCATAGTGGGCTGTGGTGATTATGCTAACCTGGTTGGTTTTTTAAGACCAATTGTTTTGACTCTTGCCACTACTTGCTTTAAAATCTTAACAATATTGGAATTAAAAGAGCTAGTATCATAATGCCATTTATATACATCTTTGATGTGACCTCATTTAGAACATTTTTTATTGTTCCATCTCAAAAAGGCTGACAGAAATACAAAAAAAGGGCAACCAAAATGGTTGCGAAGTTAGAGAACCTTCCCTGTGATCGAATCATAGAGATGCTTGGGGTAGGGTGACCAGATAAAATCCAGGTCAGGGCTCATGTCACTTTAACAGTTGTAGAGCAAAGGGAATTTCAGCCAGTGTCATTTGTATGCAATTAGTTCCTGGTGAAATTCCCTCTTCCTCACAACAGTTAAAGTTGCAGGGGCCCTGCCTTCTTTTGTATATGGTCACTCTAGTATAGTGCCTGCACCTTTAACTGGTGTGATGAAGAGGGAATTTCATCAGGAACTAATTGCATACAAATGACACTGGCTGAAATTCCCTTTTCTCTACAACTGTTAAAGTTACAGGAGCCCTGACCTGGATTTTATCTGGTCACCCTAGCTTGGGGGACATTTTGGTTTAGGAAAAAGAAAAGTCAAAGTGGCATGTTTAAACATTATGGACAGCGTAGTGATAGACCATAAGAGAGGGGTTTTGCCCTCTCATAACACAGTAACTCAAGTTCACCCAATTGGCAGTAAATTGAGGACTGACAAGAGCAAGTACTTTTTCATGCAATGCATAATTAACTTATTCAATTCATTGCCACAAGATTTGTTGATAGGTAGCTACTACTAGCTTAGAGGGCTTTAATAAAAAGGGATTAAAAAAATTCATGGAGAATAGGTCAACAGTTGTTAGCTAAATGTAACCCCTATGTCTATACAGGCAGTAAAACTCTGACTACCAGATACTGGGAGCTAACAACAGGTAGTAGTCATCACCTTTATGTTCCACCTGTGAGCATTCAAAGGCATTTGGCTGGCCACTGCTAGAAACAGAATGCCGTCTAGGTGGATATTGAGCTGATCCAGCAGGGCAATTTTTATGACTTACCTATTGGTTGGACATTGCCAGTGACGCCGTAGATAACAAAACAGAATCCCATACTCCCCAGTTACCATCTGCATCTGGTCTTGGAACACACATACACACGCACACACACACACACACACACACACTCAGAGAGAGAGAGAGAGAGAGAGAGAGATTTGTATATTGTTAAATACTTTGGCTTCTGACTTCATAGATAACAAAGATGTTAAAATTTTAAATTGGCAATGAGGTTCAAGGAAATGTTTCTTAGAGCAATGTGGGATGGAGATAATTCTTAGAAAGCTAACATCTGTAATGTAATGGACATTATGTGTGCAAGAAAGGTTCAAAATAGCATTCAAAGCATCTCAAATAGTGAATGTATTATCCTTCAAACTCAGGCTATGTGGTATCAAGGTCTGCAGCTGGCAGGGCCACCGGAAGTTTGCTGTTACTACTCATATCTCAGGACTTGATGCAGATTGTTGCTGTTTTGGTTCAAGTGGTGGTGCTCACTGATCTGTAGTTTCCCAAGTGAGTGTAAAGATCAGTATATGTTTTCCTAATTATGCTTATTGTGGCATAATTGTGTCCGTAAAAAAGAAGTGTGTGATGCGTGTGAAAGCGTATCTACTTTTAAGAGGCCCGTGTAGCTTTTTAAGTGTGAGGATAGCATGGAACTACCCCTCATCTGTAGCAATGTCTTGTCATTCAATAATATTTTCTCATTTATTTTATTTTTTTCCCTTTTCAAGGATGTACATTTCTCTCTCCAGCATTAGAACACACATATCTTGGGTTTGGGGGGGTTGTTGCTGTTGTTGTTTACAAATTAAGCAGGGTATTCCTCCTTTATGCTGCAAGGCATCCCCCTCTCCTGTGCACCCACTTTATGTATTTTCAGTGACCACACTGTTCCTGCCAGGATCACAGCTAGAGCCACTGTTGCACTTTTAAGGTGTGTGTGGCGGGGGGGAGGGGAGATGGTCAGTGTATGGACAGCCTTCCTTAAAGCCTTTTCCTCAGGTCCCATCTGGGATAATGAAAAGACGCTAGGCAACGCTATAAAATCCCATAACTAACTAACTAACTAACTAAATAAATAAATAAATAAATAGCATCCTAACCATACTGAGAACTCAATAAAACAATCACTTCAAATATGAGGCTATATAAATCTTATGCCTGCACAGGTAACCCACTCGATTGCTTTTATGATCGCTCAGCCGAGCTCTATTTATTACAGTCTGTGGCTGGTGTGAGGGATGTTGCACAGAGGGTGGTCTCCCTCTGCAATCCTATCCCCTCGAGAAGCAACAATCAGCCCATACAGAGGTGGATTCCGCAGGGAGGGGGGAGGGGGGCCTTGACAAGCCCATCTGTCTGCATGAAAGCCAATCAATAACTTTGTAACAAGAGCTCTTGTTGCTGGGAAATGGACAACACGATAGTCTGATACTGGTGGACCCTGGAGGGGATTCTTTGCTGGGAGGCATGGCAGAGAAAGCCGCATAAGCCGTGAGCTCACAAGCATAGGAGAACAGTGCCCACATTTGTCCTAGGTGGAAGCAGAAGGAATAATGGTTTGTGCACTGGGAAATATATGCAGCAATATAAGCACATTTATGATATCTGCATTTTGCATTTTAAGCAGTTCCCATTTCAAGTTTGGTCTTAGCAGAAGTTGGGAAATATAAGCAATGCCAGCATTTTTCAAAGACATGTTGTTTGCCATTTTGACAGAACAGTGCACCGCATCCCTGGACCTTTTAAAAATGTCTGTCATGGCACAGGCTGTCCTTGCTACACCCAGATCTTGTAGGTGTGTGATTATATAAATATAATATACACACCCCTTTTGTATCTCCCCACCACCACTTCAGATGACCATGGTTTGTTCAGGAGATAGTTTCATGGTAGTTTTAGCTGAGCCTTACAGCATTCCCCCTAGACTACTTTTTCAGCAGAGTGATTGTGTAGTCGTGATTCAGCTGCTGCACAATATCTTTCCTTAAACCAGTCCTCCTCTTTTGTTCAAACCACATTTTTTCAGTATTTTGACTCTAGTGCATCAGTTGTGATAGCTGCATGAAAGGAATGTGGTTGCTCAAGTACAACACAACAACTATTCTCCCATGCTTGCCTCATTCTGTGTGCCTTGTTTGAAAGTTAGATTTTATTCTATTTTATATCCACACCTCAAAAAAAATATTTATAGCGACTGAGTGCTCCCTCACTGCACCCATAAAGCACAGGAGCACTCGCCTTGTTTTTTCAGCTAGTGAACAAACAATTGGGCAGCGCTCAATTGGGTCTGGTTGGCGAAGGGATGAAAACAAATGAGACACACAGGCATAGCTGGGATAATAAATTGGCCACAACTTTATTGACTCACTTGAATAGGCTTGGCAGCGGCATAGGACGTGGATCCTGTAATCAACAACCCGCCTCCTGGCCACTTCCCCTTCCTGCCCCCTTCCTGCACTGACCAATTCCCCTTCCTGCACTGGTAGTGGATGGCATGCAGGCCAGGGGCACACCGTGGCACGGACCGCTAATGTGAAGTCCTTTCTGGATGTGGCCAGCTTGCAGCCACCATGCAGATCTGGTCTTGTGCGACATCCCCAAGATCCCTTATGGGAATCTTCACCATGGGGGAGCAGGGAGCCCAATCCCACTCTCCCTCAACAATGGATCCAGCCCAATGCCTATCACACTTATGTCAGATGTGACAAATAAAATGAAACATCCACAAACAATTTACTGATAGTCCAGATCAATTTATTTACATTGGAATTAATCTTGCAGTGGGGAAGGCAAAACAACAACAACAACAAACAAACACCTGCACAGTCTTTGCCAATTAGGATGCAAGCAAAATCCCTTCCTAGGCCCACTTACTGGCAACTATTTCTGCTACTGCAAGACATCTCATTACCATGGGTGGGTAAGTCAGAAATTGCAATCCTGCAGCCACACGTGAGGTCTTCCTTTGGGAGCCTCAGGTTGAACTGGAGGCAGGACAAAGGACAGAACTCACTCTGCTGGGTAGCCTCTTTGGCCCCACCCCATCAAAGCACTGATTGGCTTAGTAGTCCCCTCCTATGAAGGAGATGCTGCTGAAGTTGTCCAACCGCTCCTTACCAGCCTTTCTCCCTTCGCTGTTGGCCTAAACGCCTCTACAAATCACGGCTCCCCATTTAGAGGGAAAATCAGCTAATACCAACAAAGCTTGCCTAATACATGCATGTTTTGAAAGCTTCCCTATCTGTCCTTAACAATGTTTACTTTGTGAACCTTTCCATGTCTTCTTTTTTGAATTGATAATTTTAAGGCCATGCCCTTCCTCCCAATCCAGTGCTGCATTGTATATTTCCCATGACTGTTTTTTTTAAGCATGGAAAACAAGTACGGTTGTACCCCACAGAAAGGTAGCCCACTTTAGTTTCATTAGGCTGACATTACTGGTACAGGATTGGGACCAGCACAAATATAACATTAAGTAGAAAAATGTGTTTTGTATTGTCTGGAAAGGTTGCCTGATGATAGCATTTCCCTCAACCTTGAATTTCTGGAGGCAGGCAATACCAGTCCTTAGGGGTTCCAGAGATTGTCTTTCTAATTCAGATGGAAGACAATGTACCCTCTGTTTCCCAGGCCTTGGGTTCAAGATTGCAGCAAACTACCATAACGTTTTGTCATTGTCTCTTGAAGTTATTATCTTAGTGCATAAGAAAAAAAGGCCAGGCCTAGTCTGTCTAGTCTTATGAGGACATGTGTTCTGAGATACACATTCTCCAAACCCAATTCCCACTCTTGGAATCCTTTAAATGGAATACCTTCACAGTTTAAAGAGACAGAAGGAATTGGACATGAAGTACGTGCACGCTTGGGCCCATGTTGTCAGAACTCTAATTCCTCTGCCCCTAGGATGCACGAAGGAATGCCCCTTCATAGTATAAAGGACTGCCATGGTAGGAGTGGCAATTGACCCCAAACAAACCTTCCCCAAGACCAATGCCCCTCCATCCCAAAGGATAAGAAAGAAAAGAAATGCAAATTAACATAAAATTATCACTAGACATAAGAAGTGTCAGGTTTTGAAGTTTAGAAATATAGGAAAACCTTAAACTGGGTGCAAAAATGTCACTTGACAACAGAAGAATCTACACCACAAGTGCAGTACTACCAATGAGTCCCACCTGTCTATGGACAGCCAGAGTCCTATCAGTGATTCCTTTAGGCTCTCATACTAGGTATGTAGTGTGGTCCACTCTGCGGGTTAGGCAAAAGAATTAGTCAATTCTAGAGTTCCAATTATAAGGTTTATTTAAGACACAAGAGAATGGGAGAAACAGGGAGTATCAACAGAAAGAAAAAGAACCAATGCTAAATAATCTTAGATAGGTTTACAAAGTATCAGACTTGCTAGACACAAGCGAGAAGACATTTTTGAAATGTCTCTCTGCAAAGGTTTTTCTTGGTAAGAGAAGATATAACCAAGCACCAGTCTCATTGTTATCCCCAAAGATTCAAGGGGTGAGCTGACAACGGTAATAAGGACCAACCAACCAGGTATAGCCATTGTACAAGTGGAAGGGGTGCTTTAGGACACACCTGCTGAGACCTATAAAGTTCATCATATACACAGAGGGATACTGACCTTCAATACTTGCCAATAGCTAAGTCAGTTGGCACAGGAGGCATGAATTGGAACAATCTCCTCTTGGGTTCCTGTCAGATAGGAAATGAGAATAGAAGAAGGGCCATTATTTAGACTAGGGGTAGGATCCAACAGTGCCCAACAACTAGCAGTGAGCTCCACCAGTTCGTGGTGTGCATCTATCTGGCCCCAGCAGCAGCAGCAGCATTCGTGCGGGCCCTCCCGCTTATGGCTGCAATATAAAATTTCTGGGGACAAGCCCCTCAAAACATCCAGAAATGCAAGTTTTTAGAAGGGGCAGGTTGTGTGTTCCAGAAACTTCCTTTTCCAGGCATTTGGAGGCTTGCACCGGGAAGCGCTATATTGCTACCACCAGTGGTAGGGACTGTATTGTGCTGGCCACACATGCACTGGAACTGGTGGTGCTGGCCACTTCTGGTAGGGCACTGTTGGATCCTGCCCTAGATTTTCCCATTTTTAGGCTATTTATGCAAAAAAATGTTTGCTTATTTTCTTTTGGACAACAACACAAATTGCAAACAAAACATGTCAACCAAATATAAAACTGAATGGGATAGTTATAAGGCAACCTTTAAATCGAATAGGTTTTTAGAGAATGTTGCTCAGATTTGGACATCTGTGGGACAGCTGACAGTCAATTATTCCAAATTCAAGGTGATGGTATTTGAAAACAGGGTTTCAAATCGGAAATGGGCATTTGATGGACATGTCTTAGAGCAGGTATGCTTTTTAAAATATTTCTGGTGCACCTCAACCAGCCTTCAGTACGAGCACGATATTTAAAAAATTCATAGAAAATTGAGGGTTTGAGCAATTGCTCTGATTTTTTTCACAAATGACCAGCCAGATCCCATCTTCAATGTCCCACAAGTTTCAAGTTTTTGTCTTTAAAAATGAAGAAGTTACAGTGGGGGGTGGGGCTTTTGGGGGACCCCCTATAACTTTTTAATTTGAAAAGATAGAGACATGAAACATTTGGGACATTGCAGATTGGATCTTGCTAGTCCCGGCTACCCAAGTTTCATGCCATTATTATTTCAAATAAAAAAAGTTATGCACACGTTTCTCCCAATGCAAGCCTATGGGAAAAAAGCAGACAACAAGATGACAGCATGGAGGTCCGGTCAACCAGCTGTGTCAATAAAGTTGCACAAACTTTAATAAATTCATATAAAATCGAGGCTTGGAGGGATTGATCTCAAATTTCATACACATGTCTAGCACATGTTGCTATACATATGTGCCAAATTTCAGATCAATCCCTCCACCCCTGTATTTTATATGCATTTTTGAAAGATCGTGCAACTTTTTGACAGGTCTGAATGAATGCACATGGCAAGCTGTCATTCTGACCTGTCAGAACTTAAACGTTCTTTAATAAATTCATATAAAATCAAGGGTTGGAGGGATCGATCACAAATTTCATACACATACTTAGGCATACCCCGTAAGCACTGTGACCAAGCTTCAAGCCTCTAACTTTGAAAATACTGAAGTTATAGGCTTATTTATATGGCGGTCCGGTAATCCGAAAAAATCTGATATAATCGGGCTGAAAATTTTTGGATCAGATATTTATCGGAGCTTTTTCTATCGTATCATTATCATTAATCGGATGTCCAATAATGACCTTATCGTATCGTTATTGGACATTTTAACGATACAATACACACCCTATTTCATAACCAAAAACAATTTAAACTTTGTTATGGATTTGCCTCTTGAAGTGTCTGTTTCCAACTTCTTTTGCTTTAGTAGTATTAACTGCCTCCATACTATCAACAGCATTCCTTAATTTAGTGTTGCCTTCAAAAGTAGTTCATTTGTTTTTGGGCGACAGCTGAATGTCATTCTTGTGTCTATTATGTCACACTATTCCCTAGCACCAGTAGCTTCCTTGTGATGTTCACTAATTCCATATCATACCTTTGTTAAATCTCCCACTGAAATATTAATTTCAGTGCAAACTGGATGTGACAGCATTCATAAAATGAATGCCACATTTCTGTCATGCCACTACCCCCTTGTCAATCCCCCCCCCCCCCAATTTTCTGTCTTTTCATCAATTCTTGTTCTTTGTCTTGACTGGAAGAGACAATACTTATCAGATTCTCATATGACATGTAATCAATTTTCAAATGATGTTTAGACACCAGGATGGTTTTCTAGAATTTGTTCCTGTTTTGAAGATAAGTTGCATGACTTAGTATAGCACCTGTGACCAGATCTGCAAAAAGGTAGCATTTCTGAAACAGCTTTGAAGTGCAGCTCCCATTGGTTTATGAAGAGTTGTGAGATGGCTACCAAGTCCACATACTAAGGCTAGAGTCTCACTATTACATTTCACTAAAGTTGGCTTGATTTCCTCTCCCTTTTTCCTTGTGTCCTGTCTATTAGTTTGTAATAGTTAGTTGCTTCATAAATGGTTATTACAATATTATAGCATGCATCTATGTATGTAAGTGGGTTTTCAAGCAGAGGAACCTTGGGCAACCAATCTTTTTCCTTGCCTTTAGCCCTCTAAACCCATGAAAAGCCCTCCCAGAGAACCTGGGGGCTCTCCATCCTGGACAGTGTAAGCTCTGCTCCTGAGGAGGAGAACTGATCACCTAATTTAGGCAGAGACATCTCACACAAGGTGCCTTCATTCGATTTTGGGCAACTCCCTTCTCCCACTGAATCCTTCCATAACAGAGAGGCTTTGGTGGGGCGGGGGGCGATGGAGAGCTGAACGATCAGTTGCATATGCTTCCTTCTCCTTATGCAATCATTGGGTAAAACCCAATTAATAACAATGACAATAACAACAGGTTTCCATTTAATTAATATTGAGTAGTAGTTTGTGGCATCCAGGTCAATACCTGCACCTTTTGATATCAACCTATTGAAAACATACTTCCATTCATTTATCTCTTGTAAAGTCATGAGCCACACTTGTTTTTGAAATAAGGGCTGCCTCTACAAAAGGCATTTAAAGCTCTTTCAAGGTGCATTAAAAAATTTACCTCTACAAGAACGGAGCACAAAACAGGCGTAGAGGCGCGTTTTCTTTCCGATTATGCGCATTATCGAATGCACGTTAAATAGCGAGTTTTATTTTGCTCCGGCCGTTAAAGCGCATTTTGACTATGTGAACAAGCGATTGTCCACATTAACTACTTGTAAAGCGTATTTGAAACAACCAGTAAGGTCACCTGTTGAGTGCTCAATTACCTCCTGCATACAAGCATTTACGATAAAGCGCTTCCGAGAAGATGTGCATATTCGGAGGAACAGGCGTCAAACGGAATCCATCTAGAGGGGGTCAAGCAGAGAATTTAGAGCAGAACCAACAATAAGATGTCATCAAAACTCCCCTTGGGAATGTCTTATTTTCACTTGAGTGAGAGATTCCATTAGGAACTGTGTTATCTGCTCCAAAAGGTTGTTATTAGACTGGTATCACCTATAATGTCATCAGTGGATTCCCACAAATTCATCATCATATGAAACCCTTCAAGTGTCAGGACGATACTCAAAATAATACATTCAGTACCTGCTACGTTCATGTCCTTCCATCAAGATGCATAATCAAACATAAGCACAGATATTTTTTAAAAAAACACCTTTCTTTCCTGACCAGTTAAAGTTAATTAAAAAAATGTTCATTGCTTGAGGAAAAATCTGTCATCAGAAGAAACACAATACTAGCTTTTTCAGGATGTTTTCTGATTATAACTGTTCGTAGGTTTTCAACTATTGGTTATTAGCAATAATTTCCAAAGGTATGGCATTCTGATTTCTCTACCACAACTGTTTAAGCAGATGATAATGTCTGAACAATGGGAGGTTGGGAGTGGAAAGTTTGGGTTTGGTACCCTGGCTCCCTCCTCTCTTAATTTTACATCCCTCAGATGTAAAATTATAGTGGGAAAAGGCAGGCAATGTTCAAGGTATCTTTTCAGTGGTAATGGGCTTTTATAAGATAGGCAATAAGTTTTCACCAGAAACTTTTATGGTATTAGAAGGGGCTGCAGGACATGTTTTGGAGCAGGTGGGAATTGTTGGAAGATTTGTGACAGGCAAGGCAGGAATATATTTTATAAGCATGGGCAGAGAGTGGCCTAATGATGGAAAGGAATATTAGAGGACACAACGTATTTTGAGGTTGGAAAGTTGAACAAGCCACCTTTTATGAAACAGGAAAATGAGACCCCGTATGAGTTATAGGGACCACTGGCTCATTCCACAACTCATTTATTTATCAGTGAAATACGTCAGAGATTTTTGAGCACAGCAAAATGTACCAAGATGTACCAAGACTTCTTACTTGTCTTTAGCAGATCTTCTTCAGACCCACTGAAATCATTTGGGCCATATGCTGGGCTGATGTTTCAGTGAGATCCATCCCAATGCCAAGGTCACTTTCCTGGTCAATCACCACTATCTTAGACCCTGTATGTGGTTAGGGTGTTGTTGTTGTTGTTGTTGTTGCCCCAAGGTGCATCACTTTACTCTTGCTTACATTGAATGTCATTTTCCATTTTAATTCTCATTCCCCAAATTTGGGAAGCTCTTCACAGTCCCATTTTCTTTTAACCACCCTAAATAATTTGGTGTCCTCAGCAAACATGGCCACCTCACTACTCATCCCAATCTCCAGATCATTTATCAACAGGTGAAAAAGCACAGGTCTCAATACAAATCCTTGAGAGACCCCACTGTTTACATCCCTCTCTTGTGAAAACTATCCATTTATTTCCATGCTCTGCTTTCTGTTCTTTAGCCACTTACTGATCCATAAGAGGAGCTCTCCTCTTATCCCATGACTGCTTAGTTTGTACAGGAGTTTTTGTTGAGAAGGTCTCAAAAGGCTTTTGAAAGTTCGAGTAAACAATGTCTACCAGATCACCTTTATCCACATGCTTCTTAACACTCTCAAAGAACTCTAAAAGTTCTCTTGCAGAACCTAGGTTGATTGTTCATCAGCAAGACTTGTCCTTCTATTTGCTTGATATTTTTATCTGTGGTAATGCTTCCAACCAATTTACCAAGAATAGATATTAGGCTAACCAGCCTGTAATCTCCTAGATCCTTCTTTAAAAATTGGTGTGTCTTTGGCCACTTTCCAGTTCTCTAGTACGGAGGCTGATATTATGGACATGTTACATATTTTTGTTAAATCAGCAATTTTGCATTTGAGTTCTTTAAGAACTCTCAGATAAATACCATCTGGACCTGGTGATTTTTTAAATTTTCAGTTTGTCATTTGAGCAATAAAAAACATTTTCACCTGCATGCCCAAGGGATGTCCCCCAACTCCTGTCAGCTTTAAGTTTGTTGGCATTTCTTGACTATTTCAATCTGGCAGTTTTGCAGATATGTAAACTCATAAATTATCAATTGTGAAATACTAGAGACATAGCTGTGTTAGTCTTTTTTGCTTTGTCAAATACTATTACTTTTTCATGTTATCTGACAAATGCTGTCAGATAAAGCTGGTGACCAGCCATCAAAGACCACGTGATTGTCAAACTATCTTTCAGGGATAGTTCCATGGAAGCTTAGCAGGGGTTATCTCAATGAGAAGACCATTAGTGCCATACAAGCTTCCCTGAAAGACAGCTTGCCATCACTACTTATGTCCATCTGCATCAGGGGTGCAGAACCTTAGGTTGTGGACCAAACCCGGCCCTCCTGGATTCCCCAGATGGCCCCATCCCCTTTCCCCTGAGCACCAATCAGATTTCCTGGCTTTTGTACAGTTTTCCCCCTTCTAAAAGGTAGAAGTGCTTCTCCCAAGACTTAGTTATTGGCAGTAAGAGCTTTAAGCTAAACTATGCTCTTATTTTTGGTTATTTTGGCCCTGCTTCTTTTGCCTTCAGAACAAACCACCACTGGAATGTTCTGCCTGAAAGTTTCTCTGAAATAGAATTTGGTGCTTGGTTTGAAAAAGGTTCAACACCCCTGATCTACAATGTGTAGCCAGAAGGGAATGTTGAATGTGTTTGGCAGCACATTCTCTGTTCACAATGGGTGATGCTGAAACCCAGTAGTGCCCCTTAGAAATGGATTGTGCACCCAACGATATGCCGCAGACTCTGTTGCCATGTACAATGATTCCATGATCAACATACAGACAGGGCTTCTTCGGTAGGTTTGTGTTTGGGAACAAGTGTAATATATAATTGTATATTATTATTATTATTATTATTATTATTATTATACACTTATATACCGCCCCATAGCTGAAGCTCTCTGGGCGGTTTACAAAAATTAAAAAGATTGAGCAGTAAAAAGACAATACATATATATATCAGTTATCAGTACTGAAAAACCTAAAGACCATTATATGTCAACTATCAAATATTGCCAAATATCAAAGGTATCAACTATTGAAATCAAATGCAACTGGGTGACAAACATAGACGTCAATATTTGTTAATGGTTTATCTATTTTATGATTAATAAATATTAATGGTTTATCTATTTTATGATTTTTATATTTATATTTATTGTTGTTCCCCACCTTGATCTGGATGGAGAGGCAGGTTAGAAATAAAATAAATAAATAATAATAATAATAACTTGGTATACAGAGAATATCGTACCAATTCTGCAGGAGACATTTTTGAAAGCAAATCCTTTTCAACTTTTAACTTGGCTAGATGATGATCATCATCATCATCATTATTTCTATACCACCCTATAGCTGAAGCTCTCTGGGAGGTTTACAAAAGATTAAAATGTTAAACATTAAATATTGATATACAATATTTAAAAACATAAAAACAGAGAGCATACAAAAACATCCATTTAGGCCTTTTCCTCCAGATTAACAGACACAGCAGCAGGCTTGGAGAGCCACTCGGTGATTATATGGCAGGGACAGGAAGGAATGCACTCCCCTAATTCTACAGTTATCAAATGGCCACTATCTTGTGGTTAAGCTGTTACTCATTGGCATAGTTAATTTATTTTAAAGTGTGTAGAAGATAGAAATAATGTGTCTGATTGTAAATGAAGACTGAGGAGAGAGAAAGATCAAGCTGGATTAAATGGTGTGTGACCCCAAGGCCCTTTGACTCACAGTCTGTGACGGTGTGGATTTGAACTGCTGGACTGTCCTTGCCCATCTAACTCCCCACACCGAAAGGTACAATGTTGTAATAAGAGGCTGGCAGGAGGGTTTCCTTTGAAGTGCCCCATAGAAGGGTGGGCAGCCACACTCATAAGTTCTCAAACTAGTGAAAGAAGATTCATTTCATGGCCTGTGGCTGCTTAGAAAAGACAACTCGAGCATATGTATGTGATAAATGTTAACTGTGCATTAATCGCATTAAAGAGGACCCTATAAACTTTTCATTTCTAATTAAATTCCAGCCGCCAATTCTGCTGAAGAAGGCACACTCTGAGCCTTTGTTTATGTGGAAAATTAAAATGCAAATACAACAGAATTTATTTCCATTACCAGAGTGATATGCTAGGCTCTTCTATTTAACAGCCTCCAATTATTTTAAAGCCAACCTCCTTTCTTTCATTCTTTTACTTCCAAGTTTCCCCTTAGAAGTTGCCACCCTGAAATGGAAGGTGAGATGGGACATAGAGAGGGTGACAAGTGGGGAAGGTAGAGCCTTCTTCATAGAATTGTGTGCATCCAAGGTCAAACACAGAAGAGGGTCCAGGAGAGAAAATGCAGCAGGTAGAGAGAGAAGAATGAGAGAGAACAAAGAGGCAGCAAAGGCAGCCAGAATTTGTTGCTGAGAGCTTTGTTATTAAAATACCATCTCCAAATACTATGCAGATCTTTTGGATGAAGGGATAATCCTGATACTGTAGCTTTGTCCTTCTCAGAGAGCTCATGATTGTAGACTGGATAGATTGGAAGATTCTTTTTAGATATTTTTCTACTGTTGTTTTCATATCATGCAACAGCTGTTGACAATGGGGAATTGAACTTCAAGCATTTTAGGGCCAAACTAGTCATGACAATGGCTGCTGAATTTGTTTTTCATGTGTCTGTCTTGTTCATGTACAATTTACAGAGACCAGGCAGATATCTACTTCTAATATTAAAAGGATTATGTAGGTGAGGGGTGTTGAACGCTTCCTTCTCCCTCACCTCAGCCCAGCTCTGATGCCAAAAGTGCCTGAAACTGGGAGAAAAGGGGATGGCCCAAGAGAGCCCTGGGAGCTAAAGGGAGATGGTTCAGCTACTCTCACCCACATGCCCTGTATGATGCTCATATTTGACTTCTCCCACTTCTCATGGTATATGTGAACAGGTCAGACAGATGTGCAAACAATCATGGCTATTCCTGTCCCATCTTATTTGGTCCTTATTTAGGGCTTTGTTGCTATGTTTTGGTATATGACAGATGTGCCCCAATCCAGCAACTATAGTCCATGTGAAGGAACAGCCTTCCACATGAATTTTCTGCACTGGTTTGATAGACGCTTGCTGCATAGGGTAAAAAGATCACGTCCAGCAATGTAGAGATGTGTACAGAATTCCATGTGTCAAGCTTGTACAAAATCATTAGCCCCTTTGGTTTACTGTGGTAAATAATCATTATTCATCAGCAGTTATGTCCTCACCTTCATCAAATGCAATTCATATTATTTCAACAAGAACCACACATAATATATGACTGTCTGCATGAACCTAGGCCAGTCCCACCAAACTATAGGTATGAGGGAGGAACCTGATATCACACGGGTTGCAGGTTACTGGGCCAGTGCTTTGCACATTACTATCAGTTGTTAGAGGCTTTCAGTACCAGGCTAAATGCAGCACCTGTGAACATGGACCTCCATCACACCTAATCCCCTCCCCCTGGTTGGCCTCCACATTTTTTTACCTCTGAGGCAAAAGCACATCAAGCTTATGATCCCTTTCACCTGAATAGCTGCTCTTTCGTGCCTTCGCGCCTTGGCTCATTAGCTCCACCCCTCCCCTTCTCTTTCTCCCTCCAGTCAGGTCCTGTCAGATGAGCACTTCAACCAGACCGCCTTTCTGCCAGGCAAAAATGGAACAACCCTTTAGTCTGGCTCTTTGGGGGCATCGAGGGAGTGCAATCCTGTCTCTCTGCAGAGATTCAGGCATTGTATGATTTTAGAAAAGGCTTTTGAGCCTGGGATGCAAGGTTTGGGGTTTATATTGAGGCTTGGAGCCAGCTGCAGGGAGAGATCACTTTTCCCTGCCAGGACCTGATGCAATCCATTCAGTTTCTTTAAAACTACATGGAGACTTAGGGCACGTTAAAAGTGCTTAGGAAAAATAATCCAGACTTTTAGCGGTCTAGGAAAGGCTGGGGAAGAGGTGGGGTGTCAGCAGGACAGGCATGGTGTCATGTGAGTCCCATGCTGCAAATCCGCACACGAGGCATGGCAAGAGTGCATTAAATCGCTGGTGTGATGGAGCTCATGGACTTACACATTTTCATGTATGAAGAATACTCATCAGTTAACTTATGCAGACAAACACACACAAGTGAAGTGCACACGTTTTGCTGTTAGTAGCACAGCATTCACTGCAACATGACTGAGCCAAATGATCTCATGTGTAGGTATGTAGGTTAAATTGCAAATGCAAATGATAGAAGAAGATGCCTGTATCCCATGATGCACACATATATATTATCTACAGAATCTTTCAGTATGGTCTCCAACCCGAAGAGAGAAAGTAACATGGCCTGCAAGGAGGAAACAGCTTTATTACAGTTTCTTGAACGAAATGAACCTGATGAAATAAACTGCAGTCACAAAAAAGCAAATTCATTTTTCAATGCTGTCATGAAGCTATTACTAAACCCTTATATCTTTATTCAGTACACTGGAGTCCTGGGACTACCTGCTAAATCAACACTGAAGACAGGGAATTACAAAATAATATTGATAGAATTGATGAAACTGGCACACAGGCAAGCAAAAGTGCAACCATGGGTATTAACATAAAGTAGCGGCTGCCTAGAAAGACAAGGCTAAAGAAACCCTATTTTTGAACACACGGGGATGGTACAAATTTGCTGCGGAATCCCAGAACAATAGTCACAAAGCAACATGCATTAGGACTAGGGATAGGGAACCTTTATTCACTGAGTGATTGGAAAGTGACCTCAACACACAAGGAATTCAGGGTGGAAAATCAGATGTGGCACCAAGACCAAGTGAGCACGAAGCCAGTACATTGGTTAGTTCTTAATTACATTTTTATAGAACATTTTAACATATAAAGGTGTGCTGCAATCCTTATTCGCATCTCCCTCACAACAGCCCTGGGAAGTAGGACATTGCTATTTCCATTCCACAGGAGAACTGCCTGAGAGAAAATGAGTGTTCAAGGCAAACTGAACACACTTTGGGTGCTTCCAGGTGGAGGGCTCTTAGCGTTACCTCTCGCAAGGCACTGTGCAGCCGTTCCAACTTTTCCTCCTTAACAGATGTTGCTGTGATAAGAAAAAAGACAGAAGGAACAGTGGGAAGCATGGGTGGATTACACGTGGGGATCAAGGATGGGTGGGTCCCATAAAATTCTGTGTTTGTGGCAGGGCGATGGTGCAATAAGAGCTTCAACTGGAAGTGCCCTCTCTGAATTGTAGTGCTAAGGCTTATTTTGCCACAGGATTTCAGTGAGTGGGGGGTATGTGCATTCTGTGTCCATGGCATCTTTTCTCCTTTGGGTTTGTTAATTTTGTTTTGCTGAAAGAACATGCCAATAGGCCTACACAAAGGAAAGTATTTATATTCAAATTGGTCATATGCCAGGCTAAAATCCCAAGTTGTTAGTATGTTGCTGGCTTAAATATCTATTTTTGCACTTGCTAGCCTGCTTCATGCTTTGAAAACAAGTTTTTGAAGTTCCTCACAGGGGAAGTCCGTCTCAGAGTGCCCCTTCCTACCTGTTATGATGGCAAATTACTGTGGCTGGGTAGCTTGTCACCAATCCTAGCCAGATACCCATGAGTGGAAGGAGATGGTCTATTGCGCCAGGTTTCAAACATAGAGCTTGATCAAATCTTTGACATAATATGAACCAGCTGATACAAAAAGCAAAAAGTAAAAAACAAAAAAGAGGGAAGAACTGAATATGTGGATGCTGGCGGTGTATTCAGGAATCCCCCTTCCTCTCCCAAATGCTTCTGTTTGTTGTGCCATTAAAAAACACACACCTCCAAGCCCTCATGCTTGGTGTTCAGTGAGTATTGATTCAGTCTGCAAGCAATTTTAATATTTCTTCAGGGACTTTCCAGCAACAGCACAAGTCATTAATTCATCCTCCCAAATTGCTTATTCAATAGCATGAACATGGCTCCTGAATAAAGTCTCAGAATTTATGTGACTCGTACGAGTCAGGAGGTCAAGCAACTGTTATGGAGTGAAGTTAAAAATCCAAATAAAATATTGACACTTTTTTGGAGGAGCGGGGAGGAGGAGATGAAAGGAAGGAAAGGTATTTAAAGCAGGGCCTTGCAGCAGCCATGCCCCCAGGATAATGAAAGGAAGGAGATGGAAGACACGTTGGAGTCTGAAAAATCAATGGGACCTATGGCACATTCACTTAGTATTTCATAATTCTGTCTTACACACACAACATCCTACATATACATAGAAATAAAGAGATATACCTGCCCATAACTATAGCTATTGAAACATACACACAAATACAGGCCTAGGTGCGACATAACTCTGAGGTTATGAAAGGCAAAATAAATAAATGCCCTCTGCACTCACAGTCAAACAAGATATTGTTTTTCACAGATGCAGAGATATCTAGGTCTGCAGCTATCTGGACACAGACTGGTAACACAGATCAATGAAACCCACAATTCTAATAAGCATTCCTATGGAGGAGAAATAGGCTGGCAACTGTAGCTCACTGGCAGAATACTCCTTTGCATGCAGATGGTCCCAGGTCCACTCTTTGGTGCCTCCAATAATAAAAAAGAGAGAAAAGAATGGGGTGCCAGGTGATGTGCAAGACCGCTGCCTGTTGCTCATCAGAGCAGAGTCAGTAGACAGGGGCCAAGCAGGATGTAGCACTATGAAAGTGCTATATGGTCTGTGTCAACGGGCCCCAACAGTTGTCAGTGCACTTCAATACCGCTATCAAGCAGTAGTGTGGCTCCTGCCTTTTATACACCACTTTGATATGGCTTTCATAGTGCAATATTCTGCTTGGTGTGGATTACGCCGGGGTGCATCCAGACAAAGCTTTTATCATGCAATCACCCTGTCTCATTCATGGAATGTGGGGGGGGGGGGGGTTCCACGTGATGTAGTCTTCCATTTATTACTCTCCCATGTTTCCCCACGGCTTCTTCTGTCTTTTTTCTTACCAGAAAAAGGAAAATCAGTTAAGGAGGGGGAAATGGTGTGGTTGCACCATGTCTTTTGAGTGGTAGCACTAGCAGTCACCTGTCTAGAAACAGCCCAGACTAAATGGGCCAAGGAGACCTAGTATAAGACCGGTTTCCGGTGTCCCTAAACAATATGTTAGAATAAAGTGGACTCCAAAAGACCACATTCTATTGCTGTATGAATTAATATGTGATGTACAAATTGTGCAGACTTCTTCATTACAATTTTTCTGCCTAAGGAAGAGTTTTGAGCTATCCCCTCCAAACACAGCAATAGACGAGAGACAAACTTTTATTTAAGGAGAAACCCAAAGAAACAGCTTAGCATATCACATGCCCTAAACACTAATCACAGCTCACACAGTTGGGCAAAACCTCCAAAGGCTTACCAGGGCCCCCTCCACAAGGATGCGCTTTTGCGCCCGGTTCGGCAATTATGCGCATTATCGCGGAGGCGCATTTACTCCTAATCCCTCTGCACGGGAGGCGGCGAGAGGCGGCGAAGCGCATTAATTGATGTCCAAAAAGCGCTTTACAAGAAGTTAATGTGCATAATCGCTTGTTCACACGGCGAAAATGCGCTTTAACGGCTGGAGCAAAATAAAAGTCGCTATTTAACGCGCATTCGATAATGCGCATAATCCGGGAGATAACGCGCCTCTACGCCCGTTTTGCGCTCCGCTGGTGTGGAGGTAAAATTTATAACGAGCCTTCAAAGAGCATTAAACCTGTCTTGTGGAGGTAGCCCAGGACTCCAAAGCACTGTGCACTCCCCAAACTAGCCCAGGACAAAGCTCGGGGAGGGGGGTAAGGGGAAGCACCAACTCTTGATGTGGGCTGGCCCATGTTTATAGCCCCAAGACCTTTAAGGGAACCTTGCTCTATGTGAGGGAGCAGAGAGCCCATCCCTGCTCCCTCTTGGCTAAAGAGGGAACAGGCCTCCAGCACCCTTTACAGATGACATCAAAGTTGTCACAAAGCTAACTGCAGCCCCATAGAAGCAACAGAGAAACTCTAAATACCACTATAGCCAATGGTGATTCTGGGGTAAAATTCATTCCCAGTTCTGTCCAAACTGGCGGATAATGGTGTGGTCATACCAATCTGAAGCATGAAACAGCACATTAACCATGGAGCAGAAAGCAGAGAGTGGGTAGGGTTGTGCAAGACAGAAATCGCAATGGTGAGGTGTTCGAAGGTCTTGCCCTTTTATACTTTCCCAGCAGACCAGAGAGATGACATTCTCCTTCTGGTCTATTTGGGTTGACTCTGTCACCTCCCTTCTAGCCACTTCCTGATTGGGGAGCAGATGGGAGCTAGGCAGCCACCTGATGCCTCGGTAGTGGCAGGGCAGTGTGTACTCTCCCTCATCCTGCACCCCTTCATGAGCACAAAGAGGAAGTCCAGGCATCTTATAAGAATGTAAAAACTGCTCTCCTGAATCAGACCAAAGGTCTATCCTTTCTAGTCTAGTCCTCGGATACCTTTCTTAACATCCACTGATGTGTCCTACTACTTTGCCTCCCACTTTTTTACTTTTTACTTTTCTTAAGAAGGAAAGTTTCTCACTGGCACCTTGGCTTGCTTCAAAGCCAACGAGGGCCTCTCGCTGCTCCCATACATGGGGCTCAGTGACATTCTTCGAACATGAAGAGGGCTGCAGGCTGAGGCTTTCATTTGCAGAGTGCCGATTTTGTGGTGGTGCCCAGAACTCTTTTTCAAGTCTTCTAGTGTGCCCACAGGACCAAAAGGTTTAGCTGCCCCTGATCCAGTCCATCATTCTGTCTTGAAACGTAGCCCACCGAAATGTCTATAGTAGCTCACAAGTAGGGCATGAGAGCAGTGGCGGCCACTCTCTTGTTTGTTCCCATCCTCTATTAGTCCTTGGAGATAAAAGAATTGAGAGGCATCTGGGAGATCCATCTAGCCACCATCTGTTTGGGGACTGAAGCATATCCTTCTCAAGATTAGCCTATGTGTGGTGACAACCCAGCGGGATTTAAGTTGTGTGAGGAGGAATGGAACTTGCCATGACGCTGATAGTAGGAAATACTTTTAATTGTGTGTCACCTAAAGTTGTCAAGGAGATTTCAGATCTCATTCATTACAATGAGTACATTATTATGTAACAGAACATGATACAATGTGTAGATTTAATTCAGAACCCCTCAGGCAGAGTTTGGGTGGACGGACTGATGAATAGATACATTTATACTAAGTATACATACATTATATCACTCTATTGATTTTTGAAAAGTTCCAGGTCTGCCAAGCTGTAATGAGATTTTTGAACTTTGGGCTGTGATCAATGAAAGGAATATTATTGGCCTGCAGAATTGATATAACCCTCCCCTCTCCGTGGATTGTTCTGCTCCCAGGCTGCCCCTGCCCCCCCTCCCACACACATATAGGATTCCATCAGACACTTAACCTCTTTTAGAGTGTCATCAGGGCTAAAAGGAATCTAATAGTGACACAGGACTTGTGCGTAGCTCTCCGGCACTATTGCTTTCCTGTCACAAATAATTTATAGCTTTCTATTTCCATCCCTTTGCCTGCACCCCAGCACTGCTTCCTGGGGCTGCTGCAGGAGAGGGGCCGTGAGTACGGAGGTGGGATCAATATGCTCACACCAGCATAACCTCAGGGTGCTTTGTGGGAGCAAGGAAGGATCCATTGAAATAGCTGCCCCTTTCTGTTTCCAATTGCAGGGTAGCTCTAGAACTTCCTTCTTCCAGTACAGGCTTCGTGGGACCACAACATAAGGCTGTGCTGCAAGCCCCAGCCAAAGGTCCATCTAGGCTAGCCTCCAGTTTCCAGTAGCAACCAGCCAGATGCCTCTGGGCAACTCACAAGGGTACAAAGACAATAGTTCTTCTCTGTTGTCTGACCCCAGCATCTGGTACTCTGAGGCACAGTGTCTCTGAATGTGGACATTTCATTTGGTTATAATGCTTAAAAGCTACTGGAGCTTTTGTCTAATAAATTAGACCTTTGGTCTAACACATTAAACTATATGAAACTAGTGGCTTTTTCATATCTCATGCTGCAAATGAATTATGTGTGATAATTGTGCACTATATAAAGAAGACTTTCCTTGTATGTGTCCTGAATCCACTGCCAATCAAGTTCATTGGGCAACTCCAAGTTCTAGTATTACCTGAGAAGGAGACAAATTTCACTGCAGCCACTCTCTCTCAATTATAGCTTTCTAAGCCTCAGTCACATCTCATCCTTTATTCACCTTTCTCCGGAACTAAAAAGCCCAACACACGTTAGCCTTTTCTCATACAGAAGATGTACAACACCTTGAAAGCATTGGGGCTTTCTGGGCAATTTTCTCCTCACATATATGTTGAAATTCATAGCTATGATCACCATTTCTAAATGGTTTGGTTCTACATAAACATGATCCTTTCTTGTCATTTCCATGATTAATTGTGCCTTAGAACACTTATTTATATAGTAACTTCAAATTAAAGGCAAAATTTCCATCACCCATTTGATGTGAGTATATTAGAAATCACCCATTGTTATAACTTTGCATACTTTGGCTGCCTCTGATTTCTCTATATATCTCCAGATCACCATCAAAACATTGCTTGGAGTGTGGGTTGTGTAAAATTCTACGACCTTGAACTATATTGCTCTTTTTTCTAGTACTTCTGCCTGTATGGGTTATATGGATAAATGTGCTTCTTTTGTTATTTCTAATTTATTAGACTCCATGCCCCCTCCCTTGTTCCCCTCCTCCTCCTCCTCCTCCTCCTCCTCCTCCTCCTCCTCCTCCTCCTCCTCCTCTTTTTGCTATAGAGCAACTCCATACAATCTATTCTGTTCTTTCTGTAGATTTTATATCCTGGGGTGAGTGTATCCCACTGATGATCGCAGACAGTTCCACCAGTTTTCTTATACATCCATTGCATCTATATTTTCCTGTTAGACCAGAGACCCTTCTTCACCCATCTTGGCTTGAAGGCTTCTAGCATATATATATATATATATATATATATATATATATATATAGGCTGATCATCTGAAAAGGAGGACAGGGCTCATATAACTTTAACAGTTGTTGAGAAAAGGGAATTTCCGCCAGTGTCATTTGTATGCAATTAGTTCCTGGTGAAATTCCCTCTTCATCACAACAGTTAAAGTTGCAGGGGCCCTGCCTTCTTTTGTTTATGGTCACTCCAGTATAGTGCCTTTAACTGTTGTGATGAAGAGGGAATTTCACCTGGAACTAATTGCATACAAATGACACTGGTTGAAATTCCCTTTTCTCTACAACTGTTAAAGTTACATGAGCCCTGTCCTCCTTTTCAGATGGTCAGCCTATATATATATATATATATATATATATATATGGTGTCCCTTTTTATTCTAATTTTCTTCTTGCATATACTGTCTCTTGGGACTGGCTATTCTTTTGGATTTACTCTCTTTAGATTCCATGGGCTCTTTTATGCTCTTATCATTTGAGGACATAGAGCATTTAGATCAAGGGAGCAGAGCTTTTTTGGTCATGATGTCCACATCCAGTGTCGACTGGGGGTCCAGGGGCCGCACATATGGATGTGCACACACACACACACACACACACACACACACACACACAGAGATACTGCCACTAGTAGGGTGTGTAGTTTCTCCAGTGCCAGTAGTGGGGTGGGGAATTTTTTCCCACTCATAAATAGGGATGCTGGAGAAATTCGACAAGGAAAAAAATGAGTTTGGATGTCTAAGAATCCGACCTCCAGAACCTGCTGCAGATTGGCCTCCTAACTTTTTGTTTTACCTTCCTGAAATGTACACAAATTCATTCACAGGAAAATACACAATTTTCTGCTGAGACATATCCATGCTGGAAAATACATGTAGGGAAAAGTCGAATAGAAAGGGGGACAATACGCTAAACATTACATACTAACGTAAATATATATAAATTGTAATGAACTTTCTTATGGAATTATTTGCGTATCTTTCCACACAAAGGGGGAAAATCTGATCCATCTCTGAACAGATGCACGAATGAGCCACACTGCATGCTCCACAAAACACATGCAAGGCAGATTTCACAAAATTCAGACATCTGTATTCAGAAGTAAGCAGGACTGAACAACTCAGCAGCACTTTCAGATATCATCCTCAGTACCAAGGCTCAGATGTCAGCATGAGCAGCATGTCTCCTCACAAGTGAGCAGGGCAAGCTGAGCAAGCCTCTGCAGGGCAAGGCTCAGAAGTAAGCCAGGTTGAACCACCCAGCAGCTTCCTCCCCTCACCCGGCCTTCTCTCTCCAACAAGGCAAAGCTCTTGCCGTTTTCCTTGTTGGGCAGGGCCTGGGGAGGAAACGGACAGATCAGCTGGGCTCTGGAAGGAAAGGGAGTGCAGTGCTGCTGGCTAAGCAGGCTGCACCTGGAGTAGCCATGGGTGACAGGTTGCGCATCCCTGCCTTAGAACATTCTGCTTGAGGGTTGAGCCCTCCTAAACCAGAAGCTCTGCAGCTTGTCAGGTTTTCTCCAGCGCTGCGTAAATAATTTTGAATTTTCATCATTACTGTAAGCTATCTGAGATCCTATACATTTTAATTCACTTTGCACATGTTCTTTGTTGCCGTTTTCCCTGGCTGTGACAGACATTCAGCAGTGGAACCTTTTCCTAGCAAGTAGATACGGGGGGGGGGGGGCAGGGGGGAAATCATCTACTGTATTTTTGCCTCCTATACAAGTCAGCAACTATAGTCTCTCCATCTGTAGAGGATGGAGTTTTAAAAAATGGCAAGCAAGGTGTAGTGCCCCCACCCTAGCTAACACAGGCTGGGTGTTGATGTCATTGCGGTCTGAAAGAAAGAATAAATCACGAGAGGAGGCTGAGTTGGAAAGAGGAGAAGTTTTGCATTAAAAGTTTTAATATGAGTCAACAAAACTTAGTCCATCATGGAAAAGTGACAGAAAAAGCTGGAGATGGGGATTCTGAGAGATGGAGAGGGAAATGTCATAGTATGCCCAGATGGTGGTGGCGGTGGCAGAGGTGTTTCTTGATGTTTCCCAAGGAATGGGTATAAAGCAGGAATGGGCAACTTCTGGGGGGCTGGGGGGCTGCACTGCCCCTCCTGAACCCATTGAGGGCTGTACCCCAACCTTACTCCTGAAATTGCTGTGACAGCAACAAAAAAGCAGCAACCTTGCTTGCAAATAAGGCACGTCATAAGAACATCAGAAGAGCCTTGAGGCTGGATCAGACCAAGGGTCCATCTAGTCCAGCAATCTGTTCACACAGTGGCCAACCATCTGTCGACCAGGGACCAACAAAGCAGGACGTGATGCAACAGCACCCTCCCACCCATGTCCCCCAGCAACTGGTATATATAGGCTTACTGCCTCAGGTACTGGGGGTAGCACATAACCATCTGGGCTAGTAGCCATTGATAGCCTTCTCCTCCTGGAAACTATCCAACCCCGTTTTAAAGCCATCCAAATTGGAGGCCATCATAACATCTTGTGGCAGTGAATTCCATAGTTTAACTATTCACTCTGTGAAGATGTATTTCCTTTTATCTATCCTGAATCTCCCACCAATCAGCTTCATGGGATGACTCCAGGTTCTAGTATGTCTCTCTATCCACATTCTCCACACCATGTATACTTTTGTACATCTCTGTCTCCCCTTAGCCTCTTTTTTTCCAAGCTAAACTATCCCAGCTGTTGAAACCTACCCTCATAGGGGAGATGCTCCAGTCCCTTGATCTTTTTCGTTGCCCTTTTCTGCCCTTTTGCCAGCTCTATAATATCTTCTTCTTTTTTTTTAGAACTGTACACAGTATTCTAAGTGCAGTCACATCATAGGTTTGTACAAAGGCAATATGATACTGGCAGTTTTATCCTCAATTCCTTTTCTAATAATGCCTAACATGGAGTTTGCCTTCTTTACAGTGGCTGCACACTGGGTTGACATTTTCCTCCAGCTGTCCACCACAACTCCCAGATCTCTTTCTTGTTCGGTCACCGCCAGCTCAGATCCCATCAGGTTATACTTGACATTGGGGTGTGTTTTTTAGCCCTAGCGTGCATCGCCTTACACTTGCTGACATTGAACCGCACCTGTCATTTGGATGCGCACTCTCCCAGCTTGGAGAGACCTTTCTGGAGTTCCTCACAATACCTTTTTGTTTTAACTGCCTTAAATAATTTGGTGCCATCGGCAAACTTGGCCACTTCACTGCTCACTCCTAATTCCAGATCATTGATGAACAAGTTGAAAAGAATTGGTCCCAATACCGATCCCTGTGGGACCCCACTACTTGCTTCCCTCCATCAGGAGAATGTATTTATTCTAGGGGTGTGCACGGACCCCCCGGATCGGATCGGGACCCGGATCGGGACCTCCAATTTTGTCCCAGACCGGTTCGGACAAAATCGGAGGCCCCCCGGACCGGATCGAGTCCGATCCCGACCCAAAAATCGTACATTTTTGGATCGGCCGCCATTTTTTTCCCCATAGACTTGCATTGCAATGCAAGTCTATGAGGAAAAAATGGCGGCGGGTGGGTAAGGGGGGGCCTAACTCCCTCCCCCCCCCGGGGCCGTCCGCTGTGGACGGCCCCGGCAGGTAAACCCCCTCCCCCGCGCTCCCTACCCCCCCTGGGGCCGCCCGCTTCCATCCGCTGGCGCCCGCGGGCGCCAGCGGATAGAAGCGGACGGCTCCGGGGGGGGGGGGTAAGCCCCCTTCCCCGCCACTGCTTACCTTCTCGGCCCGTCCGGCGCCGGCGGCTACTACCAGCGGGCTCCGCGGCCTACTCTCGAGTAGCGCGCCGGGTGATGACATCACCCGGCGCGCCATCCTAGAGCAGGCCGCGGAGCCTGCTGGGAGTAGTAGGCGCCGGCGCCGGACGGGAGCCGCCGGGCCGGGCAGGTAAGGGCCCCCCTCCCCCCTCCCCCCTCCCCCCTCCGTGCGCCCCCTCCTCCCCTCCACGCACCCCCTCCTTACCTTTCCGGCCCGGCGGCTCCCGTCCGGCGCCGGCGCCTACTACTTCCAGCAGGCTCCGCGGCCTGCTCTAGAGTAGCGCGCCGGGTGATGACATCACCCGGCGCGCCATCCTAGAGCAGGCCGCGGAGCCTGCTGGGAGTAGTAGGCGCCGGCGCCGGACGGGAGCCGCCGGGCCGGAAAGGTAAGGGCCCCCCTCCCCCCTCCCCCCTCCGCGCGCCCCCTCCTCCCCTCCACGCACCCCCTCCTTACCTTTCCGGCCCGGCGGCTCCCATCCGGCGCCGGCGCCTACTACTTCCAGCAGGCTCCGCGGCCTGCTCTAGAGTAGCGCGCCGGGTGATGACATCACCCGGCGCGCCATCCTAGAGCAGGCCGCGGAGCCTGCTGGGAGTAGTAGGCGCCGGCGCCGGACGGGAGCCGCCGGGCCGGGCAGGTAAGGGCCCCCCTCCCCCCTCCGCGCGCCCCCTCCTCCCCTCCACGCACCCCCTCCTTACCTTTCCGGCCCGGCGGCTCCCGTCCGGCGCCGGCGCCTACTACTTCCAGCAGGCTCCGCGGCCTGCTCTAGAGTAGCGCGCCGAGTGATGACATCACCCGGCGCGCCATCCTAGAGCAGGCCGCGGAGCCTGCTGGGAGTAGTAGGCGCCGGCGCCGGACGGGAGCCGCCGGGCCGGAAAGGTAAGGGCCCCCCTCCCCCCTCCGCGCGCCCCCTCCTCCCCTCCACGCACCCCCTCCTTACCTTTCCAGCCCGGCGGCTCCCGTCCGGCGCCGGCGCCTACTACTTCCAGCAGGCTCCGCGGCCTGCTCTAGAGTAGCGCGCCGGGTGATGACATCACCCGGCGCGCCACCCTAGAGCAGGCCGCGGAGCCTGCTAGTAGTAGTAGGCGCCGGCGCCGGACGGGAGCCACCGGGCCGAGAAGGTAAGTGCCCCCCTCCTCCCCCCCCCGCTGTCCACTTTCATCGGCGGGCGCCCGCTGGCGCCCGCCAATGGAAGCGGCGGTAGGCGCCAGTGGGCGCCCGCCGATCCGCCGATCCGCCGAACCGGTTCGGAGCTTTTTCGGACCGGTTCGGATTGGATCGGCCGATCCAGCTGCGGGATCGGAAATCGGATAATTTATCCGATTTCCCACTGGACCGATTTCCCACGGGTCCGATCCAGTGCACATCCCTAATTTATTCCTACTCTCTGCATTCTGTTCTTTAACCAGTTGCTGATCCATAAAAGGACCTCTCCTCTTATTCTATGACTGCTAAGTTTCTTCAGGAGCCTTTGGTGAGGGACTTTATCAAAAGCCTTTGGGAGGTCTAAGGCCCTTCCCACACCATAGGGGTGTGGAGGGCCAGGAGAGTGCGAACCCGGACGTCTTGATTAGCTATCATGTTCTATCCTGTACTCATGGCCTGTTTGCTCCCCTTCTACATTGGGACAATCAAAAACATTTTCACATTCATCTCCCTCAGATGATTTAAACTGAACCGGATGCTTCCCAGCTCCTGTTCGCTTTCCCCCAGGGTTTAATTTAAAAGCTGCTCTGCCGCCTTTTTTATATTTAGTGCTAGCTGTCTGGTTCCATTTTGGTTTAAGTGTAGGCTGACCAGATAAAATCCAGGTCAGGGCTCATGTAACTTTAACAGTTGTAGAGAAAAGGGAATTTCAGCCAGCGTCATTTGTATGCAATTAGTTCCTGGTGAAATTCCCTCTTCATCACAACAGTTAAAGTTGCAGGCAGTATACTAGAGTGACCATACACAAAAGTAGGCAGGGCCCCTGCAACTTTAACTGTTGTGATGAAGAGGGAATTTCACCAGGAACTAATTGCATACAAATGACCCTGGCTGAAATTCCCTTTTCTCTACAACTGTTAAAGTTACATGAGCCCTGACCTGGATTTTATCTGGTCACCCTATTTAAGTGGAGCCTGTCCCTCTTGTACAGGCCCGGCTTTTCCCAAAATGTTCCCCAGTGCCTAACAAATCTGAGCCCCTCCTCCCTGCACCACCTTCTCATCTATGCGTTGAGGCTTCTCATCTTCGCCTGTCTAGCTGGCCCTACGTGTGGAACTGGTAGCATTTCAGAAAAAGCCACCTTGGTGGTCCTGGATTTCAGCCTCCTGCCTAGCAACCTAAATTTGTCTTCCAGGACCTCACAACTACATTTCCCCACATCGTTGGTTACCAACATGGACCACAACAACTGACTCCACCCCAGCACTGCCTACTATGCTTCTAGAGCCTATCTACACAGTCCCTTGGAACATTTTAAATAGTATTTTAAAACGTTCCAAATAGGCGTGTTCTAAAACATCTTAGGCCACATTAAGGAATACTCACGTTACAGGAGAAAAATTCTTCAGTCTTCAAAGCGGTGTGTGCAGTCACACACTCTTCTGCACTGTCTCTTTGTGTTTCATTTTTACAATGAGTTTAGGGCAAAGCATTGTGGGTGTTGTAGTTCAGTTGCCCACTTCCTCCTTAGTTCCTCTTTCAATCCCTAGCTTTCAATGAGTATAGGGCTAAGGATTGTGGGTGTTGTAGTTCACTCGCCCACTTCTTCCTTAGCCTCTCTTTCTTCCCCACCAATCAACTGCTAAGCATTTGGGCACCAGTAAATGAAGCACTGCCCCCACGAATCACAAACGGTAAGGAAGGACACATTATTTTACTTTAAACGATTTATTAAAAGTAAAACCATTGTATATACCTGAAGTGAGTTTTAAAAAACCTCGGGTATACATCGTTCAAGGGAGTGCGTCATGTGGCCTAAAGAGTTTTCGTAACCCTTATAAAACGTTAAAAACCTAGCATGTAGATCGGCTCCTAGATGGCGCGTGATATCCGCAACATTCGCACCATGCGGTCTACACACCCGTCACGTTAGTCTATGGGCCTAACGATCGAATCTCCTACTATCACAAGCCCCCTCCCCCCTGGAGGCACATCCTCAATGTGAGAGGGTATTTGCTCATCTTCTGAGGGATCGTTTCCCTCTTCCACCTCGGAATGGCGCCCTCCTTCCTCGAGTCCCACATTCTCTGTGATGGCAGAGGAGCTGTCACCGATGGAGTGGGACGTCAGTGTTAGGTCCCGGAAGGCCCTACCCATGTGCCTTGTTCACTTGCAAAATCGCTGTTTTTTTGTTGCCAGCACAGTGGGAAATTCAGCAGCAGGAGCAGGGGGCTGCAAAAACTGCCATTATTATTATTATTATTTCCTGCCTTTTTCCCAATAATGGGACACAAGGCAGCTTACAAATTAAAACATGTACAGTTAAAACAAATAGCGATGTACAAAAATTAAAAATATAATTAAACATAGTACAATTTTAAAATATTTAAAACATTTTAAAACATTTTAAATACACATAATTAAAAAATCCAAACTATAAGCAGCACATCCGCAAAGGTCTGAACTACTCCCCAAAGGCCTGCTGAAACAGAAAAGTTTTAGCCTGCCTCCAAAAGCACACCAAGGAGGGAGCCAGTCTAGCTTCCCTGGGAAGGGAGTTCCAGAGCTCTGGGGCAGCCACCAAAAAGGCCCTCTCCTGCGTTCCCACCAAGTGTGCCTGTGATGGTGGTGGGACAGATAGAAGGGCCTCCCCTGAAGACCTCAGGGGAACGGGCAGGCTCATATGGGAGAATATCCTGGACCTGAGCCATATAGAGCTTTGTAGGTCATAACCAGCACTTTGAATTGTGCCCGGAAACAGACTGGAAGCCAGTGGAGCTGTTTTAACAGGGGAGTTGTATGCTCTCTGTAGCTGGCCCCGGTCAACAATCTGGCCACAGCTCTTTGAACTAGCTGAAGTTTCCAAACACTCTTCAAAGGCAGCCCCACGTAGAGCGCATTACAGTAATCCAAATGGGATGTAACTAAGGCGTGTGTCACCGTGGCCAGGTCCGACATATGAAGGAACGGGCGCAGCTGGCGCACAAGCTTTAACTGTACAAATGCACTCCTGGCCATTGTCAAAACCTGGGCATCTAGGCTCAGGGCTGAATCCAGGAGTACACTCAAGCTGCAAACTTGTGTCTTTAGGGGGAGTGTAACCCCATCCAACACAAGCTGAATCCCTATTCCCTGATCTGCCTTTTGACTGACCAGGAGCACCTCTGTCTTGCCTGGATTAAGCTTCAATTTGTTTGCCCTCATCCAGTCCATTGCTGCTGACAGACACCGGTTTAGGACCAAAACAGTTTGTTTTTGTTTTTTGTAGCTTTTTGGGGTGTTGTAATGGTTTTAAATGTACAGATTGTGTGTATGTTGTATGTTTTTGCTGTTTAAATTTTTGTATATTGTTTTTAATTGTTTTAATCCTATGTAAACTGCCCAGAGAGCTTCGGCTATGGGGCGGTATACAAATGTAATAAATAAATAAATAAATAAATAAACAAATAAAATTACTAAGTTGACAAAGTAGAACTGGGAGTAGTTTCATGGAAATAAGAGCACTCCTACAAGCAACTTGCTACCAGAATTTTGACATGGCAAGATCTCCTTTTGGACTGTCATTAGATGTGAATACGTGAATATGTGTGAGCAGTTGCTGAGCCTTTGGGGTATGGTAACTCTAGTAACTCTAGTAACTCGACCCTTATTTAAGGCCAAACTCAGCCTGACAAAGGAGATACATGGAGTGTCTCCAACAGTTTTTTTTTGTGTTTTGTGTTTTTACTTTAATGCAGCCTGTGGAGCTCCAAATTTGGTTGGAACAGTGATGCTCAGGGTGCTGCTTGGGGGTGGAGCACCTACATGAGATGACTTCTTTTCCTTCTCAAACCCACTACAATGATCAAACATGTTGTATGCCCATAAATCAGTCCATTCATAAACTCTTGAGTTTCCACTTGCAATAGATGCAGGCTGATGTATTTTCTTCTTGTTGTTGTTGTCGTTGCTGCAGGATCATCAGAACCAAAGTGCAGCAGCCTTTCCACCCAACACCAGATGGGAGTGGGACAGGAGTGGCTACACCTGGACATACTATAGGTAAGAGGAAATTAGGGAGTGAGGAGGGGGGAGAAGAGGCAGAACTTGAGTGCTCTCATCCACACTGCCAGCACATCGTGAAACAAAGGGGGGAGTTTAGGTGAGATAAAGGGTGTCATCAGATGAGCGTTTTCTTGCACGCTCGTTACTGGCCACTCACGGTTTTTCGCAGGTCCTTTTGACAGTGCCGTCCATCTCCCGCACATCTGTCTCTCCTTCTGGTCTTTTTTCCATGACAAAATAAGACCTGGTAAATCCAGTTTTTTTTTCTTCTTCTTCTTTTGGGGAAGCAAAACTTGCCACCATTTCCTGCTGTGTGCAGGAAAAGCAGTGTGATAAAAATGCCCACTGAATGGGCCACCGTGTGAAGACAGAGGAAGCTGTTGGTTGCTATTGTGGGACAGCAGCAGAGGAGGCTCAAACAAGCTCTCGTGAACGTATCTTCCAGGCAAAGAGGCACCAAGCTTGCCATCTACCTAGGCTTTGGCTTTGTGCACAGAGGAGCAGTTTGCATTTGCTCTTCCAACATTCATTCGTCCATTCTGTCTTTCATCTTCCCAGTAACGAAAGGTTCTCTGGGCAGATCACAAAATGCTTTTCATGTTAGTGTGACTGCTTTCTATTCCGTTGCTTGGGGAGTTTCTGTGTAGCAAACACATTTTCTGTTTTAGAAGAGTCCTTCTCAGCAAAGTGATCTATAATTGTGTGCATAATCCCCTGTAACCTGTTCCTCTCCCCACATTCCCAGTATTCACGGGCAGGAGACCTTCCCCTCCACCGTACTCACTTTCAAAACAACGTAAACTGGATGCAACTTGACTGCAATGCAGGGAAGAAGCAGTCTGCTCTTTTGAGAGGATGGGCAGACAGAGGTCACCGCCAAAGCACTAGATTCTTCTCTATGCTAAAGAGCAAAATACTTCCCACATTTTTGTGCACAGTCTTCAGACTGAAAAATGCCACCGGAGTTTGTGTTTACAGGCCTGTCTTTAATTTCTATGCAAATAAAGATTATATAAAGAGAGGAAGAGTTACACTAGGGAAGCAGGAAGTGTGTGTGGGGGGGGAGAGAGAGAGAGAGAGAGAGAGAGAGAGAGAGAGAGAAGGTGCTTAACCCTTTCCCTGCCAGCTGCATTTCTACTACAACTCTTCCCTCTCCCCAGCTGCTTCCCCATATGGATTTTTAGGCAAATGTCTGGGAAAACCTGGACCTAAAAGATGGCATCCCTTTACTAAACAAGGAAGAGACCAAATCAGCAACCCAGATGGAAAAACCATGCATTTGCAGAATATATGTATGAATAGCTCCACTGGACATCCATTTGTAAAACACACCAAGTAGAGACTCAGTTCAATTTACTTTGATTATACTGCCCAGGCCTTTCTAGGCAATACCCCCCTTACCACTATAATGGCTCCAATCCAGTTCCAGTAGCATGGTCTCTTTTCCCGAGATGTGTGGTCCAGAAACACCTCCCTTGGAGCTTGCCTGACTCCCTGTCCCTCTTGTTTTTAAAATAAATTGTTTAACTGGGAAGCTGTTATGCTGCAAAGTGAAGGGATGGCTTCAACACCATCTTTTCTCGCAAGAATGACTCTTGACCTGGCATAGGCCCAGAGGCATCCTTAGAAAATAAAAATGCCAGGTGGTTGTAGCCCAGTGCTCATTTTGCTGTTCAAAGAAGCTGGATGGCTTGACAAGGAGTGTGGGTGGGGCGGGTACCTGATCTGTGTGTGTGTGTTTTGCCAGAGGTGGGGGTGGGTGGGGAGGATAGCTTGTGTTTGTTTGTTTGTTTTGGTGTTGTGCCTGGATTTGTAAGTGAGTTTGGTGTGGTGGGTGTTTTACCTGGATGAGGATGTTATTTGTGGGGGTGAGCTAAGTGTGACTGTGTGGTATGGATCATTGGTGTCTTGTCTGTGTGTAAGCTTGGAGACTGCTTCTACTTAGGCAAAGTTACATTCCTTTTAGCCTCACCAGTTTGCCTTCCTTTCCACCCAGACACTGCCCCAAATACTTCAAAGATCCTTGGGCTCTCCTTTCTTCTACTTCTTATTGGTGGCTCCCAAGTTGCACCTATTTCCTGTTCTACCTCCACCTTCATTCTCATGACTCACTGGCAAGTAGGCCCTTACTCATATACAGGCCACTGTCTTAGCTCTGGACTGGTGGAGCTTTCTGAGCCATGGCTGTCCAACTCTTCCATAGATAGAGTGGCTGCTTCCTCTGAGGTTCACCTGTCAGCTTTGCCATCTGTCTCTAGTGTTTGGGTAATAGCAATTTCTAGCAGCAAATTATTTCAATTTTAGTATTAGTGGGACAGCCATATCTGTGTGTTTCTATTTTTTTTTAAAAAAAAAAAATCATTTTTGCAGTAGGAGGAGAACCTAACTCATTGTTTTCAGCCTCAGTAGTTAATCAAAGGGCAATTTATATTCTGTGATTAAAATGTTAGTTGATTAATCAGGTTAATTGATCTTTCACTGGGGTTTCCATATGGTGCCTGCAATCACCATTGTGCCTGCAGACAACTCTCCACTAGTGCCCGCCAGATTCATTGCCCTTCCTAATAACTGGGAGGCTGGCATGCTGCAAAGTGAATGCCCAGCCCAGCCCCCAATGCAGTATCTATTTCCAATAATGCCTCTGGGCCCATGTGGATTCCAAAGGCATTCTTAGACAATGAAAATGGTAGGTGATAGAAGCCCAGTGCTTCATTTTGAAGTATGTCCAGGAGCCCAGAATAAGAAAAAAGGGTAAGCTGGGGGGGGGGGTGATGGTGGTGGTGGTAGAGAACATTCCAGGGTACAAGAAGGAATGGTGAGGAGGGGGGGTCTTTTGCGTGGTGTGTGTGTTGTGCTTCACTGAGCATCACCAGTTTACCTTTTGCGAAATAGGTCTTTTGTTGTCATTTATGGGTACAAATATATGATTTGGCATTTGGGGGGGGTCAGACCCTATTTCAAGTTTGTACACAGTTTCTGGGCCAAGTTACTTGTCTCTGAACCTCATAAGTTTGCCTTCTGTGAAATAGGAGTTGGAGTAGAAAATTGTTGGTTCAAAAGAGTGGTTTGTATTTTGGAATTCAGACCCCACCTCTGACTTGTAATTAGATTCCTGGGCAAGTTACTTTTCTTTTAGCCTCACCAGTTTGCCTTCTAGAAAATAAGTGTTTTTTAACAAGTCAACCATTATGTGAATGGGCAAGCAATGTGTGTGGGGGGTGGGGGCAGCTATCCCATGGCAGTTATTTTGTGAAAGTGCCCATAACTGTCTTGCAAAATACCAAATGTTCCCAAAAAGTTTGAGCCCCCTCCAAAGTCTAAGTTTCCCCCAGAGTTGGGGAATCCTAATCTGTAAGATATCAGTAACATTAATGCTGCTGGAGGATCAACATCCTTGGCCTAGAGTCACATTCCATGACATAATGAAGCCTATATAGTAGAACTAGCCAACACTAATGCAGAAGCTTCACATTATCCTCATAATGATTAAAAAAACAGCTAAGAACAAGAGAGAGCACATTTTTATTGTTGTCCATCATCATCATCATCATCATCATCATCGTCACCCATTATTTTAAAAAAGAAATTACAGGGGGCCCGGGGTGGTCTAGGCCATTTGTCATATGTAAGAAGACAGAAAGCAAAGAGGGATCTTCGGAGAGCTCATACTTCCCAAGTGCAATGATAAATTTAGATAGAAGATTTCTCTCTTCTCGGAGCTCAGTAATTTTGCCCCTGTGTATTTGAATTTTTTTAAAACTTCAAGGTGTCTTATTTTGTTGGGAATCAGACTAACTACTGTTCTGTGATGAAAGTTTCAGACAGAAATGTTTCATATAGATTTGCCAGAAAAGCATCCCTTATTCCTGTTGGATATTTCCTTCATTGTGGAAACATTAGTGAATATTCTGTGGAAAGTAGCACTGAGCCTGCAGGGAGTGTCTTTAGCAGTGGTAAGAGAAATAGTATGCGTGATCCCCAAATGCTTGAAATTGTATGGGGTTCTAGAGGAGCCTGGACTACTCATTTTACTTTTCACATTATCATCAGTAACTTAATAACACAGCTTATACATGACTTGAATTTTTGAACTGCACAAAATGTTCTTTTGGAATTGCATATTTTTTCCTGGAACTGCAAATTTTATGTATGGGTACACATTTAAAAAGCACCGCATCACACAGTGGATGACACATTGTACTTGAATGGAAATTCAATTGCAGAAAGAAAGACACCAAAATGAAAGAAATACATCTAAGTTTTCAAAGGTCTCAAACTATAGTTTCCCACCTCCTTGGCCTTTAATATTGTATTTTTTTTCATGAAATAAATGTGCAACTGTTCCTCACATATGTTGGGGGGGGGGGGGAATCTAACTCTTTCCTAACTAGTGCTTCCATTGTGAGGAAACTGCATTTCTTCCCATTTGTAGCCAGACATTGCCTTTTGGAGAGGAATAATTTACTTTCTGCCAATCAAAATCATAGCGAAGTAGAGTGGAAAGTGATCAGTTTAAACCAATATTTATATTATGGCTATAACCCTAATTTTAAAAAGGTTATTTGATAAATTGTGCGAGTTCAACCAAATAATACTTCAGTAATCAGAGAAATCTTAGAGTTTTTCTACACAAGGAATTTATTGTGTGCTCACCATTCCCTACTCATGACTGTTTATGCATCCTTTAGATGATGTCGTGACTCTTTGGTTTCACTTCTGTTTTAAACAGCACTTTCAGCCAGTTTTTTAGAGCAGAGAAAATGCAGCATTATTTGTGAAAGCAAAAGAAATTGGGTTTTTTCCTTTGTGTAGTTGTGCTATTCTGCCACCAAGAGGTTATGTAGTGGAAAAGCAAGAAAGGAAACACTATTTAAATAGTATGTGGATCTCATTCTGTGACTAAAACAAAAGTATATACAGCAGATTAACAGTTTTGTGAAGAAAAGGTCCTGAGAGGGGGTGGGCAGAGAAGTTAACATGGCAAACAATCCTTCACTTCCAAAGCCCTGGAGGGTGTCTTCACAGTGTTGGGTTGATGCCGCATCCCTTGGAAACCCTGTGCTTGAACCATCATCATCATCATCATCATCATCATCATCTTATTACTACTACTATTACTATTACTATTATTATTTATTGCATTTATATACCGCCCCATAGCCAAAGCTCTCTGGGCATTTTACAAAAATTAAAAACATTGAATATTAAAAGAACAAGATACAAAATTTAAAAAGCATAAACCAGATTATAAATACAATATCCATTTAAAACAACTATCCTTGGTCAAACAACAACAAAAACCTCAACATACACTGTTAAATGCCTGGGAGAAAAGTCTTGACTTGGCGCCGAAAAGATAACAACGTTGGCGCCAGGCGAGCTTAAGTGGGGAGATCATTCCATAATTAGGGGGCCACCATAGAAAAGGCCCTCTCCCTTGTTGCCACCCTCCGTGCTTTCCTCAGAGTAGGCAACCAGAGGAGGACCTTAGATGTGGATCATAGTGTTCAGGTAGGTTCATGTCGGGAGAGGCGTTCTGTCAGTTATTGTGGTCCCAAGCAGTGTAAGACTTTATAGGTTAAAACCAGCACCTTGAATCAGGCTTGAAAACACATAGGCAGCCAATGCAAGCGGGCCAGAGTCTGGTTCCTGTTATCCATCTGGCCACTGCATTTTGCACAAGCTGCAGCTTCTGAACCATCTTCAAAGGCAGCCCCACATAGAGTGCATTGCAGTAAGCTAACTTGGAGGTTACCAGAGCATAGACAACTGAAGCTAGGGTATCCCTGTCCAGATAGGGGCGTAGCTGGGCCACCAACCGAAATTGGTAAAAGGCACTACATGCCACCGAGGCCACCTGAGCCTCAAGTGACGGAGATCATAGAATCATGCTTCTAGGAGAACCCCCAAGCTATGAACCCACTCCTTCAGGGGGAGTGTAACCCCATCCAGAACAGGTTGAACACCCTCCATCCAGTCAAAAGAATCACCCAGTAACAGCATCTCAGTCTTGTCTGGATTGAGTTTCAGTTTGTTAACCCTCATCCAGTCCATTGTCGCAGCCAGGCACTGGTTCAGCACATCCACAGCCTCACCTGATGAAGATGAAAAGGAGAAATAAAGTTATGTGTCATCAGCGTACCGATGACAACACACTCCAAAACTCCGGTGACCGCACCGAATGATTTCATGTAAATATTAAAGAGCATGGAAGACAAGACTGACCCCTGTGGGACCCCATACTGGAGAGTCCATGGGGCCAAGCAATGTTCCCCAAGTACCACCTTCTGGAGCCGCCCAGTCAAGTAGGAGTGGAACCACTGCAGTGCAATGCCTCCCACTCCTAACTCAGCCAGTCGTCCCAGAAGGATACCATGGTCGATGGTATCAAAGCCACTGAGAGATCAAGGAGAATCAACAGAGTCACACTCCCCCTGTCCTTGTCCCAACATAGGTCATCATACAGGGCGACCAAGGCTGTTTCTGTGCCAAAGCCAGGCCTGAAACCAGACTGAAATGGATCCAAATAATCAGTCTCATCCAAGAGTGTCTGGAGCTGGCTCGCAACCACTCGCTCAAGGACCTTGCCCAGGGTTATTAAGATTTTCTGGGTCCAGGGAAGATTTCTTCAGGAGTGGCCTCACTACCGCCTCTTTCAAACGGCCTGGGACACATCCATCACTCTGTACATGTGAAGGGCAACAATATGGAGAGCCTCCGTCCAGACTGACAAAGTTCTTAATTGCATGGAGAGCCTCCACAGATACTCTCCTGTTCAGACCTCTCCTCTTCAGATCTCCACCGTCCACATGTACAGGACTGGAGCTCTCCTCACACATTCATTGAATGCCTGAAGTGGGCTATTGTGATTCATTATCCGAGAATACAGTATCTGCTCTTCCACAGTGGGCAAAATAGCTTTTTAGCTCCTGCATGACTGACTGACAGATCTGGTATTTGACAGATTTAACTCTCCCCAAAGTTAGAATAGTAATCTACCATTATGAGATAGTCCATCTCTTGCTATGTCAGCTTGGTATGTCATGTGAGTCTCCTTTTGTTGTCTTACTCTATGTGATTTAGAGATCTCACATTGCTAAGTTGAAAGCATACATGGAACATTTACGCCAGGTCACTATACAGATTCTCTTGCTCTCCAGAGACAACTCTCAATTTGCATGTGTGAAGAGTGTACCCTTCTCATTATGTCTACGAGCAATGCTACAGAAATGATAGCTCCGTTACCGCTAAGGAAAATCCCATCTTGTGCACTGAGCTGCTTTCTCACTGAAAAGCATCATGCTTCACTTCAGGCCAACCTTCAAGGATAATATGTTTGACTATCTGTAGTCTCTAGTCCTGAGCTGTGCCTTCATGTAAGCAAGGAGATTCATTGGAGAAGAATATGCAGCAGAACCTACCAATGAGCCCCCTTTACTTACCAACGAGGTAAGCTCTACGTAAAACGTCTGCCAGGAGGAGATCTTTGTTTGGGTGGGACTCAATGTGCACATCATAGTTCTATAGTTGCATCAACATGCAGTATAGCCTTTGAGTAATGACTTCTGCATAATGACTTTCAGTGGCTGATCATTCAATTAGAGATTGATGTGGTCAAACATGAGTTGATGGAAATGTTCGGTTCCAAACAGTACAGCCAACAGTTCTTTTACAATATCCCCGCTTAGTTTCTGATAGAGCTTTGTTGACAAATGCAACTGGCTATTGGTTCTGTAGCAGAGTAGCGTGTAATCCTATCTCAGGGTACCTCTACAAGAGGCATTTAAAGCTCTTTCAAGGCGCATTAAAAAAATTACCTCTACAAGAACGGAGCCAAATCGGGCGTAGAGGCGCGTTATCTCCCCGATTATGCGCATTATCGAATGCACGTTAAATCGCGAGTTTTATTTTGCTCCGTCCGTTAAAGTGCATTTTGACTGTGTGAATAAGCGCTTATGCGCATTAACTACTTGTAAAGCGCATTTTGGACATCTGTTAATGCGCTTCGCCGCCTCTCGCTACCTCTCGTGCAGAGGGATTAGGTGTAAATGCGCTTCTGCGATTATGCGCATAATCGCCTAACCAGGCGCAAAAGCGAATCCTTGTAGAGGGGACCTAAGATGCATCCCATTGTAATATTAGCCATTTATCTTGATTGTGATACTTCAGTAGTTTTGGCCAATCTGTCCTTAGTTTTCTCTAATGCCTTCTGATGACTTCCTGACCATTCCCACTCCACCCCATTGTGTGTCAGCTGTTGGAGTGGCTCACATTGATCTGCTAGTCATGCTTCAAGCTTATGATCCCTTTCACCTGAAGAGCTGCTCTTTCGCTCCTTCTTTCCTTTGCTCTTCCACTCCACTCCACTCCACCCCTCCCCTTCTCTTTCTCCCTCCAGTCAGGTCCTGTCAGATGAGCACTTCAACCAGACTGCCTTTCTGCCAGGCAAAAATGGAACAACCCTTTAGTCTGGCTCTTTGGGGGCATCGAGGGAGTGCAGTCCTGTCTCTGCAGAGATTCTGGCATTGTATGATTTTAAGAAAAGCTTTCTTGCCTGGGATGCAAGATTTGGGGTTTATATTGAGGCTTGGAGCCAGCTGCTGGGAGAGATCGCTTTTCCCTGCCAGGACCTGATGCAATCCATTCAAGCCCCCAATTCCTTTAAAACTATATGGAGACTTAGGGCACGTTAAAAGCGCTTAGGAAAAATAATCCAGACTTTTAGTGTTCTAGGAAAAAACAGAAAGGCTGGGGAAGAGGTAGAGTGTCAGCAGGATAGGAACAGCATCATGTGAGTACCGTGCTGCAAATCCACACACCAGGCATGGCGAGAGTGCACTAAATCACTGCATGATGGAGCTCTAAATCTGGGTTTAGCTTAATATTTCTATGGATGGGAGAACCATGGATGCTTGAGCTCACTGAAATTTTATGAATTCCACATTGAAGCTTGGTTTGCTTCACTCCTATTTCCATTTTGATTGAAAGAGGAAAGTGCACATTTTGAATAGGAAACATGCACATTTCTGTGAGCTTTTTTTTTAAAGCATTTTTCAAATGTGATCACAAGTTTTGGAATGTGTGAATTCAAATTCTCATACTTCTCTAATAGTTCTTTCTCCACTACAAATAAAAACTCAACTTTTTGTCATGATCTCTTGTTGCTACTCTTTCATTATTTCTGACTTCCACAACTAGAATGTCATCTGCAATGATTTCCAAGTCCGAAATAGTCTCTAGCCTCTGATTGTGTGTGCACCGAAACATTTCTGAGATAAGGCTAATGACTATTAGCATACATAGCCAAAACTATCTCCTAAAAGGTCTTGCAAAAGTAGGCAGCTTGCTTGGCTCTGTGTGCCAGAATCCATGTTTACATTAAGCACAGAGAAAACCTTAGTGTGGGATGGGTAACATACTACATATTCAAAAGCTGATTGTGGATCATGGCTGCAATTTAGTGCAATTTTCAAAAGTTTAGGACCAATACAAATATGTAACTTTCCTGAGGGTTCCCATACAGTAACCAGGATGCTAATACATGCTGGGCAGTGACATAGGCACCCAGCCCCTGTGCAGCACTCTGACCCCTCATGTTCCACTGTTTCATTTTGTTTGGGTATTCAGTATATATCTGGCATCTTGAGTAACTCCTGCAGGGTACAGCTAGTGCCCAGGCCAAGAGAGCCAGGTACAATTCAAACTCTTCCATCCAGAGCTTCCACATCTGGGCTAGATTCGTTACAGTGAAATCTTGTCATGCTGGGGACAAAACAGGTCCATGATGTAACCCCCTTGATGCTTTTATTTTCTCCAGTGCAGCGTTTCAGCTGGGTTCTACTTCTAAACAGCTGCCACCATGTTTCAAGTTGTGTGTGTGTGTAACCACTGGAAAATCAGGCAGGAGTTCTGTAACATAAAGTTCTCTATTCAATTAGCCATGTTTCTCACTCTCTGTGTTCCTCCTGTTCTGTCTCTTTGCTGTTGTGCTGCATCACTTTATTCCCTCAGTTGGTGCCCTTCTCTCTCAGTATCACCAAAGCCAGATCTACACTAAGCAGGATATTGCACTATGAAAGCGGTATGGAAGTGGTCTATGAAAGGCAGGAGCCACACGACGGCTTTACAGCAGCATTGAAATGCACTGACAACTGTTGGGACCCATTGACACATACTATCTACCCCTTTATCTTGCTTGGTGTGGCTCCTGCCTGTTATATACAGCTTTCATACTGCTATATCCTGCTTGGTGTAGATCTGGCCTAAGTTATTCTGCCTGTCCTGTCTGCCTTGTCTGTCCTCGCAGCTATGGGGAGGAAAGCTGTCCACAAACTTTCTCTGCTGTCAGTTCTGTAAATGGCTCATAGGGAGGGCAAAATCCCTTTTCAAAGCGCTAGATGAAACAGGAATAAGTGTTAATGTGATTGTCCAATAACAACTCAACATTCAGAAAATGTAAAGATACAATTCCATTAATTGAAAGGTGTGTTCCTAGGTACATTGCCATAATAAAGCCATCTTATTTTATTTTTAAAGCCACCATTTGTACCCACCATTTGCATGTGCTGATAATGTCCAAATGGCACAACTATGCCTTCTAAATAGATGATGAAAAGAAAAGGTAATATATGTATGTGGATAACATTAAATCTCTATGAGCCTCTCTCTCCCTTAAACGGTTGCATCGCAAAGTGTCTGGGCTGAGCCCCCTCATGCCCTTCTGTGACTTGGACACTCGTTGTACTTGGGTTATTTTTCAACAGGGTTAATGCAAATGGACAACATGCCATGAGGAAACCACAGGGTCAAGTGTGGGGATGGGGGCTCTTAGAGGGGAGAACGGCTGGGCAGAAGACTTGCATGTTTGCAGCCCTTGCCTGACCATTCTCACCTGAAAATCCCCCCCCCCCATGTTGTTTCTAAATGGCCCCCACCAACCCCTCTCAACACACTGGAATCTGAGCTCGGGGGGAAACAGCTAGAAGGAGCTAAAGTGGAGGACCGAAAGGCATGGCGGAGATTAAGCATCCTTCCTCTCTCCTTACCAAGTGCCACACACATTTGTAATCTCTTGGGAAATGTGGATTTGCGAATATTTTTGTGGAGATAATGTGTAGTTCCTTCTCAAGTGGCCTCTATAAAGACATATAATTCACCACAGGTCCAATATCTAATAGAAAGCAACTGGAAAACCAATGAGTTGTAAACTATGTGGGGAAAAGTTTAATACAATCTCCACACACCCCATGTGTGACTCCCCGCCCCCATTTTAATGAACAGATAGCCTGTAGAAAAAACTACCATGGAGGCAGTCACAAAAATTAAAGGTCCGTCAAATCTCCTGTAATTCAAGCACAAATTTTAAAACACAGTCTTTTGTTGTGTCTTCTGTTGCATGAGTTGCCCCCCATGCATTCATCCGTTGTCATATTTGACACCTACTCATGAAGCAAAATCCTGACCCTATTCATTCTTGTACTTGGTCGCTTTCACTCTCATATACACATACATGCACAACACAACCTTAAAACCAAAAAGGCAGCCAAAATTAAATTTATGCAACTCTGGGTTTGCAGAACTGGGACTTTCAGTCACAGAATTCGGAGATTTGTAATGGAGAATGCTAGTCAGCTCTGAATACAATCTATACTGAGATAGATCGTGTGACACGTACTTTTTTTTGCGAAGAATTGACAAACTGTGATGATCTTAGAAAGGCATTTTTGGGCCCTGGCCTTAGCTGGAACTGGTCAGCAGCTCTTTGGGTGAGTAGGGCCATCTCTGAAGAGGCTGGGGGGAGGGATAGCTTTCTACCTGCTGGCTGCTGCTCTCCTCATGGGCCTTTCTCCCTTTTCATTTTGTCCAGTTCCCAGTACAGCATCCCCTCCCGTCTCCAGTGCCTCCAATGATCCAGTGGGCTCCTACTCCATTAACGGGATTCTGGGGATTCCTCGGTCGAATGGTGAGAAGAGGAAACGTGATGAAGGTAGGGGGAGGGAGGGGCTCATCCTCCCTTTTGCTTTCCTTTTCTTCCCCCCTTGCTTTGCCCCACTCATTCCCATTCTCTGTGCCTCTCTCTGTCACCTCCCCCCACCCCCCACCCACCCCAGCTCAAGTTTTGGAGCAAGACTTGCAAGTGGTTTTTCATGTTAGATTAATTTTAGGTTAGGGAGGCTGGAAAATCTTTCATCACAGGCTACTTTATCCAGACATCCAGGAGACAAAACAGCCTCTTCCATTCCCAGAACAAGTTCTACCTTCCATTCAGTGCTGAGAAACACAAGCCCAGCTTGCAGTTTGAGCATTGAACTGGCAGCAAGGTGACTCATCCTATCATTCCAATGAAACCCAGCAATAGGTAATTCTAGAAAGAGCCACTTGCATATGGTGCATGATGTGTGTGTGTGTGTGTGTGTGTGTGCGTGCGTGCGTATGTGTGTGTGTGTGTGTAGAGGCATGTTCTCTTAGCCAGTGTCATTGTAGCTGAGACAAGAAACAAATTCTGCTTTCCAAAGGGATAAATCAGAGTAGGCTTGCAGTTCTGAGAATTAAAAAATAAAAACAGTGGTTGCTTATTTGCACCCTGCAAATAAACATGCATTCAAAAAATGAGAAATGGAAAAAAATATCCATACTTTTAACAGTTTAGTTCACTAACTGTATGTACAAAATGGCAGTATTATATCAAAATATAACTGATCCATGTAATCTTGAAAATATAGCCCTGTAAGGCTAAGCATATTCCCCCCCCCCCCCACAACAGTGTGGCTTATCAGGTGACTATAGATTTTTGATAGGATGGATTAAAATACCTGTCTTTGAGGGTGCAGGTCTTTACACACAGGTCTTTCCAGAAGTATATAGATGGGAACCAAGAGATTAGGTATATTTCAAACTAGAGCTCACTGAAGTTCTCCAAATTCCATCTTGAAACTTGTTCCAACTAGATTCCATATCAGATTGCAAGCTTTTTTTTTTTTCACAAGAAAACCCGTGCATATTTACATGCATATTTTTCCAAATATGCACCTCAGTTATGAGCATCTGTGAAATGTATGCATTGACGAAAGTGTATTTGTATGCATTTTTCAAAAATGCACATTTTTTCATCCATATTTTTCAAATGTCAAACATATTGTTTTGGTCTGCAAATAACATTGCAAGATCGGAAATGTATGGACTTCAGTCGCAGATTGTGTCTGAGTCTGTGTTCAGTCCAGAAGGTGTGAAATGGGTAAATCCTGATAAAAAATGAATGGAAATGTATTTCTCACAAATCTCTACGTAAGATATTTGTACTTCCTGTTTCTTGCTTTCACAACTTTGTCATACCTGAAGTCATTTTCAGAACATGATATTAAAATGACAAACAGAAAGTTGTCTTGGTATTCTTACCAGTTGTGGAAAAAATTTAAAGGATTGGCTATCAAAGGTTGCTTTAGGAATTAACAATGTTCAATTATTATGGAGAATCTGCATTGTGTAATGGTAGCATTGGTAGGAATAAACAACAAATGGATGACCAAACACTTTGAATGCAAAGATGAAATGAGAAATGAAGGTCTCAATCCTATTAATGTTTAGACCAAAAAAAGTTTTACAGCTCCCAATATGCATGCTGGGAGTTGTAGGTCTTTCTTCTGTCTAAATATGCATAGGATTGAGCACTGAATGGCTCACTGGCAGGCAACAGCAAATAACTAATTAAAGGGCCAGTGCAGAAATGCTGTGCCCAGAATCAACAGGAAGCAGCTAAGCCTTGGTTGCTCTGACCGACGACCTACTCTGGGTGAAAGACAGGGGGAGTGCTACCCTGTTGATCTTCCTGGATCTCTACGTGGCTTTTGATACCATTGATCATGGTATCTTACTGGATCGGCTCTGCAGGATGGGAGTAGGAGGCAGTGTGTTATAGTGGTTCTGCTCCTACTTTCAGGGCCAATTCCAGAGAGTGGTATTGGAAGATTCCTGTTCCACCCCGTGGCTATTAAGCTGTGGGGTGTCACAGGATTCTATTCTATCCCTTATGCTGTTCAACATCTCTATGAAGCCACTGGGTGAGGTAATTAGGGTTTTGGGGTTGGGTGTCATCAGTATGCTGATTATACTTAGCTCTACTTCTCCTTGTTGTCGGAGTCAGCTGGGGTGGCAAAGGTGCTGGACCAGTGCCTGCAGGCTGTAATGGGCTGGATGAGGGCCAATAAACTGAATTTGAATTCTGATAAGACAGGAGCTCTGTGGATTGGTGGTTCCCGAGTCTGGGAATTGGGTAGTCCACACTAATACACGCACTGGTAACTTCCCGATTAGACTACTGCAATGCACTCCATGTGGGGCTACCCTTGAAGACAGCTCAGAAGTTGCAGCTAGTGCGAAATGCAGCAGCTAGACTGCTGACTGGAACATCTCATAGAGACCATATAACACCGGTCTTAAAGGAATTGCACTGGCTGCCAATACATTTCCAGTAGGAATTCAAGGTGTGATTATGATGTTTAAAGCCCAAAACGGCTTGGGACCTCGATATTCGAGGGAGCGCCTCTCCCTATATCTGCCTGCCCGAGACCTGAGATCTATTGGAGGAGCCCTTCTCCGTGCCCCACCAATGCGAGATATACGCTATGGTGGGACATGGGAGAGGGCTTTCTCTGTTGTGGCACCCCGGCTATGGAATGCCCTCCCCCTGGAGGCCCGAGTGGCACTGGCACTGGCTTCATTTTGGCGCCAGGTTGAGACATGGCTTTTTAACAAAGCCTTTGATGGCTAAATCCACCAGGCTGAACACTGTCTCATTTCAATTGGGATTTTACTGTTTTAAAATTCTATATTGGTTTTAACATATTAATGGTTTAATTTTTTTTAAAATTGTATATTTATTGTTCTATTTTATAAGTATGATTTTATCTGTACACAGCCCTGAGATCCTTATGATATAGGGTGGGATATGAATGTTTTTTTAAGTACTTCTTCACACAGTGCACAATCAAACTATTGGATTCACTACCACAAGACATAGTGAAGGCCACCAATTTGGATGATTTTAAAAGGGTGTTAGACAAATTCCTGGAGGAGTCTATCATTGGCTCTATGCTACCTCCAGCAGGGGAACATGGGCGGGGGGCTGCTATTCACACAGTGGCCAACCTGCTATAGATCAGGGACCCACATGCAGGACATGAGTGCAATAGCAGCCCCCCGCCCATGTTCCCCTGCAACTAGATGGACCTTCGGTCTGATCCAGCATCAGGGCTCTTCTTGTGTTCTTATGAAAGGGCAGTGAGATTGAGAAGGACTCCTGGGGCTCATCACCTGAAGAGGTCCTGTTCTACTCCACTCTCAATGCCTCTCTGTCACTCTATTTGTCCCCATTCTGCATTGTTTGGCAATCACCTGCAGTGGAGGGCAAAACTGGAGGCAGTCAGTGGGAGACCATGAAAAGGGGCATAGTGGTCAATAAGAATTGTGTCCTTGAGGATGCAAACCTTTTCTGCTCATAGCCTTAGGATGGAAGCATAAGGCACTGCAATTTTCTACCCACTTACTTGGCTATAGGATGCATCCATCATCGCAGAGTCATCCTGAGGCATTCCCCTGAAGCTCCACTTTAAAAGATTAGGCTATTTACCATGACTTTTTTCCTGTCAGCAAGGCGCAGGTGTGCATTAGCCATCTGCCGCCTTGATCCGTTGTTGCGCCAGAGGTGTGTCCCGGCCAATAGCAACCCCTGATTAGTCACCATGGCCGCACAGGAAGAGGTGGAAGGAGGGGGCAGACCAGCGAGCCAAATGGCCACTGGAACGCCTCAGCGCTTCTCCAGCATGGGCAGAAGGATGCCCTCGCTGGAGAAGCAAGACTAGGTAAAACAAAGTTAAAAGAAAGGGTTTTTAAAAAAAGCCGTGGAGATAATGTGAAGGAGCACAAATGCTTAACCTGTTGCATGGCAATTTTGGGAGAACTGAAAGTAATCCATCTAAATGGCTGGGGATGGGGACTTGCTTTTGGTTTTTGTAGTGATTCTGATGAATGTATTCAAGAGTTATACAGGGACATACTAGTTTTGTGCTAAAGCACCACTCCAAGCACAGGTGTCACTGCTTTAGGCATTTTAAATGGGAAAATGGGGTCTATACGTGAAAGGAAGAAAGAAAGAACCCTTATAGCATTTTGCATTTTCAGATCTGCAGAAAAGCATCATTCACTCCATCTGAGAAAAGAGACCTTAGTGGTCCTCAGTTCACTTTGATCATCCCCTCAGTTCTCAGCTGTTCACTGATGACAATCCTTATGCTTAGATCCTTTGTGGCATTAGCAGCCACAGTACTTCTGTTATTATCGGTATCACTGGGAATAAAGGCCACAGAGGTTTGGGTACTAATATCTGCTGAGGTTCACTGGGAGAGAATGGCCACAGCCAGCATTAGCATAATGCACACATTGTACTTATGACTGTGGTAACTATATCCCCAGTGGTGACATGGGATGGAGGCCAGGTTCAAATAAGGGACTTTCTATTCAGTTCTAGTCTGATTACACACAGGCTACTTGAAGCATTTTAAGGCCTCTTTCCTGCTGTTGGTGTGCATGTGTGAAAGCCAGAAATGCAATTTTAAATCAATTGTATCTGGATGTTTTAATTGATTAGTGGACATGCAGGATTGCATCTTTAAAAATGCATTTTAAAAACCTTTCTGCATTTTTTGTCACCAATGAGCTGAAGTCTTCTGTCTGAATCACATATTTAGCCCTCCAACCACTATTTTTTCTATAGAGACTCTCTCTCTCTCTCTCTCTCTCTCTCACACACACACACACACACACACATACACTTCCAACTCTCCCCATTGGATGGAAGTCTGTCTCTCAAAGTCAGAAAATAGTGTACCAACTAGGGATGTGAATCGTATCGTTCCGATGTCCGATAACGATCCAATAAGGTCGTTATCGGACATCTGATTAACGATAATGATACATTACTAAGGAGGCCCTATCTGATCAGATCCGAAATCCATATGTCTGGTAACTATCGGACATATCAGCTTATTGGACCGTCAGTTTAGGGCAGACCCTCCCTTGCCCCCCACTCGCGCTCCTTACCTGCAGCCTTCCCCACTGCTATCCACTGCCCTCCGCTGTTTCCGGACTACTGAGAACTAGGCTTTGCGGCCTAGTTCTCACCCAGAGCGTTATCGCTCTACTGAGAACTAGGCCGCAAAGCCTAGTTCTCAGTAGTCTGGAAGCAGCGGAGGGCAGCGAACAGCAGTGGGGAAGGCTGCAGGTAAGTGGGGACCCCTCCATCCCTTCCCCCCCACTCGTGCTCCTTACCTGCAGCCTTCCCCAGCACCGCCGGTCCATAGTACTGCTAAACAGGCTTTGCGGCCTGTTTGTCAGTACAGAGCTGCGCTTGTTCAGCAGTAGTATGGGGCGATGGCGGACGCGGCGACGGAGCAGGCGGTGGCGGGGGGGGGGGGTAAGGAACGTGAGTGGGGGGAGGGAGCTGAAGTGGGAGGAGGGAGGGAGTGCCGGCCCAGTGTTTTTCCCCATAGACTTGCATTAGGGGAAAGCTTTCTTTCCCCCAATGCAAACCTATGGGAAAAAACACTGTAATCAGATCGGAACTAATGATATTTATCGGATTTCGGATCTGATCAAATCCAGGTACCCCCGATATGATCGGATCCAAAAAAAAATTATATCGGAGTTTCCGATGACGATACAATACAATAATTTCGGCCATGCACATCCCTAGTGCCAACACATGGCTGCCTCCTTAATAACTGATTTCACTGCAATAGCTCTGGGTTGCAGAGCTCTGTGTTATGATGCTCAAAATTAAGAAACTTACACTAATACCACAGTACACATACAACAGAGAGACAGAGAAACATAGAACAGGGAAAGAAAAAGAATCCTGTTAGTGCCTTCCAATAACTAGAGCTGAAAAGAGAAAGAAAGACGGGAAAAGAAGAAATATACTGAAGAGAAAACATTGTGGTTGGAAAACACATGTTGGGGAGGGACAGAAGTGTGCGGAGTGAAAAAGTTCCATGCCAGACTACAGTAAATCCCAAACAAACTTTATCTCATGTCTATACCTTTAGCAGAAGTTCCCTTGCAACTATGAGACCAGAAGGTTTTTAAAGCAATTGCCGGGGGGGGGGGGGGGGGGTCAAAAGCTTGTAGCTTTCAGAATTTTGTATAATGTCCCTTTACCACATTATCTTTATTTCACATCTTGCATTCCAATCACCTGGGTACAGCTGCACCATGTGATGCAATTCTGCAGGCTGATATGCTTTAGCAGTATCATAAAGTCATGGCTCTCCATGGCATGCAGATATTTTGATCCAGGTTGCCTAGTTTTCATTATTCACCTACAGCAGAAAAAGATTTGGTTGCCATTATTCTGTGCTTTGCATCTGCGTTGCTGCAGGAGGCAAGACGGTGTGCTGTACTATGTTAGGATACCATTTGCAGTATATGGGTTTACTGCAAGATGAAAAATAAAAAGTTAATTGTCAGCAGAATACATATGCAGACCACATATTATGCAAATATGCCTTGACTTTTTAAATCAATTCATTTATAATGTCCACATTTGAACCTATTGTATTGGTTACAGCATATACGGAGTATGGCCTCAAACTACAGGTGGCAACAATTTCTTTTCACCAAAGCCACCCATTAGTATTTTATCCTAGTTGCAAAATATTAGAATGAGGGATGGATGAAAGAAGTATGAGATTAAGATAGTGATGGGCAGGATGAACTGAAGCATTTTGGCTACTGAGGTGAGTTCCTAAAATTTACTTCTTCTCCTTTTTATTATTATTATTACATCCTGCCTTTTTTCCTTTTGCAAGGAACTCAAGGCAGCTTACATGATAGTCCTCCTCTCCATTTTATCCATTTAGGCTGAGAGTCTGTGACTGGCCCAGAGTCACCCCGGGAGCTTCATGGCTGAGTGGGGACTAGAGCCCAAGTTTCAGTCCAACACTCTGACCACTTCACCACACTGGCTCTGGTGTAGTGGCCAGGTTCTGTTATTCTGTGAAGCTTTTGAAGCCCCCTGTGCATGCTGGCTCCAATGCAGCCCTACGTTCCTCGTCTTTCACCCCTAGGTCCCCACTCAGTAAGCAGGTCTCAATAAGCTGCTGCTGCTGCTGCTGCTGCTGCACACTGAGCCATGCATGCTACTAGCTCAGCTCTCAGCTCACCAGACTTTCTCCCAGTGCCACGGGGACTCTTGGCATCTGGTCTGGCACCTCTTTCATGCCCTGTTTCTCCTGAATAGCAGAAGGTTATGCACTAAAGAAGCTCTGGATACAGTGGCAAAAAATGTTACTCATAAAAAGTGTTACTTTAGGTAGCTGTCTGTAATTATTACCCTGCCTTTACATAGGGAAAGGGGAAGAAGATATGCCAGTGTTGGAGACAGAGGAAGCTGAAATATTTCATCTAAACACTATAGCCCTATAGCCGTTATATGAACTAGCTTTGACATTTTAAAAGCTTGTAATTTGCAATAATAAAAAATAGAAGCATTTCTTTTCCAAATGAAGAACTGAATTTTTAAGAGCACTTCTTGTGACGTGGTTGTACCACCTTCATTCCAGTGGCAGAGTTGTTCCCTTACCAGTGTCTGTCCTTTACTACCACAACCTTTCTCTGTTGAGACATCGCTACGGCAGATTGCTGTGCTTAACAGCTCCCTTAAGCTCCAGATGAAGCTGCATTTTGAAGAAGCAGTTTATTCCAAGTCAAGCTCCCAAGGGTCAGGTTCCCACCCGAGTGAGTAGATTAGGAGGTAGGGATGAGAGATACCTGTCAGTCAGCCCACACTTCTCTAAGTAGCCCAAAGACAAAGGAGTAGAAGGAAGAGGATGATAGAGAAATAGCACGTGACTTGGAGTTTTCTGAAGTTCACTTTGTTCATGAAGGCTTCTCTGCTTGTGGCAACTCTTAGCCAAGGTGAATGAATCACCTTCATTTTTTGTCACAAGGAGAAGGCACCGTTTTCATGCTGCCACCAAATCTACATTGGCTTTTCACCATGAGGTCTGGTGGAAATTAAATAACATCTTTTTTCCACAGTGTTCAGTCAATCATCATTGCCGTCACCATCCCTTATATAGTGCTTTAGAGTGTTCAAAAGGGCATTATCTTCTTGTAATCCTCACAAAAATGCTGTCAATTTAGGTTCGTATTATTGTCCCCTTATTGTAGATGGGAACTGAATATAAGAGAGAGAGAGAGAGAGAGAGAGAGAGAGAGAGAGGCAGGAGCAAGATCCAAACCAGAGACCTCCTGATTCATAGCTTTTCCCTTAGGGTCCATCTAGATGCAAATAGCTTGAATGGCAGGCCCATTGTGTTCCTGCATTGAGCAGGGGGTTGGACTTGATGGCCTTATAGGCCCCTTCCAACTCTACTATTCTATGATTCTATGATTTATTTATGCATTTGCTTATTTAATTTGAAAAATGTATAGCCCACTTTAAATTTGAATGTCAAGCCCATGAAACCAGTGGGTGAAACTGTTCAGGGATTTTGAGTGGGTTGTCATCAGTATGCAAACAAAATTATTCATGGAGAGCAGCCCTAATTTTAGTGGAGTAGTGGAAATGCCTACCTTGGATGAAGTCACATTGCCTCCCAAATTAGGTTCATAGTTTGGGAGTGCTCCTGCATTTGGGCTTCCTCATGACCAGACAGGTTAGGGCTGTGGCCAGGAGCCTATTTTATCAACTTTGTCTGATTTGCCAGCTTCACTTTTTCCTGGAAAAGAAAGAATTAAAGACTGCATTACATGCCATAGTAACCTCTTTATGCAATTGCTCACCTTTAAAGTTCTTTATGTACTGGGCCCAGGATGCTTAAGGGAATGCCTTGTTTCTTATATTTCTTCCAAATCTTTGAGATCTAGAGATGAAAATCTCCTGGCAGACCTACCTTCAATTAGCCTGACCGCCACTCCCAAATTATATTTTATGGTGATGTTTGATGATAGCCCTCACACCCAGCTCTGGAATCAGTGATCAAGTTCAGTGCAACACATGCAGGAGACTGGTCCACTTAAATGAACCATCTTTCTGGTTAGGCAAGTATTTTATTATGGGTAGAACAACCCTATATCCAATGCTCTACCAGCAGACGCCAGGGCAAAGCTGAAGGAGCAATGGAAGTGATCTTCACCTCTCCAACATCCTTTCTGTTGCTTTTCTCATTAGACATGCTTTTCAGTGCATCTTGTGGAGTTGCAGGGAAGGGAGCTGGGAGACTTCAGGAAAATTGAGGACCCTTGCCACCTCCTCGCACCCTTCCCTCTCACTGCATCTCACCTAAGGTTGGAGCTCCAACCTCAGGCAAGGAAATCACCATGGTACTTTCCATGGTAGCTGCAAAGCAGAGGGACAAATATTCCCTGTTTGGATTTCCCATCCCAAGGTTGTAGCAGTGTCTACTGCCTCAGAGGGGGAACTCTGAAATATCCTGTGGTTCCCTAGTACATTCTCCCAGGGACGATAGCATTGCTTCCTAAGATGTTGTTTTACTACAAGGTCTCTACTTTAATCTGTTCCTGTTGCATTGTTATTACTTTAATTTTATTGGTACTTTAAAAAATATGCAATTCGTTTGATCACCTTTTGAAAAGTGAGCTATAATTTTTCCAGTTAAATAAATAAATCCCATGCAAAGCAGATTATTCAAAGACGTGAGTCAAATCACATGCTTTAGAGCAATACGACAATGGAGCCAATTACCTAGGGAGGTTGTGGGCTCTCCCATACTAGAGGCCTTCAAGAGGCAGCTGGACATCCATCTGTCAGGGATGCTTTAAGGTGGATTCCTGCATTGATCAGGGGATTGGACTCGATGGCCTTATAGGCCCCTTCCAATTCTATGATTCTATGAAAATCCATAGAAAACTCAACATCTATTGAAAGCAGATTATGCCAACAAGAGAGCCAAATCCCCCATAGATACATATACATTCATACTTACTATTTTACATTGCTGTTGCCGCCACCCACAATCCAGTTTAGCCAGCCAATTCAGCTAATCACTTGCTTCTGCCGGTGTGGCCCCTGTTCCCACCTTATGCACCAACTATTGCAAAAGGCCCAGCCTCTCGTGATTGCTTGTAAGAGTACTGCACGCGGCAGGGGCCAGGTGGGTGGCAACTCCAGCCGCAGCCGCTCACGACCGCCTGCAATAGACAGAAGCAGACGGCCCTCCTGGTGGGCCGGACAGAGCAGCGTAATTCGCTGCTCTTTCCTGCTCCATCACTTGATGTGGGTGTTTGACCCAATGTAATGGTGGGGGCAGCCCTGGCTGTATCCACCCTCTCAATCTCTGCCCGGCTATTACCCTATGCACATTTACCCTCAAATATTATGGGATTTAGGGTTGAGTAAACATGCATAGGATTGTACTATATATATCTCATGTTCCTACACCTCTTTCTTTCTTTCTTTCTTTCTTTCTCTCTCTCTCTCTCTTTCTCTCTCTGTCTCTCTCTCTCTCTCTCTCACACACACACACACACACACCACTACCACCATATAGGGTGACCCTATGGAAAGGAGGACAGGGCTCCTGTATCTCATATAGAAAAGGGAATTTCAGCAGGTGTCATTTCTTTGCATGCAGCACCTGCTGAAATTCCTTCTTCCTCACAAGAGTTAAAGCTGCAGGAGCCCTGCCCTCTAGTAGAGCTCCTGCAGCTTTAACTCTTGTGAGGAAGAGGGGATTTCACCAGCTGCTGCATGCAGACAAATGACACCTGCTGAAATTCCTTTTTCTATGCAACTGTTAAAGGTACAGGAGCACCCCTGTCCTCCTTTCCATAGGGTCACCCTACCATTGCAGCCTGCGTGTTTGCCTGCCTTTCACTCCACAATGGTGGTGGTGAGAAGGGGGAGCAGCAGTGGACGGCTCTGCCCACTTCTTCCCTGTTCTCTGCCTGTCGAGCAAGCAAGTGGTAACCCTAAGGAGAAACAGGATGAGGAGCACGAGGGCCCACTGACATGCCTTGTCCGAGGGCCTTCAGGCACACTCACTGAACCCACCAGCCCTGGCAAAGCCTCCTTGGCTGAAGTGGACCAAACTGGCCCAACCTCAACATGTGGGCATCTTCTCCTCCTTACACCATCACTGCCACTGCTGCACCACCTCCTCTTCCAGGGTATTTACAAGAAAATCTCGTGAAACTGACCAAGGCATTTCTTACTCATCAGTTTAGTTCCACTAGAGAATCCTGGGAATTGTGGTTTAATGAGGCTTCTCTCCCTCTACAGAATGACATTTCCCAGTGTTCAGTCAGGCATACTGTTACATCTGTAGTGTAGATATGCCTTCCTTGCCACAAGCAAGTGGTTCACATGCTGCTAAGTTGTAAGTGTAAGCTTTTGAGGACTATAGTCCATTTTATCAGATGCATGACAGAGCTGGCATATCCTTATTATGTGGCTTGTTGTTGCTGGCAAGTAGCTGTTTTAGAGATGGGTGTGTGTGTGGAGGGGGCTGTCTGTAAGCGACTACAGGTAGGCCAGAATAAATTTGTTAGTCTTTAAGGTGTCACAAGAGTCATTGTTTTTTGCTGCAATAGACCAACTCAGCTACCTCTCTGGAAGTTTATTTATTGATCGATTTATTGCATTTCTATACTGCCCAATAGCCGAAGCTATTGTCAGTGTGAATGTCATCTCTGAAGGAGCCAACGTTCTGTTTAGACTAGGGAAATACTATTTCACTGTGGGGTGAAAATACAAACTGCTCGGTGTTAGGATGCAGCATTCTGTAGGGAGGAGGCATTTACTGGACTCGCATGAAGTGAAACCATAATGGGAATTTCCTAGTAAGCATTGGGGAAGTGACTGAGAGTAGCAAAGTGGTGAAAAAGCATTCTAGAGGGATGGTGAGGCTGCAACCCAGCATTCAACAGACACCTAGGCCTCATCTACACCTTGAGGCCTTCCAGGATGGGGAGTGGAGAGGAGGACCCTGGGCTTACTTGCTTCCGGGAATGTCCCCCTGCATCTAAATGCCAGTGCGTTGTCAAGAGGGGTGTTCCTGGTGCAGCATTTGTTCCCCCCCCCCTGCCGCATTGTGGCCGCGATCCAGGGGAAACCTAAGTTTTAACAAAAACCTTAAAACTCAGTGCCCTAACACACCGAGAGCCATTTCGGGGATGGTGAAAATGCTGCCCCCCACCCCTGATGGGTACGGAGCCCCCCGCACAGCTCTGTGCCTGTTTGAAGAGCCCCGCTACTCGTGGGGAGGAGGAAGGACCCGGGAGCGCTCCCCGGGTTGTCTCAGGACCACAGGAAAAATCAGGAAAACTGCAGTCCCGGTTATCCCAGGACAACTGAGAGGTCGTCCCCGGTTGACCCTGGGATCCCCTATGCATCAGTTGGACACACAGGGATGACCTTGAGTTGACCCCAGGATAACTGGCAGGTGTAGATTAGGCCCTGGATTCCATATGACATCCTTTTGTGGAGGGGATACTTCAGAGACTGCCTAAGCTGCCCCTGGACAGAAGGTGGAGTAAATGACTCCTGGTGATCCCCTTCCTACGGTAGGATTCTCGATATGCTGAGTGAGGGTGCAAGAGAAGAAGTGGTACCATAACCCACTATTGACAAAAAGAAAAGTAAAGAAGTCTTGATTGGTCTGTAAAATGAAGCAAAGGTGACTTGAAGGGTCCCTGACAGCCTTAATTCATCATAGTGCAGGCTTCCCTTTCCCCCTCTTTCATGTTCCTATTATATTTGTTTGTAAAAGTGGAAATCAATTTTGAAGGTAATTTTCTGGAAAGAATGAAAAGGAGGTAGGAGGGCCAGATAAGGCAGAGATGGGAAAAGAGGAAAAAAATTAGGCCAGGCACAGCCCAGGGGCAGCTTTTGGCAAGGTGAAAGAAAATTGCATATTCAATCTCCATCCGTGAATCTCCGTCACCACTGCCCGCCTCCTGCTCAGGAACAATGAAGGCCTCCTCCCCTTTGCAGGGCAGACAAGAAGGCCAGAATATCAGCACTTACTTTAAATTCAGGGTCATTAATTCACCTGATTACTGAAGGAGAAGAGAAGACCCTGGCTGTACCCTTTTGAAAGAGTCCCTCTCTTTCCTTTCCCCAAAGTTACTCTGTAGTAGTAGTAGTAGTAGTAGGTGGCTGTGGAGAGGAAGGAAGGCAAAGGGAACCGCTCAGCCAATGTGTGTTCTCAGGCACGTTTGAAATGGGCAAGTGGAGACACAATCAGAGAAGCCATCCAGGTTATTTGAGGGAGGAGGAGGAGGGGTGGGAAGCAGCCGCCATCACTGTGTTCTCTGTTGTGCTGTTACTGCAAATTAAAAGTAGCATGTTTTGCCCTTACATGATTTTCTCTTGAGAAGAGGAGCCAAATGTGTATCTATGTGTATGTTGAGGAGGGGGAGGATGGAGGGGGGGATTCATCATTTCTTCCTTAGAAGCCCAGGCGCAGTATCACCATGCGAGATGACATTTGAATTTACAATTCCGCTGAGAAAAGCCATTAATTCACAAATTAACATTCCCCCTCTCTTTCTCTCTCTCTCTCTCTCCCTCTCACATGGATGTGCAAAGCAATTGAAAAGACAAAGGAAATAGCCTTAAGGAAGAGACTTTACTACTAGTCTGTCTGGGTGGAGATTGCTACCCCCTGCTTCCAGATAGATAAACCAATTACCTGAGCGACACTGCTCATGGCAGCCTGCTATTACCTCGTTTTGTAGAGCTGCTCAGGCCACCACTGGTTTAAGCTTTATGTATCTCATTAATGTAAGCCAGCAAGACTCTGGGAGCCCAGGCTGGCTCCTTCATCCCGTATGCAGCTGCAGAAAGGGGAGGGGGGAGGAAGGAAGGGCTGTGTAATTGACGGGCTGAAGGGAAGTAGCTGGAGTACTCCTGCCCCTGTGCTTTTGCTGGGTAGGGTGGGGGGTTGTGTGTGTTCTCTAAAAACTTGTCTGCATTTATGCCAATGGCAGTGCAGCCTGGTGGGATATAGACCTTGTGGAGCCTGCGGATCTGACCGTTTGTATCTAAAACTGATGATGAATTATTAGTAGCCCAGAAGTACTAACTTGGTCCTGTGTACTTGTAAGCCAAACAAGCCCCTTGCCTTGGCAGCTAGCACTTTAAGATGAGTGGCAGAAACAGAGAGATGCGGTTCTGAAATATTTCTGGAGAAGCATTTAACCCCACATGAAGGGTATTTGCTGCTATATTCTGCTGAACAGGCTGCACACCCTGGCTGTGGGGGTCAAATGCTCCAAGGTAATACTCCTGCCTTAATCTCTGACATTAGAACCACTTGCACCTGCCCTCCTTCCGCCATTTCCCCAACACAGCAGTAGAACGAACATAATGTGGCAGGGCCAGGGCAAAGCCATGGGGGAGAAATGCTAAAGGGTGGGGTTAGGGCTCAGCACCACTGTAAGGGGAGGAAATGCCACCTCAAACCAGCACAAGGACTGACTCTCATGTGAAGGTAGCCAGAGAATGTAGAAAGGAGGCGGAGCAGAGAAGAGGAAGCTGCCCCAGCTGGTCTAGAAGGTATATAAGGAAGAGAGCTCCCAGAGAGAGAGCGATCAGGGAGAGCTAACAGGAGTTTGTGAAGGGGAGTTCAGCTGGGGAGGTCAAGGGGGAGTCCTTAACAAAATTCCAATACAATCGGAAGGCAGAAACAAAACAGAAATGGAGACTGTGGATGGAAAGGAGTCTCTGGTGGTGGTGACCTGCAAAGTGTGTGCAATGGTTGTTCCTGCCTGCGATCAACATGGCGTGCAGCTGCAACAAGTGCAAGCTGGTTGCACTATTGGAAGGAAAAGTGAAAGTACTTGAGCGGCGAGCGTCCACTCTCCAAGGACTAAGAGAAGGCAAAGAGTTCTTAGACAGAACAGTGGAGCTGCAACAGCAACAAGAAGCAAAAGAGACTGAAGAGCAACAGCAAGCTGAAGCAGAAGTGGAGAGTGCTGAGGTGAGGAAAGCCAATGAAGTGGGAACTCCCTGGAAAAGGGTGACAGTTAGGAGCAGAAAAACTAGAAGACACTCTGCACCACTGGAACCATTAGAGTTATGTAAGCACTTTCAGGTACTGGAGGATGAGACTGGAGGACAGCCTGCAGAGGAAGAATTACAGGGGACTCCGTGCAACAGTGAACAAGAGGCAGAAGGTCAGTCAACCAAGAAGAAGAGAAGAGTAGTCGTTGTGGGGGGGGACTCCCTCCTGAGTGGGATTGAAACCCAAGAATGTCGTGAAGACCCATGGACTCGCCAGGTATGCTGCCTCCCCAGAGCACAGATTAGAGATGTGACGAAAGGGTTGCCAAAGCTCATCAAGCCCACTGACACATATCCTTTTCTTATCATCCATGTGGGAACACCTGATATTACCAAGTGGAGCTACGAAGAAATCGCATCAGACTTTGAAGCTCTGGGAAGGAAACTCAAGAACACTGGGGCCAAAGTCCCCTCTACAAGAATTCAGTTTGGCGCCTGGTTGTCCAATTATGCGCATCTTCTCACAATCGCATTTATGCCTAAATCCTGTAAACGATATGCGGTGAAGCGCATAACCATCAGTATGAAATGCGCTTTAAAGTGGCTGAAATGCAGAGAATTGCTTGTTTACATGGTCAAAATGCGCTTTAACGCCCGTGGAGAATTAAAACTCGCTATTTAACGAGCATTTGATAATGCGCATAATCGGACAGATAAAGTGCCTGAACCCCCGATTTGCGCTCCGCTCTTGTAGAGGTAATTTTTTTACTGTGACATGAAATCGCTCTTGTAGAGGCACCCCAAGATAGTTTTCTCATCCATCCTCCCAGTTCTTGGAAGAGGATTAGAAAAGGAAATTAAAATACTCAGGGTGAACGACTGGCTACCAAAGTGGTGTTGACATGAGAGATTCACTACTTGGAAGATGGACCGCTGGCAAGGGACGGGTTGCACCTCAAAAGGGCTGGGAAGAATGTGTTTGACCACAGCATGAAGAACTTCATCAGGAGGGCTTTAAACTGAATCCTACAGGGGAGGGAGATGTAAACTTGGAGGCAACAATGGATGAAGGCTTATGCACCATAACAGAGAGAACAGCTCCAATAGCGCCCAATAATAGTGTTCAGAACAATGTAGGAAAGAAGCCAGACTATGAAGCACATGGACTTCAATGTCTATATACTAGTGCCCAGAGTATGGGAAACAAACAGGACGAACTTTGAACTCTTAATACATAGGGCAAGTACAACTTAATGGGTATAACTGAAACTTGGTGGAATGACTACCACCATGGATATAACTGAAACTTGGTGGAATGACTCCCACCTTCAATATAGCAATTGAAGGATAAAACTTGTTCCAAAAGAACAGAAGAAATAGAAAGGGAGGCAGAGTTGCACTATATGTTAAAAATACTTATCTCTGCACAGAAATACAAGAGGATGAGCATGGGAGCCCCATCGAGAGCATCTGGATTAAAATAAATGGGGCAAGGAAAAAAAGGAGCATGATAGTCGGAGTCTACTACCGACCACTCAATCAAGGTGAAACTTTTGAAAAGTAGATTGCCAATGTTTCAAGGAAATCCGATGTAGTAGTAATGTGGGACTTCAATTACCCCGATATCTGTTGGGAGGCAAATTCTGCCACAAGTGGCCTCTCCAAGAAATTCCTGACATGTGTGGCTGATAACTTTCTCCTACAGACAGTAGAGGAAGGAACTAGAGGATCAGCCATCCTTGGTCCCCTCTACAAGAGTTCGCTTTGACGCCCGGTTCCTCGATTATGTGCATTTCCTGATAAGTGCATTTACGCCTAAAACCTATACACGACAGGCATTGAAGCGCATTACGGGCTGTATGAAATGAGCTTTAAAGCTGTTTACATGCTGAGAATTGCAAGCAAATGTTGCTGAAAGTCATGCGCTTTGTCCTGGAAGAACTGCCCAAACAGGTCCCCCCCTTTTTTCTCCCCGCCTACCAGAATCTCCCACCTTTGGTTACCTGGGTTACCTGCTGGTAATGACCTCGTTAACCTGTTTGGCTACCTTTTCCCCCTCCCCTTTCGCCTGATCACCAGCTGAAGTTGTCCCCCCTCCCAGAACTGCTCAGGAGTAAATGGGAATGTGCCTCATAAGTTTCCCCCTCCAGCACCCTTTGAAAACTTATTCTTAGTCAGGGCTGCCTCTCTCTCTCTCCCCCCTTCGCCCAATTGCCATTTCAAGTGAACTGCTCAGGAGTAAATGGGAATGTGCCTCGCACACACGCACTCCAAAACAGACAGGGGGATGCTGCTTCGTTTCTTTCCCCTCCTCTTCCCAGTGAACTCAACCACTGTAAAACATCCACATGCACACACACACACACAGCTCATGTCAGGAACCCAGCAAGAAGCGAGGGGACGATATGTATAAGCTGATCGCTAATTATGCGCACATCTGCACATCCTTCCTACCCCCTTTGCTTCTTGTGAAACTACCTCCATCTGGCCCCATGTCTCCATGTAAAAAATATTCCATCAGGGTACTTAAAAGAAACTTTATTTTTGGTTCACGTTGGATCTCCTCTTCCTGGAGCTTCCATCAAGAGAGATGGAAAACAAGGAGGAAATTGCCAGGAGGAGACAGGAAATAAAACTAAACGAAACGAAAAAGTGGGAGGTTTTCCCAGCAAAGGGGCAGTTCTATGCATGACATCACAACCACAGTCCGCCCACTCTGATCATTAATGCGCTTGAACAGCAATTGTTTACACAGACATAAGGCGCTTTTACTCCCGCGGTAAATAAAACTCGCTATTTAAAGCGAATTCGAAAATGCGCATAATAGGAGATGAAAAGTGCCTGTATTCCTCATTTGCGCTCCGCTCTTGTAGAGGGGAAATCGGTAATGTGCCTTGAAAGAGCTTTAAATCGCTCTTGTAGAGGTAGCCCTTGACTTGATACTGACAAATAGGGATGACTTAGTGGATAAAGTGGCAGTTACAGGAACTCTGGGGGAAAGTGACCACATCATACTTGAGTTCTTGATTTAAAGGGAAGCAAAAGCTGAGTGTAGCCATTCATGTACTCTGGAATTCAGGAAAGCCAGTTTTAATAAACTAAGAACTATGATAAGTAAGGTCCCATGGCAAGTGACCCTAATGAGAAAAGTAGTCCAAGATAGGTGGGAGTTTTTTTAAAAAGGAAATTTTAAAGGCACAATTACAAACAATTCCAACAAGGAAAAAAGATAGAAGACAACAGGAGAAACCAATGTGGCTCCACAAAAAGCTTAGAGATGACCTGAAAACAAAAAATGATACATAAAGGAAGTAGAAGGAAGGCCAGAGGTAGCACAGAGAGGTAGCACAGAAGTGCCGAAATGGCCTTAGGAAGGCTAAAGCTGAGAAGGAGCTGAGGCTAGCAAGGGATGCTAAAAGCAATAAAAAGGCTTTCTTCAGATACGTGAATAGTAAAAGACAGAGGAAAGAAATGGTGGTTCAACTACTTAATGAGGATGACAAATTGATAACAAAGAAAAGGTTGAAGTGCTCAATCCCTACTTTGGCTTAGTCTTCTCCAAAAAGTGGGTCTCTGACTCCTCCTGGCAAAAGTGAAGTACAAGCTGAAAGGGCAGGATTGAAGGTTGAGATTGATAAACAAATGGTCAAGGAACACCTAATTTCTTTGAATGAGTTCAAATCTCCAGGGAATGCTTATCAAATTTGCAGACAACACAAAATTGGGTTGGATGGTTAATACCCTGGAAGCCACAAACAAACTTCAAAGTGATCTTGATAGGCTGGACAGCTGGGCTAAAAACAACAGAATGAAATTCAATAGGGATAAATGCCAAGTTCTACACCTAGGAAAAAGAAGCCAAATGCACAGTTACAAGATGGGGGATGCTTGGCTCAGCAGTACTTCAAGCAAGAAGGATCTTGGAATTGTTGTAGATCACAAGCTGATTTCTGGAAGCTGTAACCTGTCCACTGAATTTCCAGTTCAGGGCTTCCCTTTAGGCCAAGCCAAAGGGCAGGCTTATGCACATGGGGTGCCATTTTCTACCTTTCCCATCATACTCTAGAGGGGTTTCAGAGCACCCAAACGGCATCTTATCTTCCCTTATGCTCCGGAGCAGAGAGCCATCAGTGGAGGAATCGTCAGACAGCACCAGTAATTCAAAACCATCCTGACCGTTCAGTGAACCCGAACCTGCTGACCTTGACAGCACTATACAACTGCGAGCTCAGAAATTCCAACCTTTGCAAAGGCAATAGAGGGTGCAGTGGCACCTCCACAATTGTGGGGATCAACAGTAATTTCTCTGTATCCCCTGAGAGGCCTGTGTCTGGTCCAGTCCACAGGAGTTACCATTTAATTTAACTTGGTTCCTGAAGAGCAAATCAGCTCTGCTAAAGGCAGGCAGGCATGTATAGGCTTGCATTTGTTAAGGGAAAGTCACCAGCAGCACTCCTGGTAAGCAAGCTGGAGAAGATCTCAGGCCAACAGCTTTAGAAAGTCAAACAGCTGCTCTTGGGAAAACAGGCAATAGCTCATTTCTTGCTTATGGTATCAAATCTGCCATCCATTTCCATGAGATTGGATCCTGCCCCCCATAGGGTCAAGGTGGTATTGCCTAGCATTTAATTCAATAGAAACAGAGGGGCTGTGTGGTGATGGGCGAGAGCAGGAATAAGGTGCTTGCAGGGAATAAGAATGAGGAGATAGAACTGAAAGGAATATTCACAAATAGACAAACTACAACCCCACCCCTTCAAATGTTGAATACAAAATGTCCCTTTCAAATTTGCATTTTGAGTGCAAAAGTTTTTCTCCAAAATTCAAAATTTCAGTACTTTAATCTTGTTGCCTACTCTTAATGATTTTGATTTGGGGACAGGCGATTCTCACAATCTTGTCAACTGACAAATTCCATTGCATAGTCATTTTGAAATACTTCCGATATAAAAGAAACACCATTCCATGCCAGCCCTCAAGTACAGACAAATATCTAATGTTGAAATAAAATATCATTTGGTATGAAATACAGATATCAAATATTCAATTATTATTCAGCAGATTTTTAAGCATTCAGAGAATATTAGGGTAATATTCAATATCAAACTTCACAGAGGGAAATGATTGAGTTCAACTTCCTTTTAGCCTAAGTGGAAGTACAATTTATGCAGAAGTGCCATTGGTGAGCTTTTGATCTCCTTGTTATGGATTTGGTAAGGAACTACCACACACATTTTGAAGCGCACACACACACACACACACACACAGAGTGTTTCATTTGACTAGGCTGAATTGTATACAGGAGTTCGAAAGTAGCACAATCCTTGTGACTGGCTTAGTGAATTCTGTAAACCCAACTAATTCCCCCCCCTTTTCTTTTAAAACACTGAAAAAACATCAGTTGGATATTAGGATATGCAAGCTATACTTTTCCAAACAGTGCACTGTGGTTTCTAATTATGGCTGCATGAGCTTAAATCATGTTTAGGCATGGAAGAGAGAAGACAGCTCCTGGGCCTTTTGAACTGCCATTGTTGCTTAGGTGTCTCACTAAACATGCATCCATACCCCACTCTGTGATCCTGAGGAACAGGGATAGGAGCATCAGGAATCAGGAATCAGGGCAATTGGAACAGGGTTGCATCCTTTACCTTACCTGAATATTCACTGATTCAGAGTACTAATCACATGCAAATTGCAAAGTCTTAAACACCCTAAGCCCAATAAGCTTAAAGTGCTCAAACAAAGGTTTACACAATTCAGCCTCAATATGTGGCACTGAATTAGGGATAATTCTTATGATCATTTTAGGGACTGGTTTCTAGAACTGAAATATCGGAAATGTTTGAAATTCAACTTTGAAAATGAAATTCAGTTTTTAAAATGTTCCAGTTAAGGTTATGAATTATGGAATGATCTCCCCAACGAGGCCCGCCTGGCACCATTATTTTTCTATCCTTTCGGCTCCAGGTCAAGATTTTTCTCTTTTCCCAGGCATTTGGCAATATGTTATGAGCTTAACCGATCCCGATCTGTTTTTAGGTTTGGCTGACAGCTTATAGTTGTTTTTAGATGTATGTTCTTGTGTATACTGTATGTTTTTATGCTTTTAAATGTTGCATAGCATTTTTAATTGTTTTAATCTTATGTAAACTGCCCAGAAAGCTTAATATTTATATATTGCCTTATTTGCTAAAAAGCCATTAACGCAGTGAACAACAATTTAAAATAATAAAACATTAACACGATAAAAAGAATATTAAAAACCATAACTAATTAAAATATGGGCAGAGCATTCCTATGGCCCCTAGACATTGTCTGAAGGGCTACAGATACTGGGCATTTTTACTTCTCGAGCAGTAGAGAGAGCTATGAGATGAAAATCCCCACTCCAAGGCAGCTCTTCTTCTGAGGTTGGTGTCGTGATGACCTCAGAAGAGGATGAGGAAAGGAGCCAGTGAGCAGGGAGGGGAGGGAGGACAAGAGGCCAGGATCTGCAGGTTCCCAAAACCTCTTAAGCCCTGGCCCAGCGTGAGTCCACTAGAATTAAAAGGACAGGGAGGCAAAAACTGCCTCCATCATTCCTCCCACCCTGCTGATAGCAGCCAGGCAAGGCATTAGATTCTTTGATGCCCTGAGATTTAAGGCTGCTGTCTAGTGGGTAGAATTGTGCCCTAAAATAACCAAATAATTTAAAAGGCTAAATTTGTCCTCTTCACACCCTTCCTAAAGGCCAATTGTAGTTCTTGAGGGAGTTTGGGAGTAACACTAGGCTGACTATATGAAAAGGAGGACAGGGCTCATGTAACTTGAAAAATTGTAGAGAAAAGGGAATTTCAGGAAGTGTCGTTTGTATGCAATTAGTTCCTGATGAAATCCCCTCTTCATCACAACAGTTAAAGTTGCAGGGGCCCTGCCTTCTTTTGTATATGGTCACTCTAGTATAGTGCCTGCACCTTTAACTGTTGTGATGAAGAGGGAATTTCACCAGGAATTAATTGCATACAAATGACTCTGGCTGAAATTCCCTTTTCTCTACAAATGTTAAAGTTACAGGAGCCCTGTCCTCCTTTTCAGATGGTCAGCCTAAGCAACCCAAGAGAGAGCCCTTTCATGCATGCCTGACAAATGGGCCTTTGCGGGAAATGGTGCCTCCACGAGGGCCTCTCCTGCAGATCTTCAGAACTGGGCAGGGTCATAACTAGACATTCCCATTTTGACTATGACATTTTAAACTCAAAATGTGAAACTGGAATACTTTAGGCTTGTTGACATCTCTTTCAAATATAAATTTTCATAAACTGTCAGCTGTCAAATACGAATTACTTTGATTGATTGATTGATTGATTGGTTGGTTGGTTGATTGAAAAGGAGCATAAGGCAGTTTACAGTTTTAAAATCTGTTCTGCCCACGTTACAAAACCCAGAAGCAAGTTCTCTCAGGCTGATTGTTGGTCTGTTCAGGAGCTGATGGTAAGAGCTCCCTACCCTGGGCCTCTCCTCTCCTCTTCCATTTCATGTTATCTATCAAATACTTTAAAAAAAAAAAAGACCAATTAATTCCAGCCATTAAATACTATCTAATGCCAAATAATATTGCATATGAACCATCAAACTGTCATATGTATTATACTGTGGGTCCTTTGGAAGTTTATTTGGATTCCTTAAGGAGAACAGCAGAAAGACAGCTAGCCTACAACCTGAGTTCTTCTACAGTGGGCCTGTTCAGATGATACTTCAGGCTCTGTGGTTAGTGAAACTGTGGTTCTCTGGGGTTAGCACTAACCACAAGCCATTCTGTCACACACAACACTTTAAGCCACGGATAGAGCCACTAACCCTGTTGCAGACGGTCCGACTGTGATTAGTGAGTGAGCAGGGCTTAGCAAAGTGCATCATACATGACACCTTAAACCCTGCTTCTTAACCAAAAGCCTTAACCAACAGGGTTTAAGATGTCTTCTGAGCAGGCCCAATGTGTGTGTTCTAAGGAATACTGGATGGCAGTATTTAAGACTTATTCTCAGTTCACAGCGAGTGATGAGGAAGCCTGACAATAGCTGGCGTGAACAGCAGTCTACAGCATGCCTGAGAATCATCTGCTATGCCCATAGGAAGACAGGAGCCCTATTCACATATTACTTGCATGAATAGGGTAAGTGTGGTGAAAGGAGCCATGTGGCTATGAATTTATCTCTGCCTCCAAAATCACACTGCTCCTCCTCCCCTGCTGTGTTCTGAAATGGGGAGCCTCCTGTACTTGTGGAGCTTACAGCCACCCTTCTGAAGGTTTAAATAGTAGGCCTGTGCATCGCTTCGAATCCGAATCCCGAATCCGAGGTGAGGCGAGGTGATTCAAAAGACCCAGAAACAGATCCGAAGTGAGTCGGGACAGGTTTGAATCAATCTAAAGTGAATCGGTTCGGTCCAAATCGATTCGGATCGATTCGGAAATTCGGATCTGCTTTTAAGTGCAGACAGCTTGCCTTTCTCTATTTTTCCCCCTGCTTCTCTTGAAAGAAACAAAAAATATATAAAGTGTGGTTGTTCAACTTCCCTTGCCCCTCCTTCTTCCCCCTTCCTCCAGTTTTAGTCCTCAATCCTTCTTCCTTCTTCTCTGCTTGTCCTTAGTCTCTCTCTCTCTCTCTCTCTCTCTCTCTGTTGGTGGACTGTAGCCTGTTACACGATCACTGTGTGTGGGCGAAGCAGCATGTGTAAGCAGCACAGAATGATGATGATGATGATGATGATGATGATGATGATGATGATGATGAAACATAGGGACACAACCTCTGCCCCTACTGGGATACCCCACCCTCAAGCCCTTGGGGGAGTGATAGTCACACACACCTTTCCTCTCCCCCTTTCTTACTTTGGCAGGTGTTTTGTCTTTATTTAAGTCAGGCAGGCTCTTTTACATTTATTGTTGTTATTATTATTATAGCCTCTTTGATGATGTTGTTGATGATGATGATGATGATTTATTGGCTGTGCTTACCCTGAAATAAATTAACTCTGAAGGACCCTGAAAGGATCCTCCTCCTAGCATGCTATATTAAGGGGCATCTCTCACTATCTATATTTTGAACCACTGTGCCGCCTCGCAAGGTTGGTGTGTGCGTTTCTTGATTTGACTCAGGGCATGAGTTATGCATTGCATGTGACGTCAGCTGCATTTTGAACATGCTACTGCCATCAGGAGTGAATCCTCTTCTACAACTTGATCAGAAGAATCAGCAGGCTTTATTATTATTATTATTATTATTATTATTATTATTATTACTATTGGCTGTGCTTACACTGGAGTAAGTCAACTCTGAAGGACCCAGAAACGATCCTCCTCCTAGTCTTCTATTAAGGGGATGCCAAAGCATCTCTCACTGTCGATGTTTCAGACCACTGTGCTGCCTCGCAGGTTGGTGTGTGTGCTTTCTGTCAGCCTCTCTCTGCCAGCCTGCTGCCTCTTTGCTCTCCTGGTGCCTGGACTGGGTGGATCAACCTCACAAGCCTATGGCATACTTGCTCTCAGTGCTCCATGGCCTTAGCAACCTGCTGCCTCTCCTCCTCTGTACCACCTGGCAGGGTCGGTTTGTTCTGGATTTGTATCAAGAGACAATCCTTGGCCCACTTACTTAGCTTCTTTGATTAAGAGGATGCTTTGCGTCCCTCTTTCCTATTAGAGTCAGGCAGGCTCTATTATTATTATTATTATTATTATTATTATTATGGCTGTGCTTACCATGGAGTAAGATAAGAACCCTGAAAGGATCCTCCTCCTAGCCTCCTACCATTTCTGATTGAGGGGATGCCGAAGCATCTCTCACTGTCTATGTTTCAAACCACTGTGCCCACCCCACAGGGTCGGTTTGTGTGCTTTCTCATGCCCCCATAATTGTGGTGTAGCCAGATCCAGTGGGTGAATCCCACTGATCTATTGCATATTTGTTCTACTCACAACCCCATAGCTGCCTGCCTGCTTACCAGAGCACCTGCCCACTTCTCCAATATTATCAGTCTGGTCCCACCTTGCAGGACTGGTTTGTGTTTCTGGCTTTGAATTGAGACAATCCTTGGCTAACTTACTCATGCCTGCATATCTGCCTGCCTACCTGCCAGAGCGCCTGCACACTTTTCCAATATTATCAGTCTGGTGCTGCCTTGCAGGGCTGGTTTGTGTCTCTGGCTTTGCTTTGATTCAATTTCTGAGGCACATTGCTCCCAGCCAGGTACTGTGTATATTGCAGGCAGCCTACTTTCCCTGTTTCTTGTCTGAATGGGAAGAGCCTGAGGAAGATGTGTCAGCTTCAGAACAGACAAAGAAAACTGAAGTAGGGGAGATTTGCACTTGAAGGGATAGTGTGAGCTTGAATAGACACTTTCAAATTGCTCTTTGCTTTGACTGGCTGCTTTGAGTGGTTTGCCTGAAAAGTCTTATTTTTAGCTGTGGATTACATGAAAACCACTGCACAGATCAGTCTGGAATTTGGCACACAGGAGCACCTCGAGGGCATCTGTAAGGTTTCCAACTTACATGTTTGTCTCATGAAAAATAGAAAGTTATAGCATTTTGCTTTGAGCAGTTTGCCTGAAAAATTGTATTTATAGCAGTGGATTACAGGAAAACCACAGCACAGATCTGTCTGGAATTTGGCACACATGAGCACCTCCAGGGCATCTATAAGGTTTCCACAGTTCATATTTCTATCTTGAAAAATAAAAAAATTATAGCCATTTATTTATTCTAATTCAAGTCTATGGGAAAATGAAAAATCCGAATAAGTTGGACATCCGAATCTTGATTTGGATTCGGATCCGAGGTGAGGCAGACTGGGTCTGAATCGATCTGAAGCGAATCTGGCTGGTTTTAGAAGGTCTGAATCAGGATCCAAAGCAAATCGAGGGGGGGTCCATGCACAGCCCTATTAAATACGTAGATCTGGCCATGTAGATGGTTTTGCTTTTGATTAGAGTTGAAAGGTAGCTTGATTTATTTACAAGCTAAGGCTAAATTCACTATCCACCCACCCTGGTGAAGCATCATATTCTCTTCCTCCCACCTATCCAAATCTGTGATCCCCCCAATCCCTCCTGCACTTTTTTTAAAAAGCACATTTATCTGCTGGGTTGCTGATGTCAGTAACTGAGGCCCTACCCTTTGTGATGCATGTTGGACAGGGGCAGGAGGTGAGACCTTCTCCCTTCCTTCTCATGGGGCTACAGTCCAGGTGGTAAGTGGGGCTTAAATGGAAGATGTGATGGGCTTTAGGGGCTGGGTAGAGGTAAGATGAGAATTTTCTCTGGCTATAGTAAACGTTGAGAACACTCTCCCTTTACTTTCTGTGATGATCAAAAGGGAGTTTTCCCACATTCTGATAATTTTGATTGTTTAGCCAGTGTCATGTGCTGAAACATTTACAATTGATAGTGCAATCCTATCCTACTAAAAAGTAAGTCCAGTGAGTTCAATGGGGCTTACTCCTAGCCAAGTGTGTATAAAATTGCAGCCTTAATGGCTTTGCAGCAGATAGCTTCCTCAGCAGTTTTGCAGTGTAATTAGGGAAAAGTTGGTTTCCTTGGCCCAGAACCTTGGGTTTGGGACCGGGACTGCAAACAAGAGCAAGAGCAAGAGAGTTCCTGGCAAGAGAAGCATTGTTTCAAGGATGAAAGTAAGAAAAAAAAAAACCCCATTTCCCCAGTCTTCCTCTCCCTTCTCTCCTGTTCTTTATAGACATTATAAATATCAATTATGTAAATATCACATATTCTTGCTCTTCGACTTTGGAATCCTGTACCTTTAAAATGGGGGGGGGGAGCTTCTTATGAAAAGCCTGTTAGTTAAATATTGGGTGGGAGGAAATTGTTTAACACTGTTGAGTTGGAGCGCTATCACTGTATTGTGTCACATGCATGTATACATTGCACTTCATCTTTTGCTGTGTAGAACTGTCTTGATCCTGTCAAAATTAAAATGGGTGAAGCAATAGTTTGAATTGAATCAGGGCTTCGTTATTTCAGCTTAGTCTACTCAAAGGAATATGGGTTTGGTCAGTGGTGGTTCATGCAATAACAGTGTGATATGGGGTGCATCATATATACAGGAGCACATGTCTGCACTATGCCAATCCATTTGGGATAACTAACTCCCTGGTTCCCCAGTTGCACATCATCCTTTTACCACCTTTGAACCACCCTGATTGTGAATATAGTACAGTGTACCAAGACTAAATAACTCAAATTAAATGATCCTGAGTGCACACCATATATGTGAAGATATATGTTACACAATCTATACTGAGCTGCTGGAGCAAGTACAAAAAATCACCAACCCAAAATGTGAGCCACGTCCCTGTGTGGGGGGAACACAACTTGCAGCAAGAAGGCAAATATGATGCAGGACAGAATGCAGCCAGGCAGGGATTCATTCAATGCCTGAATCTCTGGGGAAAGAGCAAGGGGTGTCTTGTCAAGAGATTGCTACACCAATATGTTTTTCAAATAGAGCATGTCTCCCAAATTAATGCCCAGGATTGAATGCACATATCACCTGTTTTGCAGCAGGTGACATATCATGTGCAACGTATTTGTTGCTCCCTAAATTAGTGCAATTCCATCGTGATCCAGTTTATGGGATAACTGGGGAAAGTAGGATGTGTGACGCAATATAGTTGCATATGCCAGTTGTGGGAATTCTCTGGGAAATATCTCTGGTTGCACAATTACAAGCAAGAGGCTTGAATGCATCCCGTCCTACACTGTTTGCCTATCTGCCTGGTTGGTCTTAAGCAGTATTTGCACTGAGCATAAATTTCCTGAATATCAGTGCATGAAGGAATAAGCCTTTCTGCAAAGCACCAGATACCTCGATGGTACAACTACAAAATAATAATGCTACAGCATTTATATAGCACTTTCCATGACATGTTCAAAGTGCTTTATATACTTATCACAAAAGTCCATAAGTGGGGTGACCATATGGAAAGGAGGACAGGGCTCCTGTATCTTTCAGTTGTGTTGAAAAAGGGAATTTCAGCAGGTGTCATTTGTATGCATGCAGCACCTGGTGAAATTCCCTCTTCATCACAACAGTTAAAGCTGCAGGAGCCCTGCCCTCTTTTATATCTGGTCACTCTAGTATAACACTTGCAGCTTTAACTGTTGTGATAAAGAGGGAATTTCACCAGGTGCTGCATGCATACAAATGACACCTGCTGAAATTCCCTTTTCTGTACAAGTGTTAAAGTTATAGGAGCTCTGTCCTCCTTTCCCTAGGGTCACCCTGTCCATAAGCAACTCTGGAAGATAGGCTCATGGGACATCAAAAAGTTGGTAGCTGCCACCAGCTTCCTCCTGCTGGGTCACTGATTCAGAAAAACATCTTAAAAAAAAACACCAGTCCCAAGACCCACATCTAGAAGAGATGGAGTCAGAGCTGATGGGTTGTACAGGAGACTGAAAGATGTGAGCTTGTACCACCAATATGTGCAGCAGAGCAACTATGGGGTAAGATGAGGAAGCCAAGGCAAAGTGGAGTGGTGAACCAGGCGAGGAAGCAGGGATGGTGTGAAAAAAGAGGGGCTGGCTGAGCGCATGATGGCTGCTTCTGGCTGTGGTGTGTGTATGTAAACAAGTGCTGAGATTCATGGGAGGAGGGATGACTGAGCTTTCCCAGCCCCCCTTCGACTTCATTGGTTCCCATAATAGCATTGATTTGCATGTCAGGCAAGTGCTGCTATGAAAAGGGGAAAGCCCTCTGAGTGTGGTGGTGTCAGCTTTCGCTGTTGTTCGACAGTGTAAAATTAAATTAATAAAGCCCCCAACACCGGAAAACATAACAGGAAATTAATGGCTTTTACTGTCGTTTTGATGCAGTCATTTGCAACCCGGCTTTCCGCACCAAAGGCTTCATAAATGCAAGCAGTTTCTTTAAACAAGCATAGTTAGGAACTGCATGCAAGGTAATTTTTTATTTTTTATTTTTTGCCTTGCCTGTATCCTTTGAGCTAACACAATTCTGTTTTAGTACAGGATGGATGCGGCAAGAGGCTGTCCTTCTGAGACAGAGGAGGTCAGGGAGCCAGGCAGGATTTTAAAGCTTATATGGGGATTGATCCGGAGGAGGTGGGGTAATGCCTCTTCATCTCAACAGTTTGGTGGACATTTAGGGGGTGAACCTGTTCAGGTGAGAATAGAGTAAAACACTGCCCCTAATTACCCTCTCCGGATGCAGCTTGTTGTGACATCCAAACAAGGCAAGTATGGATGGCTGGGGTGGTTGAACTACCCAGCAACCCTAGAACAGTCCATGGGTACTGGGCAGTTTGTTAATCACCCCAGCTAGCCACCGTCAGCAAATTCAGATGTCATGACAAGCCGCGCCTGCTGAGGGTAAGTAGCTTGGGTGGCTTGCAACTAGCACGTGCAGAGGTGGTTAACAAGCCACTGTGTCTTATTAACCACCCTTGTCCCATGTGAACCCAATCAGTGGCACTTATTAAGGATTAAACATCAATACGATTGCATTGTTTGCCTCTGATCAAAACTTACCAGTGGAATGGGAGAGGGTTTACATCCTCATTTATGAAATATCTGGTATACATAACCTTAGCAACACAACAGGTCCAGAGTACATATTGTATTCATTTTTACAATCTAGCCTTTTAAAAGGGCTCATTGTTCTTGGCATAATCATCATTACTATTACATTGGGTTTTCATTTCCAAAGTGGGTTTTACATTGTTTCAGAAATCCGAAGCTTCAGAAATCCAAAGATTGTTACTCTTCAGTGATTATCATTGGAAATCAACAAATGGCTATAACTTTTTTAGTTTTTGACAGAATTGGATATTTGCAGGGAAGGAAGTGCTTCAGAGGGGATGAAGCCTGCCATATTTCAAACAAATGTGGGGAGGGAGGTTGCTAGCCGTCTTTAAATTTTGACTTTTTTTTTTTTTAGAAAGGGAAGTGCTGATAACTTTTTTTTTCTTGACATAGTTGCCCCTTCTGAGGGATGAAGCCGCCTAGGTTCAGGGGCTTGTGTAAGAGCAACCTTTTCAGTTGGGTGGTTTCCAGAAACAGATTCACCTACCACTCCCACCTGTTTTTTTGCTGAAGGTGAGCAGGGGTGGGAAGGAACTGTAGGAGAGCAACATACATCATAGAGGTGACCTAGGGAAGGCCAACTCAGGGCTTTTTATGCTGGATGCCGTTAAAGTTGATTTGAGGAGGGAAGTAAGAAGGAATCCACTTCCCACCCCTTTAGTTTTTGTGGGCAATTTAAACATAGGTTTTAGAGGTGCCCGGGCCCCCAAGTAAGAAACCTACAAAATTTCAGGAAAGGGGCAGAGACTGGTGAATTACAATAAATTAAAACGATTTTAGGGTTTTGTTTTGTGTTATGTCCAACTGATAGCATTAAATTCACAGAAACCTAAAGTGCTTCATCCTTGACAGGATGGATGGATGACACCTTACTGAAACAATATATGAAAGTGTACATTTACGAGCAGGCAGCAGTGGATACAGGCGTCTCCCAGTTAGTGCTAGCACTCCAAGTAAAGCCATTCTGGAAGCTATTATACGCTGCTACCACAGACATTCGATTATAAAATGCAGTGAACAGGACCCAACTTGGAGAAGTGCCTTTTTCATGCCTCCCCAAAACAGTGAGATTGGGAGTGAAATGGGGCAGCATGGTAAAATGAATCCCTGGTTGTAAGCTGGTGCTGTCAGTCACAAAACTGCACTGCAATGCCCTCCTCTCCCTCCCCTTCCCCAGACTCTAGTACTTTCCTTACGTGGAGAGCTGGGAGGGTGGAGTTTTTTGAGATCATAGGATCATAGAATAGTAGAGTTGGAAGGGGCCTAATAAGGCCATTGGGTCCAACCCCCTGCTCAACGTAGGAATCCCAGCATTATTCTCCCAGCATTTTAACAGCTAAATTAACTCAATTTTAACCCTTGCAGTTTTAAATTTGTATTTTAATCTGTATTAATCTCTGCTGCTTGGTTTTATTCTGGTTGTGTTTTTATATTGTATGTTATTTTGTGGTTTTAGATTGTGGTTTGGTTCTATTTCTTAAAATGATTTCATGGTTTTAATTTTTGTGACCCGCCCAGAGAGCTTTGGCTATAGGGCAGTATAAAAATGCAATAAATAAATAAGTAAATTAAAGCATCCATGACCGATGGTTGTCCAGCTGCCTCTTGAATGCCTTTAGTGTAGGAGAGCCCACAACCTCCCTAGGTAATTGGTTCCATTGTTGTACTGCTCTAACAGTCAGGAATTTTTCCTGATGTCCAGCCGGAATCTGGCTTCCTGTAACTTGAGCCCATTATTCTGTGTCCTGCATTCTGAGATGATCGAGAAGAGATCCTGGCCCTCCTCCATGTGACAACCTTTCAAGTATTTGAAGAGTGCTATTATGTCTCCCCTCAATCTTCTCTTCTTGAGGCTAAACATGCCCAGTTCTATAAGTCCCTCCTCATAGGGCTTTGTTTCCAGACCCCTGATCATCCTTGTTGCCCTCCTCAGAACACCCTCCAGCTTGTCTGCATCCTTCTTGAAGTGTGGTGCCCAGAACTGGACGCAATACTCAAGATGGGACCTAACCAGTGCCGAATAGAGGGGAACCAGTACCTCGCACGATTTGGAAGCTATACTTCTATTAATGCAGCCGAAAATAGCATTTACTTTTTTTGCAGCCACATCACACTGTTGGCTCATATTCAGCTTGTGATCTACAACCATTCCAAGATCCTTCTCGCTTGTAGTATTGCTGAGCATCCCCCCCATCTTGTAACAGTGCATTTGGTTTCTTTTTCCTAGGTATAGAATCTGGCATTTATCCCTATTGAATTTCATTCTGTTGTTTTCAGCCCAGCTCTCCAGCCTATCAAGATCACTTTGGAGTTTGTTTCTGTCTTCTAGGGTATTAGCGATCCCACCGAATTTTGTGTCGTCTGCAAATTTGATAAGCATTCCCTGCACCTCCTCATCCAAATCATTAATTAAAATGTTGAAGAGCACTGGGCCAGGACTGAGCCCTGCGGTACCCCATTCGTTACCTCCCCCGGTGTCAGAAAGTACCATTAATAAGCACTCTTTGAGTCCGATTCTGTAGCCAACTGTGGATCCACCTAATAGTTGTTCCATCTAGCCCACGTTTAGCTAGCTTGCTGATCAGAATGTCATGTGGTACATTGTCAAAGGCTTCGCTGAAGTCATGATATATTATGTCCTCAGCATTCCCACAGTCCACAAGGGAGGTTAGCCAATCAAAGAATGAGATCAGATTAGTCTGACAGGATTTGTTCTTGACCAATCCCTGCTGGCTTCTAGTAATCACTGGTTTGTTTTCAAGGTGCTTACAGATTGATTTCTTTATAATCTGTTCCAAATTTCCCCCAGGGTTTGATGTCAGACTAACTGGTCTGTAGTTCCCAGGTTCCTCCTTTTTCCCCTTTTTGAAAATAGGGACAACATTAGCCCTCCTCCAGTCGTCCAGCATTTCACCCATCTTCTATGATTTCTCAAAGATAATAGAAAGTGGTTCTGAGAGTTCTTCTGCCAGCTCCTTTATTACTCTAGGATGCAGTTGATCGGGCCCTGGAGATTTGGACTTGTTCTAAGAAATTAGGTGTTCCTTGATCATTTCTTGATCAATCTCAAACTACAATCCTGCCCGACAGCTTGTACTTCACTTTTTTGCCAGGGGGGGTCATACACCCGCTTTTGGGAGAAGACTGAGACGAAGTAGGAATTGAGCACTTCGACCTTTTCTTTGTCATCTGTTATCAATTTGCCATCCTCGTTAAGCAGTTGAACCATCATTTCTTTCCTCTGTCTTTTACTATTCACGTATCTGAAGAAAGCCTTTTTATTGCTTTTAGCATCCCTCGCTAGCCTCAGCTCCTTCTCAGCTTTAGCCTTCCTGACACCATTCTGGCACTTCTGTACTACCAGTCTGTACTCTTCTTCTGTAGTCTGGCCTTCCTTCCATGTCCTATATGTGTCCTTTTTCATTTTCAGCTCATCTCTAAGCTTTTTGTGGAGCCACATTGGTTCGTTCTGTTGCCTTCTATCTTTTTTCTTTGTTGGAATTGTTTGTAATTGTGCCTTTAAAATTTCCTTTTTAAAAAAACTCCCACCTATCTTGGACTCCTTTTCTCATCAGGGTCACTTGCCATGGGACCTTACTTATCATAGTTCTGAGTTTTTTAAAACCGGCTTTCCTGAAATCCAGAGTACGCATATGGCCAGACTTCAATTTTTGCTTCCTCTAAAATCTAGAACTCAAGTATGACATTGTCACTTTTCCCCAGAGTTCCCGTAACTGCAACTTTATTCACGAAGTCATCTCTTTATTCCTTTGGATTGCTGATGAAGTTTTGAGAAGACCCAAATGCATTTCAGAGTGATTCAGAGGACCTTAACTTCATTTTGGATGAATCCAGAATCTGTTTGAATCTGCTTGATCTGTCTCAGGATTTGTGATTCATCCAACTTCGATGCATTTGCATCCCTGATTTAGGGCCCTTACTCCAATATAGTCTTGAAAATCATATGCTGAAAGCAAAAGCCCTCAGGAAGGCACAAACTGTTGTCGCTGGGTCCTAAGAAGAGAGAAAAATCCATTTTCTATTTGCTCCTAGTTGATTGGACCAAATGTTAGATCCATTCTGCCCCCACCCACCCATTCCTTAAAGCACATTTTGGACCACTGTGTCAATGCTCCTTCCCTCTTCCATTGATCTGTTTGTCTCCTGACTAAAGATAGCAAGCACCACTACATGAACTGCCGTGCTGAGTCAATATAAGCAACAGAATGAGGTAGTACAATGGACTATACTACTTCAGACTACAAGTGGGGGATACCACTTTTGAATGCTCCCCTGCACAAACAGCTTCTGGCATTGAGAAAGCCAGCATTTCAGGGCCTTGTCCAGTACTTTACCTGCTATTCTGGTTTACTATTTGCAATTCATTTTTAACATAGGGATATTTTAAACTGAGCCTTGTGGTAAGCAAGATCTCAGCCTTGCCCTCTTTGCCATGCTCCTATATGTTCAACCTACGGATGGACAAATCTGTTTCTATTTCTATAACTTTCAAACTTTCTGAACCACAAGTTTGTTGTGTTCCGTTTCTGCATCAATTTGTGATTTTTTTTTTGTTAAGAAGTCCACACAAAAATTCAAACACATTTTTGCACACATTTCTCCCAACATACATACATTATGTTCATTTCTCCTAATGTATACATTCCTCCTGATTAGGAGAAGTGTGTACAAAACTGCATATATTTTTGCGTATATCTTTGTACATTTTACCAAATGTACACAATTTTGAATGTATTTTCCCTAGAGTATGCATTTTGTGCACAATTCCCTCTAATGTGCACATTTTTAAAACTGGAAAACTGCATTGCAAAATTCAGAGAAGTATAAAAAACTGAAGGAGAATTGTGAACTGAAGAATTGTGTTCCAGGTCACTTATTAGTGATATCGTTCCAGCTGGCAAAGAAGCTGAATATGGGAAAAGTCACTCCTGACCATCACTGTACAGCTGTACATCAAAGGACAATGCTGGGCCCCAGGAACACCTCCATACTGCATGTGTGGCCCTCCAGGAGAGTGCAACCCCATCAAGTACAGATTGATCACCGGAGAACCCAGTGGATTAAGTTTTGTTTGTTTGCCCCATCCCAGTCAAGTCCGATTCCAAACTCCAGTTCGGGATATCCACTTGTTTTCCTCTTGTACTAAGATGAGTGTTCCACATGTGCATTGCACATGTATCTCTCTGCAGGGGTGACACTTGAGTTACTTTTTCAGCCATTGCAGTGGGAGCATGTCAGTTGTGTTTTCTCTTCCACCGCTTCTACATAACTGCCTAAAGTTGTCCTTTGCACCTACTTGCCACTCTTACCACCTCTGTCCCCACCTTCCAGGCTCTCTTTCACTTTCCCAAGGAGTCAAGTAAGCCTGCATTTATTGTTTGTTTGTTTGTTTGCAATGTAAATTATATTGCCACAGATTTGTTTGTTGTCCTTCCTTACAGGGAAGGACAACAAACAAATTTGTTTTTGGATATTTTTTAAGATACCCCCTCCCCCCCCCAATATTTCTACATATTATCTGTCCCACTTGGTACCCTTCTAAACATCCTTTCGCAATAACTTTGATTTCTAGTTCTTGGCAAGCCAAATCATAGTGATGAGGATTGGGTTGCTCCAGGGTCTGTCACAGAACTCGTAATTCCTTTGCAGCAATTAGCCATTTATTGTCTCATATTCCAGTTCTCCAAATCCAGGCAACGTGATTTGCATATTATGCACATTGAGTTGTCTACCAGTTCCTTTGGGCCTCCCCCTGGCAACTACTTCAGAAAGTTGAAGATCTGAGAAAGCATTGTTTTACCTGACTATTTACGCATATGCTGTGATTTGTTCATATTTTCTTCTCATATGCAACAGCAAAGCCAGCTAGAGGGAGATGTAGGAAACTTCTGTGTCCTATGCTATCTGGTTCTCTTGATCTAGTAGTGCGTGGATGGGCATCAGTTCAATTAACAAGAAACTAGTTCCAAGTCTTGAATCAAGCTGTTGGATACTTAAAAAGAAGACACATCCTCCCTTAGCTTATAGAGCTTATCCTGTGTTAGAAGAAAATGGAAATCCCTCAAAGTCAGCTGAAGTACAATTTAGGGTACGGCCCCTGTATATATAATTGAGAGCACATGTTGACTTCAATAAAACTTATTTGAAATTGCAATGATGTGTGAATAGGTACATATATATATATATATATATATATATATGATGTTCAAACCTACCAAACAACCAACTAACACATCAGTAATATCAACACTATAATATAAATCCCTAACCTTCCCTCCTCCCCTCACCCTGCTTGGTTTTTTCCTCTTCTCTGTCCTTTCTTTTGCTTTTGCTTCCATGAGTCCCAAAGCTTTTTATATGCTTCAACCACAGTTTTCCTATTCAGCTCTTTTTTCATAGACTCTACATACGCTTGAGTGGGAATAGGCTTGTATCTCACTGCTGCCTTTAATTCACTAGGTGGCCACAGACAAGCTACTAAATCCTGCCATCATCCACCCTATACCTACAATAATAATGTTTATAGTGGTGCACCTTATAGGACTGTTGTAGGGATCATTGAGGTAATATGTAAATGAAAACGCTAAGTAGTTAATTGGGTAAGGTTTAAGCACCCTTCCCACAAAACACACTACTTTCCTATTCCAGATTGCTCTTTCCAATGTTGCTTTTCAGCAAACAAATATGTCATTATGCTTCTAAACACACTTTTGCATGGAATGTGTAACTGAACTATGTAAGACACTTATATAATGTAAGAACTCTTGAGCCTAGTAAAGTAACCCTCACCTCATTTGCATTTCCTGTAGCATCATTTATACTCTGTCTTTCCTCTTCTTATGCATGAACATTTCTTAATACGTTTCTTGCTGTATGTAGTTGTTGCATTTAGCAAGCCTAAAGTTATTTCTGTTTCTCCTTAACTCAAGTTCTCAGGAGAGCAAAAGCAAAGCTCTGATTCATAGGGAAGGGGATTCAGAAAGTGTACATTGTCTTCTTATATTAATAGACATGTACCAAACATTGTCCAGCTTTTGTGTTCACTTTGGGTGCCATGTTCCAGTCATGACAATGAGGCTAAATTTCTCGATGTCTTAAACGACTGTGCCCTAGAACCCTTGGTCATAGAACCGACCAGAGGGGAGGCAACCCTGGACTTCATCCTAAGTGGCATTGCCCAGGGCCTAGTATGAGTTGTAAATGTTGTTGAATGAATTGATAACAGTGGCCACAGTGCTATCAGATTAAATTTATATTTAAGTGGGAAACTGCCCAGGAAGTCCAACACAGTCACATTTGACTACAAAAAGAGCAAACTTCTCTAAAATGAGGAAACTGGTAAAAAGGAAGTTGAAAGGAGGAGTCAAGAGGATTAAATCCCTTCAAAATGCATGGAGCTTACTCAAATGCACAATAACAGAAGCTCAGCTAAAATGTATTCCACAGGTTAGGAAAGGTAGCACCAAATCCAAGAGGCCACAAGCACGGTTAACAAGCAATGTCAAGGAAGCTATTGTAGCAAAGAGAGCTTCCTTCAGAAAATGGAAGACTTGCCCAAGTGAGGAAAATAAAAGGGAGCATAAGCTTGCACAAAGCAATGCAAGCAGACAATAAGAGATGCAAAAAAGCATTCTGAAGATCATATCGCTAACAATATCAAGGCCAACAATAAAGAATTCTTTAAATTCTTTAAATGTATCTGAAGCAGGAAACCAGCTAGGGAAGCAGCTGGACCACTGGATGGCAATGGAGTGAAGGGAGATTGCATAGAAGCTGAATGAATTCTGTGCATCGGTGTTAACTGCAGAGAACTTCGGCTATGGGGCAGTATAAAAATGCAATAAATAAATAAAATATAATAAAATAAATAAATAAATAAGATATAGGAGAGATACCTGTGCCTGAACCGATGTTTTTGGGAAGGAAGTCTGAGGAACGGAGACAAATAGTGGTGACAAAAGATGAAGTTCCCAACCTTATTGACAAATTAGAAGCAAATAAATCGCCGTCCCAGATGGTATCCATACTAGAGTTCTCAAAGAACTCAAATATGAAATTGCTGATCTTCTAACCAAAATATGCTGCATGTCCCTAAGCTCAGCCTCTGTGCCAGAGGACAGGAGGATGGCCAATATAAACCAATTTTAAAAAAGGGGGGGATCCAGGAAATTACAAGTCAGTTAATTTAACGTCTGTTCCAAGTAAATTGATTGAAAGCATTATTAACGACAAAATTAGTAAGCATCTCACTAATGTTTTAGAGTTCTTTGAGAATGTCAGTAGACGTGTAGACAAGGGAGATGTGGTGAACATTGTTTACTTGGACTTCCCAAAGGCTTTTGATAAAGTCCCACACCAAAGACTCCTGAGCAAACCGAGCACTCATGGAATAAGGTGAGAGGTCCTCTTATGGATCAGCAACTGGTTAAAGAACAGAAAGCAGAGAATAATAATAATAATAATAATAATAATAATAATAATAATAATGTTTAACCCGCCTCTCCCTCCGGATCAAGCAATATAAAACACAAAAATCACAACAGTTAAACATTTTAAAAAACAAGAAAAAATACATCATTAAAAATGAATGGTAAATTCTCTTACTGGAGGGAAGTAAACAGGGATCTATATTGGGACCAATTCTTTTCAACTTGTTCATAAATGATCTGGAATTAGGAGTGAGCAGTGAAGTAGCCAAGTTTGCCAATGGCACCAAATTATTTAAGGTAGTTAAAACAAAAAGGGATTGTGAGGAACTCCAAAAAGATCTCTCCAAGCTGGGAAAGTGGACATCCAAATGGCAGATGCGGTTCAATGTAAGTAAGTGTAAAGTGATGCATGCTGGGACAAAAAAAACCCAACTTCATGTATAACTTGATGGGATCTGAGCTGGCAGTGATCAACCAAGAAAGATCTTGGGGTTATGGTGGACAGCTCGATGAAAATGTTGACCCAGTGTGCGTCTGCTGTAAAGAAGACAAACTCCATGTTAGGCATTATTAGAAAAGGAATTGAGAATAAAACTGCTAGTATCATACTGCCTTTATACAAATCTATGATGTGACCAGACTTAGAATACTGTGTACAATTTTGGTCACCACACCAAAAAAAAGATATTGTAGAGCTGGAAAAAGTGCAGAAAGGGGCAACTAAAATTATCAAGGGACTGGAGTAGCTTTCCTATGAGGGAAGGTTACCACAGCTGGGATTGTTCAGCATGAAAAAAGGAGGCTAAGGGGAGACATGATAGAGGTGCACAAAATTATGTATGGTGTGGAGAATGTGGATAGGGAGACATTTTTCTCCCACAATACTAGAACCTGGGGTCATCCCATGAAGCTGATCGGTGGGAGATTTGGGACAGATAAAAGGAAGAACTTCTTCACACAGCGCATAGTTAAACTCTGGAATTCACTACCACAAGATGTGATGATGGCCACTAATTTGGATGGCTTTAAAAGGGGGGTTGGATAAATTCCTGGAGGAGAAGGCTATCAATGCTGGGCAACATGTCTGGGAGGGTGCTGTTCCACCATCTCCTGCTTGTGGTTCCCTGGTCGACAGCTGGTTGGGGACTGTGTGAACAAAGTGCTGAACTAGATGGACCCTTGGTCTGATCCAGCAGGGCTCTTCTTATATTCCAGGTTAGTAGCACAGCTGCGCATAGAAAACAATAAGGAATTTAGTTTTAGTTCACCTGTGAATGGGCAGCAGCATGTCCCCTTGCCCCAAACAAAAGGAAGCAGCAAATGCAAGCATTAAACATAGAATTGTGCAATCAGTCTGCATGCAGATCAATGGAGCACAATACTTCTGTATGCAGTTGAGTGCTGGATTTAGTGTGGGACAGGCCTGAGGGGACAACTGAAGTGGATTGACCTTTGCAGCAACTTGAGAGATGTTTTGAATGGGAGATTATTGGCTGAAAATCCAAACAAGTCTCAGCCCCATTTCTAAACTGCAGTATTTTTTTGTATTTTTTTATTTCATTTCATTTCTATACCACCCAATGGCTGAAGCTCTCTTCAGCTTTTGGACGGTATTAACAGTGGACAACATTACAAAGCAGTGAGAAGGCACCAGCCTATAATATATGGATAATGGATCATATGGGCATTTGAAGGACAAGTTTTAAATGTTTAATAACTTTTTAAAGAGCGAAATTAAACCTGAATCTTTGTCTTTGCTGTGACCTTTTGTTTATGGGGGGAATGGCCGTGCAGCTGCCCATTCACAGGTACGCTAAAGTCCTTGATGTTTCCATTGTTTTCTATGTGCAGCTCTCACTTCTGGCCAGGGGAGAGAGAAAAAAGGTTCAAAAGGATGCAAGAAGTTCCATCTTCAGACAATTGAATCTGCATGAGTACCTGCAGGACCTCCCTCCTAGTTTGAACAATGGGAGGTGGGAGCAAGCTTGTTTCTCACTCAGTGATTGGGCGAAGTGCCTATACATGTTGACTTGCAGTTTTGGTTCTATAAAGGGTAGAGAGTTGCTTTTTAAATAAATGAAAGCTGGTCAATGGCCCAAACAGGCACAGGTTTGCATGGCTAGAATCTGGGGGAACCCAGCCAACCGGGCCAACTGACATGGGAGCCCTACCTATAAGGTACATTGAGAAACTTCTATTTTTGTGTCTCCAGGCAGACCGCAAGAACAAGGGTTTATATACAGCTGTAGTTGTGCCCCATGTCATACATCAGTTTCAGAGTGCTCTGAGCTAAGGGAGCTGTAGGAAAATTGTGCTTCACCACTTTGTGGTACTGCTGCTTAGTGCAAATATTTCTTACAGCTGCGGTTGGTCTAACCCAGTGGGAAGCCTACCCCAAAGTTTTTGGGGGGCTGTCACATAGAAAATTGGAAAAAGGGTCTCCTGTTTTCCGTTCCTTCCTCCACTCCTTGCTGCTTGAGCAGGGGCTCTTAGAATTTGGGCTGCAAGCATCCTTTAGCCTCTTGTCAGGCCCAAGGCATGCTAGCAGTGCAGTGGGAAACCCAGGGCCTGTCTGCACAGGCTGAGGCTAGCTGCTGTGAATGACAAGCGCTGCGTATTGATCGCTTTCTAAACTCGTCCCAGCCGATAGAAGGTAATTAATGACTCCATTTGCCTCAGTACCAGAGAGAACAATTGAGTTTGAAACTGCAACAACTGGCAGTGATGTGAAAGCTCCCCAAGGAGGAGATCTTAGAAAGAAGCTGACTGGCCCTGGTTGCTGTGGGACACAGGGACACATCTAGGGGTGGAGTGTGGGGGTGAGAGGGAATGGGACTGAAGGAGAGCAAAGGTTTGGGATAAAGGGTGCTTCTATCAATCAGACAATTTTAAACAGTAAGGGATGCTTGGGAGCTGTGATATTTGAAATAAGAGGCGTCCCTTATTGCTCTATGAAAAGCAGTTGGTCCTAGCTTAGGGAATCCATTCAAGGTATTTTGTCTTGGTTGAAGACTGCTTCATGTCAGGTCCATTCATGCCTCTCTCCCTTCTAAGCGCCCTGGGCCTTTTCAGCAGCCAACACCAGCTGAATGTGTTTCAATGTAGAACCAGTGCATACTGGCTTGCCAGGGTTGTTGTTTCCTGCCCCTCCAAGCACTCTTTTTCTTCACATACTCCAAAATAGCGTATTGAGGATGAAGGCCATGCTGGGTTACTGTCTAGCAGTCCTGGAACAGAACCAGGCCCGTGGCAATTGCAGGCTCCATCAAGATGAAATGCCTGACATCTTTTGTGCTCTGTTTCAGACAGCAGGGCAGATCAGTTTAACTCACTCACTCTCACTCTCTCTCTCTCTCTCTCTCTCTCTCTCTCTCTCTCTCTCTTGGGCTACAATACTAGAACAGCTGGAAAAGCCAGGCCTGACATGGGCCCCAGCCTTTACAGTTACAGTAGCTCTAAACGCTGGTTCTGGAGAAACTCCCCCGGGTAAGATTTGAAAACCGTCCATTTTAAAACAAGAGATTATTCTTGCCTTATTCTCTGAGACCAGCCTCGTCCCCATACTTCTGGGATATCATAGAGAATAGAATGGCTTTGTGCTAGAGAAGGTAGCGTACGCTATTCAGATTCTGACTGTTTACCATATTTAGGGGCCCTTAAAATTCATAACTCCCAGCTCCACTTTCCTATGCTTCCAGCTGTGACACACAGATGGGTAGCTTGCCTTGAAGCCATAGCTTGTTTCCATACCTCACTGCGTTTCCCCCGTTAGTTGGATCTTTTAAACTGCAGTTCTGTGCATATCTGCTCAGATGCAAGCCCCATTGAGGTCCATGAGATTTATTCCCAGGTCAATGTGTATGGGACTACAGCCTTAGTGTCTCTGGTAGCTCTGTTCATCTCTTTTGCCGTCTCTCTCTGTACAGGGCCTGTCGCAAATGATGTTCCGGGTTTGTGTGCAGTGCAGCAACAACCCCCCAGAACAGAACTATCAGTGGGACATGATTGATCAATTGAATTCCATAGCAGCTGAAAAATGTGGGATTAAGTAGTGTATTATACGCACAATGAGTTGAGGCATGATGTTCATTTCAAGTTCATTTTGCCGGCCCTCTGCCACCAGATCAGGCAATCAATAGGGGCAGCAGATATCATATATCACCTCTCTCCGTACTAGGGAGAGCACCATAATCTCTCGCAAATTTAGAGTGACAGATTTGTCAAGATCTGAAGGGACCTGAATAAATGAAGGGAAAGAGAAGCTTACAGTGGCTTGAGAAAGCTCAGGTTTCAGCGCCTACAAACAAAGTCACAGTGTACACATGCACATTTATACACAGGCATGAATGCACTATGTGGAATGTAGATACAAAGGTGGCTGCTGGGCAGATTGCATTAATTAGATTACAGTTCAGTTTGCACTGCCCAGAACAGAGATGATTTAAGACTCAGGTTTCAAAGCTTTTAGGGACAATATTACAAAGAAAAGGTATGCACGTAAGTTTTACTTATTTATCTCCAGTGCATTTGAGTTGCACAGAACCCTTGGTAGATAGGAAGGGATAAGGTGAAAACCCAGAAAGAAAACTGATGTTGTGATGCAGTCATTGGCCTGGAGTCATTTTTAGGTGCCCAGCATGGTGAATGTCATATATGGATAGTACTTTGATGTAGAGAATACATGTAAATGGTGTGGAGAGCTTCATGTCTTATGGTAATTGCCTATGCACATCCTTTGCTATATATACACTCAGTGTCAGGCAACTAACCTGGCACATGTATGATTATCACATGCAGTTTTGTGTTTAATGCTATCTGGGTAGAAAAATCATCACAAATTCGTCACATTTAGCTGAATGAATCCACAGCAAAATTGGAGATTGAACCTGACTCGTAGCTGCTACATTCAAATTCCATACTCAGTCTATTGGATCCCAACTGTTATATTTTTATCTTGTTTTTTAAATTGAGATCTGAGGATCACAGGGGATGGATGGAGAATTAACTGGGCGAGATGGACCCTTGGTCTGATTCAGCATAACTCTTCTTCTATTCTTAAAACTAGTGTGAATAATTGGCTAGACAGGGCCAAGGGCAGATTAGTTAGTATGTATTAAAGAATTAAGTTTCTCAGCCATTCTCTATTTTGATCCAGTATATTTTGAATCCTCCAGAGACAGACAGAAGATTATTTATTTATTTTTGGTGCAATAGCTTTCTGGCCCATTGGATAAGTAGGCATGGACTTACTAATAAATATATCCTACATGATGGTTATTGTTACCAGCACTCCACCACTTGGTGCTTAGTGTTGGTAACTAGGGAGAGTGAATCCTTGCATAAAGAGCAGGCTTTGTCTTTTACATTTTCCTTTATTGCTACCTGCTGTCCCTCGACAACATTGCTACCTGCTGTCTTTGGACTTCCTTCCAGGTGGACCTAGCCATCCCTTTTTTACATGATCCAGTCCCCACAATATACCCCCGTAAAAATGTTGGGGTCCAGAGATTTTCTCTGCTGATATGTGATCTTGAAGTATTGGATTAACATAATAATTTGGGTAGACATTCTGATTTTCAAAATTACGGACAGTTTTCTTTAGGTTGCTAGTTTTTGTCAACCACAGAAGTTACTATCTTGTGTTTGGTATCAAATTATAGGTTTTCAGGGTCAAGGAGCTCAAAGAACATGCTATTTTAATTGTCAGAGTACTCCTTCCACCATTTTCCAAGATGGTGCTGAAATGTTGTCTCATTTTCTCATTTACTTGACAAATCAACTTACAAATGTGATTTTGGCTTCAAACTATAGGGTTTTTTGGGTCAAGGAGGTCAACATGGCATTAATTTTGATGGAAAGGCTGTCCTTCCACCATTTTTAAAAATGGTGGCCAAACATTTATTGATATACGCAATCATATTTAATAGGTTCTTCTCTTTTCAGGTTTGGTGAAATGAAAAATATGAAACTATGACTGAAAAAGCTGGAACTAGTGTTCTCTTGATAATTTTGATTTCAAGGATAACTCTTCATTATCAGGGACACATGGCACTCATGTGTCCCTGATAACTCTTTCAGAATTGCTGTGATGGAGTAGGGCCTGGCAAGCCAACAATGGCCAGACAACACGTTAAACCATGATGGTTAAGCATTTTGAGCTAAACAATGGGCCTGGTCAGTTGACACTTCAGGCTTTGTGGTTAGTGAAACTGTGGTTCTCTGGGGTTCACATGAACCACAAGCTGTGCTGTCACACACAACACTTTAAGGCATGGATAGAGCCGTTAACCCTGCTGCAAATGGTCTGACTGTGGTTATTGAGTGAGCAGGGTTTAGCAAAACACATCGCACATGACACCTTAAACCCTGCTGCTTAACCAAAAGCCTTAACCAGCAGGGTTTAAGGTATTTTCTGAACAGGCCCATAGTATATAAAGACTTACTAAAACATTAAAAAAATATAGAAATATTAAAGCAGTTTAACATGAGCATTTTTGCAGATATTTTTCAAACATTTATAAAAAATTGTGCATTTGACCACTGTGCTTCGACACAGACATCTCATTGTACCACAGACCTTACAGTTACATACACATAAAAGTTCACTTGGCAGGAAGTTCAAGAACTTATTTGGTCATAGGACATCATTATCATTTTCCCAACCGCAATCACATGTGTCTACTTTTGGATGAACACTCTCTAAGAGGCACATACATCTTCTTACCATGTAAAATGCTCTTGTGATGTGCCCTCTTATAGAGCATGATGTGGGAGGAAGCTCACTGATTAGTACAGATATTTTATACTCACTGAAATGCAGACTGTCAAAAGTGTCACATTTTGATTGAAGTTTCCAGATGTGTACAAGGTACTTCTCCACTTCATCAAAATGGCAGTTATCAGGTGTTTCCCCAAATTTGGCAAGGTATTTTGTTGGTTTGGCACTTAGAGCTCTAACCTTCATCCCAATTTTGCTCATTTCATCATCTCCTGTTAGTATATGAGCCTTTATGACCACTCTTGACATCTGTGGACCTAACTTTTTGAAGAGTTCATGAACTGGAATGGAGCAACAATTCTACCCTGTTCCAAAACATACCCATAACTGAGATATACCTCTGGAAACCCAACTGGACATAAATCAAAGAAGCAAGACGACATCATTCAGTATCATTCAAAAGCACAACAACTCTCTTTGTACCACTGTGAACTGCCCAGTTTACAAGTGGAACAATTCTAAGGTCAGCCTCTTCCAATGTATTCTTTAGTTGTTCAAGAACATAAGTCCCTTCTCTTGTGAACTGAACTGCAGGTTCCAACTCATCATCAATGACTGAACCACTAGATACCAGTGAACATATAGCTTTTCCTGCTTCCTTTTGCATGCTTGTTCATGCTAATTTTTGCAGATTTGTCCCATTTAAGATAGATGACCAGAATTTTTCAAGCTGACAGGTATTGGTGTATTGCTTTCGATTATAGTCAGATCTATTGTACCACTGGTAGATTCTCTTATCCTCCTGCATTCCTTTACTGACAGGTGCAAATAGCTGTTGAAAACAAAATGAAATTCTTGAAGAGAACATACAGATGTTGATCCCTTGACTACATTGTTAACAACTTCTCCAAAATTCTTCATTGCTGACATCTTAACCATTCATATTTGGGACATGGTCACCTACAACAGTGGTTTTCAGTGGTGAATTCAAAATCCTCAGGGGAGAGATGCTTCTCAAGCCATGCTATGAGAATGTGTTTTGCTGGTTTTGTAGGTGCATTACCATCAAATGACGTATTTGTTGACAGTACATCATACTCCATCATTTTCTCTATTGAGTCTCCCCTTTCTTTCATAATCTCCATATCTCTATGTGCTTGATCAATTACTTTCTTAGTTATAAGTTTGGGTGTGGTAGGCTCTGGGATGCTTTTTCTAGCAAAATATGGTAGCTTTACTTTAGAGATTGTGTCTGACAGCTTTTTCTTTTTTTATATAAATCTCTCCTGCCTGAGGTGCTGATACAGGTCTGAACCATGGCTTAAGACATCAAGAATTCGATCCTTTATAATATCATTCACATATTGTTTTGTTACAAAGCTGTGAAGCTGCACTGACTCAGTTACTTCATATGGATTTCTGTGCTGTTGAATGAAATCTAGGAGTCGTGCAACATTTTCATCAAAATGCTTACCTTTTCCCCCAGAAAATCATGATGGGGTATGGTATCACATCAATTGACTAAATCAGAATGGATAAGCTCTCAAAATAAATTGCCTATCATCAAAACCTCGAGGTACACTAACTGCCACTCAGTTTCCTCCAACTTCATATCAGGTGCTACAGCGCTGTGAACAGCTACACTTCACAACAAAATGTCCTTCAATGAATTTCTGGTAAAGAAAGGGGTTCTCATGCTCCAGTTTCTTTACTCTCTCCAGGTACCAACTGCCATACCATAGGTAATTGATGCAGTCAAATTCATGAAAAATGGGAAGCAAAGATTGCACAGTTTCAATATGCAGATTCCAGTTACCATCACAATCATCAACAATCAAGATTTTCACTAGGGAAACTATCTTGAGGAAGACTTCCTAGTTCTTACACAGTTCAGTTTTCTCTCCACACTCTTTAACAAAACTTCAAACTTCGTTCTCAGATATTCAACCTTCCCACTTAGTGCATCAAACATTTTGTGAGCTTTTTTTTGTTTTGGTCTCTTAGGTCAAGTACATTCTGCACCTTGAATGACTTCCACAAACACTGATTTGCACCAAAAAGCATCCCACTGTGTTTGCATTGCCTCTGATATTATTATCATACCTTGGAAAGACCAAACATATAATGAGTTCCATTTGGTACAAACTGAATAGTTTTACTGCCAAAAAATTCTGCTTCAATAAGGGCATCATCCGTGCCACTTCCACAGATATATTTTCCTGCACACCTTAATGCTACTTTTGTCATATGGAACATGCCCATCATGAGATACAGATCAGTGAATTCTTCTGGACTAGATAAAAAAATGTCTGTTACAATATAAAAAAACCCCTTCATCACAGAAAACTGGTAGGACAGGCTGGTCTTAGTTGGACACTAACATTTTGAATTTTTTTTAGAGCTGTATTCACAGTCGCATAATCAGTAAGTGGATGTGGTATAACTGGCAAGAAACCAACCATTGACAATGGAACTGTATCCTTGGAGATTATGGCACAAATTCCACACCATGTAGGAACTTTCTTTTTTTCTTCATTTGACAGACCACACCTAAAAAGCATTATGAAAAATCATTCGTAGATGCTTTTGCAACAACATCATCAGAAGACATGATATCCGTATCATCTGAGACAATGAAGGCCTCTGGAAGACTAGGTTTAATGACTGGACTGTAGTAATTTTTCACCTTCTGTCATAGCAAGTCTGAAACAAGTTTGTAGCTCTGTTTCTCTATGCCTGTTGCTGATATCGGGCCTATTTAGATGATATGCTAAGCCATGGTTAGGCCTCCAACCCTTTTGCAGCGAATGGTTAGTGAGCAAGTTTAAACCATGGTTATGTAGCCCCATGGTTAGGAATGGTTCACACAACACACTAAGCCATAATGGGCCTGTTCAGAAGCCATCTTAACCACAAAGCCTGAAGTGTCATCTGAACGCTCATACTGAGAAAAAAGATAAAAATGTGAACCAAAAGTAGTAGCTGACTAATATACAAAATAAAATATACTCAAATTTCATTCCTTTTTTTAAATTAATGATGTAATAAACCATTATATTTTAGCAAACATCATGAAAAAATGACCATATAAGCTACACATTTTCATTAAATGGCCTATTGTAGAGATAAGTGTTTGGATGCCATTTTTAAAAATGGTGGAAGGACAGCCTTTCCATCAAAATTAATACCATGTTGACCTCCTTGACCCAAAAACCCTATAGTTTAAACCCCAAAATCACATTTGTGTGTTGATTTATCAAGTAAATGAGAAAATGAGACAACATTTCAGTGCCATCTTGGAAAATGGTGGAAGGAGTACTCTGACAATTAAAATAGCATATTCTTTGAACTCCTTGACCCCAAAAACCTATAATTTGATACCAAACACAAGATAGTAACTTCTGTGGTTGATGAAAACTAGAGACCAAAAGGAAATTGTCTGCCATTTTGAAAATAGCGCCTAAAAAAGTTTTGCACAAGAATCAGACTTGTCTACCCAAATTATTGTGTTAATCCAATACCTCAAGATCACATATCAGCAGAGAAAATCTCTGGACCTCAAAATTTTTATGGGGGTATATTGTGGGGCAGGATTAACATTCCGTCCTCCCCTTCCTTCCCCAAACTCCCCCTCTCTGCTTCCATAGTCTCACAGCTGCTCTCTACAGCATGTTGTGTTGATCTTGCCTGAATATGTGTTTGTATATATGTTCTTTACTCAGCTCTCTGGGCCATACCCTCCCCCGCCTTTTTATCTCTTCCTGTCTCCCATAATCACACAGAAGAGGTGGTGCAATAAATGTGAGCTCCTCTGAGTTCATGGGGTTGGGGGTTGGGGGTATGCATTTTAATACATTGATTTTATTCAATGTGCCCTGTCTATTTATATTAGTCCCTGGGGAGAAAGGAAGAGGGTCTGCAGATTTAGACAGAAGCTAGTGACTTTCCAGTGCACATGGCAATCAGTTGTTTCTTCAGGCCTGCACATAGGGGAAGGGACACAGTTGTGGGAGGTTAAGTGGGGGGGGGGGGAATTCCCTGTTGTCACCCTTTCTGTTTTCAGACAGTACGTTCTAGTGAAGTGGCAAGCTTTATGGCAGAGAAGGAAGAATGTCAAACAGACTTTGGGACCTGGAAAGTGATATAAATTATTTCCTCTCACTGTATAGATTACAAAAAATGGTGCTTGTCAAATTAACCTCATCTCCATCTTTCCACTCCCCCTCCCAAATTTATTATTAGAACACCATCCTTTCTCCTCCCCTTGTTTTCCTTCAGGTTAGGAACAGGCTGGACAATGAGACACCTTAGACAGGTACCTGACTTGCCCCAAAACTCCTCTGACGTTTCCATCCCAGAGTCTCTTGATTTTCAGCCTCCTTTCTTTCTTTGCTTTCAAATGCTGCTTCTGTCACCAAAAGCCTAAGATTGGCCATTTTGTGTAGTCTAGGGGGGAAAGTATGTTGCAGTTAGCCCAGAGGTAGCCGGGGTGATGGTATTTCTTCAGTTGTCTGGCGCAGCCACAGTCTGCCTCAGTGTGTTGGTTGTAGGCTTTGTTTGTGGACAGAGCGGGCAAGATGCTATTCATGTGCTTGCTGATCCCTCCGTGCTCACCAGATAATTGCGCCCCCCATTGCTCACTTGGAGAAAGCGAGTGAACAGGCAGTAGCACTGTTGCGAAAACCCACCTGGTCCCACAAGGTCAGTGTACACCCCCACGTCTGGCCATCAAGGGGCCCAGGTGGACCTGCCCAGCACTGGGAGGGACCCGGGCAGAAGTGCTCGCGAGCCTTCAAGACCACTCGGGCACGGGTCCACCCTGACTTCTCCTTTCCCCCACTGCATTCATGGTGACCACCATGGATGCAGGGGGGAGAAATATGCAATTTCCTCAAAGCTGGGGAAATTGTGTATTTTCTACCTCCACTGTAATGAAATTGTGTGTTTCTTCCCCAGTCACCGCCAGTGGGGACCTTAAAAGCCCTGTTGAGGCCCCTATTGGTGGGGGAGAAACACACGATTTCTCCAAGACTGGGAAAATTGCATATTTTCTCCCTCCACTCCAATGGCGGCCACATTGAGAGGGCCTTTGTGGTCCCTATTGGCACAGGAGGGGGATGGCAAAGTGCTTTCCAGGACCTCTGGAAAGTGCACAGTTCTCCCAGCCATGCACTTTCTGGAGGCCCCATAAAGCGTGCTTTGCTGAGGGGTTGGGAGGCTTGTGCAGCCTCCCAAGCACTTGGCAAAGGCTCCTGCGGCCTGACTCATTGAAGTGGGGCTGCGCAAGCAGGGCTCAGCTTGTTTGCAGGATGGGCCCCGGCTGAACTTGCCAAAGCCTAACAGTCAGCAAGAATAAGGAAACTCAGCAGGGCCAAGAGGCTCCAACTATTGACCGTGGACCCACTACCCAAGTGTGGGCCTTGACAGGGGCCTGACTGTGCCCAATCCTGACAGGGGCCTTGTTCTTCCCATTCTGCAGAAGACAGGAAGAGGACTGAGTGTACAAGAATGGCTGTGAGGAAGGCAATCTAGAGTAGCAACACAGCATAAGGGCCACCTATTGTGCCAGAAGAGCCGTTCATCGCTTCCTGCAGGACTAATCCTTGGGACAAAAGTTCCATTCATCCAGAGAACTGTCTCCTTGGGTTCATCTCCCACTGCTTTTTACTGGTGATGGAGTCATATGTGTTTGTGTGTGTTATTAATTTTGTAAAGCACCTAAAAACAGACCTGGCATTTTTCAAAGATTAAAAATGGCATCCCCGTAGAAACACGCTAGGACAACTGGGGAGTCTGACATTTTGCGGCCAACTATGAAAACCATGGGTTGTTTTATAGCTTCTTGGCGGTTTTACTGAGCCCTCCCAAAATTCAAACAATGAGCCTACTCTTCTTAGGTAGGATTCGGCAAACGTTGGAGTAAGACATGTGCTTGCAGCTCTTCCATGTAAATTATTGGGAGGTTTGGATCATGCCTATTATTCCTTCCAGCACTTCTAATGTTGTAAAGTTTGCATTGTGATTTACAGTGAGCAGAAGTCATGGATTTTGAGCTTTGGGGGTGTCAGTGATCCCACTAACCATCACTGTCTCTGAAAATGAGATGGAAAAGAAAAGTGAACTCCTGCAAAAAGTTTCCCACTTACCTCTCCATCCCTCCCCCCAACATAAGGGTGTCAAGAGAGGGAAAGAAGCATGAGGCTGCGTGCTTGTACTAATCAATATGTAATATTGTCCATGGTCTTACAAGCGATATTATATTAGGTTACTGTATATAATGCAGTATTGATTATATCATATTGTATAATCACATATAAAGTGACATGTAGAGCAGTCAGGAGGGCAGTGGCACTATAGATAGGTCACAACAGAGAAGTAAGCTTGAGGTAGTAACTCTAATTTGGCCCCCTAAGAGTTTGCTTGGAATGGGGAAGGTCTGCAATAAAAGGAATCATAGAATGATAGAATGATAGAGTTGGAAGGGGCCTATAAGGCACCTATAAGGCCATCGAGTCCAACCCCCTGCTCAATGCAGGAATCCATCTTAAAGCATAGCTGACAGATGGCTGTCCAGCTGCCTCTTGAATGCTTCTGATGTGGGAGAGCCCACCACCTCCCTAAGTAATTGGTTCCATTGTCGTCCTGTTCTAACAGTCAGGAAGATTTTCTTGATGTCCAGCCGGAATCTGGTTTCCTGTAACTTGAGACCATTATTCCGTGTCCTGCATTCTGGGTTGATCGAGAAGAGATCCTGGCCCTCCTCTGTGTGACAACCTTTAAAGTATTTGAAGAGTGCTATCATGTCTCCCCTCAGTCTTCTCTTCTCCAGGCTAACATTGCCCAGTTCTTTCAATCTCTCCTCATAGGGCTTTGTTTCCAGACCCCTCATCATTCACGTTGCCCTCCTCTGAACATGCTCAGTTTGACTACATCCTTCTTGAAATGTGATGCCCAGAACTCGATACAATACTCAAGATGAGGCTTAATCAGTGCCAAATAGAGGGGGACTAGTACCTTGCATGATTTGGAAGCTATACTTCTATTAATGCAGCCTAAAATAGCATTTGCTTTTTTTGCAGCCACATCACATTGTTGGCTCATATTCAGCTTGTGATCTACAACAATTCCAAGATCCTTCTTGCTTGTAGTATTGCTGAGCCAAGTATCCTCCATCTTGTAACTGTGCATTTGGTTTCTTTTTCCTAGGTGTAGGACTTGGCATTTATCCCTATTAAATTTAATTCTGTTGTTTTCAGCCTAGCTCTCCAGCCTATCAATATCACTTTGAAGTTTGTTTGTGTCTTCTAGGGTATTAGCTATCCAATCCAATTTTGTGTCGTCTGCACATTTGATAAGCATTCCCTGCACCTCCTCATTCAAATCATTAATAAAAACGTTGCAGAGCACTGGGCCCAGGACTGAGTCCTGCGGTACCCCGCTCGTTACCTCCCCCCAGTTTGAGAAGATACCATTGATAAGCACTCTTTGAGTCCGATTCTGTAGCCAATTGTGGATCCACATAATAGTTGTTCCATCTAGCCCACTTTTAGCTATTTTGTGAACCAGAATGTCATGGGGCTCTTTGTCAAAAGCTTTGCTGAAGTCAAGATATATTATGTCCACAGCATTCCCACAGTCCACAAGAGAGGTTACCCAATCAAAAAATGAGATCAGATTTGTCTGACAGGATTTGTTCTTGACTGCATTGTTTTCAATGCATTTACAGATTGACTTCTTTATAATCTGTTCCAATATTGTCCCAGGGATGGATGTCAGACTGACTGGTCTGCAGTTCCCAGGTTCCTCTATTTGCCCTTTTTGAAGATAGGGATGCAGTCCATCGGGCCCTGCAGATCTGAACTCATTCAAAGAAATTGGGTGTTCCGTGACCGTGTGTTTATCAGTCGCAAACTGCAGTTCTGCCCCTTCAGCTTGTACTTCACTTTTTCCAGGCGGGTCATAGACCCAGTTGTGGGAGAACACAGAGCCAAAGTAGGAATTGAGCACTTTGGCCTTTTCTTTGTCCTCTATTATCAATTTGCCATTGATAAGCAGTTGAACCACCATTTCTTTTGTCTGTCTTTTACCATTCACGTATCTGAAGAAAGCCTTTTTATTGCTTTTAGCATCCCTCGCTCATCTCAGCTTTAGCCTTCTTAAAGCCATTTCGGCACTTCTGTGCTACCTGTCTGTACTCTTCTTTTGTAGCCAGACCTTCCTTCCACTTCCTATATGTATCCTTTTTTGTTTTCAGCTTTTTGTGGAGCCACATTGGTTTCTCCTGTTGTCTTCTATCTTTTTTTCTTTGTTGGAATTGTTTGTAATTGTGCCTTTAAAATTTCCTTTTTTAAAAAAAAAAAAACCACCCATCTTGCACTCCTTTTCACATTATGATCACTTGCCATGGGACCTTACTTATTGTAGTTTTGAGTTTATTAAAATCAACTTTCCTAAAATCCAGAGTATGTGTATGGTTACACTCAGCTTTTGCTTCCTTTAAAATCAAGAACTCAAGTATGACATGGTCACATTCCCCCAGAGTTCCTGTAACTGCCACTTTATCCACTAAAGCCTCATCTACAATAATTCGCCTTCACGCCTGGTTAGGCGATTATGCGCATATTCGCAGAAGCGCATTTACGCCTAATACCTCTGTACAAGAGGCGGCGAAGCGCATTACTGGACGACCGAAATGCTATTTAAACTGTTGACATGCGGAGAATCGCTTGTTCATATAGTCAAAATGCGCTTTAACGGCCGGAGCAAAATAAAACTCGCTATTTAACGCGCATTCGATAATGCGCATAATCTGAGAGAAAACGCGCCTCTACGCAGCCTAAGTCATCCCTATTGGTCAGTATCAAATCAAGGATAGCTGTTCCTCTAGTTCCTTCCTCTACTGCCTGTAGGAGAAAGTTATCAGCCACATGTCAGGAATTTCTTGGAGGGGCCACTTTTGGCAGAATTTGTCTCCCAGCAGATATCAGGGTAATTGAAGTCCCCCATTGCTAGTTATATCCTTCAATGACTATATTCCAGTCATGGCAGTCATCCCACCAAGTTTCATCTATACCTATCAGGTCGTATTTGCCTTCATGTATTAAGAGTTCAAATTCATTCTATTTGTTTCCCATACTCTGGGCATTAGCGAATAGACATCGAAGACCATGTGCTTTATAGGCTGCCGCTACAAGAGGCATTTAAAGCTCTTTCAAGGCGCATTAAAAAATTTACCTCTACAAGAACGGAGTGCAAATCGGACGTAGAGGCGCGTTTTCTCTCCGATTATGCGCATTATCGAATGCGCGTTAAATAGTGAGTTTTATTTTGCTCCGGCTGTTAAAGCGCATTTTGACTGTGAACAAGCGATTCTCCGCATTAACTACTTGTAAAGCGCATTTGAAACAACCGGTAAGGTCACCAGCTGAGTGCTCAATTACCTCCTGCATACAAGCATTTACGATAAAGCGCATCTGCGAATATGTGCATAATCGGCTAACCAGGCGCAAAGCCGAATTCTTGTAGATGAGGCCATAGTCTGGTTTCTTCCCTACACTGTTGTGAACGCTATTTTTGGGTACTATTGGAGCTATTCTCTCTGTTCTGGTGCATAAGCTTTCATCCATTGTTGTCTCAAAATTTACATCTCCCGCCCCCATAGGATTCAGTTTAAAGCCCTCCTGATGAAGATCTTCATGCTATAGCAAACACATTCTTGCCAGCCCTTGTGAGGTGCAACCCATCCCTTGCCAGCAGTTTCCTCTTTGTTGGCTTTCCTCACCTCAGCATTCCCCACTTCTGCTTCAGCTTGCTGTTGCTCTTCAATCTCTTGTGCTTCTTGTTGCTGTTGCAGCTTCACCGTTCTGTCTAAGAACTCTTCGCCTTCTCTGATTCCTTGGAGGGTGGACAATCGCCGCTCAAGTACTCTCACTTTTCCTTCCAATAGTGCAACCAGCTTGCACTTGTTGCAGCTGCACACCATGTTGATCGCAGGCAGGAACATAAACATTGCACATACTTTGCAGGTCACCACCACCAGAGACTCCTTTCCGTCCACAGTCTCCATTTCTGTTTTGTTTCTGCCTTTCTGATTGTATTGGAATTTTGTTAAGGACCTACCCCTTGACCTCCCCTGATGAACTCCCCCTGACAAGTTCCTGTTTGTTCCCCTCTTTCTCTCGCTCTGATCTCTCACTCTCTGGGAGCTCTCTTCCTTATGTACTTTCTAGACCAGCTGGGGCAGCTTACTCTTCTCTGTTCTGCACAGCTAGGAGTCAGAAAACCTGTCTGCCTTAGGAATAGGATGGAAGATTTTTCAATAATGCAACAAACCTAATTATTTAGTGGGTTGGTTTCCTCCTGACTTTGATGTTGGGGCTTATTTTTAAAACCCTGTCTTCCAGCAGCAGGTAATACAAAACTCATGGGCAATGCAAATTTAAAACTATTTGTATATACAAATGCAACACAAAATTGAGCTGTCCCTACCTCACCCTATTTGAGAGAATTACCATATTTCTCTGGTATGGGGTGAAGATAGCATATTGTACCTTGAGATCCTAGCTAGGTACAGGGCAAGTGGAGATGGGATTTATAATAAAGAATGTTTGCCCTGGGGCAGAGTATAGTGGAGATTAACTCAGAGAGTGCAGCCCTTTGTGTTCTGGAGGTATTACCTGGAGGGCTCAACTTGGACGTGTGTGAGCTTGAGAATCTCATCTGACACAAGGTGTGTGTTTTTGTCACACACACAGTTTAACCCGACTTGTGGACTAGCTGGACTGCACAAGTGCATGTGGGGCTGATAGTGGGATCACACCTAGCGCCTAGAACATCTGCCTTTCTGTAATTTTCATTGTGTTGTCAGTGGATTGGAACTCGGAGCTGAAGTCCAGCCCATCCCCCGTACTCCAGCCCCCCCTGGCCATCTAGAGTGGCAAGTGAGAGAGGCAGTGGCATCGCTTCCTGGGCCAACATGGGCATAAAGGGGCCCATCAGGCCTGACACTACTTGCTGCAGCATCTTCCCTTCTTATTTTTTTTAAAAACGTATTAGGTTTAGGGGTAGCTGACTGGGCCTGTATATAGGTAGAGATGCTCATATTGTTATTATTATTATTATTATTATTATTATTATTATTATTATTTCATTTTAAATATATATTATCTTTTTCTACAACAAAACAATGCTTATTTGCAAGTAAATGTGTTTAGCACGAGGATAGCAGAAGCAAACTCCATTTTATTCCTGTGATGTTAAGAAAGTTTAACATGAGAAACTGCATATGCTCAGAGTTTTTCTTTCCTTTTTTTAAATTAGGGTTGGCAAAAAGTTTTGTTTTGTTTCTTTGCTCTAACATATCAGGAACGTAGAATCAGATATGAATCATGGTGGGGAAGGGAGGAGTGAAATTGTTAATTGTGTGCTTCACAAATGAAGTAATATACATGGCTATATAAAGCACACACACACACACACACACACACACACACACCACATAAGACCATTAACTCCGAGGCCTAAAATTACATGGTCGCACCACTGACACTGTACAAGAGCTGCTCTTATGTAGAGTCTTTGGGAGCAAAAAGCCAGCCCAGGTTTGGGCTGGCTTTTTGCCCCCACCCCACCCCCAGGTGCCGTCTCATGTTTCTGTGAAAAGGCACTGAAACGCCAAGGTGCCCTTGTTTCAGTGAAATGCACAAATGGTTTGTATCCTGCATGAGCAGGTATTCTCTATTATATTAATTACCTTGAATTGTTTGACGCCCCCTCCTTTTTTGGTAGGTGGTGTAGATTTGGTAATATTTAAGAGTGGGAATCAGCAGAATTGGAACTCATCACTAAGCTTTGATTCTCCACAGCCCAGATGTTGGCTTCAAACTCCAAACGAAATATCACCCCCAGAAGAGGCATTACTTGTGAAGAGTGAGCTTGGTTTTTAAGCTGCAGTGTTATCTCTAAAAGTGGAGAACAGCATAAACCTCTGGGAGGTGGGTCTGGATGGGAAAGAAGTATCAACTAATTCCCAGACCCTCTTGCCAAGAGAACTGAAGAGGAGCCATCAGGTGTTTTAGCAAGAGGCAAGCCTCACTAATGCCCTGTTATCTCTTCCTGTGTCTCACAGAAGTATCCGAGGGCTCGGTCCCCAACGGCGATTCCCAGAGCAGTGTGGATAGTTTGCGGAAGCACCTTCGTGCCGACACTTTTACACAACAGCAGCTGGAAGCTTTAGATCGAGTCTTCGAGCGTCCTTCTTACCCTGATGTCTTTCAGGCATCAGAACACATCAAATCTGAGCAGGTGTGGACCCAGCCCTGGGGAAAAGAAGCTTGTGGGATACATGCAGCTACAGAAGGCAATAGCTGGTTCACTCTTTCACTCTTGTACTTGCCTTACTTTCTTGGTGGATCTACATTACAGACTTTAAACTGGTTTAACAGTCACCCCTTCTTTCCAGGGAGCTGTAGCTGTATGAGGGGGACAGACTCTTAACAGGATTCTCCACACCCTCACTACACTACAATTCCCAGATTCTTTGGGAGGATACTATGACAGACAGGCCAGATCTACACCAAGCAGGATATGGTATGTGTCTATGGACCCCAACAGTTGTCAGTGCACTTCAATGACGCTATAAAACAGTAGTGTGGCTCCTGCCTTTTATATACCGCTTTCATACCACTATATCCTGCTTGGTGTAGATTGGGCCTTAAACTGGCATAAAATATAAATGAGTTTGTAGTGTAAATGAACCCTCTGTTGTCAAGGCATGTGCAGAAACGTGCCCACTTTTACATGTCCACCATCCCACATGACATACTTTTCATGTGACTTCCACATTCTTTGAAAGTTTGCACAACCACAGACAAACATGCACAGTTGGGCAAGTCCACAAATTTCTATACACCATTTGCTTCCCCGATTCCCTCCCCCCCCACACACACACATTTCTGCAAAATCTGCCTGCATGTGCACACCAAAAAAACAACCACCCCCATCCATCTAGATCCCTTGAGAAGTTTTTGTGCTTTAAAATGTATTGCATATTCTGTACCTTTCTTCCGGAGATTAGTTCACAAGCAGACATGCATGCTATTTCCCCAGAAATATTTATACACATTAATGCAATTTTGCAGATAATGTTGAAAGCATCCTACATGTGTGTCCATACATGCATCACTTTAAGCACGCACAGACTTAATACTACCCTCTGCAGGCAAACAAAGCCACCTGCATTCACTATTTAGCATTTCTACACACATACACCTTCCATTATTTCATTGCTTGAAAATGCACCTAAATAAGTACACATACATGAAAACATGTGTTGTAGGGTTGCTATAAAGGAGGTCGTGGCCTGTTCTTTATCAGGGACCCCCAAAGGAAGGACATTGTTGAATATTCAGTTGTCCAGATTCTGTTAATATTACTCAAGACATCAGTGTAATCTTTGTTAACATGATTACCATCAGAGCTAATTCCCATCCCCAAGCAGAAGTTCCAAAAGCAGTTTTCAACTTGAGCCCTAGAGCCATACCCCTTGCACAGCGCTTCATCGAGATATGGTCAAAAATCTGGTCCTTTAAGTGGAGTGTTTATTTATTTTATTTTATTCATATACCACCCTTCAATTGGTGTTTCCAGGGTGTTTCACAAAGAAAGAGATATAAAATTATATGTACCTGTGCATAATAATAAAGCAATTGTTTTACTTGAAGTAGAGGTTGTAAGAAGGATAATTGATTTAAAGTCAGACTTTAGACAAGAAGGGTTGAGGAGCTAGAGTCTGCAGTTCTTTGCACACTTACCTGGGAGTAAGCGCCATTATACATATTGGGACTTACTTCTGAGTAAACATGCATAGGATTGCACTAAAGAAGCCCCTTTGATTTAACAACTCCTCCAATTTACATGGGATTCTTTTCCTGAGTTTTCTAACAGCAAAGCCTGCTGAAAGGAATTTCTGGTGTTTGGACGCTGCTGCTCTGGTCAGAGACAGGATACAAGCCAAGGAGGAAGTAGGTCTGACACAGTTCAGCAGAACCTTTGCTCCTCACTCCTCTTTCTGTTCAGCCCAGGAAAGGGGAGCTATGGGCCTGATGCAGGATGAATGGGGCATTTTCCCACTGCTTGATGTCAAGGCCAGTCTATGCTCTGAAAAGCCAGGGCCTTTCCTTCAGCACTTTCTGCCTTCCCTGACTTGTCTTTTATCCCCAAAGCTGTTTGTCGTTAACACAAAGATCAAAAGTCTTTTGAAACCACCCCAAGCGGTTAACCAACAATAGTAGTGAAGGGGAGGTTGGCTTTGGGCGCCTGTTATCCCCGAATCCCTGAGTTTATTACAATGAATAACCTTTATTTACTTTCATTAGACTATTAAACACCAGCACAGTCATTCTTCCCCCAGAAACTCTGAATGGGGCCCATAAAGCAAATCCAAAGCCTAATTGAGTTCATTTTAATTTCTCTCCGATCACAGCGAATTACTCCGGTGATAAATCAGGGGGCAGCCTCACCCCCAGCAGAAAGCCTAATTTGCAGCTAATTACAAAACTGATTTCTACAGGAAGATCAATACAAGAAGGAATTGGAAATGACTAGGCAATCGTGGCTGGCCAGGGAGGGCGGCAGGAGGAAGGCAGCTCTCAGGGAGTTGGCATGGGAAGCGGGGACAGGGGGGAAAACAAAGCAAAAAGAGCAGAAAATCAGTTTTAATTTAACGTAATATTAATCAGAACAACTTTTCCTGCTTTTTTGTAGTCTCTCCGGTTCTTGTGTCTGGTTTCGAGGCTGCCACAATAAAAAGGCAATTACCAATGCCTCTTGGACAGGACACCCTTTCAGATGCAATGAGTTTTTCTCCTCCCACCCTTCTGTTAGCCATGTGGCCTGCCCCCCACCCAATTTCATACCCCAATGCACAAGGGTCTGGGGGAAGCAAGAAGGAACACTTCTTTTTTAAAAAGAGCCAAAGAATGGGATGTGCAGAGAAACTGCCCAGCAATCAAACACCCGCCTTACCACAAAGCCAATACCCCAGAGAACTTTTTCTGCCCATAGCTGAACCTTCATCCACAGTCTGCAGTCACCCTTCGCTCTGCAGGGAGAATGATCAAGTGTGTTGCATCTTTCTTAGAAAAATTGAGGCAGACTCACCCAATCAAACCTCCCACACGCCCCTGCTGCTCTTGTTTCCATTGGTCACTGAAAAATCCCCATTTTGCAATGTCTGCTTTGCTGATAAACCCAGTAGAATCCAGCTAATGAGGGAAGGCAATTATATGCATAGGAAAGATGGGGGCACTGGCCCAAACTTGCTCTTCATCTGCTTTATTTTTCTTCTTTGCTCCCATCTGTGCAGGGACTAGTACATCGCACCTCTTCCTAACCTTCATCCCCCCCACCCCCTCTGCCCATTGTTCTCTTCCTTTCAGCCCGTCAATTAGAGAGCTTTCTTTTCTCTCCTCCCTAGGGTAATGAGTACTCCCTCCCAGCTCTGACCCCTGGTCTTGATGAAGTCAAGTCAAGTCTATCCACCTCTGCTAACCCAGACCTGGGGAACAACGTGTCAGGACCCCAGACATACCCCGTAGTGACTGGTAAGTTACATGCCCAGAGGCCAGAGGCTCAGCCTTTCCTGTTGTCATTATTCCACTTCTACTTTATCCTGAAACCGCAGCATGTTCCCAAAACATAAAGCACGAGAAAGAATCCCTGCAAAAAGAAAGAACAAATGGACACGATATCTGGACAACGGCAACATTGGCATCATTAACTTCCAGACTTAGCCAGTTGGCAGATTTGTTTATTTAATTCATTTCTGCCCTGCCCTTTGGCCTGTACCAAGCCCACAAGTTGGCTCACAGAATAAATAAATAATAATTTAAAAGCCAAATTAAACCATCTGAACACCTTAAAAGCAATGTTCAAATCACCATGAAACCCACGGTGAAATTAACTATAAAATCGGGCAACCAGCACAGAGCTAAAACATGCCCAAACCACAGCTCATACAAAAGGCCTTCCCAAACCAGTCTTAACCATGCACTAGAAGGCAACAGCAGTCTAACAAGCCTTCCTTGGGAAAGAATTTCGAGGCCAAGTTCCGTGATGGAGAAAGGCCTATTCTTTGTAGCTACCGGCCTTGTTTCAGATGGTCAGGGCATTTGGAGCAGCATCTCATTTGATCTAAGTATATTAGGGAGATGGGGGCCATACTGGAGTACATGCTCCCAGGGGTGCCCTGGTCTTATGCCATTCGTGCATTAAAAAGGGAAGAACCAGCACTTAGAATTTTGCCCTGAAAATAAGTGGTACCAGAGAAGTTCCTTTGGCTGCCTCTACAAGAGAGGTTTAAAGCTCTTTCAAGGCGCTTTAAAAAATTTACCTCTACAAGAACGGAGCGCAAATCGGGCGTAGAGGCGCGTTATCTCTCCGATTATGCGCATTATCGAATGCACGTTAAATCGCGAGTTTTATTTTGCTCCGGCCGTTAAAGCCCATTTTGACTGTGTGAACAAGCGCTTATGTGCATTAACTACTTGTAAAGCGCATTTTGGTCATCCATTAATGCGCTTCGCTGCCTCTCGCTGCCTCGCGTGCAGAGGTATTAGGTGTAAATGCGCTGCAGCGATTATGCGCATAATCGCCTAACCGGGCGCAAAAGCGAATCCTTGTAGAGGGGGCCTTTAACACATGTATGGTGTGCAATTTATGGCCACTGTCATTCAATGACCTGAGCAATCCATTTTATACTGGATGCAACTTCTGGATGGTCTTCAAGGGCAGCCTTATTGAACCTATTACGCTAGTCCAAAAACAAAGTTATCAGTGTATGAATGACAGTGGCCAAGTCCATGCTCCCTAGGAGAGAATGCAGCTGGTAAATGGCACTCCTGACCATAGATGCACATGGTCATCCAGATGTAAACCTGGATCCAGGGGCACACCCATGTTGCAGGAAATGTGACGCTACCCACAACAGGCAAACCACCAATTCCCAGGTCAACAGAACTCACCACTATCAACATTTCTATCTTAATTGGAGTGAGTTAACCTTGTTCACTCCCATTACCTACTCCAGATTTCGGGTGCAGCTGTTCTTGTACAATCACCCTTCCTCATGTTAGAGGAGTCCAGACAGCACTGACCTCCATTGATTACTATCCCACTTTACCCACCGCTTCTTCCATATTTTTATTTCCAAAAAAGACTACTAAGAAGGAAAAGGCGGAATAGCTGCAAGCCATCCATCTAGAAGCACCTTTCAATTCAAGGAATCCTCCTCTTCACCTGGATCATACTTGGGAGTCATCAGCATGCTGATAGCACCTTATTCTAAATCCTCTGACAATTTCCCATAGTGGTTTCATGTTGACTAGGTGCACTGAAGGTGTGGGTTAGGAGTGGAATTTTGTGCATACTTGGGTCTTATGCGTTGGGGCAGGAGCCAAAAGTATACTTTACTAAGGACACCCAGACCTTTAACTTTGGGGGTATTACACCTAAGTTTGCTTCCTGCCATCTCAAGCCATATATCTTTATAGCCAAAGTCCTTCTCTTATAGGCAAGCAACCAAAGGGCTCAGTATCTCCTGTTAAAAAGTGGCAAATATTGTAGTGGGAGGCAGAAGAAAGCCTTTTGCTATAATAGGCCAAAGCCTCAGGTAACACATTGCTCTAATAGCTTCATTACTAGCAGGTCCTAGTGGGGAAATTATCAACAAACCACTCACCTTGTAGACTTGAAAAAAGATGGTCAGTTGTTTATATGGGGATCATTTCCCATATTGTAATGTAAAGTTACTGGCAATTCCATGAATTAGTGTTTTGTCTGTTAAATGGCCAGCTTAATCAAGGTTTTCTGCCATGTGATGGGTTGGATGTCTGATCCATGCAAACATGATGTGACTTTTCTCTGTCAGGCATTATAAAGCGTTAGGGATAATGTTAGAGGTGTTAGCTAACACATTCCTTCATTTCTCACGTGGATCCCTGGTCATCTGTATTGGCAATCATGTTGGTGAGGTTGAGTGGAGAACTTCTTCTCCTGATCTTACAGAGTTCCATGGCTAGAGCTGTTTTTTAAGGAATGCTTTTTCTTCCTCGCTTTTTGTCCTTCTTTTCAGATATCATAATACCATATGCCTTGTTTAAATATACCTGCAGTTTTTGTGAGGCATTTTATTTTGCTTTATGTTTTGGCTTGTTTGAGGGTTTCTCCCTCCCCCTTCTTCTTTATCGATAAACTCTACTTTGGTATTTCGTAGATCTTGATTTTAATGTATAAAGTGAACCTGGCCCCCGCCCCCATGATTTTATGTTGCAGGGACAGTGTACATGTGCACCAAACAGAGGTGACATCTCTACTCCAAGACAAAAAACAAAACAAAAACAGTTGAATGAAGGCAAATATTTTTTTTAAATTGCATATATTTGGAAACCAATGCAGGTAACATTTTTAATATAAGCAGTTTTTTAGGACAGCAAGAACAAGATAAGTCATGTATTTCAGTAAACAAATGAATAGGAAGTAATAACAAAAGACATGAAGGAATGGGTAGAACAACTAGGGGTGGAGCAACAGCAATCGGGGAATACTTTGAAACCAGCCATGGTAACCTATACTGCTACATTTCAACAGAGGGTCCCAACCTATGGGTTGTGTTCCAATCTCCATTAGGTTATTTTGTTTTATGCTGTGAGGAGAACAGCCCCCAGCAGCCTGTGATGGAAGGTTAGGAGGGGATTGGTGTTAGGAGAGCACAGTTAGTAGGGTGACCATATTTTGGAAACCAAAAAGGAGGACAACATGGCCGGCCCCCAAGGGGGTGTCCCCACCATCATTTCTGCCCCCAGAGGGCATGTCCAGGACCAACGGGGTGTTGCCCATCTGAACATAGCCTTGGCCACATATCTGATTTTACAGCACACAATTAAGACAATTCTATTCTACATAACATCTTAATGTTAAAATCACTGAAATAACAAGTGAGACATCCAATGTATCTGAAATCAATTTCACTCACTCCTACTTTTGTAGTGTTTGCTGTACTTTGTTGCTATACTCTGTGTGATACATTCTCCCCTTCCCTCAAATATATTTTCTGATCATATCCTCACTCTGCTGCAAGCTGCTGCTTATCAGGGATTGCCACCAGCCAGCTGGCTGGCTTTTTTATTTTTAATGTTTAATTTTTTTAAAAAAAACTTGTGTATGATTGTCACAAGTTTCTCTGCTCTAATATTAGGGTGGGTTTTGTGGGTGCCTATTCACACTTCTCACTTATGTACATTAGCTTCTCATGGCTTTTGCATTGGCACCACTTTTCACATCCAGATGTTGAACTTCTGTCTACTTCCTGCACAAACATGTAACTCCGAGACCCTCTTTCTAATGCCCTGCGTTGCATGCCAGCACTGTGGGGCTAAGTTGCAACAGGTGTCTCTGGGTTGTCCGTGCAGCCTCTGTTGTCTCTCTGTCATTGCAGCCAAACCAAAGCCTCCAGCCTCAAACAATCAATCTCCTTCCCTGTTCCAATTTATTATTATTATTATTATTATTATTATTATTATTATTATTATTATTTCTTACCCGCCTCTCCCTCTGGATTGAAGCAGGGGACAACATTAAATACAAATAGTATACAATATATAAAACTAATTAAAAACATATAAAACTAATACATTATTAAAATAAAATTCAACTAGGTAGGACTGCCGGAAGAGATCAGTTTTTATGGCTGAGTTGTGTCTTCAGTCTAACTCTGTATCTAGGAGATATGCCAGCCAGCCAAAGCTGCAAATCTATCTATTTTTCTCTGACACGCACCTCAAACATTCTGCATTGTATGCCAGTAGTGCAGACAGAGCCTAGCTCACAAGTGAACAAAGTGAAGTGGAAGGGAAGGGATAGTGAAGCAAAGCAATGACATGCCAGGTTCCAACATCCACAGCAACAGGGCATCTGCAAAGATGAGAGCCTCTCTCTCGACTGGCACCTCACTGTTGGTCATGAGAGTTTTCCTCTAAGGACGACCCTTCATCACCCATGATATAGAACTCTGAGAAAAAGGCTTCTGGGCTTTTCTGTTTTCCCCTGTGGGCTGCTTTGACTGACCTCTCCTTTTCCACATTTTGATCTGTGGATGCCTTGCCTCTGCTGAGCTCCAGGTGCCCGACAGCTCACCAAATCTGCAGCAGGAAAGGTGCCATGCTCACACAGCACTTCTTAATTAAAAACTGGAGATCCCCTTGTTTCATCCCTTTATCTTTAAAAATGACAGAGCTGTAAGCATTTTTGTTAATTCCTGTTGACTATAAAGTAGCGCTGCCCTTTGGGTGGGGGGGAGGATGGGGAAAAATCTGGATTTTTCTTCAAATTTCATAATCCCCCCCCTTCCCAGACTTGTTACCAAAAATCCTGACATGTCCTGGTTTTTCCTGACATATGGGGCCTTTCTACACTACGGGGTGTAGAGGGAGAGCAAGAGGACAATCCCAGACGTACCCGGATCGTCCTCTTCTTTCTTCATGAGGAAGTGGGAGTTCCGGCTTCCTCCCGGGCGTGACACGCTCGTCGCGGCCGCTATTTTGTTTCTCCACCCGAGAAGAGCGCATGAGCACTCCTACAAAACTACGTTTTTAAAAAAAAAAATGCAAAATCAGGGTCCCCCCCCCCCCCCGTCATCCCAGGGGTGCCAAAATTGCTGCCATCCCCTCCTCTGATGGGCACGGAGCCACAAGGTGTGGCTCCGTGCCCATTTCTGCTGCTGCACTTATTTGCAAGTAAGCACGCCAGCAGCTGGGATGGATGGCCACATCTCCCACTGTCTCAGGAAGTTCCCGGGACCACAGAAAAATCAGGATTTGCCAGGGATTCCTTATCCCTGGCAAATCCCATGCCCGTCCCCCCTCCCCCGGGAGTCCCTGTGCGTCATGTGAATGCACAGGGACCAGCCGGGGGCAATTCCAGGCAAAAAGCCTGGTGTTGAAATGGCCATGGTCACCCTAATAGGGATATGTGTACTGGACTCCATGAGGCTTACTTCTGAGTAAACACATATAGAATCAATGTTGCTATGATTCATTCTTTTCCCTCCTCCCTCCACAAATAGGAGGAAGATAAAGCATGCAGGACCTTACTTAGGAGTAAGCTCATGATGGACTTGTTTCTAAGTAAACATGCAGAAGTTTGGCCTTGCTAAAATCTGGCCAAGAACTGTGGAGTCCTCACCACCACCCCTTTGATTTTTATTTTTTTTTAATGGCCAATAAAATTCAGGGGGCAGATAACTGTGTATTTTGTTGAAGTCCAATATTATCTTAATTCTACATAGGACTGGTGTGTGGGGTTTGCAGTAGCAAGGACAGGATATGTGTGACTTGGCTCACATCCTTGAGTGTTGCACTTTGCGTATGTTTTGAATTCTGTCCTTTGGACTAGAAACTTTTGTCATTAGTGTTTCTCATTTGTGAAATAGGCAAATTGTTTTCCAGAATACCTTCACACTGAATTTCTTAATAATATATTGCATATAAATTTGTTTACACATGAAAAACATGAAAAATTGCAGCTGTGTTCAACTAGCTGAGTTATACACTTTCAGTTCTGTGCTTGTGACACAACTGGAGTCTGAATTGTGTAAGGATGATCAAAGTATCATAGAGCTGGAAGAGACCAGGGTGCAACTACACCATCTAGTCTCTGCTTAAATGCTTCCAGCAAAGGGGAGACCACCAGCTGATGCCTAGCTAAAATCTGCTTCCCTGCGATTTCTACCCATAGATAATAGTCCTGCAATTGCTCTGTCTTCTGCATGAAGCTCTTAAATATTTAAGACCACTATCATGTCTCCCCCTAATCTTCTTTTCTCCAGGCTAAACATATCACTGCAATGTACTCTGGGTGGGGCTGCCCTCTTGCATATATTGAAGACCATTGCTTTAGCACACTTTTAAGAAATAGGCAATTTTTTTCCACTTAGTAAGTTGGTTGTCTGTCCAAATAGGGCTTTACAGTGCCTTTCAATACTCTACCCCTCCCTTGACATGTCCACATTTTGTTGCGTTACTACCTGGAATTCAAATGGATTAATTGGAACATTTACCATTTGATTTACACAACATACTTAATACTTTGAATGTGCAAAATATTTTTACTGTGGCACAAAATTTAATTAAACTAAAAACAAACTGGCATTTGTTGGTAGCCTAAGTATTCACCCCTCTGAGTCGATATTTGGTAGAAGCACCTTTGGCAGCAATTATAGCTCTGGCTCTTTTTGGGTAAGTCTCTACCAGCTTTGCACATCTGGTTCTTCTTGGCAAAATTACTCAAACTCTGTCAGGTTGGATAGAGATCATTGGTGAACAGCAATTTTCAAGTCTTGCCCATAGGCGTGCGCACGGGTGGTTCACCTGGTGCCCAGGCACCACCTAATGAAAAATCCGGGAAAGGTGCGGCACGGAGAGAAGGGTGGGAAGCAGGCCGTGCGTTGTCTGAAGCTATGAAAAGTGCACAGATGGCCTACACTATTAGCATGACTAACACGCTAATAGCGTAGGCCACCTGCGCACTTTCCAGAGCTTCGGACAATGTGTGGCCTCGTCTGCCCCCTCCCCCCCGCACCTTTCCCAGTATGAAAGGGTCTCTTAAGAGGCCCTTTCACACTGGGAAAGGTGGGAGGGGGTGGAGGAGGGGGCAGAGCAGGCCGTGCGTTCTCCAGAGCTCCGGAAAGCGTGGAGATCACCTAACGCCATTAGCGTGGCTGGGAGGATTCTCCCAGCCACGCTAATGGCATTAGGTGATCTCCACGCCTCTAGAGAACACGTGGCCTGCTCTATCCCCCTCCCACCTTTCCCAGTATGAAACGGCCTCTTAATTCAAGTGTTAAGAGACCCTTTCATACTGGGAAAGGTGCAGGGGGAGGGGGGAACGGAGCAGTCACAGCTTACCTGCTCTCTCCTCTCCCCCAGTCTCGTGATACTTCAGGATGAGACTTCTGACATTTCATCCCCATCTCGCGAGACTTGTGGGAGAGGCGGGGTCTGAGTATGAGCAGCAAAAAAGAAGGAGGCAACAGCAGCAGCGTGGGCCTGGGGGTAAGTAAGGCAGGATGGGCGGGCAGCGTGGGCAGGCAGAGGGCAGGGCATGTGGGCGGTCGAGCAGCGGGTAGCGGTCGAGCAAGCAAGCGAGCGGGGGTGAGTGAGTTGCGGGCAGGTCGGGTGGGCAGGCGGCGGGCAGCGCAGGCGGGCTGCTGGCAGCTGAGTAGCAGAAAGCCTAAGGATGAAGGGGTGAGGGGTGAGGTGGGGGCTCAAACTGCAGGCTCAGAGGAGTGGTTTTCTGCTTTGCACACAGAACCTTGGTCTAATTACCAGCCAATATGCTTCACTTTGCTTTTTTAAAAATGGGTTTCTGCAGAAGCAAACAAATGTGGATTCAAAGGACACAGAGTTTTGTGTTTTGGATGTTCAGACTCCACCTCTGCTTGTTGCTCCTATTTCTGCTTACCCAGGTACCGAAGTCTCTGAACTTTCTTTCCAGTTCTTTTATATATTACCTGCAAGTATTTTCATGTATATATCAAAATGTACAACATTATGATGTATAACATATGACCCCGTGCCTTTTACAGCTACTCAATGTTCCTACATAGCTTTTCAGACAAGGGAATAACTTTGGATCATTTTACTTGCTTGTGTTGTAGATCACAAGCTGAATATGAGCCAACAGTGTGATGTGGCTGCAAAAAAAGCTAATGCTATTTTGAGATGCATTAATAGAGTATAGCTTCCAAATCACATGAGGTACTGGCTCCCCTTTATTTGGCACTGGTTAGGCCTCATCTTGAATATTGCATCCAGTTCTGGGCACCACACTTCAAGAGGGATGCATACAACTTGGAGGCCTAAATCCAATTGCTACTCCTAACTAGAATAGACACAGTGAATCAATGGGAACTTGTTAAGTCCACACTTATCTAAGTTTCATTGCTTCAATGTGTTTGCTCTGGTGGGGACTAGCAATTGGACTGGTGATCTGATCTGTTTCTGTAATAGCCAGAAATGTAGAATGTGATACTGCTGGACTCAGAGTTCAGCCATCTGAAAATCTGAGTTTTTCTTTTAAAAAAGGATTCTAGCCTTTATGGCTGCAAAGATGTCATTGGAAGTGTGTCATAATGCCTGCTGAAATCTCAGCATTTGTATTCTTTGATGGTGATGTAATCCACTTTTGTTTTTGAGAGACATGTTTGTAAAATAAACATGGGAAGTGGTGATGTTGTAGTTCTGTCCCTTTCCCCCTTTTTCCAAGCTCTGACTGCATTTCACAACAGTAATGGTTTAGTTGTGGGATTCAGAGATGCTCGACGATATCATATTTTATTGACTTTTAGATTCTGGTTTACAGTTCAGTAAATCAGACGTGTGACCAAGGTCACACACCCTTTGGGACGGTTATGTCAGGATGGGCACACATCCTTGGGGGCTGGACATGTTGGGGTGGGCACGCCTCCTTGAGGGTCGGCTATGATGTCCTCCTTTTTGGTTTCCAAAATATGGTCACCCTAGAAATGGAATTTACTCCCAAGTTTACCTTAAAAAATCCCTGGGGGCATCACCTAATGAAATGTGCTGCGCACGCTTATGCCACAGATTCTCAGTCGGATTGAGGTCTGGGCTTTGATTGGGCCATTCTAAGACATTCAGGCTCTTGTTTTTAAACAACTCCAGTGTAAGTTTAGCTGCATGTTTAGGGTCATTGTCCAGCTAGAAGGTGAACTTCCGTTGCAGTCCCAGGTCCCTTGCAGACTGAAACAGATTGCCCTGTATTTGGCTCCATCCATCTAGCCCTCAATCCTGTCTAGCTTCCCGGTCCCTTCCAACAAAAAGCATCCCCACAACATGATGCTGCCACCACCATACTTCACTGTGGGGTGGAGTTCTCACAGTGTATGGCTTTGCGCCATACATAGCATTTTGCTCTAAGGCCCAAAAGTTCAGTTTTGTTCTCATCAGATCAGAGAACCTATTCCCACATGTTTGCTGTATCTCCCACATGCCTTTTGGCAAAATCCAAACAGGATTTGATATGGTATTTTTTTCAGCAAGGGGTTTCTTCTTGCAACTCCTCCATAAAGCCCAGCTTTGTGGTGCGTCCAGATTATGGTTTCTCCCATTTCAGCTGTGGATCTCTCCAGCACCTTCAAAATTACCATTGGCCTCTTGGTTGCTTCTTTGACTAATGCCTGCCTTGCCCAACAGGATGACCCTTGTATAGATATATAGATATATTTATAACACAGCCCTGATTGGTGCTTCTCTAGAACTTTATCCCGGACTTGTTTTGATACCTCCTTGGTCTTCATGATGCTGTTTCTTTAGATATGCTTTCCAACAAACTCTGGGGTCTTCCAGAAACAGGTGTATTTTATCTGAGACCATGTGACCCTTGAATTGCACACAGGTGGACTCCATTCAATTAAATATGTGACTTCTGAAGAATGTTGGTTGCACCAGAGCTTATTTAGGGGTGTTCACAGCACAGGAGGTAAATATGCAATCAAGACCTCTCAAATTTGTATTTGTAGATCATTTTGTAAAGTGTGTAGATTCTTTCCCCACTTTGACATTATGGACTATTCTATGTAGATCGGTGAGAGGAAATCCTAATTTACTCCATTTTAATTCCAGGTTGTGGACAAGTCAAAAGGGGGTGAATACTTATGCAAGGCACTGTTTATGACAATAACATAACCTTGTACATGGCTCTGTAACTAATAGGCAGCCAGTGCAGTTGTTTTAACACCGGTGGGTATCCCAGTGAGTATCCCAGTGAGCACCCTAGCTACTGCATTCTGTGCTGACTGCAGCTTCTGAACTACGCACGAGGGCAGCCCCACACAGGGCAGCTCTGTCTTATCGAGATTCAACTTCATTTTATTAGCCTTCATCTAAGCCATAGCTGCATCTAGGCTCCAGTCAGAGTGTGTATGGCCTCCCTCGATTCAGATGTTACAGAGAAATAGAGCTGGATGTCATCAGCATACAGGTGACACCTTCCCCCAAATCTCTTGATGACAAAATGTGCTACAAGTAGAAAAAAGGAATGAAAAGTCCACACAAGCAGCAACTTCCAGATGACAGAAACATTCAAGGAAGTCATGCATTATATACAGTATGCAAGAGCTGCAAACACAATATATCATCATCATCATCATCATCATCATCATCCAGTAGTTAAGAGCAAGCAGCATTATACAAAGTACAAACCTGTGGTTTAACCATATTCAGAACACTGTATATTATGCTGAGGCCTGTCTTGGTGCCGACACATTAGTGCCGCGAGCCCCCAAAACCCCACAGTTTCATTTCTGTGGGGTTGTCCCCATGCCAAGGAGTGAGTGCAGGGTTTACATACATTGGAGGAGGGGGTGCTGGCGCCATTGCCCGTACCACCTCCATGCCCGGCCCTCCCTGGCTTCCCCCGCCCTTACCTCGTGGGGCTTTTTCCACCAAAGGAACAGAGAGCTTTACTTCTTCCCACTCTGGAGGAAGTGCAGGGGCATTCCGGCAGCCATTCAGCTTGCCGGCACGCCCCCTCTCCCCTTCCTGGGTAGACGGTGCCCAATCAGGGGTCACCAGCCACCCAGCCACACCTCTGCCACGATTCCAGAGCAGTGATAGACAGTGGATGTGCCATTCTCGCCTCGCTCCAGAAAAAAAAGTTGGGGTAAGTTCCTGGCTTTTTTACTTCAGAGCTTTGGGGGAAAGCCCCGGGATGGCTCCGCAGTGGCTGCTGCATCATATAAGTGACACAGTGACACCACAGAGCCAACCTGGGTCTTTCCCCACATATAGACAGCACCCCGATCATCTGTTCTTAAAAGGGCATCATAGAACTTTTGAAAAAGTAACACATGGGCAATTAAAACAATCAAGGGCTTGAGCACCTTCCTTATGGAAGACTAAATAGGGCCTTCTAAGTTTTTTTTTTAAAATCTGTTTAGAATCATAATAAACATTTTTTAAAAATAAATTAGACAAGTAGAGAGAGTGGCTGGAGAGATAATTTTTTACCCCTTTCCTAATACTAGGACAATCTCTTCAGAGTCGGAGACTAAAATTGGTTCCTGTGGAACCCTTCAGCTGCTGCATGAATGGATGGGGATGGTGGTGGAGGAGATGGCAGTGTTGGGGCCAGGACACCCACCTGCGCATGTGTGTGCACACACACACTCTTTCTCATTCACACACACACACACACACACACACACACTTCCCCAGCCCACTGCATCCTTCTCTCCCCTGGCAATTATTACTTCCCCCCTGCTGAAACAATGATCTTACTCACTGAGAGGGGAGGGTAGGTTTGAGTCTCCTCCCTCCCCCCATAGCGATCCCACTAAGCACCAGGCCCACTTCTCCATGATTTCGCTTATTATTGTTGTTTTAAGAAGCCATTGTTAGTGGCCATCTCCATGTGTTGAGGTAGTAAATCCCATAAGTTAACTAGATGCTGTGTTCTTCATTGGGTGAGCCCAAGTCCTAGTGCAACCCACAGCCCTCAAAACCTCAGGGTCCCTCAGCCACTTTTCCCCACTGCCCAACTAATCAGCCATCAGTTGGGATGTGGGGAACAGATCAGCCATCAGCAGAGTTGGGTTTTTGTACTTGGGTTCGGGTTTAGATTTGATTTGGTGCTCTCTTACCAGTGTATCCCCATCGGATAACGTGACAACATGAGATGCGTTTCTAATGTAGCTGTAGTTAATGTTTGGTTTGTTTAAGAGGTAGGATCTTTGGTGATATGGAGTAGCAGTGGAAAGCTGTGTATTTCATTGGCACCACGGGATAGTTTCTTTTACCTCTCTGTTTTATCTGTGGCATCACTTTGAAAAGGAAGTTACAAACAAAGATCTCTTCATTTGGGTGTGCTAAGCTATCGTGGTCAATTTCCCTCTCTCCCACAGTGCAGAAAAGCTTTCCCCCTCCCCCCACTTTCCTTCATGACTGTGATGTATAATTAATAAGGGTATTTTATTATTTGTGTGAAAATTCCAGGGAAACCCAGAAAGGTGTGCAAGGCAGTAGGACGTGGATCTGTGCTGCAAACTCACATGCTAGTGAAAGAGAAGCTTCATCTTTGCCCTTGAAGGCAAGAGGACAGGAAAGGTCCTGCTCTCCAGGACCAGGGAGGCAGGCCTAACACACACACAGACCTAGGGTGACCATATCACAGGAAAAAAAATGGATTTGTCAGGATTTTTGGTAATAAATCCGGGAAGTGGGGGATTATGAAATTTGAAGAAAAATCCAGATTTTTCCCCATCCTCCCCTCACCCAAAGGGCAGCGCTACTTTATAGTCAATGGGAATTAACAAAAATGCTTACAGCTCTGTTATTTTTAAAGATAAAGGGATGAAACCTGGCACCATGATAGTTCTCATGTAGGGCTTTAGCCATGCCAAGTGTGAAGCAGATCGGTTCATCTGTTGGTTTTTGGGATTTTTTTTTAAATTTGAGGTTTTAAATTTATTTTTTAAAGAAAACACTGGAGCCATACCCTTCAAACTCAGGTTGTCAAACCTTCTCTTTGGGGTCTTGCGCCTGGAGAAGTTTCAGCCCTTGGCATCAAGGGGATATCCAGTTTTTGGCTAAGAAGTGCTGGGCGAGCACAGCACCTTTCCTGCTGCAGATTTGGTGAGCTGTCGGGCACCTGGAGCTCAGCAGAGGCAAGGCATCCACAGATCAAAATGTGGAAAAGGAGAGGTCAGCCAAAGCAGCCCATAGGGCAAAACAGAATGGGCCAGAGGCCTTTTTCTCAGAGTTCCACATCATGGGTGATGAAGGGTCGTCCTTAGAGGAAAACTCTCATGACCAACGGTGAGGTGCCAGTCGAGAGAGAGGCTCTCATCTTTGCAGATGCCCTGTTGCTGCGGATGTTGGAACCTGGCATGTAATTGCTTTGCTTCACTATCCCTTCCCTTCCACTTCCCTTTGTTCACTTGTGAACTAGGCTCTGTCTGCACTACTGGCATACAATGCAGAATGAAGTGTGTGTCAGAGAAAAATAGATAGATTTGCGGCCTTGGCTGGCTGGCATATCTCCTAGAGACAGAGTTAGACTGAAAACACAACTCAGAGATGGCTGTAGCTGATCCCTGAGAGGCTGGCATGCCACACTGAGCCTTCAAGAGCGTCTCAGAGTCCAGTGTTGGTGCAGGCAGAAGCGGCTGGCAGCAGAGTTTTATTTATTTATTTATTTATTTATTTATAACATTTCTTAGCTGCCTTTCAGGGAAGAAGCTCTCTCAAGGTAGCTTACAACCATATATAAAAACAGTATACACATTAAAAGCAATAAAAACAAAACAGCAATTAAAACAAAAGCTAACATTAAAAACTAGTAATAAAACAGCAAGGGTAACAGCAGAAAAACAGTGTTTAAGAGAAGGCCATAGTAAAATAAATTGTTTTAAGGCCTTCTTAAAGCCTGTAAGGATTGGTAATGGCAGATTGTCAGTGGGAGTTTGTTCCACAGGTATGGGGCCACTGCTGAGAAGGCCCTCTCCCATCTGGAAACCCACCTAATATCTCTCACTGGTGAGCAGTTGAGAAGGGCCTCTCTTTTTGATCTTAAAGTGCAGGCAGGCTGATATGGGTGAAGGTGGTCCTTCAAGTAACTTGGTCCCAAACCATTTAGGTCTTTAAAGGTCAAACCCAGCACTTTGAATTGGGCTTGGAAATACACAGGTAGCCAGTACAGCTGACGCAGTATAGGCGTTATGTGGTCAAATCGCCTCACCCCCGCCAATACTCGGGCGGCTGCATTCTGCACCAGCTGAAGTTTCCGAACCGTCTTCAAAGGCAGCCCCACTATAGCGTATTACAGTAGTCCAGCCTGGTCATGACTAGCATGTGGATAACTGAGGCAAGGTCTGTCCTCTCCAGATAGGGCCACAGCTGGTGTACCAGCCTAAGCTGATAGAATGTACTCCTGGGCACTGCAGCCACCTGGGCTTTCTCAGTTAGCTCAGAGTCCAGGAGGTCTTTTAGGGGGAGTACAACCCCATCTAAGATCAGTTGTAAACCTCAATCCGAAATAGTGGGTTTCCCCACCCGCAGTACCTCCGTCTTGTCTGGATTAAGTTTCAGCTTGTTCGCCCTCATCCATCCCAAAACAGCCTCCAGACACTGGTTCAAGAGTTCCACAGCCTCTCTGGGATGTGCAGCTGGAAACAAGAGGTAGAGCTGAGTATCATCTGCATACGGTTGACACTTCAGCCCAACCCTCCTGATGACTTCACCCAGATGTTCATGTAGATGTTAAAAAGCATGGGGGACAAGATAGAACCTTGCGGCACCCCACAGGCTAATGGCCATGGGGTGGAATAGAAATCCCCCATCACCAACTTCTGAGACCATTCCTCAGAAAGGACCAGAACCACTTTAAAGCCATGCCTCCCAAGCCCAATCCAGATGAACGATCCAGAAGGATACCATGGTCGATGGTATTGAAAGCTGCTGAGAGGTCCAGGAGAACCAAGAGGGTTACACTTCCCCCCATCCATTCCCCAGCATAATTAATCAACCAGGGCAACTAAGGCTGTTTCCGTCCCATAGGCCTGAAACCTGATTGGAATGGATCTAGGTAATCAGCTTCATCCAAAACAGCTTGGAGTTGTGAGGCCACCACACACTCCAGCACCTTGCCCAAGGGTGGTAACTTTGAGACAGGGCAGTAGTTATCCAAAACCGTAGGGTCTAAATTTGTTTTTTCAATAAGGGCTTCACCACAGTTTCTTTTAGGGCTGTGGGGACCTCACCAGACCTCAAGGAGGAATTTACCACTTCAGAAGTCCAGATATACTGCCAGCTCTGGCAGATTTCAAAAGCCAGGAGGGGCAAGTAGTAGGCCCCAGTCCTTCAAGTAGTTTGTCCACATCCTCAGGTTGCACAAGCTGAAACGTATCCATAACACGACTAGATGGTGCACTAGTCCCGTCCTTATTAGACTCTGATAGAACAATGGCATCTAGGTCAGCACGAATATGAGCGATTTTATCTGAGAAGTGTCTCGCAAATTGTTCACAGCAGGCTTTTGAGGGTTCAGGTTGTTGTATTCCAAGGCCTACACCTAAGAGACCTTTGACCACTCAAAAGAGCTCTGTTGGATGGCACTGAGTGATGCAACGGTGGCAGAGAAGTAGATTTCTTCGCCGCCATCACCGCCAGAGTAATATCGCAAATGGATTCTTACCTGTGTTCAATCACATTCATTCCACGTCTTCCACCATTTGAGTTCTAATCATCGACACAGTCATTTCACTATCCTCAGCTCCTCAAAATACCAAGGCGCTGACACAGTTCTACGACTAGGTCAAGGATGTTTGGGAGCAATTATATGGATAGCCTGGGTCATCCCCTCATTCCAAACGGTGACCAGAACCGCCAGCTAAGCCTGCAGGAAAATCCCCAAGAGACCTCAGAAAGCCATTTGGATTCATCAGCCTTTGGGGGCAGACCATCGAATTTGGTCCCCCACCCCTGCAGTGGTTACAGGTGGCCTGAAGATCAAAACTGATCAGATGATGATCTGTCCATGCCAAAGGAGTCACCACTGGCTCCCCCACCTACAGATCATTTTCTCCCAATCCAACACAGTAGACCAGATCCAAGGTATGTCCTGCCACATGTGCTGGGCAAGATATCATCTGAGACAAGGCCATGGTTGACCTGGTGGCCATGAAATCCTGAGCTGCTCCTGTCAAGACAGCCTCAACATGAATATTGAAATCTCCCAAGACCATAAGCCTTGGGGTCCTCAACATCATGCTCGAAACCATCTCAGTCACCTCAGGCAGGGAGACTGTTGGGCATCGGTGCGGGCTGTACACCAACAGAATCCCTTTCCTAGCTCAGGTGCCCAACACCAGGTACAGGCATTCAAAACTGGTTGACTGCTGGATAGGGTATCTGACATGGGGAATAGAATCCCTATAGACCAAGGCTACCCCCCTCCCCACCCCTCTAGACAAACTTGGTGCTGCACAGAAAACCCTGGTGGACACATTTGGGAGAGATTAACTCCTCAGCAGCACCTTCAGGCTAGAAGGGCCTGCAGGCAAGCCACCAGAGTTACTAAGGTTGGAAGGCGGACTGGAAGGGGATACAGTACATAAATGTCTTAATCCCGTTCCCTTCTCCCTGTGTCGTCACCTCCCGCCACCATAACACCCTCTGCCCAGCACTACCTCTATAGGGGCCCCAACTTCCTCCAGTGTAAACACATTTTCAACCCGCCATCACCACATTCCAGATTTAGATTAAAAGCTGTTGCTTGCTGTTACGATAGATGCCCTGGGGAGGTTCCATATGGTACCTTCAACGCAGATGTTCCTGCTGCCATTTATGCTGCCATTCCTGTGTCTTCTAGGATGGATCGGGATTCTGTTGCGCTCTCCTGCATTCTCCTGCGTTCTCCTGCGTTCGTCTTGAAGTGCGACTCTAAGTGCATCTCACTTTGCACGACGCAGAAGCTCTGCCTCTGTGTGCCATGCCTTTTAGTGCCTGCAGGAGACAGCTGAGGGTGGATTCAATTTGGCTCATTGGCTAGAGAGCCAGCAAGATGTTCCAAACACAGCCAAACTGCCTGCCTCCTCCTCTTCCTCCTCCCCTGGCCCGACCTAGCTATACACTGGCACCCTACCCCTGGCCACAGGGTACAAGTGCACAGCCTGGCTGGACCATTGGGAGACTGGCAGAGAGATAGAGATTGAGGCTGGAGAGGTTGGCTGGCAGAGAGAGGCTGAAAGCAACCCAGATGCACCTGTATAGGAGGACAACATGGATGCCCTAAGGGGGGCGTGCCCACCAATATGTCCAGCCCCCAAGGGGGTGTGCCCACCCAAACATGGCCTTGATCACATTGGTTTGTTTATTTGTTTGTTTATTGCATTTTTATACCACTCTACAGCTGAAGCTCTCTGGGCGGTTCACAAAAATTAAAACCATAAAATCATTTTAAGAAATATAAAACAAACCACAAACTAAAAACACAAAATAACATACAATATAAAAACACAACCAGAATAAAACCAAGCAGCAGAGATTAATACAGATTAAAATACAAATTTAAAACAGCAAGCGTTAAAATTGAGTTAATTTAGCTGTTAAAATGCTGGGAGAATAAAAAGGTCTTCACCTGGCGATGAAAGGAGTGCAAAGTAGGTGCCAGGCGAACCTCTCTGGGGAGCTCATTCCACAGCCGGGGTGCCACAGCAGAGAAAGCCCTCCTCCTAGTGGCCACCTGCCTCACTTCCTTTGGCAGGGGCTCACGGAGAAGGACCCCTGTAGATGATCTTAGGGTCCGGGCAGGTACATATGGGAGGAGGTGTTCCTTTAGATAACCTCGCCCCAAGCTGTTTAGGGCTTTAAATGTTAGCACCAGCACTTTGAATTGGGCCTGGACCTGGATCAGCAGCATACAATTAAGACAAACCTGTTCTACACAACATCTTAATGTTAAAATCACTAAAAGAACAAGTGAGACATTCAATGTATCTGAAATTAACTTTACTCAGTCCTACTTTTATAGCTTTTGCTGTACTTTGAAACTTTTGCTCTGTTCTGTGTGATACAGTTTCCCCTTCCCTCAAATATCTTTTCTGACTGCAAATCCTGCACTGGATGAGCATAGTCTCACCTTTCCTAACATTTAACACTCTTTCCCCATCACCTTTCTCATTTCCATACTCACAGATTCAGCATACTGCTACCACTGAACAAATGAAGCAGTTGACAAGCATAGAAAAATCTAGTACAACAAACTAGCAACCTAGCATGCGGGAAGAGTATAAAATACTATTACCCTGCAAACATTAGCCATGGAACAAAATGGATGAAAGGCTTGTTGAGGTCACTTCTCACCTCTTAGCTTGTTTCAACTTCTGGTTTATTAGTGAGAAACTAATCTAAACATGTGTCATTATATCTCTGCTTCATTAGCCATGTAAACAAGACCATGGTCAGTAGCAATACAAAGAAAGGCCAGAACGGATGCCCATTATCACAATGCTAGACAAGGATCTTTCCCTCCTTTTATCCAAGTATATCCTGAATTTACACTGCCTCAGTGTACAGAGAACAGAAATCCCAATCAGGGACCCAAAGAAAACTGCCCAAAGAAACTTTAGAAATAACTCTTGTTGATTTCAATAAAGCTTACTCCCAGATAAATGAATGTAGGAGTGCAGCCTCTTCACATCTGTTCACATTACTCTAGCAAGTGCAAGGCCCTCCTGTTAAGGACAACTATGCACTCACAGAACCTGGCCTCCTAGATCATGCAACCTGCAGGTGCTTTCCAGAAAGATGCTTTCAGAGCCTAGGAGATCCAGGCACACTCAAACAAGTCAAGCTAAGCCATGCTATACTGGGACAGAACAATTCTGGGACAAGACAATAGTTTGCAAGCGACCAGACATAACAGTCATAAATATAAAAGAAAAACACAACTATCTCATTGGCATAACAATACCTAATGACAAAAATGTTGCAGAAAAGGAAGAGGAAAAGAGAGACCCAGCAAAGGTTTTAGGAAATCTCGCTCATATTGGCATAGGTTGAGGTATTTTGCTGGTCAGAATTTTCATCAGTAGAACTCCAATGGAAATACCTTAATGAAAATGTCCTTAGGACTTTGGGCTTTCAGACTTCAGAAACTTTTACTTTGGGCTTTCAGACTTCAGAAACTTCAGGTGAACTATACAAAATAACTAGCAATTACAGGAGAAGTGAAAAAACCTTCTCCACCCACCATCCACCATGCCCATTGGCACAAGAGCTAATAGTTAGATCCAAAAGATCAGTGAATTCATTGGAAAATTCATTATAAGTCTGACACAGGTTTTGAGAATTAATTGAGGAAATATATAGAAGATACAATATACAAGTCGGATCTAGACTCCAGCTCAGCTAGATATGATCTTATGAAGATTAATAAACTGAGGAGGAATATGACTTTTTAAAAAAATCTTAGAACTCTATCTATTTCAGCCTTCCCCAACCCGATCCTCTCCAAATGTCTTTGACTATTACCTCTATCTGGTCATGCTGACTGGGCATTGGGAGTTGTATCCAACACATCTGGAGAGAACCAGCTTGGAGGAGGATACTGTATTTAACAAGAATCGTCTGTTTTTGTACAGTTACTAAAAGGATAAAACAAATGCCAGCACTAGTAAATATCACATAGATGAAGTAAAAACACCATGGCCAGTAACAATAATCCTCGAATAGAGATGGATAATAATCTATGTTATCATGATGTTTAAAATACCCATCGAAATTGCATCCATTTACTTTGCCTTTCACGCAGCCATGAGCTGTCTTGAAATAAACCTCTAATATGATACCATTGCACAGTTTTATATTCTTTTTCTAAATTGATTCACAATTTATTCAAAGAAGAAGTGGTAAATAAATATTGCTAATAAGTCAATTCATATATAAATATATTACAATGTTCTCCTCCAACAAAACAATCAAAGAAAAGCAAACGGGTGAGGTGACCAGACAAAGGGACTGCTCTGAAGCCAGTTTTCTGTTCCAGCAAAACACCTGTTTTTCAGAAAGCTAAACCAGTTTCCTCAAATCATCTCTAAATATACTTTTAGAAAATTAATTCACTCAAATTTATTTCCAGTAAATAGGAATATCAACTCCATATCATCCCTCCTGACTTACACACACAAAACTACACCCCACACACATTCCCAACATGCACATAAACACACAAAGTTCCTCAAGATCAGCCACCCCAAAACATACGCACCCACATCCATTCAACCATGCACCCCATTTACACCTCTCCTTACCCAAGGCTCCTGCTGCTCTGTCCTGCTGCTTCCAGCCCCTCTCCCAGGGCCATCAGGGGCTTGTACTTGCCCTGCACCACTGCGCAGGCCAAGAAAAGCCCCGGATCGGCCCGGGAGAGGGGCTGGAAGTCGCATTTTGGATGCGCCAAAATGCGAATTCCAGCCCCTCCCCTGGGCCGATCCGGGGATTTTCTTTCAAGACCAAGGGAACAAAAATAATGGGGGCAGGAGTAGTTGCTGTTTCAAGACACTTTGGAGACAGTTACTTCACTGTTAGCGTAGAGCTGGTTCCTCCTCTGAAGTAGGATGCAAAGAAGAGGACTCAATGTGGCCAGTGCAATGACAACAGAGATGCTTCCCTTCTGTAAATGTTCTCATCTTAGCCTGTTCAGTAGATGTTAGGCCACAACTGAAGAGGCAGATCACAAGGAGGTTAGAGTACCATCTGGGGAAGGTGGACCAAGTGCGTGTTGTTCCCCTACCTCTTGCCCCCCAATAACAAAAGGCAGGCAGCTCCACTCCACTTTTCCCCACACTTTAAATCTTTTTTTGAAGCTCTTCTCTAGGTGCCCCGTCTTTTGAGGTTAGGTGGGTGGTTACCAACAAGAGCACTTTTCAGTAGTAGCACCCACATTGTGGAACTCCCTCCCTAGACGTGTTATGTAGGAGACATAATCCAGTGCTTTACATTTTGTTGATGAGTAGGTAGACTGTGGTGTCATGTTGTGCGGCGCTTACTCATTTATTATTTCCATTCTGTTTACAAATCATCATCCATTCATGTTAAGCTGATCTCCCTCCTCTACTCTTCCCTTCCACTCCCCTTCCCATGTGTGCCTTATTTATAGTTTGTGACTCTGAGACAGGGCCCCAGTCTCATTTTCCTTTAATTTACATACAGTACCTGTCACCAGCACAGTATTAAAATGTTGATTGATGTGAGCCACTTTGTGAGACAATATTTTTCTGAAAAGTAGGATAAAAATATAATAAATTATTGTGTAAGATATACAGATAGTAGTAGTATTCACTCATTCCTTTGTACGTGGATGAATATGGGAGCAGTCCTACTATCTGTCCCTTTCATATCGTGTGTACTATGTGCGCATATGCTGCCTCTTCAATTTGCAGGTTTCCCAGTTCACACGGAGAGCCTATGTACATACAATTTGTACACGTTCACAGCTTCAGGTGACTGTGTGCATGTCCAGTGGTAGGGTCAGCAGGCATGATCCTGCTGACCTCACCACCCTTTCATTTGTACATGGTTGAATGAGTGAATAGTCATATTAAATGGTGTATATATTCTGATCAAGTTGCTTTAAAACAAAAGAGCATTCTACAATTGAGTTAGCTCTTTTTCTTACTACCTACTTGTACTTATAATTTATCACAGCTTTCTCCCACATGTTTAGAGATCTTCCATAGCAATGAATTGGTTTTAACATTTGTACTATGGAGGTGCTATTTATTTATTACATTTCTATACTGTCCAATAACTGGATTACTAGTTGGGATGCCATGCTCATATCTGGCAAGTTTGTAATAAATCTTCATTTCAAGTCCACGGTAAACTTCTACAAATGTAGAGAAGCATATATTAGAGTGGAGTCAGTTTGGCTGATTCTCAGGTAATTGAGGATTGTCCTGTGTAGATACTCCTGCAAGGAGATAGATTAAAGAAGATAGATTTACATAAAGTCTTAGTATTTTAATCTCCTCCCAATAAATTAATCTAAGGTCTGCTCATGGATTAAACCCTACACAAGGTACAAAGTAGGACTTGTGAACATTCATGACAACGTTAATCTTCACGAGGAAAAAAATGGTGAGATTTGGTATTTGTATTTACTCTGAGGTATCAAGAGGAAGGGGGAAATGTTGACATTCTTGAAAACCAAGGCACAGGGCAAGGGAGGAGGGGGACTGGGGCAACGCCTGATGAAGTGTTGACGAACTATTTGCCTTTTGAGAAACAGCTGCTGAGACCTCAGTCCAAAGAACTCAAGGACAAGTCATTGAAAAAAGATAGGCCCGAGAAAGACAGCAGCGCCAGGAGCTTCCCCACAGCCCAAAGGCCTCTGTTATGGAGCACAACCAAACACGGGTTGTACCATTTTACTTCACTGCAGCAGGATTCCCAGATGCCCTACACAAGCTCTACTGAAGTGAAGGCCTATGGGCACAGAGGCATTGTTTAAGCTTCTGTGCGTGCCGGGAGGGATTTGAATGATCACCACCCGGGTATAGATAGTCGTGTCATCCAAACACAAGTGGCATGACTTGTTGGAGGGTTAAAGAAACCATGGGCTGTTTCTTTAACTTAGGGGATGCCAAAGAACCCCTAAGCTGTTGCAGAAGAGTGTTTCTCTTTCTCCCCCCCACCCCCACTTCACTGCCTTGGAACCGTCCCAGCCCCACTTGGGAACACTCCTGGCTGATCCATAAAGTAAGAAAAGTTCATTTCAGACCCAGCTTGATGTTCCCAGGTGGCAGTTTAACACTAACATCTCAATCTGTATGCCGCTTTTCAATCAGGCTCAGAGTAACAAAAAAGCGGGAACCATTAACATTCAGAGTTGTGTGCCAGCAGTAATGAGAGGGAATGCAAAGGCCGGAAATTAAGAATGCACACTCAGAGGTGTGTGGAATGATGGGGAGGAAAAGGATGGAGGATGATTTAGCTACAGTTAGGCCAGGATCCAGTGCTTGGATTAATGGTGTCATTATCCAAGAAAAGGCTGCAGATAATGCTCATTCTTAAAAATGTCTTTGCTGGCAATTAAATGGCTGCAGCTATTGATTGTTATTGACTTTATGTCCCCCCAATTTGCATAATCTGTTAAAGATGAATGATTCATGATGTGTTTATTATGGGGATGGGAAGAGTTGTTTTTGGCAGAAGTGGGGTAGAATCCAGCCAGATTTGGTCTATAAGGCTACTCCACCCAGCCTACAGAGGCCCCCACTGAGGTCCCTCCCACTCCCCAAAGCCTCCCCCAATAACTTCAAGAAGCCTGCTGCTATGATCCCACCACACTGAGCTTCTTCAGATTAGCATGTTATAGCACACTCGTGACTGGCCACTCACGGATGTTCGCAGATCATTTTGACAACACAGTGTTCCTCCTGCATGTCTCCCACCCCTTCTGCTCCTTTATGAAAACAAACTGGTTTGTATTTCCTCTGACCCCTTTCTTGGCAACTAAGAGGGTACTACACTCTGAGGCAAATCTCAGAAGAATCCTGTGACTCTGAATTTTCATTTGCCTGTATGTGGTCAAAATCCATTTCATCTGCCTGCCAAAGTAACAGAAGATCAAACAAAAGCAGGCTAAAGGGGGTGGGGGGTGGGGCTGCTGTACTAGAGCAGTTTTATTCACTCTTGTTAGAAGCCGCCAGAACATTTCTTAGCAGGCCTCTGTATTACAGTATATGAATGAAACACATATTCTCAAGTCTCCATTTAACATCTTCTAAAGGGATTTTCAAGGCAAATATGATGGCTTCTGTTTGAGCAAAATATCTAATGAATTTCAAGAAAAGTTGAAAGAATTTTGATACAGCAGCAACAGATATCTTGGGGGTGGGGTACTTTGTACACCTATAACTTGATCCCAAATTCCACCTAGCCTGAAGTTTGAGGCAATTTTGGAGATGCCTATTTGGGCAAAACATCAAAGGGATTTTGAGGAAAGCTAAAATGTATTGTGCCCTTGCATATTTATTTATTTATTTATGTATTTACATTTGTATACTGCCCCATAGCCGAAGCTCTCTGGGCAGTTTACATAAGATTAAAACAATTAAAAACAATATACAAAAATTAAAACAGCAAAAACATACAATATACACATAATATACACATACATTTAAAACCACTGTAATAACTTTTAAAAGCTATACATTACATCTCCTTCATTTTTGAACTTTAAAAATCTGGAGTGCATTCTAGGTCAGGCTTGTCCTACTCATCTTCATTTTTTATTTAATTACTCATGATTCCAAAGCAGGGTGGATTGATTTAAATCAAGTTTCCCATTGAAACATTTTGATGTATTTCCTGGAGAATGGTGCAAATCTGACTACTAACTCTTAAATAGAGTATTATTTACAGTTTCATTCTTACAAGCAGGCTTTGTATTTCATTAACTCGCTGTATGTATTTTGCATGTTTTCCTTTTTTACCTATACAGGAAATGTCTTTAAAGTGCTACCATACAGGATCTATCTTATGACCAGAACCATACAGTTTGAGGTTAACACTGCAATCCTATACATGTCTACTCAGAAATAATTTTCATTGGGTTTAATGGGGCTTACTCGCAGGACAATGGTTCTCCTTTGTGCTCTCTGTGAATCACACATGGGCTCTACACCTGCATGGAACACCACTGGGAAACTTCTAGAACTTAGGTGTTTGGGGCGGGAACCCCTCCCCCACTATGCAGTGCGCATGCACAGAAGGGTTCCTGCCCATTTCCCTCAGTTCTCTTTCGACCGCCATCGTGGCAACACTGTTCGGAGACCTTCTCTGTTCTACAAACTTTTCTTCAGGCGTTTGTTTTTTATTCTTAAAAGAAGAAGTATAGTTTAGTTACACTTAGTTAGCATTATAGTTGTTCCTTTTTTTTCGGATCGCATTCTGCAGTCCGAAGGACATTAGACGTGTCATATGGCCCTTTGAGCTCCTTTTCAGAAGTGCACTGCTTGTGGGAGTAAGCTTCCACCCTCTGACGGCCACTCACTTTGTCTCTTGTGCCTGGGTGAGGGCCACGAAGTCGAGGAGTGCTATTTTTGCCAGGCCTTCTCCAAGCAAACTCGGAGACAACGGTCAGATCAGCTTAAGGCCATTCTGTGGGCCAAAACGCTCCAGGCTGTGGATACTTCAGGGGAACAACCTCCAGATAATACTTCTCCTCCATCCCCACTTCTACACGAACCAGTACCTAGTGGACAGTCATCCTCTCTGACTCAGGCTATGACACTAAACATAGCTAAGAAATTGTTGAAAAAGGCCAAGACCGCCACCTCTCTGGAGGAGCAGAGAAAGAAAAAGACTAAAAAAAGATAGCCAAGACCCTGTTGTCTCAAATGGCACCTTTGCGATCACCTCAATGTCCCTTGGGCATCGATACTGTTGACACCGATGGGCCTCGCTCACCCAGGTGGCAGTTAGCCCCTGAACTCATCAGCACTGACACCGCGGTACCAACTGAAATGCTGATAGAGTTTCCGGTGGAGTAGGCTCGCCACTGGTCGCCTACTCCACAGCCTCCCTTGTGGATACTTTCTCCACCAACCTTGCTGCACTTGCCTATCCCATCGGCGCAGCCTCTCAACATGCTGGACTTTCGTCCACCCACCTCTACTCTGATGGATAAATTAAGGAGCTTTCTCCGCATTGATCGCATCTGCCTTCGCACCAGCGTATGATGCCATGGGACCACCATACCCGTAATTCTCCACTCTATGTTTTTGGTGGCATTGAGCAGGGATTACTGCTCCTCATCACGCCATCATGATCACTCAAGGTCTCCTCTCAATTGGGACAGACACTCTGGTTTTGGATGTTCCTCTTACCAATCCTCTTACTATGATTATGGGCCAGAGAGATATTATGATAGCAGAACTATCCCAGCTATCATCGCCGACACTCATTGACACTGAGGCGGGAGCCTGATGCTTCTTTCGCCTCACACAGGGATGCTCAACCTTGGCATGTTTCTCCCCCGCGTCGCTACCAGCCAGCTCAGCATGCTCAACAGCAACCTCGACCTACGAAACAGCACGGCCTCCTTCAGGCCCCAGTTTCTGATATTCTTGCTCTTCGTCCTGGTTCACTTGAACAGCATCCACAGGATCCTGAACTGCCACTGGCGTCCCATGTTGATCCCGCACCAGGTCTAGAAGACTATTGCTCTTCTTCCTCTTCTCCACCTTCTGCTCATCCTTCAATTTCCTCCCCGGATATGGAGGTCGCTAATCAGGACTCTCTCTCTCTCCCTCCCTCCGAGGACCTCGGCCAATTCGCTGACCAAGTTCTTCACATGGCTCAGGCCTTGGGACTTATTGTTTAGCAGACCACTCCCACCATCCAAGACCCAGTCTTTCACTCTGTGTCGATGGACGTGACCCACCCAGTTTCGATACCGATGCTCCTGGTCCTATTAGATATCATTAAACATTCCTGCAAGGCCCCTTCATCAATGCCTCCAACGTCAAAATGATTGGACAGTCTTTACAAGGTCCAGCAGGAGGGGGCTGCTTTTCTTTTTCAGCATCCTGCTCCAAACTCAGTTACACACCGACACTCATCCCCGACCAATAAAGAAGGTCGACGTTTGGATCTTCTTGGTCGCCGAATTTACTCTTCCGCAGGCTTGGGCTTGCGAGTGACTAATTACTAGGCCACCATGTTTGGCTATTAGCCCCGTTTGTGGGAAAAGATGGATGCTCTGATAAGCGCATCCTTGTTGATCGACTCCATAATGAAGCCCTTAAGCTTTCACGGCAGAAGATTCACACATCACAGCACGAACTTGACTGTATCTCGAAGGCCCTTATTGCAGCCATTGCCTTACGGAGACATGCCTGGCTTCGATCGGCCGGTCATTCCCAGGAGATGCAGACCAGAATCGAGGACTTATCATTCAGTGGTTCTGGCCTTTTCAGTGATAAGACCGATGATGCACTTGATGCAGTCCAGAAAGCCCGCGCAACAACTAGAAAGATGGGGTTTCAACAGCCTTATCCCCCCCCCCCGCTTCAGCAGCATTGGTCTCTCCCTTAATCATCTTTCTCCCAAGATCAACAGCAGCACCAGCAACACTCGTCCTTTCGACAGCAACCTATCCAACAGACAAGGCAATTTCCCTCATCCAAGGGCAAAACCTCTCCTAAAAAGAACGATACATCCAACTGTAGACATTTTTGATGCCCAGTTGGTACCTACTACAGGTCATCCCAGCCTTTTCAGGGAATGCCTAGCACCCTTCCTTCCAGCTTGGCAGGACATCACCAATGACCAATGGGTGCTGTCAATTATACAAAAAGGATACCATTTGGAATTCGAAGACCTTCCTCCTCTCAGTACAGTGAAGTATACCCCAAGCAACCTGACGCTCTCTGAAGAGATTGATCTGCTCCTCCGCAAAGGCGCTATTGAGCATGTCCCACCCGATGACCTACGCAACAGGTTTTTTCCAGATACTTCACGGTTCCAAAGAAGGACGGAGGTGTTTGTCCAATTATGGACTTGCATGATCTCAATGCTTATCTTCTCATCAGGAAGTTTCAAATGGTCTCATTGGCCTCTATCCTTCCTCTTCTCACGAAGGACAGCTGGTTCGCCTCCATCGAACTGCATGATGCCTATTTCCATGTTTTGATCAATCGATTCCACTGCAGGTACCTACGTTTCATCATTGCGGGCATCATTTACCAATACACAGCACTTCCCTTCAGTCTTTCCACCACACCGAGAGTTTTCTCAAAGTGTATGGCACTTGTTTGTGCCAGCCTGAGATTCAAGGACATCAAGGTGTACTCATACCTCGATGACTGGCTTCTGGTTGCAGAAATGAAACAGCATCTGCAAAGATCCGTCAACATTACCTGCAAGCTCCTGCATCGACTGGGCCTCTATATCACGAGAAATCCCATCTCCACCCGCAACAGTCCATCCAATTTATCAGAGATCTTCTGGACTCTACCATCGGCAAGGCATTCCTCCCATCAGATCGGGCTCAAAAGTCATAAGTCTAGCCACCAAAATCTGCAGCGCATCTTGGTTCACGGCGTTCAATGTACAACGCTTGCTCAGGTTGATAGCCTCGATGACAGTGGTGGTACACGAGTCCAGATTCCAAATGAGGGGTCTTCAGTTTTGGTTCCTCTAATCATTCGACAAGAACCCAACGCACCCGCCTCACTCTACCACCTCTGGTCAAAGCTTCCCTCGTTTGGTGGACTCGGTTGAACAATTTAGGTCTCAGAGTCCCTTTCTGTTGTCTCGATGTCCAAGGTATTTTAATGACGAACGCCTCCCTCCTCGGCTGGGGAGCCCACTATCAAGAGTTACAGATACATGGCAATTGGATGCCTGTCGAGGCTACCAACCATATCAACTGGTTAGAACTGATGGCAATCTACAAGGCCCTCAGGGCACTCAAACCAAATCTTCACAGTGAACTTTTGCAAGCAGCAGCGGACAACACCACTGCAATTGCTTATTTAAACAAACAACCTTAGCGGACAGCCTCAGCATGTCCTGGCAAGGCTCTCATGAGTGGCAGCTACACAGACGAGTCCTCGACCGTCTCTTTCAGACCTGGGGCCTCCCTGGGATCGACCTCTTTGCGACAGCGACCAACTCTGCTCTTCTCCGCTTCTGCAGCAGGGTCAGTCAGGGAAAGAACTCTATGGGAGATGTGTTCACGATACCGTGGACTGCCGGCCTCTGTTATGCACTCCCTCCCTTTCCTCTCATCTCCCAAGTCATCTTCAAGATTGTATTCTGGTGACCCCTTGGTGGTCCTGCCAAGAGTCAGTTTCACGTCTCCTCAGCCTGTCACAGGGCAATTATTGGAGGCTTCCAACCATTTCTGATCTCCTCACTCAACATCGGGGACATCTCAAGCACCCCAACCTTCCAACGCTCAACATGACGGCGTGGAAAGTTTCATCTCGGAGCTCGAGGATTTTCCCACTCCCCTATGCCAAGTCCTGCAGGTGTTGAGGAAGAAATCCACCTAAAAGTCATATCAGAGGAAATGGGCCACTTTTTCAAGTTTTGCTTTGAAGAACAGTTTTCAATCTAAAGCTTCGTCTTTACAGCAAGTTCTATCATTCCTCTCCTATCTCTTTGACAGAGGCCTTCGTTACTCTATGTGTTTATCTGTCAGCAATTTATGTGTTCCATCCTTCTCTTGAAGGATTCATAGCTTTTTCACATCCGCTTTGCAAAAGGTTTTTGAAAGGTGTTCACAACTCCCCCCCCCCCCCCGGGTCAAATCCGTTATTCCGACCTGGAGCCTTTCCATTGTCTTAAAAGCCCTAACAGCCCCTCCTTTCGAACCGATGGCTGCAACGGATTTCAGGCTGTTAACTTGGAAAACTGCCTCAAAACTTATCACGTTGGCCTATCGCTCCAGTGAACTTTGTGCCCTCTGAGTGGGCCCACCATTCCTATCCTTTCATAAGGATAAAGTTCTCTTGCAACTTGACCTCTCCTTCTTACCTAAAGTTGTTTCAGACTTTCACCTCAACCAGACAATTACTTTACCTATGTTCTTCCTGACACCGGAGTTGCTGTTGGAGCCAACGATGCATGCTCTCAATGTGCGCAGGGCACTTGCATTTTATAAAGGCAGATCTGCCTCATTTAGGCAGTCTCCTCGACTATTTTTATGTTATTCTGATAGCAATAAAGGTTCTCTAGTTTCCTCCCAACGTCTCGTTGTCTGGATCATCAAAACTATCACCCTGGCTTATGAACTGCAGGGCCTTTCGCTCTCGAAGCTGGCCAGAGCCCATTCCACTCGTGCTATGGCAACCTCAGCAGCTTTCAGTACAGGGATTGGCATCCCAGATCTTTGCAAGGCTGCAACCTGGGCCATTATCACACGCGTGGTTTTAAGTACACTCACCGCGACTTTGATCCAGTTCTTCAGCGCAGGACTCACATGATGTCATCCCCCTTGAGCGTGTTCTCGCGCCCAGAGTGCTCTGTTTTTAGTTTCTGTTTCGATTTAACCCTGAATGGACAAAGTCCATTTCAGGCAAGTTCAGGCAAGTTCAGGCAAGTTCAGGCAAGTTCAACAGGCTGAGCTGAGGTATCGGAGCAAAACCGACCACGTGTGATTCAAAACGGTAGATTCGCATAGGAAACGGAGGGGGAACCCGCAGAAGCAATCCGGGGGGGAAATAATACGTGTCATAAAGGCCCTGGTCTCGTTCTTCTACCTTTATCAAGCATTACTGGCTTGATGTTCAGGCTCAAGTGGATTGCTTGTTTGGAAGAGCAGTCTTGTCATCAATATTGGCATGAACACCTACCCTCCTGCCTGGTACGTGAGCTTGGTACTCGCCCATGTGTGATGCACAGAGACCATGAAAGAGAAAGACAGGTTGCTTACCTCTAACTGGAGTTCTTTGAGTGGCCATCTGTGCATTCACACAACCCATCCGCCTTCCTCACGGCAATGTCCATAAGGTTTTTTGCATACATATTGATGTCAACTCTTCATGTCGACTGTCCTGGTACCATACTACTGTGTTCCCAGGCATATCATATATCAGTCCCTTCGGTTCCGAGGAAACACTGTTGGTCTCCATGAACTGAGGGGAACCCTTCTGAGCATGCACATTGTATAGCGGGGGAGGGGTTCCCGCCCCAAACGCCTCAGCTCTAGAAATTTCCCAGCGGTGCTCCACGCAGGCACAGAGCCCATGTGTGAATGCACAGAGGACCACTCCAAGAACTCCATTACAGGTAAGCAACCTGTCTTTATAGGATTGCAACCTAAATATTGGAATGCAAGCAGATGCACACTGATCAATTTTGTCTAAAAATGAAATCCCCTTTGCAAGGATTGATCATTACTGGACAATTTATTTTTATCAGGTGAAAATCAAATGACTGTGTTTGGTAGGTAGATTGCCAATACTCATATTTGAGAAATGATCAGATTGGTTCTTCATTTCCATAGAAAAGCCTCCTTGAACTCAATTTATCTGGTAAAGGTGTTGATTGACTTTAAAGATTAATATGTTTATATCCAGATTATTTAATGTTAACCCCCTGCTCAATGCAGGAATCCACCTTAAAGCATACCTGAAAGATGGGCTGTCCAGGTGCATCTTGAAGGCCTGTAGTGTGGGAGAGCCCCCATGACCTCCCTAGGTCATTGGTTCCATTGTTGTATTGCTCTATCAGTCAAGAAGTGTTTCCTGATGTCCAGCCAGAAACTGGCTTCCTGTAACTTGAGCCCATTGTTGTGATCTACAACAATTCCAAGATCCTTCTTGCTTGTAGTATTGCTGAGCCAAATATCCCCATCTTGTAACTGTACATTTGGTTTCTTTTTCCTAAGTGTAGAACTGCACTTTATCCCTATTAAATTTCATTCTATTGTTTTCAGTCCAGCACTCCAGAGTATCAAGATCACTTTGAAGTTTGTTTCTGTCTTCCAGGGTATTAGCTATCCCACCCAATTTTGTGTCATTTGCACATTTGATATGCATTCCCTGGACCTCCTCGTCCAAATCATTAATAAAAATGTTGACGAGCACTGGGCCCAGGACTGAGCCCTGCAGTATCCCGCTTTTTACTTCCCCCCAGTTTGAGAAGATACCATTGATAAGCACTCTTTGAGCCCGATTCTGTAGCCAACTGTGGATCCACCTAATAGTTGTTCCATCTAGCCCACGTTTAGCTAGTTTGCTAATAAGAATGTAATGGGGCACTTTGTCAAAAGCTTTGCTGCAGTTAAGATATACTATATCCACAGCATTCCCACAGTCCACAAGGGAGGTTACCCGATCAAAAATGAGATAAGATTAGTCTGACACGATTTGTTCTTGACAAATCCATGCTGACTTCTAGTAATCACTGTATTGTTTTCAAGGTGCTTACAGATTGATTTCTTTATAATCTGCTCCAAAAATTTCCTGGACTAACTGGTCTGTAGTTCCCAGGTTCCTCCTTTTTGCCATTTTTGAAGATAGGGAAAATGTTAGCCCTCCTCCAGTCGTCCAGCACTTCACCCGCCTTCCATGATTTCTCAAAGATAATAAACAGTGGTTCTGAGAGTTCTTCTGCCAGCTCCTTTACTATTCTAGATGCAGTTCATCGGGCCCTAGAGATTTGAACTTATTCAAAGAAATAAGGTGTTCCTTGACTATTTGTTGATCAATCTCAAATTGCAGACCTGCCCCTTCGGCTTGTACTTCATTTTTGCCAGGGGAGGTCATAGAAGAATTGGAGGTCATAGAAGAATGGGGAGAAGAATGAAACAGACAAAAACATTGGGAGAAGAATGAAACAGACAAAAACATGTGTATTGACACTGTTCCCTAGATAGTCAGAACGTTAATGCATCTGAATGTATCCAAACATAGAGGAGAGTCTGCATGGTTGCCAGGTTAATCTGAAGGATACTAAGATGAAGAACAATGACGCTCTAGATAGTATAGTTAAACTTCTGGTAAATTCAAGCCCATAGCCATAAATGTAGGTTTAGTGTGGCTTAAAGGTACATGGTGTTCTCATAAGACACAATGAAAGAGCAAAAACTGCAATAAAAGTTATTAAAAGTTCAATACTATGCCCACTTTCTTGGGAATAAGTCCCATTGTATTCTATGGCGCTTACTTCTTGGTAGACATGTATAGGATTGATCTCTACATTTAGTAAAATTAAAATCTATAAATAAGTGCCAACCAACTACCCTTCAATTTGTTCTCAAGCCAGGAGATCTTTGCCACATGTTGACAAAAGTGTTCTCAAACCCCAAATATGAAATGTTGTGTGCTCACCAGGCAGGATCTACACTACTGCTTTATAACGGTTTATAATGGTATTGACAACTGTTGAGGCCTATGACACATTCCATATACCATTTTCAAACCGTTTTCAAAGTGTTATATCCTGGTCCGTGTAGATCTGGCCAGTTTGTCCCTAGGCCATGAAATCATTATCACCCAAGCAATCATGAATGCAGTCCACTATCTCTCCACCAGCAGTAGCAAACTGGAACAAATCAACTGGTATAATTTGCAAGGATTGGAAGAACAAAACTGCTTTCTGATTTGTTGCTTAGATCATGCAGTGAAAGGAAATAAAGGAAAATATAATTGCTTCCCTTTGTCCTCAGTCTCACTGCCTTTGCAGTCATTGGTTAGAATACTGGAACATGAGAGCAATTGGCTACAATATGGCCCTCCTGCCTGCCTGCTTCTTAAAAAACACATGTCCCTCTAATTAAAAGTGTATATTATTTAGAGAAACTAAGGTATTTCTGGAATACTTGGGGTTTCTGATATATATTCCAGCAAAACACTAGCAAATGAGAGCCCTATTGGCATTTGTAGTGGTACTTCGAACAACAGAATGCTACTACAAATAGAGAGAGCACTGACCCTCCTAGTATTTGCTTGATCAAAACAGGCAGGTATGTATTATATCATGAGTATTTCTCATGACAGTGTCCAATATTCCCCCGTACTGATTTATTAGTGTTCCCTACTTCTCTTCCATGTTCCTTCTCTATTTAAGCCTTTGAGAAGTGTGAAATACCTTTTGCCTTCCAAGTGAAATATCTTACCTTCCAAGCACTGAGAAATACTACAGGGAGAAAAGGGATGAGATGGGTTGATCTTTCCTGAAAATCTCTCAGGTAAGATCAGCCTTGAGTAGCTTCAAAATGCTGGGACAAATAGCTTCTGGTCCCTTAACCCTCTCTAGCTTTGCAAGGTAAGGCTTGTCCCTGCTGTTCCCATTGCTAGGGCTTTAGCCAGCCTTTCAGACAGAAATCCTCTCACTGGTGGCTGGGCAGAAAGGAAATCCAGGGCCTGGACTGGATTGGCCTAATGCTACAGCAATTTAAACAGCCTGTTTCACCAGAGATTATAGTTTCACTTACGCAGAGCACCTGAAAAATGCTGTGGTTTAGAAAGGATTAGAGCTGAAAAAAATTCAATGCTTTAAAAAAGAAATGAAGCAAGGAAAGAACTGGGGAAACCAGTGTGCCTGACGGCTGTGCAAGCAAGGTGAGCTTCTGTGCATAATACACTCCTCCCCCTCCCCCTCCTCCTCCAACTATAACTGCTACAACAGTTTTCCACACTTGCCTCCCAACCAGCATGGCCTGACCTAGATGCAGTGCTGCCTAAAACTCAGCCAAGGTGCTTGAGAAGGCATGAACTTGAGCAGCCCAGTCCTAAACATGTTTACTTGGAAATGATGTGTGACTGAATCCCTGAACAGGGATTTTGGACAAATTGCCTCATTCTGGGGCCAAGAGACCATTCAGATTCCAATGCAGCACAAGCCATTCTTTTGCCCAAATTTCCTACTGCTGCCATACTGCAGGACCTGTACCCCTTTCCCCACTTTAGAAATGGCAATGCCCCTCTGTACAGGCAGCTGGGCATATTGCTAAGCACAGCACAGCACTGTCCAGGCTCCAGCTGCCCCACCAACTGAATTTGCCCAGAGTGCTTCTCGAGGCACATGGGATTCCACATGGCCCTAGAAGTACTCTGAGGAAATGCCAAGCTGTCCTGCAGAAAAGAACAGAGGAAACTCCTTCCTGGTGTCTGGTAAGCTACTAATGCGGTGGGAGGGGGGAGGCTATGGGCACAGTGGGCGGCAGGAACGGCTGCATTACAACTGTGGGGTAGGGAGGGGGGATCACAGTGAGGAGGCTTGGGGCAACAGAGGGCTCGTGGAGTACAGTGGGCTACAACTGGAGTATATATGAGTGTGAATGGATGGTATGTGCCTGTGACAGAGAGAATGGGGTGGGGGGTGGGGGTGGGGGTGTTTTGTGGGTGGGAGTGGGGATGTTTATGGCTCTGTATGTTGCATAAATGGATGGTGTATGTATGTGTGTGTTTGTGTGTGTGTGTGTGTGTGTGTGTGTGTGTTTATATGAGACATAGGCTGCATTCGGACAACACATTAGTCAATGGTGGGATAATAATCAACTTTACAGTTGTTCATCTTAGGGGGTACTCCCCACACAACATGGCAATAAATAATCAACCGTGGTGTGGATTAGGATCAGCGCTGAGTTGACTATGGCAGCATTCGGACAACACAATAGTCAATACAACTGACAATTGTTTCCCCCCCCCTCCCCAGTTGCTTATTGTGTCATCCGAATTCAGCCATAGGGTGTGTGTGTGCCTGGATGTGTTCATGGAAGGCTGATAATCTGGGGCAGAGAAAGGGTAGGTCTGTCTATGACTGGCTTGCTTATCTAGGAGAAGAAAAAGAAAGATTTGTAGCTGGGGGTAGTTGGCTGGCAGAGGGAAAATGAGTTGAGAATTAATAAAGCAGGGATGGGTTTGGGTAATGAATCTGAGGAAGTGATTTGTGGGTGATCTTCCTCTTAGAAATCAATACATTTTGGGGAAATTTATATAGAGGTGATTTGGAGAAATTATCTGTGAAATGGTTATTCTTTGTGCCATGTGGAGTCAATTATGAGATCTGGCATTTGTGGAGACAAATATGTGATTTAGCATTTGGGCATCAGACCTATTCTCTGCTACTTAGTTTCTTGGGCAAGTTACTTGTCTCTGAACCTCAGCACTTTGCCTTCTCAATTTTTATGCTGTGAAATGGGTATTTTGTTGTGCTACGTGGGGTCAAATATAGCCCTGTTCAGGCGTTATGCAGAAAGTTCTATTCATGTTCAAGTGAATACGAGTAGAACTCCCTTTCAAACCTTGCCAACTCAACACGGAGGCTAGGTTGCCATACCCAGAGAAGTAGAGGACACAGCTAGCGTACATTGCTCTGACCCTCTACCCACTTAATGCCTTCACATGTTCAAGTGAATGCCTGAACATGGCTTAAGTGGTTTGATATTTAGAGCCCAAACTCTGTCTCTGCCTTGTATGCAGTTCCTTGGGCAGGTTACTTGTTCCTTTGTGACAAGCCAATTTAGAATTAGCCATGGTCCCCATGACAATTTCTCAAATTTCCAAATGTACCCATTGGCCCAGAAAGGTTGAGGAACCCTTCTATAGCTCTTTAAATACTACTGATGATACCAAATTATTTAGGTGGTGAAAACAAAAAGGGACCGCAAAGTGTTCCCAAAAGATCGCTTTTGGGAACATTAAAATGGACATTAAAATTACAAATGTATTTCAATTTAAACAAGTCTAAAGTGATGCACATTACTGTAAAAATGAATAAATCCTAACCTCATATACTCTGATGGGATCTGAGCTAGCAGTGACTGAGGGCTCCATCACACCAATTTCCCCCCCCCCGGTTTGCCTTCACATTTTTTACCTCCATTTCAGAAGTGCTGCAGGCGCTCCTCCCTTTCACGATCGTAGCTATACCTCTTTTTGCTCTCTCGCTGCTATTGCGCCTGCCCCACCCCACCCCGCCCCTTCTCCTTCCCCCTCCTGTTCATTGGTTCTTGTCATCGATGGACATTGTGATGGACTTTGCAACCTTCCCCCCTCGCTCATTGGCGCTTCTATTAGAATGTACAAAAATGCTTACATCTGTGTAATTCTTAAAGGTAAAGAGATGAAACTTGGGATCTTGAGAGCTCTTAAGCACAGCTTTCCACATGCCAAGTTTGAATAACTTAGGTCCATGCCTTGAGTTTTAGGAATTTTTCAATGCAAATTAGCCAAAATGCTTACATCTACATAATTTATATAGATACAGAGATGAAACTTGGCATGGTGATAGGTCTCCAGGAGAGCTTTCAGCTAGCCAAGTTTGAATCAGATCAGTTCATCCCTTGATTTTTAAAGAATTTTAAAATTTCCCTGCTCTTTAAAACCTTTTGCTGATAGTTCACCAGTGCGATCTTCCCCCTCTTTACATTTGTGAAGGATCGCTTTTCCTTTCCTTTGATCATGTGAAGCTGAGCATCTCCAGTTCATAAAATAGAGATGGCTGGTTCCCTTACTCCAAAGTCAATCCCATCGACTTCAAATGTATTTACATCCAAGTAATACTAAATTCGCACACGCACAGCCATAGCTCCATTATACTTCAAAGTTACATTGTGTTCTCTTCCTGTCAGATAGAAAGATCGCTCCTATGTTCTTTCAATGTTGATCCGTTGCCAAGGAGAGAGCTAGCAGTTCACTGGTCATGACTCACTGGAAAGGATAGCCTTTTGTCTTGCAAATCCGGTCTCCTTGGAACATCCTGTGGGCTTGATCTTGTATTAAACTGCTTGGTCTAGGAAGATTTCAGGCAGTAAAAGGAACTAGAACACAAAAATTAAGCCCTACGCCTCCAGGTTGGTTTGTGGATGCATTACTACGAAAGCCTGTTAGCGCGCACTTTCGGTAAAAAAGCCCACTAGCACCAGGAAATGTTTTCTCCAGCCGTATAGGATAATATAATATAGGGCAATATAGGGGGAAGAATAATTACACAAAACAGAAGAGAACTACTAGGAAGATTTATAAGGCACGTGGAGGGGGATGGAAGTGACAGAAATGGACAGAGTGGTTTGAAAGGTTAATGTGGATCGGTGCCAGGGTGAAGTTCTGCGTTTCCAACAGGACAGGGGTTCAGCAAAACATGGAAGGAAGCCAAAAGAAAGACGGAGTTAGAGCACTGAAACCTTCCATCCAACTTCTAACAAGTCCAAAGACGAAAAGGAGGAAATAAGTTGTAAAACTGCCCTGGCGGATTATAAACTCACCCTTTCCTTTCGTCAATGAAAACGGCCTTCAAAACACACACCCAAATACACTCCCAACCACAGAAGCGGATTTGCTGGTTTACATTTGGGTTTTCATTGCACACTTCCAAGATGAAACGGACATTCTCAGGTCCAAAATAAGCCGCGAGAACAGAGGGAAAAAGTGAGAATAGTGAAGGACAGAGATGACATCATGCAAGTCAACAGCACCAAAACCAGACAGGATGGACTCTGGGAGTGCAATAAACACAAAGTGTGATGGAGCCCTGACTAGGAAAGGGACCTCTGGCTTGTGGTAGATAACCTGATGAAAATTTCAACCCAGTGTGCAACTGCTGTGAAAAAGGTAAATTATTTCTAGGCTGTCTTTAAGGGTGGAACCCTCTTGAAGGGTGGAACTGTCTTTCTCTCTGATAATACTAGAGCTCAAGTTCATCCAATAAAGCCAAATGGTGAGAGATTCAGAACAAAGTAATGAGATAGTTCTTCAACAGCACATAGTTTAACTATGGAATCCACTACCACAAGATGTAGTGATGGACACCAACCTGGACTGTTTTAAAAGGGGATTAGACAAATTCATGAGGGATAAAGCTATCAATGGCTACAAGTCGTAATGGCTATATATTATCTCTTGTATTAGAAGTAGCATGCTTCTCAGTGACAGTTGCTATGGAGAACAAGCATGAGGAAGCTGTTGCATATGTCCTGCTTGTGGGCTTCCCAGAGGCATCTGGTTGCCCCCTGTGGAACAGAACGCTGGACTAGACAGTCCATTGGGCTGATCCAGCATAGCTCTTCTTATGTTCTTACTGCACATATATATGAAGATAATTACAATGAAGATTATATACTGCAAAGGTTTACATTGACAATAGCCGATCTGGCACAGACACACTTCTTCATTGGGTGCTTCCAGATGGAGGGCTTCTAGCACTACCAATCCGAAAGTATTGTGCAGCTATTCCATCTTTTCCTCCTTAACAGATTTTTCTGGTAAGAAAAGAGATGGAAGTAGTGGTGGGAAAACATAGATGGGTTACAAATTCAAGACGTCATCTGAACCCTGTGTAAAATTCTAAAAATGAGGCAGGGTGATTGCACATTAAATGCCTCATCTGGAAGCAGCCATCATTTCCCAATTTTTTTATAAAAAAAAAACATCTGCACCAAGGAATCTCTGCTTAGGATAAATTTTGAAAATCAGTTAATTTGTTCTTTTTAAGAACATTATCAATTTACATGCACTACTCAGAACTCAGCATTTGAGGGTTTGCATAATTTAATTTGAAGGAATGGTATGGTAGTTGTAAGGGGTCTTTAGGGAGAGGCATGTTGTTATATAGCACAGGCTTTTGTACAAGTTGCCTGTTTTCCGAATATTCCTGTTGTTTGGTTTAGAAATGTCCCTTAAGGTTTTTGTTTTGTTCTCAGGATTATGCACCAGGTGACCCAGAGAGCAACTAACCCAGTTTGTGTATAAGGAATTCAAGCTGACTTGAACTCCGTCCTATATTTTTACTTATTAAATATGAAACATTTAACATGAAGCTAATGCAGCAATCCTATGTTAATTCATCTGCTTCTAGACATTGGGACTGGCTTTGAATGAGGGCACCATGGCAAGCTCAGTCATGATGCCTCATACCAGCAGCCATTGGGTAACAGTGATTTTAATTTGTTTAACCCTTTTTTCTTCACCAGAAGACCTCAGCAACTTTTGGGCTGATTTTAGTTCACTGAAATGCTATCTAGATGCTATCTAAAGAGTAGAAGTTGAATATCTCATGTTTCTGTTTTGCTAGACAAAATGTAAAATGACCTTGATAATCACTACTAAAACTGCAGCAACCCTAGAATTTTTCTCCCCCTTGGATTAAAATTTAAGCCAGAGAAGAACTGCCACCTCAGATTCCTCCATCTGAATGTAGTGAGGCCATGCCATTAATTGCTATAGCAACTCCCCTATGAGGAAAGGTTACCAAGTCTGGGGCTGTTAAGCTTAGAGAAAAGGCAAATAAGGGGAGATATGATAGAGGTGTAAAAAGTATGCATGGTGTGGAAAACGTGTCAAAAAAGAGATATGTTTCTCCCCCTCTCATAATACAAAAGCCCGGGCCACCCCATGAAGCTGATTGGTGGGAGATTCAGGACAGATAAAAGGAAGGACTTTTTCACACTACACATAAATAAACCATGGAGTTCACTTCCACAGGATGTAGTGATGGCCACCAACCTGGATGGCTTTAAAGGGAATTGGACAAATTCATGGAGGATAGGCTATTAATAGCTACTAGTCCTGGGCCATATCTACACCTTCTGTCAAATCATTACGATCCCATCATGGTGACATTTATCTTTTTTAATGCATTTATACCTCATAGGACACACAATGACATTTGTTGTAGTATTTTGGATAATGTGGAATAAAGAGCAGTATATGGAATGTGTCATGTGCCCCAACAGTTATACACTGCACTTCAATATCACCATAAAGCCGTACTGTAGATCTAGCCTTGATGTCTAGATGCTATTTCCAGTTGCTAGGAAAAGGTGCTGTTGCATTCATATCCTTCTTGTGATGTTCCCTGCAGGCAGGTGGTTGGCCACTGTGTAAACAGAATGCTGGATGAGATGGACCCTTGATCCAGTCAGGCTCTTCTTCTTCTTATCTTATGTGGGGATCACATCTCTGCAGAGCACCCACAGGGATGGGCTCCCCACTACATTCTTCATGCTTCCCCCGGTGCAGGTTTTTTATCCACTCCCAAATTAATGCTCCATTAGTTTTTATAGAGAAAGGCAAAAGAAAATGCAGAGGCAATGTCAGAGGTGGTGGTGGGCCACTCTCCACTGAGGGCCCATAGCTGGAGCCCACATCAATTTCATCCCCTCATTATCTTTTTCCATGACCGTACAAACTAATGAAGCTCAATTCATTTTTTTTGGGGGGGGGGGATCAAGATCAGAGAATGAGAGGAGCCTGCACATGGGTCCTCTGCACAGGGGGGGCGGCTCCCTCCCCCCACACCTCCATTCTTTTGTACAGGGGCAGGCAAAGAGGCTCATGCTTCTTCAGAGAGAGTGTGTGTGGTGGTAATTTTTCCTAGCCCTCAGATTGGCTTGATAAAATCTCCCAAGTTTTGGGGTGATTTCTAAGTTAATCTGAGGAGAGCTAGCTTGTTCATATCTATCAAATGCACACACATTATTATTGCTAGTAGTAGTAGTAATCATAGTAGCAGCAGCAGGAGTAGTCATATTTTGTTTCATTATTAGTATACATATTGTTAAGGATGTAGTCATGGAAATTTACATGGGAGTACATTAGGTTGAACTATTTGAGACGTACTTCCCAGTAAGCATGCATAAGGTTGGACTGCACACTTGTTTGAAGTGTTACATTAACTGTGCAAATTATGTTACAGTCCATACCCATTAATCCTAGCGTATAGATGGATAATTCAAAGGAACTTACTTCTAAGTAAACATGCATAAGGTTATGCTACATTGCTGCCCAGTCCTGAGTCCCTTACTTGTGAACAATTCCCATTGAACTGAATGAGGTATACTTCTGTGTAAACATACACATGGTCCAGCTGTATCACTGAACAGAGTGCAGAGACAAGGGATTGGGAATTGGGGAGCATTATTTCTGTTTGTTTTTTATTTATTTATTTGAGTAAAAGAAGTATAATGATAATTGCTCTGTTGAAGGAAGTACTTCATGGAGTCATAGAATAGTAGCGTTGGAAGGGGCCTATGAGGCCATCGAGATGCTTTCTTAAATGTAAGGAGCCTGTTTCCAGTTAAGCAACTGCTGCACACCAATGCACAACTGTCTCACCCACATCATACCATCATTGTTGTTGTTGTTGACTGAAATATAGTACTTAGCATTATAGCCCCCCCCCCCCATTCACAAAACAAAATGGAGTTTAACAATATGGAGTTATGTCAGTGTCGACATGTGACCCTACAGCCCCCCCCTCCCCCTAGAATGTCATTTCAACAATGATTTCCATAGAATCTTTTGGGTGTTCAAAGTGATTCACAGGCATTGTCTTTTTGTAATGCTCACAAACCCCTGTAAGGGAGGCCAGCTCCAGGCACTCTTGGATGAGACTGATTATCTGGATCCATTTCAGTCGGGTTTCAGGCCTGGTTTTGGTACGGAAACAGCCTTGGTCGCCCTGTATGATGACCTATGTCGGGAGAGGGACAGGGGGAGTCTGACTCTGTTGATTCTCCTTGATCTCTCAGTGGCTGTCGATACCATCGACCATGGTATCCTTCTGGGACGACTGGCTAAGTTAGGAGTGGGAGGCACTGCATTGCAGTGGTTCCGCTCCTACTTGGCAAGTCGGCTCCAAAAGGTGGTGCTTGGAGGATGTTGCTCAGCCCCATGGATTATCCAGTACAGTGTCCCACAGGGGTCAGTTTTGTCCCCTGTACTGTTCAACATCTACATGAAACTGTTGGATGCGGTCAACCAGAGTTTTGGAGTGCGTGGTCATCAGTACACTCTATTTACTGACACACAGCTCTATTTCTCCTTTTCATCTTCATCAGGTAAGGCTGTGGATGTGCTGAACCAGTGCCTGGCCACGACAGTGGACTAGATGAGAGCTAATAAACTGAAACTCAATCCAGACAAGACTGAGATGCTGTTAGTGGGTGGTTCTGCTGACTGGATGGAGGGTGTTCAACCTGTTCTGGATGGGGTTGCACTCCCCCTGAAGAAGCAAGTTCATAGCTTGGGGGTTCTCCTAAAACCATTTCTGTCACTTGAGGCTCAGGTGGTCTCTGTGGCATGGAGTGCCTTCTCCCAACTTCGGTTGGTGGCCCAGCTACGCCCCTATCTGGACAGGGATAACCTGGCTTCAGTTGTCTATGCTCTAGTAATCTCCAAGTTAGATTACTGCAATGCACTCTATGTGGGGCTGACTTTGATGACGGTTCAGAAGCTGCAGCTTGTGCAAAATGTGGCGGCCAGATTGATAACAAGGACCAGATGGTTCGACGTATAAGACCGACTCTGGCCTGCTTGCATTGGCTGCCTGCATGTTTCCAAGCCCAATCCAAGGTGGTGGTTGTAATTTATAAAGCCTCACATAGCTCTGGACTACAATACCTGATGGAACGCCTTTCCAGATGCCTACTCCGAGGGAGACCCGTAAGATGGCAACAAGGGAAAGTGCCTTCTCTGTAGTGGCCCCCCAATTATGGATCGATCTCCCCTACAAGGTCTGGCGCCAACATTGCTATCTTTTAAGCGCCAGGTTAAAACTTCTTTCTTTTCCCAGGCATTTAGCACTATGTGATGAGCTTCATTGATCCTGAATCTGTTTTTATAGTTGTTTATAAAGTTGTTTACAGTCGTTTTTAGAAGTCTGTTTCTGTGTATGTTACATGTTTTTGTGGTTTTAAATTTTGTAAATGGTTTTTAATTGTTTTAATCTATTTAAACTGCCCAGAGAGCTTTGGTTATGGGGTGGTATAGAAATGTAAATAATAACAATAACAATAACAATAACAATATGATGATGATGATGATGATGATAATAATAATAATCCCCATATTGTAGATCAGCCTTCCCCAAACTAACTGGCTCAACTTGTTTTGGACTATAAAACCTATCATCCTATCCTGTCTGAGGCTGATGTGAGCTGTAGTCCAACACATCTAGAGGGACCCAGTTTGGAGGAGGCCATGTTACAGATGGAGGACTGAAGCCAAGAGGGAATACTTGCCTGAAGCAACCCAGTGAGTTCACAGCCTTGATGACCACACTGAAATCTGCTTTCCCTATTATTTTTTTCCTTGTTAGGTCGTGACATGGCAAGCACAACCTTGCCTGGCTACCCACCCCACGTTCCACCAACTGGACAGGGCAGCTACCCAACCTCAACTCTTGCAGGAATGGTGCCTGGTAAGTTCTTCCTTGCGTCACACACTTGTGATTATTGCAGTTTTTAGCATACAGGGAAATACTATGTTAAATTTTCAAATTTGCCTTATTTACAAGGTGCTTCAGTGTACAGTGATCAACCTGCTCCAGGTTTTCTTGGAAGGTACTGTATTTGGCACTCTTCCAGTTTAGTTTCCAGCCTATTTATTTATTTATTTATTATAGCACTTTTATCCTGCCCTTTAGCCAAAAAGGCTCTCAAGGCAGCTTACAAAAACATTTCTTAAGACAGTCCCTGCCCGCAGGCTTACACCCTAAAAAACATGACACAAAAGGAAAGGGGGTTGGGAGCAAGGAGTGCAGAAAAGAAGAAGCAAATTTAGGCACTAGATTCTTAGTTGCAAAGGTCATCAGGTCATGGACACAGTGGGACGGCTGCCGCTTCCGCTCTCATACAGATCCAGGCATGATGGACAGATGCCTTACTGCTGCTTCCTTTCCCTCTGACAGCCCCAACAGTGACAGTTGGTACAATGGAATTGAAATGGTCTTGTTTACCCTAGTCATTAGGCCTAGTGGACGACCAGGTTGCAACACCGTTGCTTCTGGACCACTTAGCGCCTTTCAAGACTGTGGATCATGGTATCATTTTGGACAACCTCGTTTCTACCCCATGGACCTTGGCATATCGGGTGCTTCAAGGATTCATCTTTCTCTCATTTGCAGATGACACTCAACTTTGTCTCTCTTTCCCATCTTCTGATCCTAGTGCGGCATCAGTTTTGGGTTGGATAAGGGTGAGCAAACTGAAGTTCAATAATCTAGGAATTGGTGTGCAACCTGTGTTGTATGGGGTACAGTCCGTTGCATGCCCCCTCAAGCAGCAGGTTCACAGCTTTGGAGTACTCCTGGACCCTTCCCTACGCTTGGATTATCCAGTGATGGAGACCAGCACAGGACCATCTTTTACCAGGTTTGGTGTGTGGCCTTTTCTGGAGAAACCAGGCTTAGCCTCAGTCATTTATAACCTAATCCAGCCTTCCCCAACCTTCTGTCCTCCTGGACTACAAGTTCCAGCATTCCTGACCATTAGCCATGCTGGCTGTGGCTAATGGGATTTGAAATCAAAAACACCTGGAAGGCACAGTGCTGAGCAAGGCTGCCCTAGGATGTTGACTGGATTGCTTTGTTTTCAGGCTCACATCAAGGTGCAGTTTTTGACCTTTAATGCCCTAAATGGCCTGGGACCAAAATGTTTCAGGAATCTCATCTCTCCCTCACATGAATCTCCCCAGGCAGTGCTAAGCCCCTTCTCTGTGTTCCTTTACCATTGGATATTCGGCACATGGACACTAGCGATAGGGACTTTTCAGGGATGTCGCCCGAAGTTTGGCTCATCAATGCTTGCCTTTTAGTGAGCAGCAACAATATTTCAGTCGGACTTTTCTGGATACTGCTTTTAAATTATATCTGTCTATTGATGTTTTTGACCATTTATTTGCTATTTTGAATTATTTTAACACTGTTGTTCTTACTATTATTTTACTGTATATTTACTGATTTCGGTGACCTTTAGTTTTTTTAATTATACTTTTTATAGAAAGGCAGAATATAAATTCTGTTTCCTGACTCCTAGCTGAGCAGAGCAGAGAAGAGGAAGGTGCCCCAGCTGGTCTCAAAGGTACATAAGGAAGCCAGCTCCCAGAGAGAGAGAGAGAGAGAGAGAGAGAGCAATCAGAGCGAGCAAACAGGGAGAGCAAACAGGAGTTCAGCAGGGGAGGTGTAGTAGAAGAGGAGACCAAGGCAAAGAGGAGAGAGGCCTCGAGTAAATCCAGGAGACTGGCTATTCAAAAGCCTTGTGTGCTCACCATGTGCTCCTGAGAGTTGTGATTTAAGGGGCGTGTCTTGAGAGCTGCTCCTGGACTTGAAGGGGCATGGCCTGATTGCTCTCAGTAGCTGAGTGGGTGGGGAGTTTCATTCTGTTTCCTGACTCCTAGCTGAGCAGAGACGAGAAGAGGAAGCTGCCCAGGCTGGTCTAGAAGGTGCATAAGGAAGCAAGCTCCCAGAGAGAGAGAGCAATCAGAGCGAGTAAACTGGGTGAGCAAACAGGAATTCAGCAGGGAGGTCCATCACAAAAAAAAATGTTTTCTTGTAACACACTCTTATAGTAGGGGACTCTGTTGTTAACCTCCAGGGAGGACAGGACAAAGCACAGGCTATTCCAGTACAGGCAGAAAGGCAGAAACAAAAAGGGACTATGGATGGAAAAGATTCTCTATGGTGGTGACCTGCAAAGTGTGTGCAATGTTTGTGTTCGTGCCCGAGATCAACATGGCATACACCTGCAACAAGTGCAAGCTGGTTGCACTATTGGAAGAAAAAGTGAGAGTACTTGAGTGGCAAGTGTTCACCCTCCAAGGAATAAGAGAAGGTGAAGAGTTCACCTTTGCAACAGCAAAGAGAAGCACAGGAGGTGGAAGAGCAACAGCAAGTTGAAGCAGAAGTGGAGAATGCTGAGGTGAAAAAGCCAATGAAGAGGAAACTCCCTGGAAAAGGGTGACAGTGAGGGGCAGAAGAACTAGAAGACACTCCGCACCTGTGGAACCACTAGAGCTATGTAACCACTTTCAGGTATTGGAAGATAAGACTGGACAACAGTCTGCAGAGGAAGAATTACAGGAAACCCCATGCAATTGTGGGCAAGAGGCAGAAAGTCAGTTGAGCAGAAGCAACAATACCAAGGCCTTCAACAATAAGAAGAGAAAAGTAATCATTGTGGGAGACTCCCTTCTGCATGGGATTGAAACACAAGTATGTTATGAAGAACTATGTCCCTGGAGGATAGATTAGATATGTGACTGAAGGGTTGCTGAAACTCATAAAGCCCACTGACACATATCTTTTTCTTCTCATCCATGTGGGAACAAATGATATTACCAGACGGAGCTACGAAGAAATCAGGTCAGACTTCGAAGCTCTGGGAAGGAAACTCAAGATCTTTGGGGCCCAGATAGTTTTCTCATCCATCCTCCCAGTTCTTGGAAGAGGAATAGAAAGAGAAAGAATAGGTGTAATAGCACCCAACAATAGTCTTCCCAATAATGTAGGAAAGAAGCCAGACTATAAAGCACATGCTTTTCGATGTCTATATACTAATGCCCAAAGTATGGGAAACAAACACAATGAACTTGAACACTTAATACATGAAGACAATTATGACTTGATAGATATAAGTGAAACTTAGTGGGATGACTCCCATGACTGGACTATAGCAATTGAAAGTTATAACTTGTTCAAAAAGAACAGAAGAAATAGAAAGGGAGGCGGACTCACACTATATGTTAAAAATACTTATCCCTGCACAGAAATACAGGATGAGCCTGGGAGCCCCATCAAAAGCTTCTGGATTGAAATAAATGGGGCAAGGATTGAAAGTAACATGATAGTCGGAGTCTACTACCGACCACTCAAGGAGAAGAAGAGGATGAAACTTTTGATAAGCAAATTGCCAATGTTTCAGGGAAGTCTGGTGTAGTAGTAACAGAGGACTTCAATTACCCCGATATCTGTTGAGAGGCAAATTCTGCCAAAAGTGCCCCCTCCAATAAATTCCTGACATGTGTGGCTGATAACTTTCTCCTACAGAAAGTGGAGGAAGGAACTAGAGGAATGGCTATCCTTGACTTGATACTGACCAATAGGGATGACTTAGAGGATGAAGTGGCAGTTACGGGAACTCTGGGGGAAAGTGACCACATCATACCTGAGTTCTTGATTTTAAAGGAAGCAAAAGCTGTGTAGCCATATGGGTACTCTGGATTTTAGGAAAGCCAATTTTAATAAACTCAGAACTATGATAAGCAAGGTCCCAGTGTTCTTCAACATTTGTATTAATGATTTGGATGAGGAGGTGCAGGGAATGCTTATCAAATTTGCAGATGACACAAAATTGGGTGGGATAACTAATGTCCTGGAAGACAGAAACAAACTTCAAAGTGATATTGATAGGCTGGAGCGCTGGGCTGAAAACAACAGAATGAGATTTAATAAGGATAAATGCCAAGTTCTACACCTAGGACAAAGAAACCAAATGCACAGTTAGAAGATGGGGGATACTTGGCTAATCAATACGACAAGTGAGAAGGATCTTAGAATGGTTGTAGATCACAAGCTGAATATGAGCCAAAGTGTGATGTGACTGCAAAAAAAGCAAATGCTATTTTGAGCTGCATTAAGAGAAGTATAGCGTCCAAATTGCATGAGGTACTGGTTCTCCTCTATTTGGCACTGGTGAGGCCCCATCTTGAGTACTGCGTCCAGTTCTGGGCACCACACTTCAAGAAGGATGCAGACAAGCTGGAGGGGGTTCACAGGAGGGTCACGATGAAGATTAGGGGTCTGGAAACAAAGCCCTATGAGGAGAGACTGAAAGAACTGGGCATATTTAGCCTGGAGAAGAGAAGACTTGAGTTGAGACATGATAGCACTCTTCAAATACTTGAAAGATTGTTACACTGAGGAGGGCCAGGATCTGTTCTCGATCATCTCAGAATGCAGGACACGGAATAAGGGGCTCAAGTTACAGGAAGCCAGATCTGACTGGACATCAGGAAAAACTTCTTGATTGTTAAAACAGTACGACATTGGAACCAATTACCTAGGGAGGTTGAGGGCTCTCCCACACTAGAGTCATTCACAATGCAGCTGTACAGCCATCTGTCAAGTAGGCTTTAAGGTGGATTCCTGCATTGAGCAGGGGGTTGGACTCGATGGCCTTACAGGCCCCTTCCAGCTCTACTATTCTATGGCTGCCTCTACAAGAGAGGTTTAAAGCTCTTTCAAGGCGCTTAAAATTTTTTACCTCTACAAGAACGGAGCACAAATCGGGCGTAGAGGCGCGTTATCTCTCAGATTATGCGCATTATCGAATGCGCGTTAAATCGCGAGTTTTATTTTGCTCCGGCCGTTAAAGCGCATTTTGACTATGTGAACAAGTGCTTATGCGCATTAGCTACTTGTAAAGCGCATTTTGGTCATCCGTTAATGCGCTTCGCCGCCTCTCACCGCCTCTCGTGCAGAGGTATTAGGTGTAAATGCGCTTCAGCGATTATGCGCATAATTGCCTAACCAGGCGCAAAAGCGAATCCTTGTAGAGGGGACCTATGATTCTATGGTGCTATGACATATTGGAATAAAGAAAGGCACAGCACACAGAGCATTTCTAGTACTATGGAGGACCTTTGGCTCCCAGGCTGGCAACAATCCGTCTGTGTACTGCTTTTTATCTAATCTTCTCATGGGACATTGTATGAATTTAAGCGATATAGGGAGCTTGCACATTGTATTGTGCATAATCAGCATGCATTGCATCTTTTAATTAATGGAGTTCATGCTGGACTGCTGCAAGGGGATCATTGCACTTATTCTTCAAGGGCTAATGTAGCATTACATTTTGCATTCATAGGAGTAATTTCCAGGAGTAATTGCAACATGGGAAACTGCCCAATAGTCTCCCTCTCGACCCATTTCAGTCTGGGTTCAGGCCTGGTTTTGGGACAGTATCAGATTTGATTCCCCTGATGGATGATCTCTTGTGGGAGAGAGACAAAGGGGGTGTGACTCTGTGAATCCTGCTTGAAATCTCAGAACTTTTGATACTGTTGATTACAGTATTCTTTTGAATCATCTTTGCTCCTGCTTGCGGAGACAGTTCTGGAAAGTCACATTGAGTGACCGTGCCCTGGGCACTCATATTGTGTGCTACCGCAGAATACCATCTTGCCCCCAATGCTATTTAATATCTATATGAAATGACTAAGGGCAGTCCGTAGGAGACTTGGGGCAAAGTATCATTATTATGCTGATCAGTATACTGATGACACCCACCTCTATTTCACTGTGACATCTGAATTAGGAGAGGCCATGCCTAATCAGTGCCAGGATGCAGTGAAGAGTTGGATGAGGTCCAAGAAACAGAATACATCCTGATAAGAGGGGAGCCCTATGGGTGGGCAGTTCCCAGGTACAGGAATAGGGGCATTTGCCTTTTCTAGATGGGGTTGCAAAAGTACATCGATTGGGGTGACTCCTGGTTTCATCATTGTCATTAGAAGTCCAAGGTCTTCTGTAACGAAGAGCGCCTCTTGCCAACTTCAGTTGCTATGTTAACTATACCCTTCCTGGACCGGGATAGCCCAGCCATTGTAGGCCATGCATTGGTAACTTTGGTGCAGACTACTGTCATGTACTTTATGTGGGGCTAACCTAGTGCTTGATTCGGAAGTTGCAGATGCTACAGAATGCATCAGCTATGTTGCTGAGTAGGGTGCCTGGCTGAGCACATATTGCACTGGCTACCAATCAGATACCGAGCCGAGTTCACGGTCTTGCCCTTGCCATGTAAAGCCCCAAATAACTTGGGACCAGATTCCTTGACTGATTGCCTCCATCAATATGAACTTCCCAGAGAGGTTCTCCTAGCGCCTACACTGTGCCATGTGAAGACCTTTTTATTTTCCTAGGCATTTTAGTTTTCAGTTTCTGTTTTAAATCCGATATTGTATTTAAAATCTTTGCACTTCAGCTATATTCTATTTGGTTATTAATTTTAGGTTTATACTGTAATTTTAGACTTTTCATTTTTTACATTGTCTTTTGTCATTTTTGTATTTTATCATTTTGTTGTGAACTGCCCAGAGAGCCTTGGCTATTGGACAGTATAGAAATGAAATAAATAAATAAATACTGGTGTCATCACAGATCAGCAGAGGAGATCTTACTGGTTGTATTACAACTTGCAGATTGACATCTGGCAGCAACCTGGAAGTAGGCCTTCTACATGGTGATGCCCACCATATGGAATGACCTCCCCCAGCCCCAATTCCTCTGATATTTGGGAGGCATCAACTGTGGTGTGTTTTAGGCACGCATTAAAGCCCTATCTTTTAGTCAGGCCTTACTTGATTAATTGTGCTACCCAGTTTCATAACTATTGTGTTTTGAATTTCTGGTTTTAAATGTTTATCTGATGAGTTTTGTATTTATTATGCTGCATTTTCATATTTGACTTGTAGAACTCTTAGAGATTGTTTTAGAATAGTAAATGGGATATAAACTAATGAAATACTGGCCCTATTCAGACAACACGCTAAACCATGATGGTTAAGTGTTTTGAGCTAAACAGTATGCCTTAGTGTATCGTGTGAATCATTCCTAACCATGATGGTTACATAATCATGGTTTAAATACATTCAGTAATCACTTGCTGCAAAAGGGTTAGTGGCCTAACCATGGCTTAGGGTGTTGTCTGAACAGGCCCAAATAAATGTGTGCCAGTTCGGTGTGGCTTCATGTGGATTCTTCCAAAGTCTGAGCCACATATTGCTACACTGCTGGCTAACTAGATAGCTCGCTGGTAGTACGGAATGGTTGGCTGTTATCTGCTTTTGATTGGTAGACAGCTGGTAATCTCTTTTTGTGCTCCATGAGAACTTGGAGAAGATTCCCCCTGTCCCATGCCCCCATAAGCTAAGAGCAGAAAGCTGATGTAAGGGTGTGAGTCAAGAAACAGAAGTCTGCAGTTTGGAATAACAGAGACCACGGAGAGTTAGCTAAAGTCACCTCAAAGGTGTATAACCTCTCTCCCTGGAGAGTGCCTGCTGTTTGCTTCCATGTATACAAGGGAGAGGGCTTTCTCTGTGGTGCGCCCCCCCCAATTATGGAATAGACTCCCCGATGAGGCCCACCTGGTGCCAACGCTGTTATCTTTTTGGCACCAGGTCAAAACTTTTCTTTTCTCCCAGGCATTTTAACAGCTTAAGTTGAGGTTTTTAACTGAATTTTTGGCCAGGCGTAAAAGTTTAAAATGTTTTAAATATCAACTGTTTTTATGTTTTATGGTTTTAAATTTTGTATATTGACTTTTTAATGTTCAGTCTTTTCAAATTTTGTAAACCACCCAGAGAGCTTTGGCTATGGGGTGGTACGTAAATTATAATCATAATCATCATCACCATCATCATCATCATCATCTGCTTGTATTTGTAAAAAAAAACATTGTGTGTGAGTGGGGGAGCAAATATTACAGAAATACTTTTAAGTCTCCATTGGATTCTCACCAAAAGGAAAACAAATCTGGACAGTGTGGCCCCAGTAACTTCCCACTGTTTAGTATGTTTTTATTTATTTAGGGCATAATCCTATGCATGTTTAGACAGAAAAAAGTCCTACAACTACCAGCATTCGCCAGTCAGCATGAACCCTTAAAGAACGTTTATGTTGCCTTTAGAGGGCAAAGTCCTCCCAAGATGGCTCACAGAAGATACTTATCTTCATATACATAGCAGAGATATTAGCCTTCCAAATGCTTAAGAACACAATCTACTTGCAGTGCTGCCAGTCCAGGTGCCCTGTGAGCTTCTTTTTACCTGTCCACTTTTGATTGATTCTGCTGTGCATAACCACCAAAGATGTTTCCAACCCTTATCGGTCTCCTTGGATGGTCTGATGCCTCATCCTGTGAAACTTTGCTCTAATGATGGAAAGATTCTGAAAGTGAAGTGAGAGCACACAACAGTATGGGTGCTTCTCAACAAGGCTTTTGTGACACTGTCATCCTACTTCATTCACGGGCGTTTACGCAGGGTCCAGAGGTCATCATCCTCTACTTGTGATGTGACCCTCCAATGTTTTTTTTAAAAGCTTCTTCTGTTTTTTCCCTTAAAACAGAAAATCCATTAAATGCTAGGAGTCCTCTATCTGGAAACACCCTACGTAGAGCTGCATAAACTCTCTTCTTGCATTATAGCTTACAAGAGAGTATCTAGTGAAAATGTACAGTTGAGTCAGAACTGAAATCTTGGAAGCAACTTAGAAATACTATGGAATTGTTAATCTTTAACATGAAACCCATTTATTTATAGTTAAGCAAATTAAACATCCGCATTGGTTAGAATTAAACTGGGATTTAAATTATGGGAAAGCAGCAACCAAACAATAATAGGTCAGATGACAAGTGTTCTAGTTATTCCCAGTGCAGAAGATATTCTTATAATGCAATGAAGAAGGCACACTTTTACTCTTCCAACAGGGGTATGAAGATTTGGAGAGATGCTTGGAGAAAGATCCTTCTCCTGAGTTAATGAGGAATAGTTGGCACTGCTCACTTTCCATTCTTGGGTTACTGTACCTAGAAAAAAATTAAAACCTCAGTCTCTGGTCCTGGGGACAGCCTTGCTAGCCATTTCGATCCTGAGGCCTGGGGAAGGAATGGACATAACTGGTGAACCACATTGCCCATGGGGCCAGAGTCTATTTATTTTACATTATTGATGACATTTGTACACTACCCTATGACGTAACATTCTCTGGGTGACTTACAATAAACAATCATGAAAACAATTTAAATACAAAATAGAACACATGAATTCATAAAATCTAAAGCAACATAAAATACAAAGTCCAAAAGCAGAAGCCCCTGCTGTTTGAAAATTGAATCTTGGTTGATCAGGTCTGCTGTGTTCAGAAATACCTTTACTGCTTGTATCTTGTTATCCCTCATGCGGCTGGCATTTTGTCTAGAGCACACTAGACTTTGGCAGAAAAACTCCAGGACCAGCAGAGAACAGGTCAGAGCCGGGGGCTGCTGCAAAGGGAGCAGTTAAACAGAATCCTGTGCTGATGAGGAAATTACATGTGTATCATTAGTGATCGGGGAAGGAGATAGCTCAGTTCCTCTTGGTCACAGTTGAGCTCAAAAGCTCATTATTCTGCAGCACATTTCCTTTCACTCCCCATCAATAAACACCTTTCACACCCGCTGCTTCTCCCTCCCTGGCTCCCCTTGACTGCTTTGGAGAGAGAGAGAGAGAGAGAGAGAGGCTCTTTCTCCTCTACTTAACCTGCACTTCAGAATCACTGTAACGAGTTTAGGGTGACAATACAGATGGGGAGAAGGGAGCATCCGGACCCTCTTTTACAGGCACGGATGGGCTTTGTGAGGAAACTCTTGCATGACTTGCCTTTAAGACAAGCACATCCCTTTCTTACTGGGGCTCTGTTGAGACTGAGCTACTCCATCAAACAGGGGTGCCGAACCTCTTTCAGACTGAGGGCCAAATTCAGTTTCAGAGAAGGTCTCAGGGGCCACATTCCAGTGATGGGTGGGGCGAAGGGCAAAGGTAATATGGGCCCCCAAATGCCAGCATATTTTAGGTTAGAGCGCTAACTGTTAGTAACTAAGCTTTAGGGGAGGCGTTTCAAACTTTTAGAATGGGGAGAATACTGCGCTAAAGCTGGGAAACCCCCAAGCAAGCAGCAGTCAAAGAAAGGCAGTGGTGGAGGGGATGCAGGCATCTGATTTGGCCTGCAGGCCGGAGGTTTAACACCCCTCTGCCATAAAGTACAACATACTTTTAAGAAAACCTTTGTAATGTCCCTCCCTCTCGGTCACAATTTGTCACTATGGCCTCCTCCACACGAGACGTTTAATGAGCCTTGAAGGCTCATTAAAAAATTTACCTCCACAAGCACGGAGCGCAAAACGGGCGTACAGGCGCGTTATCTCCCCGATAATGCGCATTTTCGAACGCGCGTTAAATAGCGACTTTTATTTTGCTCCGGCCGTTAAAGCGCATTTTCGCGGTGTGAACAAGCGATTACGCGCATTAACTGCTTGTAAAGCGCTTTTTGGACATGAATTAATGCGCTTCGCCGCCTCTCGCCGCCTCCGGTGCAGAGGGATTAGGAGTAAATGCGCCTCCGCGAAAATGCGCATAATCCCCGAACCGGGCGCAAAAGCGCATCCTTGTGGAGGGGGCCTAAATTACTAATATGCAAATCCTCACAAATGTCGTGCCACCCCGCACCCACCCACGCCATTGACATGTTTAATGCTGGCCCTGTATTATTCTTCCAAACAGGTAAAGATGAAATCAGTCTGGAGAGGATGTGAAAAGAGGGGAAGTAAAGGGAGCCTAAGGGACTTGTATCTATTTTCATCAAGTAGTAAAGACCTAGATGAATGTGCCAGAGAAGTAAACAGACACATGTGGCATCACGCTCCCCTCTCTTCCTTGTCAGAAATTGCCACAACCTGCTCTCTCTCCCTCTGTGTGTGACGTACTTTATGAATGACCCACCCTCCTTTGCTCTTTCCAGGGAGTGAGTTCTCAGGAAATCCTTACAGCCACCCTCAGTACACAACCTACAATGAGGCCTGGAGGTTCAGCAACCCTGCCTTACTAAGTGAGTATCTTCTGTGACCTGCTGCATCCCCTTCCATCTCTTGCTCTCTCCCTCCTGTTTGTCTGTTTTCTTTTCCTTGTTTATTTCTGTTTCATTGGAGGAGGAGGAGGAGGAGGAGGAGGAGGAGGAGGAGGAGGAGGAGGAAACACCCCCTAATGTACCTGTCCAGGGGAGATTCAAAGATCTAATCTCAGCTTACTTCCTGTGCCTGTAGCTACCAACCTAATTCCTTCCTTCTGAAAATAATTTGAGGATGGCCCACACTTTTATACAAATGAGTGTCTTTAGTTATTTTCTTCAGCCAGCTGCTGAAACCAGCTGTCTGTGACCAAGACATTGGAATGGTAATCTTACAGTGCAGCATTCTTATAAAACCCTACCAGCTACATCTGATGTGAACCACGTCTAGAATGATACCAAGGAAACATTGTTGAGATTGTGTTGCTTTTATACTGATCCTAAGATTGACTTGGGTCAGCTGCAGCAAGTGGTGACATGTACAACACTTCTGCAGAGCACTTTGAACATGCATACACACAGAGATATCTGCACGCAGCCACACTGTTCAGCTGCTGCTTGAGAAAAAAAAATCCAGATTTCTGAGCTGTCACACTGTGAGGGAGAACATCTAGACATCAGTGAGTAGAGCATTTGAGAAACTGATGCTCTCAACAAAGAAGTAGTTTGTCAGGAGGCTGTGAAGGGAAAGGTTCCATGAAACATTTTCCTCCCACAGCATTCCCCAGTAGGAAGTTGGGCAGGGATTGGTTATATAGCAAACAAATAAGCCACAAATGCCAACTTCATATTTGAAAAGCCTTAGTAACTTAATAATAATGATAGTTTATTCCTTGATTGTTAATATCTTGGTCATAGAGCAATGACAGATGATGCTTTTTAAAATACCCGTCATTCCTGTCCCACACTCTCAGCTTGTATAGGATGAAGATTTAACCTTGGCTAGAGACAGACAGACAGACGTTGTTGTTGTTGTTCCAGAGAATTTAAATTAGTTTGGAATAGGAATCATTGCCAATAGGCTACACTAATCCCACACTTATCTCTGGTAAACAAAGTTTGCAGGTTTCTGTAGTGTTTCAAAAGCCTACCCAACCTGGGCAGGATCTACACTACTGCTTTAAAATGGTTTATAACGGTAGTGACAACAGTTGGGGCCCAGGACACAGAGCTCCATAGACAGTTTTCAATACGTTTTCAAAGTGCCGTATCCTGCTTGGTGTAGATCTGGCCCTGATTGACTAGAAGCAACAGTGATACAACAGAAATGAGTGTGTACACTTTGGGATATGATGCTGTGACCATACAGCTCTCTTACTCTTAAAAGCTATGTTGTCATGGCTATAGGCCATAGTTCAGTGTTAGAGCACATGCTTTGCATTCAGAAGGTCCCAAGTTCTGCCTGAAAACCTGGAGAGCTGCTACTTGGTTTGCAGAATTGCAGCATGAGTAACAAGCCACAATGGCTTGTTAACCCTACCACACATGCTGGCCAGATGTGCCTAATTACCCTCACTGGTGCAGCTTGCCATGTTGTTCAAACCAGGAAGCTACCTTAGGCTAAGGGGGGGGGGGGCAGGCAGCAACTCTCAAATACCGAACAATAGCCCCCTCAAATATGCCATACTCCCCAGGTTTGGATGATACAACAAGCCACACTAGTGAGGGTAATTAGGAAAATCTGGCCAGCATGCTCAGCAGGTAAATAAACCACCGTGGTTTATTTCCTTCACTGCAAGTATGCAAACCGACCCAGTGTGGTCAATGCTGGGCTAGTTGGGCCAAGGTTCTGACCCAACATAAAATAACTCTGGCTGTTGTTGTTGTTGTTTTTATTAATTTTGTGAAAGAAACACATACATCCATGAACACTGAACTATAAGAGCACTAAAAATAGAAGCCATGGAAACCCCTGGAGCAAAGGCTGGTCAGCATGACTGGGGAAGGGTTGCTCACACAGAGACAGACTGCAGATGTTGCAGGATAAGTTTGGAACCCAGACTAAACTTAAGAGGACCCCTTACATAAAGGCAATCATTGAGTTGCCTTTATGTAAGCAGAGAACCCCAGAGGGTTTAATCACCCTCCTTTTCTCAGTATGAGACCCTCTGTGTATTGCAATGAATTTCAAATTCAGCTTTACATATCTGAGGGCTCAGCTATGACCTTACTTTTTAGTTTAACCTGGCCATCTTTATTCTGGAGAAAAAGCAGCCATGGGGCCCCAATCCCAAATGTGCTCCTGTTCTTGATTGGGATTGCATGCTGGTTTTTTTGCAAAAAAAAATAGCTCCATCCTGGAAAGTGCTGTTTATTGAAGGCCTCACATCTATTTACCATTTCTCCTAATATGAAACAGATTTGAGTCTTCAATCATCTAGGGGCCTTTTTCATTAGCTTCATCTCTTTTCTGCATCTGATTAGAACCTAGATCATGCATGTAAAGTTTACATTGTAAACACATCAGAAATTGAAGTGCATATTAAGAAGCTGCAAAGAAGTTCAAAAGGAAGGATTTGTTCTACCTATGCGGATGTTTTTCGAGCAAGCCATAGTGTCCCATATTTAATATAGCTATTATTGAATGCCTTTTCCCTCTCTGGCCCCATTCTCACCAAACTGAGCACTTAACTTGTTCCTCTTCACACATCCTGTGAAACAGAGCAGTGGATGGGAAACCAAGGCAAAAAGCCTAGAAGGTCTTTTACACAGAGAATTTAGTATGGATGAAATTGACTTAGGTTCTAGTCCCAGCTCAGCCATAGACTTGCATGGGATGCCAATCACTACCTCTTGCCTCAGTGCTCCCAACTTTAAAATGTGAAATTTAATCCTGTTGTGAGAATAAGTGAATTAAGGATTATACAGTATGTTTGACATTGGAAGTGGTATAGAAATTGTTTTTATTAATTATATTTCTGTGAAAACTGTTGATCAGGGCCCATTTTGAGGCAGAACCAAGCAGATCTTCCCCATGTCCCCTAAAACTGATTGGTATTTGTGTGCATCTGCCAGTATTGCATGATGTGTCATAAACATGCTCCTGTTGCCTTAAACAAGCCATACAATTACCTTAGTATCATTGCAGTTCATGTTCTTTTGCGTTTTTATTGCAAGAATTGCAACCTCATTTGGTCTATGGACAAATGTTTCACCCAACCATCCACCCTGGCCTCTGCCCAATTTATTGACGGATGCCATCAACATAATCAGTAGCTTTCACTGTCTTCTTTTCAGCTTTCTTTTCAAGTCTTCCAGATTTCCTCCCCAGGATATTGCATGTCCCTGAATACTTAACAGGGTGCAAAAGAGACATAGTTCTGTCTGTGTACAAATCTGGCACAGTTTAAAAAAGCAAATCACTCCGTATCCCACCCCATCCAAAAGGAAAAGACAGTTCAGCTATCCTGGTTGCCTTCTTCAGACAGGATGTTCACGGAAGATTTCTGATCTGGTAGAAAAAAGGAAGGTGTCATTTTTGCTATTCCTCTGCAGTCCTCTATCCACCCTCCCAGATTTTTTTCTGGAAGTTTGGGTGACCCTCCAGAAGAGCATGGGGATGCAAAGGGAGGAGGGAATCTTCAAAGTTTGCTCCCCTCTCTCAGGCCTCCTGCTAGCCTGAATGCCCTGAGTGGAACTTTGGGCAGGGAGCGCTCCTGCTGGCAGGAGGAAATGCTGGAAATGCTCTTGTATCTCATCAGCTCACAAAGCATGGTGAACAGGAGCAAGATGGGGCAATATATTGAACAACAAAACTTTATAAATTTAACTGTGATGGAATTTCCAGGACACATGCTGATGGCTAATTCTAATGTGGGATTTTGCATCTGTGAGATGGCTTTTGAAATTAATCCTGTGAAATAGATGTTATGCAACTTATCTAGATCAGGGGTGGGCAGATTTCAAGTTTGCAGGATCTATTTCATTGTTTTTACTAAAACTCCAAGGCCCACCAATCAGGTCCAGGTGCAAAATAGTGCCCCAACTGGGTGGAAATATGCCAAGAATTAAGGGACAGAGTGCCCCTGAGCACATGATCAGCCCATGAATTAGTGACCAGTACCAGAATTAAGGTCACAAGTCCTTTTGCACAAAATCTACTCTGTTTCTATCCATCCCCCATTCCTCAGTGTTCTTTTCAGCAACCTATTTTACTGGGAGGGGAGAAGCTTTTTAGTTATTGCTATTGTTAGACAATTGCGAATTAGAATGAAACCCATGGAGATCTACTGCAAATCACCAGATATCTGCCAGGAGATCCCAGTCTACCTTCTGCCCATCCCCGTTCTAGATGATCCTAATCAAACTGGAATCCAGGATACAAACCAGTACATCAGAACTATTTCTATTTCACTAGTGCTAGGTAATCCAGTGAACGTAGGTTTCCTGTGTTTTGGGGTATCATACAGATATAGTCTATGTTGTCTTCTCTGTTCTATATATTGGCTGTTAATGAGTCTCTATCCCCAGATTTCTTCCTCTAGTTCCTTTTAATATGCTCTTTCTTTCTTTCTTTCTTTCTTTCTATTTTATTTTACTGTATGTCCTTTCAATCAGTCCATTCTTCTCCTGTGTTAACTTTCAGGTTCCCCTTATTATTATAGTGCCACATCCCGGGGCTCCGCACCTCCCACTGCTGCCGCTGCCTATGACCGCCACTAGTTATCATGGAAACCACATGAAACTTCAGGGTGACAGCCTAGGCCTCCATATTGTACCTGTCTGATGAACATTCTGCACCACTTGGAAGGATGAAGAATATTTCTCCATTTCACTCACCTATCCCTTTTGCCCCACCCTCCTCTTTAAGACTGCAGAACGTACTGGAATATCATACATTTGCTACCACCAGATTGAAAACGTTGTGCCCCTTGCAATCAAACTAAGCTACTTCGTTGGATGAGGGCAAAAGAAGGCCTGTGGCCAACGCTCCTGCTGCTGCTGTTGCTAATGCCACTGCAGTACTTCAGACCGTCCCACATGAATTGTTCCTTGATTCTCTAGCCTTCAGTTCCTTCCACAGGAGGCATCCCTAACCTCTAACTGTGAGAGGAATCTGAGCAATATAGTCTGCACTGTCTTTTTGGTGGAGTGGTATGGACAGGAAGTAGCAAAGGAGAATGCTGCTTACAACGCATTGTTCCCTCAAGGTACGATATTTTGTGGGGGAAAAAACACATCAAAATGTTAAACAACAGTTTCCAGATGCCACAGGGAACTACCTGGCTCAGTCCAGCAAAGGGAGAAAGACCCTGTGTCATTCTCTCTGTGTTTTACAAGGGTTCCTTTGTGTGATCCATTCCCTCCCATTTCTCCATAGGTTGGTTGAAAGAATTAGGTCTTGTTTTCCTCACAGTTTCATCTGAAGATTGATTGCATCCATCCAGTATGTCACAATCTTACAGGCTGAAGTTTTACAACAAGCCACACACATACAGTCACATACAGAGTCAAGTCAGACAGGATGATGGAGTGATGTCAAACAACCAACTGGGAAAATGAAGAACTATATAAATACATATATAAATATAACTGTTTTTAATGCTTTGTCCTGAAGGTCTGTAAAAAGGAGGAAAAATGTTCAAAGAGACAAAAGGTCCTGGCGAAAAGAAGCTGAATTATCAGCCCAGCCTGAATGGCAGACATGTTCTTCAGAAGAATAATTCTCCCCTTTCATTCTTGGGTTTCATTCTTTTTCTATTATGCACTGGAATGCACGCGTGTGGCAGAGGTCAGAGCAAGTGCATTTGGTGGGGAGCTGTCCACACAATGCACAACTCTGGCAAGAGTTAGGAAGGAAAAAGTTTAAATCCTCCACACACCCTAGATGCAACATGTCGTTAACCAATTGCCAGCCAACAAAAACGTATTGCTTGTTCCTGAGGTTTAGATGCATTTTGGGCAGATGACACTAAACCAAAACAATTCCATATTGACTGGAATTGTTTCTTGGTTTTCTAGCCTTCCATTTCTGCCATGCATAGGAAGTGGAGGGAGCTGTGGGATTCTCTTCTATCAATGGAGCTGGTGGTTTTCTGAAATAAGGGACATGGACATGTACACACAAAGCAGGTGTCACTTCTTGAACCTCGTGCTTGTTCTTCGGTTTTAACCAAGTCAGCACAGCAGGTTCCCTGTTCGTGGGAATGTTCCTTTCCCTGTTTCTGCATGCATACAAACTGAGCAACATTTGGATTCCTGAGAATTTCATTTCATTTTTCAAAACTAATTTCTTGTCTTTGTGAACTCATATATGAAACATGCAGTTCGTGTCCTTAGGGACAGGTAAATGACCAACGTTCAATCGAGCTCACCAGAATTCTCTGAATACCATCTCACTGCTCGTCTCTTTGTGAGTTGCACTCGCTTTTGCACTCGCTCTTCATTTTGCGTGGATGGGAAGATTACGCAAAATGAACAGCTATCAAATATGAAAGTTGTGCAAAAGAATCCCAAATTTGTGCAAATTTCTAAAAGTGCACAACTTTCCCCCATAGAATAAAGCGTGAGTGACTTTAAAATTTGCAAATGTTGGAAATTTGTGCAAAATTAAACAGGGAAATTTGCACAAATCAAACACATGTTCAAGAATTTGCAAATATTTTCAGTGGATGCATTCTTCTGCTCGCCCTTGCATTCAGGGTTTCAATCAGAGCCTGTTTTGTGAGCAGAACTGTAATCCTCATATATCCTTAAGTGCTGTACAAATGGTTGCTATGTTATAGGGATTGAATCTTGGTTCCCTGCATTGCTCTCTATCCCTTGATGATAGCATCCACTTAAGCTCTATATCTAGCTTATCTCCTCCTGCCACAACACTATGAAACATCCTATTGTTAAAATATAATAATTTATGCAAACTCTCAAATGCCAGAGTCAAAATAAAAATGCAGATAGGGGACAACTTTATGCAAAACAGGCACATTTGTATTAATTGTGTTGGTTTACATACTTTAGTTTGGATCCAGCATTTCTTCCTGCCAGTGGGAGGACTCCCTGAGTTCTGCCTTAAAGCATCCCTGAGAGATGGTTGTCCAGCTGCCTCTTGAAGGCCTCTAATGTGGGAGAACCCACCACCTCCCTAGGTAATTGGTTCCATTGTTGTGCTGCTCTAACAGTCAGGAAGTTTTTCCTGATGTCCAGCCGGAATCTGGCTTCCTATAACTTGAGCCCGTTATTCCATGTCCTCAACCCAGAATGCAGGATACGGAATAATGGGCTCAAGTTACAGGAAGCCAGATTCCGGCTGGACATCAAGAAAAACTTCCTGACTGTTAGAGCAGTACGACAATGGAACCAATTACCTAGGGAGGTGGTGGGCTCTCCCACACTAGAGGCCTTCAAGAGGCAGCTGGACAGCCATCTGTCAGGTATGCTTTAAGGTGGATTCCTGCATTGAGCAGGGGGTTGGACTCGATGGCCTTATAGACCCCTTCCAATGCTACTATTCTATGATTCTGTGTTCTGGTAAGAGACAAGGAGGGAAGAGATCTTTGCCAGTTCCCCCTCCCTCTGCAGCCCACAGCGCCACCTCATACACTGTTCCAGAGGGTCATCCTATCCTCCTCAGCAGATGGGGAGGGGCAAGGGATCGACAAAGATCGCCTTCTGTCCTACCAGTGGAAATGCTCCACTAGATTAGAAACCTTTCATGGACAGAAGGAGCCCTTCCATCCACAAAAGGCAAATCCTGGATCCAAGCCATTGTTGTGCATGCAGAATATCCAAGGGGGTGTATTCTATTTAAGCAGAAGATGGTGGAACAAAATCTGCTCAAAAAAATCTTGTGTACATCCGCTGTTAAAACCACTATGAGAAGCATGTTCTACTAGGTCAGCAGTTCTCAAAATGTGGAGGAGGGGCAAAATATCCTTCCGCCTTCCTTCCAATGTACATCTTGATCGAGCCAAGAGGCAGAATGTGAACCCACTTTCAAAGGAGTATAAATCAGGACATTTTTCACCTCCTCCTTTCTACAAATTGCCAATAGTGCGTAGAAATAAGAGATCACTGTGTTTGAAACCATTCTTTATAGGCCCCTTCCATAGGGATTTCCAAACCATGTTGATAGCCAGGAGCCCTATAACATTTTTTCATATTCCTCTGCAACCTGCTTATCCCAGGGGAATTGACCAACTTTCTGTTAATTCACTAATATTTGAAAGGATCCAAACAATATTTTGCTTGAGTTATGGATGCTTACAAGAGGGAACTTTTATGTTCTGGAAGTCACCCATATTCACAACTGTGCTATATATGCCATTAGCTTCCCCACATTATAAGGATAAAGTTGGAAAATCCTTGTGTAAATATACTTACTATTTTATCTCTTCCAGGGCACACAAAGAAATGTTGGGCAGTCAGAAACCATTTTAGTGTCAGCTCTAATCTCCCTATCCAAAGTTCAGTTTTCTTTATGTTTATTTTTAAGCCACTACTCGTGCATTTATGTAACATTCTGTTTGAAGCAAAAATAAATAAAATTGCCCATTGACTAGCATTGGCTGGTTGGGCGAATTGAAAACAAGTTAGGTCATAAAATGCCCTTGAAACCCTATTGTAGTTGATCCCCCAATCTTGGCTATTCCAAAAAGGAGGGAGTACAAGGATACTGACATATCACACTTGTTTAAAATTCTCTGATACAGGGAAAAAAACACAAATAAAGGAAATAACACCTGAGAATAGTCTGACCTTTTATTCATGGTCTTTCTCTTACACTGGTAGAAAAGAAGGGGGGTGTATTGTTCCATTACTGCTGGCTTAATTTGAGACTCAGTAATATAGATGACATTACACAAAGTTTGATTTGGCCTGGCATGATCATAAGGAGAGTAAGCAGTTCTATCTGAAATATCCTATGCAAAGGACCAGGTGCATCTTGGCGTTTTCCATCACTTTTTCTTCTCAAGAGCCACCAGCGAATGCGTGCATTACATTTGCCAAAGAATTTCCTTTGTTGGCCCCTGGCTGTTTTGAGTTACAGTTGGTGGATTGCATTGTAAAGCAGTATTACAGTTAAGTTTAGCTGACACGGGGATTAATGTGATGATATTATGAAGAAGACAACCATCAATATTCATATAAATTCCATTGGACTGGACTATGCAGGAATTGCTAAAAAATTCTATCAATTATTTAATATTTTGTTATTTGCGGGGGAGGGGAATTGCTGCTTTGTAGGAAGATGATGTGTGTCATGTGACGCAATTCCTCTTGTGTATATAAGCCCATTCTGCATCTTCATCATGCTAGTGATTGAAACCGGCTCACCTCATCATGTCGTTAAGGAACGCACTGTCTGTACTGTTCAAATCTCATTGTGCTCACTGAAAGCAGAGCTCTGTGTTCAATAAAGCACAGCACAAATTCAGAATCTGTGGGAACAACTAAGCCCGACAAGGCCTTTTCCGTGGCAGCCTTCAAATATATATATATATATATATATATATATATATATATATATATTCTCACCACTTCTTTGTGTGTTTTTAATCTAAACAAAAAGTAAAAATGCAGGGAAAGAAGCACACACACAGACACACACTAATGAATGAAAAAAATCTCTATGCAAAAGGGAAATTTGACAAGATTTGGTGTCTTTTGCATTGCTGCCCATGTATCTTGCTTCCTCTACTTTTGCTGCCATATCTTCCTCCATTGCTCTTCCTTGAGTTTTTCTGCCCTTCCACAGACGGCTTTCTGATGGTCATCCACCAGAATAGGTGGATTCAAGACTTTGGGATTTTTCCTCTCTTGACTTCATTTGGGTGTGCCGTGGCTCCTGGCACTTTCTGTTTTCCCCAGCTGTGCAATGGGAATGGGAATAATAAAAAAACACCCTTACCTGGTGGGGTGTTGTGATTCTTTGCTTGATAATACTGACAACTTTGGGGAGAAATCTTGGAGAAAATGTTGTTGTTCCTACTGATGCTATCCTCTGTTTTCTTCCTCCCTATACCTTGTCATCCTATTCTTTCTTTTATTGGCCTCTTCTTTATTTCCTCTCACAATGTAATTTGTGTCTAAAGTTCTCTAGTTCACCCAAGTGGGGGAGGGGGAATTGATTGTATTTACTTTCCCATGTTTGGAGAAATGAGACCACAAGCTCTTGCCATTGACATAGTTATTGAAGAACAGGAACTGATCCCTTGACCACAAATCTCCTGTAGATCAGCCAGTATCTCTTTAATGGCCCAATAACAAAAAGGGTATAGAAGGATGGGATGGGATTTCTGTTACAACAGATACCTTTTATGACCTGTAAATGTTCTTTAAAAGATTGCCTTTTTAGTGGTGGAGCCCTTAGGTGGACAGGGCTGTTGCATGTTTTCTCACCCATGGATAGTAAAAATTAAAATACACAGGAAAGATTCTGACCTAATCACAGCCCAATGTGAAGATATTAAACAGACAAAAAACAAACAAATAACAGTCTTATCTCCTCTTGAGTCTTCCTTTAAAAAGGTGTAAATTATTTTCTCTTTATTGACCTATCTAAAATCAATAATAACCGTCATAAGAGCACTCACTCTGACACATGGTGACTTGCTTTACTTTGAAGGGGGGGGGGGGAGGAAAAACAAATATAAGTTACATAGCAACTTGGGACTAACCTGACTTGGGATTCTACCCATGCAAGTTTCTACATACTTTGGGGAGAAGGATGAAAAGTAAGAAAAAAGTGGCCACTGCAACAGGGACAGTCCATCCATGTCGCCTTCCAAACGGTTTTGCATCTCCACTCAGCTATCCCTCATTTCTTTGGTTGGTTTGGGTTTCTTTTTGGCAGATAACAAATAAAAATAAATCCTTTTTTTACTCAGTCTATGACATATCAAGGCTCATAGCTTCTCTCTCTCATTCTCACACACTGTTTGCTTTTTTAAAATGGGTTTACCTTTGAAATGTCCAGGGTAAGGATTTACTAAGCAGAATGAGAGGTATGAGCCATTTAGTCCAGGCATGTAGAACCTCAAGCTCATGGCTGGGGGTGGGGTGGGGGGGCTAGATGACCATGCCTCTTCCTCCAGTCACTGATTGTTTGGTGTGTTGCTGTTGTTGTTGTGTTAGCTTTTGTGCAGTTTTGATCCCCTCCTCAAAAGTTGAAATGCCTCTGCTAAGGTGCAGTTACTGGCATAAAGAGCTTTAAGCTAAAAAAAAAAAATTGCTGGTATTTTTCGCCACCCCCTTTTCACCTTCAGCCCTGAGAGCTGCTCTGAAATGAAATTCGGCCTTCATGTTGAAAGCAGTTCAACACCCCTGATTTAGTCCCATATCATGCCCTTAACAATAAATTGGCATTGGAGACTCTATTAAATTGAAATCCATATAATGTAATACCTTTATTATACCAACACAAATATCACAAAAATTGATTTAATTTAGCCTAATAAAAGTAGTGCACTAAATGGATTTTGGATTTTTTCTTATGGCCAACCTGGCCAAATTTATTATTTAAATTTAAGATTCTGCTTCACTGTAGAACTGTGATGTGAAATAATTTAACACTTCAAAGCCTTAACCTGCAACATGATGATAATATCCAAATCCTGGAAGTGGCAAGCATTTGATTTTATGTGGTATCATTCATGCTGTTTTAGGTATTTTGACTGATTGGTTGATATTTTAGCTGTTTCACATCAGTTGCAAAACAGCACAACAGCAATGGGTCAAGAGGTATAGGGCACTGGCAGGCAAAAATGCAGTGGTAAAAGCAGCAGTAGACAATCTCTTTTCGATCAGTGGCCATATTCCCTTGCAGAATGCCTGCTGGCAGCAATAAATCTTAAAGGATAGAAAATTCCTAGGTACCACCATCACTCCTCAAGTCTGCTTGATTTTGAAATTAATTCCTGCCTTCCTCCAAAGAGCTCAAGACTGTGCACACAACCCATTCCATCATCACAACAAACTTATGGGGTAGGAAATGATGACCGCCAAGTTAACCCAGCAGACTTCATGGCTGAGTGTGGAACCCAGGTCTCCCCATTCCTAGTCCAACACTAACCACTGTGACAGGTGTACTGGCTCTTAGCTAGTATTATTTATTTAATATATCCATTTCAAAGTGAGCAGCAGCAAGATAAATATATAGAAACAATAAATCAATAAGATCTATTTTGAATTGTACTAAATTCTTAACACCTTGGCTAAGCCAAAACACCTTGCAGTAATATCTGAAAACCTGGAAGCTTGAGGAATAGAAGGACCCCATTAGATAAGGTTACAACATTTTGAGGGCACTATAAAAAGGACCCTATTTCCCTTTACTACCACCCGTTGCATAGGGTTGAGCTCCTTAGATGACTGCACAGATATGGAGGAGTACATAGAAGTAAAGGCATTTTGGGAGGTATGCAATGTCTGAGCCCTTTAGAAGAGTGGGCAACTTGTGGCCCTAAGGCTGCATATGGCCTGAACCTAATTTCAAAAGCCTTCTGCATGCAATCTATTCCGTCCCTCTTCTGGCAGCCCACTGAGCAGGAAGAAGGAGACAGGGAGGAGGATGGCAGAAAGAGAAAAGGGAGCGACCTGCTCCTGGATTGAGGGCAAGAGAAATAGAACTGTTACTCACCACTATTAGTATGACACTTCACTCCTCACTTGCAGACTATCACTTCCAATGGCTTCATGTAGATGTTAAGCAATAGCATCTACAGTGATAATACTCACCTATTCCCAAGAGGTAGAGTCTCTCAACACCGCCCTCTGCAAATGACTAACCAAGGGGAACAATGTTTCCCATAAACCCTCTACCACATCCCTCAGTCCAATGAACAGAATCTGATGGCCTTTTATCTCCAAAGCCACTGCAAGGTCCAATGAAGGGTGTTGACCTGAAACTACCAAAGCTGTCTCAGTCCCAGTGTGTAGCTGAAAACTAAATCGATATGCTGAAGGAACGACTTGTGTGTTAGTTAGAATGCCAAGATTTGAAATTTAACAGAGGAATAATATTTGCCATCTTAGAGCATATGGAAAATTTCCCTCTCTAAGTGACAGATTCTCCTGGTCCTTGATCTGCCTTGCAGGCCATTTCGGAAACTTTGGCCAAGAATCAGGATTTTAATCAAATAAATACATAAACCAAGATGAACATGTGGTTGCATGCAACACTGGAAAATGTAAACAAATTAAATTGATTAAAGCAGAGAGAAGAGGATTTCAGGCATCTAATGCAAGCAGTTTAGATGAGAAAATATATTTCAAATATACTTTAGAAAACTATAGATGGTTTGGACTTTGAGTGGTTTAACCAAGGCAAAAACAAGCGCCTTTGCTGCTAGTACTGACATAGCAGAGTCCTTAAAATGAGCTTTATGCTGTATTTGTTGAAACTTGGCTCAGGGTTTCTGCCATTTGCATTGTGCTCGTCTTTCCACATCACCAGAGCCATCATAAGCCAGGGAGCAAGGCAGTGGAAAAGAATATATAGAATGCTGACCATGCTAAGATCAGTCTTTTTTCTAGAGTGTTCCTAGGCTATCAACAATAGCAGTTGAGAGATGCCCAAAAAAATCCAAAGAGGCCTTAGAAACTATTAGATCCAGGATTTCCCATGATCACACTGTTCTAATTAGTCTCACACCTCATGGAGGCTATGACTCACAAGGATCCACACCTTTAAAGAGTCACTGTGATATAGATTTGGACTGGGGAGATTCTGAACCAAATCTCTGCTCAGCCATTAAACTCACTGGTGACTGTGAGTTAGTTAGCCGAACCCACCTCATAGGGTTGTTGTGAGGATAAATTGGGGGCAAGGTGGAACTATATGCACCACCCTGAGCTTTTGAGGGATGGTGGTATGAAAATTCAGAAGGCAGGACTCTCTCCATGACAAAGCCAGCAATGTGATGTACTGGATGCCTATAAAAGAAGAGTGATGTGTTGCAGACCATTGTAACACTGCTGATTCCTTCATCAAGGGCATGGTGGTTCACCTTTTATTTTAAAATAATAAAACCTGCAGTTGTCAAGAACTCAACTGTACCACTGAGTAGTAGGGTGGAGACCAGATTCTGCAGTCAGCAATATGTTCTTGATGAGATCCTGACCTTGGACATTAACACTTAAAAAAAAGTGTTCACACAAGCAGTAACTATTAGAACTAGTGCTGTCAAGATTTTTAATTGACCAACTACCTTACATTACCCTACTAATCAATTCATGAACCAAGGAAAATACACATAAATACCCAGTACAGCCTACCTTATTTACTTATTTACTTAAAACATTGTTTTTGCTTGACTGCATGATACAAACAAATCCTTTCTTATTTGGGAAACTAAAATAGTTTAGTTTATTTTGCACAGGTTGGCAGGAATTTCTTTTGTGTAGAATTGGCATAACTCTCATTTGTTTCACCAGAGCTTTAACCAGAGAAGTTCTAGTTGAATTTTGCCATTAATTACATGGATGCATTGGTTAAAGCATTCTTCCCTAATTTCCCCTCTGGTTACTCTTGTTTATGGAGATTTTTATTCCTTCTTTGAATAACTAAAATGTTGGCAACACGGTTATTGGCTTCCGTCAGCCATCTTTTGACATAAGGTGTTAGTCTTGTGTTCCAAAGCAGGTGGAAGAGGAAATCTTGAACTTTCGTATATGCTTGCATTGCATCCCTTCAGGCACCCTTCACTTGTACATATATCCCCAGTCAAATAGTAAATTCCTACACTGGCAATGAGTGGAAAAGTCAATGTGAGCACATTGCAAGCTGCACGGAGGATCATGCCACATACCACAAGGCTTTCTTTGAATGGGTACAGGGTTAGGACAGATGCTCATTCATCAGGACCACAATCCAGTCATGCATTAAGACAGAAAGAAAACTAAGACTCAGGATCAAGGCAGAGTTTACTGAATCCAACTCCTCAGACTCAAAGCTATAATGAGAAACTAAGTTGTAGGTTTCATAGGATTAAAGGGCTTGTTGGGGTCCTTACATAAACTGAAGGATGGTTGCTTGATTCTGGGAATGCAGGGGCAAAGCAGAAATTAATGCCAGGGGATGTACAAAAGGTTCACACAGTAAAAACAGGTGGTGGCTTGTTGCACATTTAACCCAGAAATTAACAGATTGGCTATTCAGGGCTCTGGTTGTACTCCACCCAATCCAAACTTGCTTGGGTTCAGCCATGGCTCAGTATGAAGAGCAGCTTCTTTTAAGGCTGATTTGAATTGTAACTTTTGTTTGGATTTTAACCCAATTATTTCTCAGTGACATTAGTATATTTGGTAGTCTAGGTGCAGGCTTTCATATAGTTCTAGGTAGTTAATTCAACTTGGGTTGGATTTAGACTGTACCTTCTGCTGCAAGATGGAGAGCTCTGCTTGTGTAAGCTCCCTTCTCCTGAATTTTGGGGATCCTACCCCCTCTCCACACATTGACAGCTCACCCCATTCAGCAGGCTTTCCTGACTGTGTAGCATTATCAGGAATTGGAGGGGCTGCCAGGGAACGGGGGTGGGAAGACTACTTCCCCCAGCACAGTTAATCCAGCACAAATCTGGATCCAACCTCTTGTGCTTGAAAAGTGGTTCAGAAATTATAGTTCTACAACTTTCCAAGGTCTCTCTCCTCTTGGTCTTGATGTACATAAGTAAGTAATGTATATGAATGAACTTGAATCCTACCTTTGAATGCTCATAATGAACAGAAACAAGTTATTGAAAAATTAAATCCAGAACATTAAAATCATTTCCCCCACTACCACAACCAATATGTTGAACTCTAGTCACCAAATATTTGCAAAGAAGTGCAGGCCCAAGTGCCTTTTCCTTTTCCTTTTCCTCTTTTTCTTTCTTTCACATCCTGCTTTACCATGTTAGTTTGGTGCCCAAGGTAACTTACAACAATATAAAAATATACAATAAAAGTAACAATATTAAAATTAGAAAAATATAAAACAATACTTAAAATAAAAGAGAATATAAAACTAGTCCAATAAAATAAGGGGATGGGGAACAGAGCAACATCCATCAAAGCCGATTAAAACCCCCACATGGCAACAAAACATGGAAATCCATGTTTGTCATGTTGCATGCAACTGAGCATACAGAAACCTTGCGCTTCTATGAATTACAGGCACATCCAAATCAGCCTCAAATTTCCCTACCATGAATCTACATGGGAAAAGAGTTCTATGTATGTGAATGCTGACTTTGCACATGCTTTTGACATTTGAATGTGCTGCAGAGAGACTGTTATTAGGAGCAGTTCTCACTCTGTTAACTTTAGGAATTGCTATCAGGTCTTAGGAACATCCCTGGCAAACCTACCCAGAGTTTTTCTCAAGCATCATACCACCAAGAAGATCACATTGTTAGGTGGGAGTCTTCTGATGATGTTGCAGACCTATATATGTCCTCCTCTTGATTTAGAAATCATTTTAAATGTTCTCCAAGTCCTATTGTGGACCCTATGAATACTAAGCAAAGTCTTCAGGGCTTGATTGGAACGTGGGGATGGGTAACAGGTGGCTACAGCGAGTGGTAGAGGACAACCGGGGGTGCAGGTTGTGGGAAAGAGCAAGTAGCTGAGACAGACTTACCCAGGACAAGCAAGATCTGGCAGACCAATTTTATATAGACCATTTCCAACACTGCCTCATATGAGTCAGTATCTGAATCAGTGTTCTGGAGCAGGAACTATTATGAAGAACATAACTACCATATATATACTGTCCAGTTCAGTATTATTTACGTTGACTAGCTGTGGTTCTCCAGGATTTCAGATCTTTCCCAGCCTCTCCTCTCCCCCAACCCCAAATTCTCTGAAAAAAGACATATCTCAAGTTAAGAATTTAGCAAGTTAATAATCACTTCTTCATTTTTATTTTTTTATTTTTATTTTTTGCATTAAAAGGAGCTATAACATGTTTGCTATTTATTTTTGCCCACATTGGCTATTATTGGCACAGGAGAACCATTTCAACTGTGTCTCTTTCCCAAAGTGTTGGCCGGGGCACAACCCTATGCTAGAATATCACGACAGTGACAGGGGGGATTAATGCTGGTATAGGAAAAGACATTCGCAAGATGAGCTTTAGAAGTATTACAAGTTATTTTTTCATGATAATAAAGGGATTAAATTGCTATTAAATGTTTGAATGTTTAAAAGTTTGGAAAACTAATTTACAAAAAAAGTAGGGACCCATTTGACCCCATAGAAATAGAGCTATTACAATGCCAAGTGATTGTTACATTTCAGCCATTAACAACTGGTGATCGAAAGAAACTGTTTTGCATTGAGCTGCGCATTGCAACTTTTAGTACATTGTTTCTTATGCTTGTCTGATTGTTCTCTCAAAAAAATTAAAATATTTTAAAGTTCAACCTTCTTTTTATTGGACTGCTTTGTTGGAGGAGGACAATGAACAGCAGCCATTGAACTGCTCTGGGTGCTCTGGGAGTTGGCAGTGGGGCTCCTGCAGGAATCTGGACTTCAGCAGGTGTCCAACAATGTCAGCCCCCTAACACTGGTCCTGGAACCAGGTTCGAATCCCCAGGCAGCCGTGCACCTCACCCAGTCATTCTCTCTCAGCTGAACCTACCTCACAGGGGTTTTGTGAAGGTAAAACAGGCAGGGGCTAAAATGTAAGCCACACTGAGCATCTTGCGGAAAGGTTGGGACAGGAATAAATAAATTAAATAAATAAATGGCAAGTAACAGGGAGAGAATCCATACTGCTCTGCCAGTCCACTCTGGATAGGTGGGTGTTGCAACCATTTCAGGCTTCTTTCTAATGCCAAAAATCAAGTCAGGGAAAAAAGAGGATAGCAAAAAAACTAAACAAAACCGGGAAACATGGTTTGGCATCTCAACATAATCCATTTCAAAAATTAAAAAACCTGGAGGCTTCCAAGATTCCTATGCCCGGACAGGCTGAAGCTGTCAGGGCAGGAGGAACAGCGGAAGCGACCTTTGCCTTCCTCCCCTTCGTTCTTTGGTTTTTCACTCCACCAGCTTTTCAGACCACCTCTATCCTGGCTTCTCCAATCTCCCCCTGCTGCTCAAGGAGACCATGGAGAGGCAGCCAACAGTGTGGCTCTCTCCATGCCAGCTGTGGGGGGAGGGGGGGAAGGGGATTGGATCATCAATTCCCCCTTCTGAGCACTGTCTCCGACTTTGGAGTGGGGACTCCAAACTATCCTATTCTATGCTCGCCCAGGGACCATAGAATGGCTTTTTCCATGAATGATTTATGTCCATTCTGGAGATGGCAGCTGATGTGGAAACAGTCAGGGAGCTCCTTGTCTTTCTTTACATGACTATGTAAAACAAGTGTCATGTACAACAATGATGATAATATTAATTAAAATAGCATAGAATAATAGAAAATAGAGTTGGAAGGGACCTATAAGGCCATCGAGTCCAACCCCCTGCTCAATGCAGGAATCCACCTTAAAGTAGGCTGACCAGATAAAATCCAGGTCAGAGCTCATGTAACTTTAACAATTGTAGAGAAAAGGGAATGTCAGCCAGTGTTATTTGTATGCAGTTAGTTCCTGGTGAAATTCCCTCTTCATCACAACAGTTAAAGTTGCAGGCACTACACTAGAGTGACCATAAACAAAAGAAGGCAGGGCCCCTGCAACTTTAACTGTTGTGATGAAGAGGGAATTTCACCAGGAACTAATTGCATACAAATGACACTGGCAGAAATTCCCTTTTCTCTACAACTGTTAAAGTTACATGAGACCTGACCTGGATTTTATCTGGTCACCCTACCTTAAAGCATCCCTGACAGATGGTTGTCCAGCTGTCTCTTGAATGCCTCTAATGTAGGAGAGCCCACCACCTCCCTAAGTCATTGGTTCCATTGTTGTTTTGCTCTAACAGTCAAGAAGTGTTTCCTGATGTCCAGCCGGAATCTGGCTTCCTGTAACTTGAGCTCATTATTCCGTGTCCTGCATTCTGGGTTGATCAAGAAGAGATCCTGGCCCTCCTCTGCGTGACAACCTTTCAAGTATTTGAAGAGTGCTAGCATGTCTCCCCTCAATCTTCTCTTCTCCAGGCTAAACATGCCCGGTTCTTTCAGTCTCTCCTCATAGGGCTTTGCTTCCAGACCCCTCATCATCCTCGTTGCCCTCCTCTGAAACCCCTCCAGCTTGTCCGCATCCTTCTTGGAGTGTGCTGCCCAGAACTGGACAGAATACTCAAGATGAGGCCTAACCAGTGTCGAATAGAGGGGAACCAGTATCTCATGCAATTTGGAAGCTATACTTCTATTAATGCAGCCCAAAATAGCATTTCCTTTTTTTGCAGCCACATCACAGTGTTGGATCATATTCAGCTTGTGATCTACAACAATGCCAAGATCTTTCTGGCTTGTAGTATTGCTGAGCCAACTATCCCCCATCTTGTAACTGTGCATTTGGTTTCTTTTTCCTAGGTGTAGAATTTGGCATTGATCCCTATTAAATTTCATTCTGTTGTTTTCAGCCCAGCACTCCAGCATATCAAGATCACTTTGAAGTGTGTTTCAATCTTCCAGGGTATTAGCCATTCCCCCCAATTTTGTGTTATGTGCAAATTTAATAAGCATTTCCTGCTCCTCCTCAACCAAGTCATTAATAAAAACGTTGAAGAGTACTGGGCCCAGGACTGAGCCCTGCAGTACCCTACTTGTTACCTCCCCCAGTTTAAGACAATACCATTGATAAGCACTCTTTGAGTCTGATTCTGTAGCCAACTGTGGATTGGTCCATTTAATAATTGTTCCATCTAGCCCACTTTTCATTAGTTTGTTAATCAGAATGTCATGGGTCACTTTGTCAAAAGCTTTGCTGAAGTCAAGATATACTATGTCCACAGCATTCCCACAGTTCACAAGGGAGGTTACCTGATCAAAAAATGAGATCAGATTAGTCTGACAGGATATGTTCTTGACAAATCCCTGTTGGTTTCTAGTAATCACTGCATCGTTTTCAAGGTGCTTACAAATTGACTTCTTTATAATCTGCTCCAATACTTTTCCCAGGGATTTATGTCAGGCTAACTATCTGTTGCACTAATATTTTAGAAAGACTCTAGGGTATTTACCTCTTGGCATTGAGGAAGTTGATTGGTGAACACCATTCTGGTGAACGAAAGCTTTGGGGGATTTATCCTGGCTCCCTGCCTGGTTCCACTTTGGCTTCTTTTGTTTCAGATAAGTGGTTTAATATATTTTCATGTGTTACTTATTCTTATGTATTATTTCTTCTTTATATTGTTGTCAGCCTGCATGACAACAAGTCAAAGGTTGTAGACATAAAAATGACAAAATAAAGGGGCAGAGGAAAAGATTTCCTGCTCATTTTTTAAACAGAATTTCAAAGGCCAGGAACATCCCCTCAATACAAGGGATCCTGGGAAAGCCAAAATTTGGGTTGAAGTCAAAATCAAAGATGGAAGGGAAGAAGGTAAACAAGAAATAGTAGCAGCTTCCCCGACCCCCCAGCCTGGCTTGGTGTAAAGGAGTACAGAAGGGACCACTGAGGGGCTCACTAGCCCTTCTCTGATCTCTATAGCCCTTTTCCTCTGCTCTCACTGCATTTTCTTCTTTCTTTTCCCCTCCTCTCTCTGCTGCTGTCCCAGTGCCAAATGCTCAGCTGATTCTAATTCAGTTTCTCTGCCTATTGTTTATTTCATGCTCCCCTCTAAAGTGTCAAATGCTGATGTACCATCAGCCCCAATCTGTCATTTGAATTTGTCATTCATTCCTTGTTAAAAAAAATAAGGCAAGGCTGCTGCACCCGCCTTGGCATGTGCTGCTGGGGAATTCCCTATGGTAAAATTAGTTCATTTAGATGGAAAGTTTTGTGTCACTCCCTTGTCTAAATTGGCAGATCTGGCTCTTTTGCAAAAACCAATAAACTGTGAACTTTGATGCATCTGCCAATTGAATGCATCTTTTGCAAACAAAACCAGATGAAAAGAATAGTAGAATGGGCTCCTCTGATTGGCTCTTTTCATTTAGGCATATCAGAGGGCACCTGCCACTCTCACAAGACAGTCCTCTGCTCCCAGGGTCTCTCTTAATGAAATCTGAGTCCTCCTCAGACCTGACAAGATTTCAGAAGGAAGAAGGTGCCACAGGAAATTGTAATTCAGTTGTATGCATTATGTAGTATAACTATTTCCTCCCATAATTCATGAGTAGAAATGTAACAGAATCTTCTACATTAGATTCAGGAAATCCTTTTCTAAGTCAAATCACAGCTTGCCAGACTTGCAGTTTCCACAACATAGCTATGCTAGAGGAGCCACAACTCGTACGTGGCCACACCATAGCTACGGTTGAGGAGCATGCCTTACTCATGGAGCTGAGAGTAGAGGTGTTGGTGCTGCTGTGATCCAGAAGGAAAGTTGCAGGGGATAATGGAAAGAGAGAACACTGTTTCAGAAAGCTTGAGTGACAGCCAAAGACTGAGGGCCATAGATCCAGAAACACCCTAAGATGTCTTCTGCAGTGAACCAAAATGCAAATAATTCATTCAGTTACTCTGCAATCTCCTTATCTTATTTTAACTATATTGTCATCCAATTATTTAATTAAACATTTTTTATTGTTGGTCTTAATATTAATAGCAATAAGCACCTCAAAAACATTTTTTTTGCCTCCCCTATTGTCTGTTTACATTTTCTCTGTGCAAGTTTAGGGGAGGTTTTAATCTCAGCTGGGCAAAATTTCCATTCCTTTCCGTTGAAGAAACTTTTTTCTCCAATAACTTTCTTGACACAATGCTTGTGAAACATGCTAGTGACCTCTTGCACTTTGTGCTATCTTTCCTGATCTGCAGTATATATTTATTTTATTCAGTTAATTTTTTTATTTAGTATTTTCCTCCCCTCACCCACCTACATGCGATAGTCCAAGGATTCCATAATTATAAGAAATCAAGGCAGAAAAATACAGAATACATTATTCACGTGAACCAGAGAGGCCAATGCGCTACAGGCAGAGTGCTATGAAACTGAGTGTTACCAACGTACCTAAGAAATTGATACCAATCCACAGTGAATGTATCATGTTTCCTACTTCCTTTTGCCAGTTGTAACTTGTTTGTTAGTTTTTCTGATAAGGCCCTCTTCCAAACCCAAGTCCACCAGGCATCCAATGAAACTCCTCTTAGGTCCTTCCAAAATTGAGCAATGACCAATCTGGCTGCAGCCAACAAAAATCCAACCAAAAATCCAACCAAAAATCCAAAGGAGCAGTTTTTGTTGTTTCCCAGAAATAGTCCTAAAAGTGCCCAACTCTGGTGTTCTCTCCAACTGCTGTCCAAGTATCTTCTCAATTTCACCAAAGACTGCAGTCCAAAACTTTGCCACTTTTACACAGGGCCACCACATATGCTGGATGGAACCTGATTCCTTACAATCCCTCCAGTGCAATCTTGACAATTCCTGGTGAATGTGTGCAAACCGATCAGGGGTCATATACTATATTTGAAGGACCTTCAAAGCTTGTTCACTCATATTAATAAATATTTAAATGGGAATTTTTCCAGCATTGAGTTCCATAATACATCCTCCATTTCTATTTCCCAGTCCAATTCCCATTTTCATTTTAAATAATAATAATAATAATAATAATAATAATAATAATAAATTTATTTATTACCCGCCTCTCCCAACGGATCGAGGCGGGGAACAGCATTAAACATAAAATACAAAACTGATTAAAAGCACATAAAACCAATACATCATTAAAATATCAATAAAATATCAATAAAACACAAATAAAACTGTTGGTTGAGCCCATGTCTAAATCAATTAGCACTCCATAAACATGTGACACCAAGGCCTTTCTCCCCCTTGCCTAAAAGTTTAAGTATAGATTAATGGTGTTAAATTTCTCAGAGCCTGTTCTTTAATATCCTCTCTCCTAATAAACGTACCTACTTGATACCATGCTAACCATGTTATTCCGGCTTCCTTCAGGTGAGTCCTCCAAAATTCCCTGGGAAGGGGCTGAGCATTCAAGTAAAATTCTTTCAATCTGTAGAACCCCTTTTGTTTAAAGGCCATTATATCCATTTGACAATCTTTGTTACCGAAGGCCGGCTGACAATATAAGAGAATCATAGGGGATATCCCTGGTAATATTTTTTCTTTCCTCACTTTCCATATCTGTAAAATTGCTCTCAAGGTAGAGGTGTTGCTAACACATTGGCTGAATTTGGACAACACGATAGTCAGTGGTGGGGTAATAATCAACTTTACAATTGTTCATCTAAGGGGCACTCCCCACACAACATGGTAATAAATAATCAACTGTGGTATGGATTAGGATCAGCGCTGAGTTGACTAGGGCAGCATTCGGATGACACGATAATCAATACAACTGACGATTGTTTCCCACCTACCACCCCCAGTTGCTTATTGTGTCGTCCGAATTTAGCCATATTCTCTTAAATTCATTTTTAATATATAGAAATGAATCCACTGATTCTGATGGTAACATCATTCTCTCAACCTGTACCCATTGATTATTATCATCAGTTGATAACCAAGAGAGGAGTTTGCGTAACTGATACAATTCATAATATAATATTAAATTAGGAATACCCCATCCTCCTACTTCACATTGCCTGTATCTAAAAACTTTAGTTGTATATGGTTTCTGACTTTTAAATATAAATTGTTCTATTCTACTCTGCCAAAGTCGCAGTGTTATATATTGAAGTTCTAATGGTAATACATAAAACAAATATGTTAACTTCAGAAGGATCATCATCTTGATGGTTGTTATTTGACTAGAAAGTGAAAGATTAAGAGGTGACAATGGACAACCTTGCTTAGTGCCGCTATACATATTTATATTACGGGAGTCCTGATTATTGACACTAATCTGCACCTGGGATGGAGAATAGCTTGGACTGCATTTAAAAATTAAGGGCCAAATTGGTAATGTCTCAGAGCATTTTTCAGGAAATTCCAATTTATACAATCAAAGGCTTTAAACAAGTCCAAGGCCAAAATTGCCATCCGGGATTTATGCTTCTTACAGAAGTGTATCAAATTAAATAATCTCCGAACAGGATCCGCTATAAATCTTCATGGTAGAAAACCCAACTGGTCGCCATGAACTAATTTCCCCACATAACCTTTCAGCTGATTTGTTAATACCAGGGTAAAAAGTTTATAATCATTATTTAATAATGAAATTGGTTTATAAGAGTCCATCTTCGATGGCTTCTTTTTTGGGTTTAATAATACAACAATTTTGGAGTGGATCCAAGTCTCTGGGAGTGGGACACCCTCCAAAATTCCATTGAAGACAGACTGAAGGTGAGGAAGTAGTATTTTCTTGAAGTGTTTATAAAATTCCCCAGTGAACCCATCTAGGCCTGGGGATTTATTTAACTTATTTTATTCATTTATATGAAGCATTTTATGCCACTTTTCAGCCAAAAAGGTTCCCAGAGTGTCTTACATATAATACATTAACAAGACAAGCTATTCAAGCTGAGTATCTATCTATCTATCTATCTATCTATCTATCTATCTATCTATAAAACTAAGGCAATGCGTGGCACATGGCAATGCTAAGCAGCAGAAGTTCCATGTTCTGAGTTATGACACTCTGGAGCTGTGAAATGTACACTGGAGATTCCAATCTATGAGAAGAACTTTGGGTGGTTAAGCAACAGGATATATAAACATAGCTGGAAGCGGGGAGGGGAGCAGCTGTGAGGGAGCGGGGGGAGTGGCTTGGAGGGGGAGCCCAGAGAGGATGCTGGGTGGCTCACTGGCGCACTCGCAGGCCTCAGATAAGTCCTGCATGTCAGCAGGCAGGCGAGTGGCATGGAGCAGCTGGGAGGAAGTGGGGGAGTACCTGGAAGGTGGGGGAGTCCACTGGACTCCTGGTTGGCCTTGCACCCAGCTTTTCCGAGTGCCTGCAGAAAAGCCAGAAAAGTAAAATACTGAGCAATAAAGTACTAGTGCACAGATGTTCTCCGCAAGTCAAGCTAGTTATTATTGTTGTTGTTATTATTCTTTATTTATTTATTTATTGTTTCTATACCACCCCATAGCCAAAGCTTTAATACTATGGTTATGAGTAACACCCAAGCATTCTTGACTTTCCCTTTCAACTTACTTTTTACCAGTTCCATCATTTTAGGGAAGCTTCCTCATTTGACTGTGCTGGACTTCCTTCGCAATATTTCACTTACATATAAATTTCTACCTGATAACAATGGATTCACTGTTTCCAGTTGGTTCAACAACATTCACATCTGTCAGATTTATTTATTTATTTATTACATTTATATACCACCCAATAGCCGAAGCTCTCTGGGCAGTTCACAAAAATTAAAATCATTATCAAAACAGTATAAAAACACAATATAAAAACACAATTAGCATAAAAAAAACTGTGCAATGCAGATTTAAAATACAAATTTAAAATGCAGATTTAAAACAGCAGAGTTAAAAGGCTATGATAATAAACTGTTAAAATATTGTGAAAATAAGGTCCTCACCTGGCGTCAAAAGGAGTATAATAAAGGTGCCAAGTGAACCTCTCTGGGGAGCTCATTCCACAGCCGGGGTGCTACAGCAGAGAAGGCGCTCCTCCTGGTACCCACATGCCTCACTTCTTTGGCAGGGGCTCATGGAGAAGGACCCCTGAGGATGATCTTAGGGTCCTGGCAGGTACATATGGGAGGAGGCGTTCCTTCAGATAACCTGGTCCCAAGCCATTTAGGGCTTTGAATGTTAATACCAGCACTTTGAATCGGGCCTGGATCTGGACCGGCAGCCAGTGAAGCTGGAAAAGGACTGGCGTAATGTGGTCTTGTTGGCCAATCCCCATTAACAGTCTGGCTGTCCTGTTTTGTACCAGTTGAAATTTCCAGACCATTTTCAAAGGCACACCACATATAACGTATTGCAGTCATTAGGTCCTGGGCTAGGGTGACCAGATTTTGGAACCCAAAATCCCGGTCCCCCCCGCCACCCAAAACAACCCCCCCACCAAGCCACCCACCCCCAAAAAACATCAGCCCGGACCTACCAAGTTCTCTTCCGCCGCCCCCCTCCGCCGGGTCCGCCGCCGCTCCCAGGTCCCCCGCCGCCGCCGGGTCTTCCTCCTCCGCCACTGGGTCCCCCGCCGCCAGGTCTTCCTCCACCGCCACCGGGTCCCCCGCCGCTGGGCTCGTAAGGCCAGCGGCCGCGCGGAAGAGGCGGGGGAGGGCCGGATCTGGAAGTGACGTAATCGTCCCTCCCCCACCTCTTCCGCGCGGCCTCTGGCCTCGTCGGTGCTCGTTGCGATGGCAACGAGCCCCAAGGAGCCCAGATGCCCATGGACATGGTGGCGGTGGAGGACCCGGCGGCGGCGGACCCAGCCACCCCAGCAGATAAGTGCCCCGTGCCCCGCGCCTCGCGTTCCTTACCTGCAGGGGCGTCCGCTTCCCTCCGGTGCTCGAATCTACTGAGAAACAGGCTTCGTGGCCTGTCTCTCAGTAGCACGCCAGGTGATGACGTCATCACCCGGCGTGCTACTGAGGGACAGGCCACGAAGCCTGTTTCTCAGTAGATTCGAACACCGGAGGGAAGCGGACGCCCCTGCAGGTAAGGAGCGCGAGGGAGGGCACTTACCTGCTGGGACGGCCGCTTCCCGGGCTCCTCCGCCTCCACCGCCACCGGGTCTACCGTCGCTCGTCGCTCGCTGCCACCGCCACGTGACCCACCACCACCCCGGTTTGCCCCCGCCGCACCCCGGTTGGCCCGGATCGCCCCAGGTTTCCCGGTTAGGACCAGGAAACCCCGGGCCATCTGGTCACCCTATCCTGGGCACCACTGAGGATTAAGTTCAGGGTTGCTTTTCCTCTGGTTCATTCCATGATCAACAGTTCTAAGGCACATTCATGTATGGTAATGAGAATTTTTACGTCCTTATTCTAATTAAAATAACTAGTGTGAGGGTAACTGAAGTCACCCATTGCTAGAGCACTCTCTTTTTTGGATCCCTCCTTGATTTTGTTCTTGATCACAAGTTCATCCTGAGCATGCCACAGTACTAAATTACTTTGGGGGCCTGATACTGTCACCCGCAGCAATCCCTTGGAGATGTCGGCCCCTTTTAAGGTTTCTGGTTTGCTTGACACTATGCTCTCTTTGACACAGAGGGTGACAGCTCCCCTAATATGCCATACCCTGTCCTTCTTATGGAGTTTGTATGCAGAGATGACCACGTCCCTCTGGTTCTCTCCATTCCACCACATTTCTGTTAGGCCTACTGCCTCTATGTTCTCTATTAAAAGCAAGCACTCCAACTGTCAGAGGCTACTGCTATTAGCATAGAATGACCTATACTCAGTGTTCCTTTCCAGATGTCTCTGGCATTTTCCTCTTTGACCTCTTTGGCTGGCTCTCATATTTTACTGTATATTTTTGACCCATCCCCAATTTGGGAATGAGAAACATTTTCACCTTCATTCAACTCCTCTTAGCTTTTCCCCAGGGTTGTTTAAAAGCTGCTGTGACACCTAGTTTTAGGGCTGTGCACCCCCTGAACTCACCTCTAGGAGGCCATTTCAGAGCCTCCTAGGCCCCAATTCAACTTGAGGTGCTTTAGGGCTGTACTGCCTCACTTCAAGCCTTGATGGGAGGAAATTTTATACAGAGGTTCCACTCAGGGGGAGGCACCCAATGCACAGTGAAAACTGTGCATGGCCATGCAGCACAATCTGTTGGTAGGTAGATCTTGGAAACAGGAATTGCCCATGAGGAGCAGAGTGGTGGCAGTGGTTTTGACTGCTCTTGCCAAATGACTCTGCAGATGAGCAATGTAACCCACTCTGCACTAAACCATGATCAGATGAGTAACCTGTACAGACTGAGGCTTATCAGCAGCAGGACTCCCATTGGGCAAGTCAGGCACCACAGCAAAAGGTCAGGAGTTGTAGTTTTTATTTTCTGTGGGGACAAGGAAAATTATGGTGACAGCTTTAAGGCAGCCCTGGCCATGCATTGAAGGTGCGAGAGAGGAAGAGGGGGGCAGGGGGAGAAACTAATTTAATTTGTTTTCAAGTTACCTCACAGGCTTAGGACTGGCCTATCTTGAAGTGTTGTCATAAGGGTGAGAGAGGAAAAAAAGAAATGAATTTAATTTGTTTAAAGGTTAATCCACAGGCCTAGCCAGCCTGCTACTTTAAGATGATTACCTCACAGACATATATCTTAGGGGACCCGAGCAATGCCGGGTAGAAACTTGAAATCTGGCATGCTGATAGGTCTTGGCTGTACAATGTACCAGAAAAATCTAAAAACATGAAATTTTGGATGTTAAGTATTTTTATGTCAGATAAAAGGCCCAAGTCACCAATTTACTGACCATCCTGGCTCTCTGCCAAAACCTGTTAAATGTAGATATTATATAGTAAATTATGCCAATAAAGTATTCTGTGTTCTGGCTGCTCTCCTTTTTTCATATTAATAACTTCAGACCACATGCATACAACCGTTCCTCATGTCCATTGAGTTATGTTATTCAGATATCTGGGCAATGCCGGGTATATTTTGAAAACATATTTTTAGGTTTGCATCTTTTTTATCTGGTAGAAAAGGTGTTGTGTCTCCTGATTGTTTTTCAAGTTTAGATAGCTGCTCCGGCCAAGGCATGATGGAAGATGTAGACTTTTCTCTTCTCCCAGGTATTTAACAGCATATGTTGAGGGGGATTTGTTGTGGTGGTTGTGGTTGTGGTTTGACCCAGAAGAGTTGTTTTAAATGGATATTGTGTTTATAATCTGTTTTATGCTTTTTATGCTTTTTAAATTTTGTATATCGGTTTTTTAATGTTCAATATTTTTAATTTTTGTAAACTGCCCAGAGAGCTTCAGCTATGGGGCAGTATAGAAACGCAAATAATAATAATAATAATAATAATAATAGGCATCTGAGGTAAAACAAAAAATGTGGTTTATCATGAAGCTCTAATTTCAGATACATTTCTTATTAACACAATTTTCCACTAATTCTAACAAAACAATTGATGAACTCAACAAAACTAAAAATAACCAACCAACCTAAAGATGAATAAGTTGCAGAGAAATTTATTATTTATCAAATAAATGTCATAAACATTATTCATGGACCTGAGCAACGCCGGGTGTATCAGCTAGAACACCAATAAAACTTGAGATGAATGTTCTCCAATGAGAAATTTTGGCTGGGTTTTAGGGAAATGAGTGAGTGAGCAGACAAAACGGGCTTGGAGCTGCTGCTGCCACCTGTTTCTGTGAGAGCAACAGTGCACCTTCCAGCGGATGCCATTCCCACTTGCAAATCCCCTGGTTATGATCTGGCATTGTTCTGAGGGGGATTCAAGGAGCAGGACAGGTAAGGAAATTGCAGTTGGCAGTGGAATATATAGTTTAGAAATATGTTTCTGTTTGAATATCCACATAATCCCATACTCATTTTGAAATGAGTGCAGGAAAGATATAAAATACACTGGAGTATGATCTGTGATATCTCCCTTGGACAATAAAATATTAGTGTGAAAATTATGTACTTTTAAGACAATGGGCAGCACCCAATGGTGCCGTTCTGCAAACTCCAATAGTGCTACCTGAGCTCTGCTGAACCTTTGCTACACAAGCACTTTTGCCCCTTATGCTTGCACAGCCAGTTGTGTAAGCAGTTGCTCAAATGGTTGCATAACAGGTTGTGCATATGAGTTATGCAGAATGGATTGCTCAAGAGTCAGAACCTAGTTTCTAGGGATGTGTAGCGTATCTTTAAAAGGTACAATAATGATATAATAAGGTTGTTATCGTGCATGTGTTTAATGATGACGATACGATAGAAAAAACTACGATAATCATCGGAGACGAGAACTTTAAGGCAATTCTATCGTTTTATCGGACTGCCATAGAAATATACCTATAACTTCTGTATTTTAAAAGTTAGAGGCTTGAAACTTGGTCACAGTGCTTATGGGGTATGCCTAAGTATGTGTATGAAATTTGAGATTGAGCCCTCCAACCCTTGATTTTATATGAATTTATTAAAGATTGTTTCAGTTCTGACAGATCAGAATGACAGCTCACCACGTGCGTTCATTCAGACCTGTCAGAACGGAAACGATCTTTTAAAAATTCATATAAAATCGAGGGTTGGAGGAATCGATCTCAAATTTCATACACATACTTAGGCATACCCCATAAGCACTGTGACCAAATTTCAAGCCTCTAAATCTTAAAATACAGAAGTTATAGCCATTTTTCTTTAAAAATAGGGCTTCAAAAATGTCATTTTTTCACGATAATTCACAATATGAATGAAGACAATAATTTTTTTGGTCCGAAATGATGATAACGATAAACATCGATATTTTTTGGCATGCACACCCCTACTAGTTTCTACTAGAACAACATAATTTGTGCTACCAAAATGACACAGTTGGATACTGCCCATAATTCCTTATTTGACATCAACATTTACACCTGTACTTCAAAAGAAGGGGGAAGGAAGGATGCAAAATATGTTGTAATGTAATATTTGAAGCCTCTGTAACTTTGTCCTTTATCTTGATCGTTTGTCATATGGCTTTGTTCTTATTCTTGTTTGCCATCACAGGGATGAGAATGAAGCCTGGTGGTATCATACACTACATACTGCTGAACAGCAATCCAGAGAGCAAAGCAAGACCAAATGAGCTCTGGATAGAAATCAGCAAAAGATGCACTCATCCAGCTGGGGAAAATACACAGACAGTACAGACATTTGTTTTGTCAGTATGTCTGTCAATCAGCAATAAAGTTGAATAATCAGTAGGTCAACAGATAATTCTGGAATTAGATTTTAGGAACCCAAATGTTGAGAAGCCAAACATTAGATAATGGAAGCTCCAATTCTGGGGGAAGTACAAGTTTGCATCCTAGAAATGTAAATCTGACTGTTTATGCTCTTGGCATTGCAACCCCCCCCCCCCAATTATCATGCCAAAGAAACTCAAATAACAGCTGCCAAGCTTATCAAGTTCTTATGCAATGGGAATAATTCAGTACCATGCTAATTTAAGACTGTCTCAGCAGGTTTAGGGACTTCATGCTTGACACCTGTGACTTGAACACTAAGAGCCCATTTCAATATGGGCCTAGTAAGAAGAACTATACCCAAAGCATCCAAAGAAAGTTTTGCTATCTCTTATGTCCCTCCCTCCGCCCTTGGTTGAATCTGGGATGTTGCAAGAGCATTTTCCAACAAGGTGAGAATAGGCGCTCTCCTCTGCTCCACATTATGAAGTGGGGTGGGGGAAGGGCTGATGACAACATTGTCTTTCTATTTTCAACACCCTCCCGTATCCCCTTCCTCTTTCTCTCCTACTTGTTCTGTGCCTTCTTTGCTGTACAAACTCCCAGCATACACCGCCCTGTCTCTCCTCCTCCTCCCACCCACCAACCCCTCCGGTATACAGCACTGTCAACCCAAACACATGATAAATTGCCCTGTCAAAACAATTCATTCAGGGACCAATTAATTCCACAGAAATGAACCAGGAACCATCAGTTGCTGAAAAACTCCAAGTGCAGAGAGCGAGAAGGCCTGCTCTTTAAGTGAGAAAGCGAACAAAAAAAGAAGAGAGAGAGGGTAAGCTTGGGAAGTTAGTCTGACAGAAATTGGTCATTTAATGCTTAAGTGCACTGTAGACAGCCCCTGTCATAGAAGCCAGCATGGTAAGAACTCCCCCTGTGCTTTATTTATTAATTATATGTAACAGCAACGGGGACACGTCACTGTCTCAGTACAGACTCATCACCTTTACTGCTCCTTGTCCCACAGCATGCAGGAAGAGATTTCCAAACTTACATGGAAGCTGAAGGACAGCATGTTGAGGCCAGGGCTCAGAGACAGGAGTTCTCACTGCCCTTTCCTAGGAGGTGATTTCCTTACAAATAGGCAGGGGTAACCAAACCGAGTGTAGAACAAATCCAAATCCCATTCCAGGTATTGTTCCACTACCAGTCTTCTATTTTAAAGCCAGGAAGGGAGGCACAGCCAGATGCAGGGTAACTACACTGCTTATAGAAGTCTGTGTGCCCTTAATTCTTTTCTTTATTCATAACTTAACTTTTGGGTAACTAAACTACTGTGCTCAGATGTGGGTTGATTCTGATTCAACGTATCTCACCCCCATGTTAATGCTTTGATCTTCTTAGCAAAGCCATGACAAAAGTATCTAAGAAAGATGGGTGGATAGAGATGGAATCTGGCAAAATTATCTCTTTCCTTAATTTAGAAAAATCCTATTGTTTTTCAATCCAATAGGTGGTGACACCTATAAATTGTTCTTATATTCTAATGCCCCTTTTCTCACCACCCTTCACAACTGATCAGTGAGATGGGGAAACTATTCTGCAGGTCATGGAGCAAAATCTCCAAACTAACATTGGAACTGTCCAGCCATAGAAGAATCACATGGAACTAGGAGCTGAACCAGTTGAGGTGCTGCTGCAGCAACTGGTAGGCAGCTTTATAGCCAGCCCTGCTGCCCCACTTCTTCCCAGATCATCATCAGCAGAGCCTGATCTGGCTGTTCATCTTGGCTTTCTCCTCCCAAGTTGGGTTCAAGGAAGGGAGGCCTGAAAGGTGGGCACTGCAGTTTCTGCTCTGGGACTCTGCTTGGACCCACTGCCATCTCTGCTCCTATGGCCGTGGGGATGATTCTGGAAGGTCTAGAGCTGCGGGTAGGACATTTGGGTGCCCAGAGTCTGCATCCTCCTGAGTGGGGCACCTTAGGGGTTCATCAGTCCTGCTGACCCTTTGATTACCCCATAGGTGATATGACCAGTGATGGGTTCTAAGGATGTCTTGTCCAGTTCTGGTCTGGACTCAGTAGGAAGCTGTAGGGCATGGCGGCCTTGTCCAAGGGGTCTGGCTGAAGCAACTTGAAACCAGGGATGCTGCAAAATGCCTTCCTTAATTTGCTGTCCCATTCACATGTGGCAAACTGGGGAAGGGGGCTAGTTATCCAATAAGAATGAATGGTAAAATTTATTAAGAACTTTGGAAGGCTTACTGTTGGTGGGCAGCATTAGTAAAGGTGGCTTTTTGTTTGCTTTATTTTATTTGATTTGATTTATTGACTGCCACTTGAGGTGCAGGGAGCTCCTTTTCCCAGATAATGGCTGCAATTGTCTTTTTATCAGAATATTCTGGATGTTGCATTGTTCTGGGGCATTTGGGGTGGATGGGAAAATGGTGGCCATCACAAAAATGTAATCTCATGAGTAAGGACTGCTACTGATCCAGTTATATTAGAAGCAGCAGCGTCTTAACCTAGGCACACAACTCCAAAGGAGGGGTGGGCAGAAAGTAGATCTCCAGACGTTTTGACTTCAACTCCCAGCATTCTCGATAATTGGCAGGAGTTTATGGGAATTGAAGTACAAAACATCTGGAGATCTATCTTCAGCCCACCTCTGCCCTAAAGGAATTACAAATTTGAGGGATGCTTGCAACTATTGCTGTCGGTTTAGTTAGTTTATTAACTGTATGTATAACTTCACGCAACCAAAAGGAGTCCCAAGGCGAGTTACAAAGGAATAATTACAATCATTTTTGAAAACACCAAATATAATAATATATTCATTAAAACCATACATTTTTTTAAAAAAAACATATCCATCTAAAAAAATCTCCTAAAGGACAAAAACAGGCCTTTGAGCACGGACTGTCTGTGTGTAGCCCTTTAAATGAATTGTCAAAGGAGTATTATCACATTAGAACCAATCGTAAGGGTCAACATGCATGTCCTGCTGGTGACAATTATCATATCAATTACTATTTTGGAGATCAATGGACTTTAGATTCTGAAATGTTTTTTTTAGAAACTAAAAGATGTGGTGACAATTCACCTGTGCAGAAGATTCAGATACTGCTTTTGCAATTAAAATTGGGAGTAATTGAGAAATGTAATGATTCTATATGAAGTGAGATACCTAATATATACAGATAATCCATTAATGTATGTTATGAAGTCAGCAAGTCTGAATACCACTGACTATATATGGTGGGCTGCCTTCGTGGCATCTACTAGCCTGATGCAGAAAATATTGATGCTGATACTTGGGCGCCAGGTTGGTGCCACCTCCCTCTCAAACGCCTTGCTTTCCCTCTCCCACGGCGGCATTGGACAGTCCCAAAGCTGAGGAGGGAGCACAGGGTTTCTGCCCTCTTCCTGGTGGAAGGCAACCAATCACTGGTCGCCTTCCATCAGTCACTACTTCACGTTGACTTTGATATATTGAGAAACTAGACACAAACAACTTCAGTGTTTACTTCAGTTAGTGGTATTACAAGAACTGAGAAGCATGGTACTGAAACTTTGGCATGATGAGGGAGGTAATGGAGGCATAGGCAAAACACTGGGCTTGATCAGCCAAAAGGTCTTATTAGCTTCAATTAATTAAGAATGTTCAGCTGGACTGGAAAAAGTGTAGGTGATTAGCGTGCAAAGAGGTACCTCAGGGTAGTCTCTCATGGTGGTATAGTGAGGTCCCATCCTGCACTCTGCAACCTGGGCTATGGGTTGGACTCACCTCATCCTTGGCCAGAAAAGTTGGTGATGGAGCATGATGTCCCTTTCAGAAGTCAAAACTCTCAGTAATTAGGGTTGGCCCTTTAAAGAAGTCCAGAAAAAGAAGCTGCTAGGTATCCTCAGCTCCTTCAGAGGCTGGTGCCTGTTTGCTGTATTGGAGGTGGACTTTGTCTTTGGAGTTGAGAACCAAACCCTGGTTTAGGAAGATGAGCATCTTAGGGCTGTCTGCAAGGCTGCTTCTGCCAGAGAGGCTGTGTCAGCAATGGAGAAGCAGTAAGGCTTATCACCTCTTCTTCTGTCTGTTCTGTTCTCCTTCTTGTCTTCTTCCTGGCTTGTTGGCTGTTGCTTATATGCAGCTTTGTGCTACCATGACCCTTATCCTGGTTGCACCACTATATTTCAGTCTGTCCCTCCTCATCTCCAAGCAGAGAAATTGTACCATAGACTCATAGAATCATAGTGTTGGAAGGGGCCATTTAAGCCATCGAGTCCAACCCCCTGCTCAATGCAGGAATCCAGTTTAAAGCAGATGGCTGCCCAGTCTCTGTTTGAATACCTCCAGCAATGGAGAACTCAGCACCTCCCTAGGCAGTTTGATAATAATAACAACAACAACAACAACAACAATACCCAGCATTGCTCGGGCCCCTAAGATATATGTCTGCAAGGTAATCATCTTAAAATAGTAGGCCGGTGCTAGGCCAGTGAGTTAACTTTAAACAAATTAAATTTCCCAAGGCATGCTGGGAGTTGTAGGCATAAGCTGAGGCTAGAATGGAATGTAGGCAGGGTTAGATATAGTTGGAGAAAGTCAGGTAGAAGGAAAACAAAGACAGTTAGTGAAAGGTCACTCAAGTGGGAGCAGAGTTAGTATTCAGAGATAGTGACCTAGTTTGCTAACCCATGCATTATTTAAAATCAGCCACTCTACATGCCAGTGCTACACCTCCCAGCATGCCTTTGGCAGACCGCAAGTGTCCACATCATCTGAGAGGCACTTCTCTCCTGTCGTTGCTGATGCTGCTCCTCGATAGAGCATTGAGGAGTAGCATTGCCAAGGAGGGGAGGTAATTGGCTGTCAGCGGACACGCTCAGCTCCTGCCAAGTCCTGCTGGAACTGCCTCAGCCCACACTTCTCGCCTGTTTTGAAGGGCCGGGGCTGGCCCATGCACTTCCCCCCCTTTGGCAGACCTGTTTCTGGGCATGTACAGAGTGCCTCCCCTCCCTCCTCCCTCCCTCCTTCCCTAAGGGTGAGTGACGTGTGCGCACTTCCCCCAGATTCTGAGAAAACAGCAATATCAGGATGGGGTGCCTTTGAGCATGTTCAGAGTTCAGCCTCTCTAAGTCACACTGTTGTATCTAGCTATGATCTTAAAACTACACATGGCGGGCGGGAGGAGGCACCACAAATGGATACAGCCCATTTATGTGGGTTGTTTCCTTTTATGTGGAATTGGTTTGAATGCTTGAGCCTGAACTTAGGGAGGCTGAGTTGTGAAAGGCACACAGAGGCCACCCACCTGCACACTCACAATGGCTGCCAAAGGCTGGTAAGTCTGGCCTCCCACCCAAGGCATGCTGGGAGTTGTGGGTGTAAGGCTAGGTTTTTTATAAAATTCTTTACAAAATACTTTAAACCCCAAAATTCATATTTTTATATTTTTCTGGTACATTGTACAACCAGACCTATCAGAGTGCCAAATTTCAACTTTCTAACTCATCTGGACGTGGGTAAACATTTCTGGACATACATCCCACACATATACTTTCAACTTTATAGAGACCAGCTGAAATACCCGGCATTGCTCGGGCCCACTAAGATATATGTCTGCAAGGTAATCATCTTAAAGTAGTAGGCAGGTGCTAGGCCTGTGAGTTAACTTTTAATTGAATTATATCTGTTTCTTTTTTCCTCTCTCACCCTCACAATGACCTTGCAAGGTAGGCCAGTGCTAGGCCTGTGAGGTAACTTTAAAATGAATTAAATTTGTTTCTTTTTCTCTCTCACTTCCCCTCCCCCTCCCATGCATGGCCAGGGCTTCCTTGAAGCCGCCACCATGATTTTCCTTGTCCCCACAGAAAATGAAAACTACAACTTCCGGCATGCCTTTCGCTGTGGTACCCGACTTGCCCAAAGGGAGTCCTGCCGCTAAGTCTGGCCAAACCAATCCACACTTCACTATTCAATAAGTAGGCCATGAGGGAACTGGCCAACTGGCTGACTGACGGTTAGTTCAGTCGTTGCAAGTGGCAATGGGCCCAGAGCTGCACCCTCCTTCCCTCCTGCTCCCAATGGTGCCTCCTGTGCCCCAGGCGCTCTCCCTTCAGGCCCAGGATGGCAAACCACTACCAGATGATGGCTGCCAAAGCCCAATAAGTCTTCCTTCCCACCCAAGGCATGCTGGGAGTTGTAGGTATAAGCCTAAGTCCCTGAGTAATATGTTAACCTTTGAACACCATCTGAGGTATGGTGAGAGACAACTGACGAGTGGGCCTTCTTAGTTGTGGCACCTTGCTTATGAATTTCTTTTTCCCAGACAGGCTGGCCTAGCGACTGCATTAATGGTTTTCCAGTACCAAATTAATATTTTATTTTTTCCCAAGGCCTTTTAACTTGATAAGATTTTTATGCTGTTTTTTTTCCCCTGTTATAACTAAACCACAACATTCCAAGACAGATGCAGGGATTACTGAATAAAGTTGATTATTTTTATGTAAAAGCCTGATTATACCACTGAAACAGAAACAGTACTTTCCAGGTACTGGTAATAGTTAACTGAAAGCCCAACAGATTGATTTCACTATGAGAATGGAAGACAGGATGTGAGAATAGAAATAGTATGATGTCTATAGGACATTAGATTTCTTGAAACTAAGGCAGCAGAAGAGACAACAACCAGCTCCAAAACAAGAGGTCAATCATTTTTGCCAATTTTTGATGCATCAACTGTTTATGAACATGTAACAATGGATGACTTGGAATTTGATATTGAATTGGATGAATGGCAATAAACTATGTGTGTAGAACCAAATATGTTAGGAGAACCAACTGCACAGGAGACCAATGTGTGCACAGTACTGGTAGGTGGAGTAACCCTACTAATATGGATCCATAATAAAATCCACAAATCCAATACCTGTATTACTAAGATCCATCTATTTTAGTTCATAGGATTGGGAGGGAAGTGAGTCTGTGATGTCACTCACAAAGCACCAGAATGGTATCTCAGATGAAGGAACCAATGGCCAGGATGCCTTTTGGAAGTATGGACCCAAATGGATTTGTACTTTCAAAGTGCTCTGCTCTCAATGAGATGCCTTTTGAAAGCTCTGCATGACCACCACCACCACCACCACCTCCTCCTCCTCCTCCTCCTCCTCCTCTCTCTCTCTCTCTCTCTCTCTCTCTCTCTCTCTCTCTCTAAGGACAGCTCAAGATTAAAAGGGCAGAGAAAAGGCTAAATGAACCTTTCTTCCCATCATCATCTGGTCTTCCCCCATGACCGGAAAGTGTGTGTGGTGGTGGGAGAGAAATCCAGGGACATTCATCAGGGGTCATTTGATATTTTGGGGTGGGGGATTAATATCTGATCCCTGGTTGATCTGTGGAATGCAGAAATGTCCCGGGCAGTTGACATGATTGCTCCTGAGCGCCCTCTCCTGTGTAGAGCTCGAACGGCTCCATGGTATACCCTGTAGGTGAGAGTGATGAAACAAAACAGGAGACGGCTTGAGGGCAGATGGAGACAAACTCCTGATGGATGCAATCAAACACTGGTAAGTGCCTATGGTAAGCTGTACTCAGGGGCAGTGAGGGCAGCAAAAAAACAATACTTTGCTGCCACTATTCAATCATCAACCGGCCACCCAGCGGAGCTTTTCAGAGTTGTCCGGGGGCTTTTACATGCTAGCCCCAAGGACATGGTAGAACCATCTGAGGCCCGCTGTAATACATTTGCTGGGCACTTCCAGAATAAAATCTCTGGCATCCGTCAGGACTTAGACTCCAGTGTTATAGCAGGTGAATCTAGTGAGGTATCCAGAGCACAGGCTTGTCCTGTTTTCTTGGATGAGTTTCAGTTGGTGCAGCTCGAGGATGTTGACAGGGTGCTTGGACAGGTTCGTGCAACCACTTCCATATTGGATCCTTGCCCCTCTTGGCTAATAAAAGCTAGCAGGGATGGAACAACTGGCTGGGCCAGGGAGTGATTAATGCCTCTTTGCAAGAGGGAGTGGTCCCAGGCCTCCTGAAAGAGGCGGCAGTGAGACCACTCCTAAAGAAATCTTCCCTGGACCCTGAAAATCTTAATAACTACAGGCCAGTAGCAAATGTTCCATTCCTGGACAAGGTCCTGGAGCGGGTGGTTGCGAGCCAACTCCAGGCACTCTTGGATGAGACTGATTATCTGGATCCATTTCAGTCGGGTTTCAGGCCTGGTTTTGGTACGGAAACAGCCTTGGTCGCCCTGTATGATGACCTATGTTGGGAGAAGGACAGGGGGAGTGTGACTCTGTTGATTCTCCTTGATCTCTCAGCGGCTTTCGATACCATCGACCATGGTATCCTTCTGGGACGACTGGCTGAGTTAGGAGTGGGAGGCACTGCATTGCAGTGGTTCCGCTCCTACTTGAGGGGTCGGCTCCAGAAGGTGGTGCGTGGGGAACATTGCTCGGCCCCGTGGATTCTCCAGTATGGGGTTCCACACGGGTCAGTGTTGTCCCCCATGCTGTTCAACATCTACATGAAACCATTGAGTGCAGTCATCCTGAGTTTTGGAGTGCGTTGTCATCAGTACGCTGATGACACGCAGCTCTATTTCTCCTTTTCATCTTCATCAGGTGAGGCTGTGGATGTGCTGAACCAGTGCCTGGCTGTGACAATGGACTGGATGAGGGCTAATAAGCTGAAACTCAATCCAGACAAGACTGAGACGCTGTTAGTGGGTGGTTCCGCTGACCGGATGGAGGGTGTTCAACCTGTTCTAGATGGGGTTGCACTCCCCTTGAAGGAGCAGGTTCGTAGCTTGGGGGTTCTCCTAGAACCATCTCTGTCACTTGAGGTGCAGGTGGCCTCAGTGGCACGGAGTGCCTTCTACCAACTTCGGTTGGTGGCCCAGCTACGTCCCTAACTGGACAGGGATAACCTTGCTTCAGTTGTCCATGCTCTGGTAACCTCCAAGTTAGCTTACTGCAATGCACTCTATGTGGGGCTGCCTTGGAAGGTGGTTCGGAAGCTGCAGCTTGTGCAAAATGCAGCGGCCAGATTGATAACTGGAACCAGTAGGTTCGAACATATAAGACCTACTCTGGCCCGCTTGCATTGGCTGCCTGTATGTTTCCGAGTCCGGTTCAAGGTGCTGGTTTTAACCTATAAAGCCTTACATGGCTTGGGACCACAATACCTGATGGAACGCCTTTCCCGACATGAACCTACCCGAACACTACGTTCAACATCTAAGGCCCTCCTCTGAATGCCTCCTCCGAGGGAAGCTCGGAGGTCAGCAACAAGAGAGAGGGCCTTCTCTGTGGTGGCTCCCCAATTGTGGAACAATCTCCCCGACGAGGCCCTCCTGGCGCCAACATTGTTATCTTTTCGGCGCCAGGTCAAGACTTTCATCTTCTCTCAGGCATTTGGCAATATCTGAGGAGCCTGGGTTTGTTTTGTTTTGTTTTTGTAGCTTTTTGAAGTGTGTATGTTGTATGTTGCTGTTTTAATTTTTGTATATTGTTTTTAATTGTTTTTCATCCTATGTAAACCGCCCAGAGAGCTTCGGCTATGGGGCGGTATACAAATGTAATAAATAAATAAATAAATAAATAAATAACACTTAACATGAGATTGTCCAAGGGTTAAATCCAGTGTTGTGCTAGTTTGATGGGACTTTCCCCCTCTCTCCTCCCTACTATAGCTCTCTATACTGCCCAGTAATCTGTTCGGGGGGAGGGGGGCTTCCCAGCCCTCTGATTCAGATTTTGAATATATGTGGGGTCTGCGGGGGAAAAGAAAAATCACCCCTCCCAGTTTCGCTGCTTCCATCAGAAGAATGACACAATTGAATACAACCCCAAGAGGTTCTTTCTCTCCCCCCATTTTTCCCAGTTAAAAAGTTAAGTTGTAGCTTAGCTTAGTGCTCAATGCCAGCCTGACTTCCATGCACTTTGAAAATGGGGCTGCAAATGCCATTGTGAACTATCCTATGTGATTATTTTATTTATTTTTTATTACATTTGTATCCCACCTCCTTTCCTCTTAGAAGGAACCCAAGGCAGTTTACATGCTCCTCATCCTCTCCATTTTAACTTCACACAACCCTGTGAAGTAGGTTAGGTTGAGAGTCAGTGACAGGCCCAAGGTCACTCCATGAGCTGCATGGCCAAGTGGGGAGGAGGGTGCGGTTGCATTCATATCCTGCCTGTGGGTTTCCTGTGGGCAGCTGGTTGGCCACTGTGTGAACAGAATGCTCGGACTGATGGACCCTTGGTCTGATCAAACAGGGCTCTTCTTGTGGGGAACAACTTGCATTTATTCTACAGTAGTTCTTATTCTGATGTCCTGTTTTGACTGTAGCAGGCTCTAGATGCAGTGGTGTTCAGGCTATAATAGAGGTGGTTTAAGTCCAGGCAGATGTCAGGAAACAGAGCATCAATGACAGGCACTGTTCAGGAGGCAAGAAACAAAGCAAAGGCAGGATGGACCAAGTTGTCCCAATGCTAGCTGGATTTTCTGTGAAGGCTTTTAGGTCCAAAGCCTGCTGGACCTCACCCAGAGCATAGCTGCTGTAATCAAGCCTTTGCAGAGCCTTACTCCTGAGGAGACCCTTTCTGGAGGCGAGCACTCCTTCATACAGGCGCCTTACTTGACTGTCGCTTGAGATAATAATAATAATAATAATAATAATAATAATAATAATAATATATTTATTTATCACCCGCCTCTCCCAACGGATCGAGGCGGGGAACAACACCAAACACAAAATGCAAAAACTGATTAAAAGCAGATAAAACCAGTACATCATTAAAACACCAATAAAACACCAATAAAACACTTTAAAATGATGATGATGCTTCTGGGGTTCGGTGGGGGTGTTCAGCCAGGCAGAATCCCTTTCCCCTGACAGGGATGGCCCTGCAACCAACACCACCCTGAGGGTTCAGGCTTCTGTTCAGTCCCTAGTCTGGGGTGCCCTGGGTTTCTGGAGCCTCCAGCTCTTCCTCCGAAGAGGACTCCTCCAGTGGGGGCATGACATCTGAAATGATTATCTAAAACTTGGAGGGATGCATTGCCCCATGACAAATCTAGCTATATAGACTTAGGGTGCTTCCAGATAGAAGGCTCCTAATGCAACCAATTATAAGAACATAGGAATAGCCCTGATGCTGGGTCAGACCACAGGTCCATCTAGTCCAGCACTCTGTTTACACAGTGGCCAACCAGGTGTCAACCAGGGACCTACAGCAGGACATGGGGCAATAGGATCCCCCATCCATGTTCCCCAGCAACTGGTCTCTTGTTAGCCTCCTTTTTTTGATGCTAAACAATCCCAGCTGTTGTAACCTTCCCTCATAGGGGTGATGCTCCAGTCCCTTGGACATTTTAGTTGCCCTTCTGTGCACTTTTTCCAGCTCTACAATAACCTTTTTTTAGATCATAGAATTGTTGAGTTGGAAGGGACCACAAGGATCATCTAGTCCAATGCTCTGCAATGTGCAGGAAAACCATTTAAATCATCCATGACAGATGGCTGTCCAGCCTCTTCTGAAAAACCTCCAGAGATGGAGAACCCACAACTTCCTTAGGTAGACTGTTCCACTGTTGTACAGCTCTTACTGTCAGGACAGTATGATACTGGTAGTTTTATTCTCAAATCTTTTTCTAACAATGCCTAACATGGAGTTTGCCTTCTTTACAGTGGCCACACACTGGGTTGACATTTTCCTCCAGCTGTCCACCACAACCCCAAGATCTCTTTTTTGGTTGGTAACTGCCAGCTCAGATCCCATCAGATTATACCTGAAGTTGGCGTTTTTTTGATCCAACATGTATCACTTTACACTTGCTTAGGGTGCCTCTACAAGAGCGATTTAAAGCTCTTTCAAGGCGCATTACCAAATTTACCTCTACAAGAGCAGAGCGCAAATGAGGAGTGCAGGCGCTTTTTCTCTCCTATTATGCGCATTTTTGAATGCGCGTTAAATAGCTACTTTTAATTTACCACGGGAGTAACAGCGCCTTATGTCCGTGTAAACAACTTTTGAGGAGGCGCATTAACGATCAGAGTGGGCGGACTGTGGTTGTGATGTCATGCATAGAACTGCCCCTTCGCTGGGAAAACCTCCCAATTTTTCATTTAGTTTTATTTCCTGTCTTCTCCTGGCAACTTCCTCCTTGTTTTCCTTCTCTCCGGATGGAAGCTCCAGGAAGAGGAGACCCAACGTGAACCGAAAATAAAGTTTCTTTGAAGTACCCTGATGGAATATTTTTTACATGGAGACAAGGGGCCAGATGGAGGTGGTTTCACGAGAAGCAAAGGGGATAGGAAGGATGTGCAGATGTGCGCATAATTAGCGATCAGCTTAGACATATTGTCCCCTTGCTTCTTGCTGGGTTCCTGACATGAGCTCTCTGTGTGTGTGTGTTTTACAATGGTTGAGCTTGCTTGGAAGAGGAGAGGGAAGGAATGAAGCAGCATCCCCTGTCTGTTTTGGGGAGGGGTACAAGGCACATTCCCATTTACTCCTGAGCAAATTGAATTGCCGATTGAAATGGCAATCGGGCGAAGGGGGGGAGAGAGGTAGCCGAACAGGTTAACCAGGTGATTACAGGCAGGTAACCCAGGTAACCAAAGGCAGGAGATTCTGGTGGGCGGGGAGAATAAAGGGAGGGAAACCTGTTTGGCCAGTTCCCCCGGACAAAGCACATTACTTTCAGCAACATTTGCATGCGATTCTCAGCATATAAGTAACTTTAAAGCGCATTTCATACAGCCAGTAATGTGCTTCAACGCCTCTCATGTATAGGTATTAGGCGTAAATGCGCTTATCAGGAAATGCACATAATCGGGGAACCGAGCGTCAAAGCGAAATCTTGTGGAGGGGGCCTTACAATGAACCACTTCTGCTATTTGGATGCCCACTCTCCCAACTTGAAGAGATCCTTTTGGGCTTTGTTTATCAGTCAGACATTGTACATTTCCCTCCTTATTGGATTTGTTGTGGAAAGAAAAAAGACAGCAGTAGGACAACATAGGTGAGTTATAACAGGAAAACAACCACATTTGCCCCCACCCCCACATTCCACAAAGGAGGCAGGGTGATTACGTAATAAAAACACCCCATGAAGAGGCCAGTCTCCTAAAGAAGAATGCCATGCTTGTCAGTCACTATGGACCCCAAGCATGGGGAAGGATGGGCCCAGCATTGATTTCCATCCTGGACATTCAAGAACTCTTCCAATGAAGCTACTCAGTCACCAGTTCCCGAACTACCTCCCGACAGGCTTGCAGTGTTACAAAACAGTGCACCTGAAATGAGTAGCTCCAGCTGGCTTCTTTACACTTTGTCCATTATCATCAGCAATGAAGGCTTTACTGCTGAAACTTAACTCATGCATTTGCTAAAAATGTATGAGGCAGAACCAAATTCAGCTTGCAGTTCTGTACTGTGGGTCCATTAAAAGTCAATGGGCCAGCTCCTCAGCTTGATGTAGTTATATGTTGCAGCAGCTGAGACTCTTGCTCAGTGAGATTGCCTATTCAGCCCACTGAGCTAACTTCCCCAACATGAAACTTGTGCTGTTCTGCTTGTCTGTGGGTGATTTCATAAGTTTTGGTTGCTAACCTGAGTTCTTGTGTATGGCTGATGTAATGTATGATGTTGGAAGCAACCATCTTGAGTCTGGAGGAAATGTAGTTGTTTAATTTGAATGATCTGATATATGTTCATTTTCCAGTTCCTGTGAACAGACCAGATCAGAAAGATGCCATCAACATTTGTAGATCACCATATGTCTCATATCTCTGTAGCAATGTCCACATTAGAATGCTAGTTCCCTTTCATTTTGTTTCACTATTTGAGATTTACTGAACTAAACACAATACTGAGAAAAAGCGAGCGATGGGGAGCAGGGCTCCAAAGTGGCCAATTTTCCAGGCTCACAGAGTTTCGTGGTTCTGGTATCCAATTATTTATCTTTTGCTAGCAGAGAAAATGCCGAAGGTGTTCAAGCGAATGAGCATGATGGCTCCAATAGTGAGAGAGGAAATCTAGGCCATTGGACAGGAAAAGATATGGGGCACGTTTCCATTTGCAATCATGAAAAATTATCATACTTTTTTAATATCTTGCATCTTCTAAATGCTTGTATCCCTTTAATGGTGTAGATTAATGCAAATTCCAGGAGGAAATTGGATGAAAAAACTGCCAGTGTGGACTTATCATGGGTTATGTCTGGATTCAAGCCTATAGAGTAAGTGCATAGCAGGAGAAAAGAACCAATCCGGTTACAGGACAACAAGGGGACTGATCAAGACAAGCGGCTGTTGATACAACACATTATCTATCACCCCCTAGTTCTGAAAGCATGCAGAGTTGTTTCTCTTATCCAATAGATAACATGTTCTTGACAAACCTGACAAACAAGAAATACACTGAGCATGTGTAATTTCACATTTTGTGCTTCCTTAAATCATAGCACCATCATGACTACAGGAATAAAATGGAATTTGCTTCTGCTGTCCTGATGCAAAACACATTTACCTGGGAATAAGCATATTAATTTTTTATTATTATTTTTGTAGAAAAGGAGAGTACACTTTTAAAATTAAAATAATAAAATAAGCACCTGTAGCCATGTGTATGCCAGGCTGGCTGCCCTCTGACTATGTTAGTTTAAAAAAACTAAGAAGAAAGCTAGTATTGTGGGCCCTGATGGACTCCAACATTACCATGCCAGACCAGCAGCTGACACTAGGCCTGCCTGCTGTTTCCCCCATCACCTGCTGCTACTTGTTGCTCCTATCCCAGAGGTTAAGCAGGGCTTCCAACAGAATCACCTGCCAGATTGACAGGAAAATCCCCATGAGCCAAAAAAAAACCACCCCACATCCAGATCCATCAGCCTCTTGGCCCATACCATCGTAATTGGTCTCCATCCCTACAAAGGCTCCAAGTGTCAGCAAGTTCCTCAACCCTCAGATTACTATCATCCCACCCAACAAAGAAAAACAGATATAAATTGTGCCCTACCAAATGAGTGGAGCCAGATACTAATTGGGACAAACCCATGGTTCCACAGAGGCCATGAAGTCCTGAGCGACTCCTGACAAGGCAGCCTCAGCATGTACATTGAAATCATCCAGCACCACAAGCCACTAAACCCAAGACCACAGTGGGGCAGGCGATATACCAACAGACTCCCATTTCTGTCCAAAGCTCCCACCTTCAGATACAAAACACTCAAAACTGGAAGACTGTGGAATGGGGCACCTGGACGGAGGGATAGAATCACACAGACCACTGTGATTCTGCTTTCCTGACCTCCAGGTCTTGCCTGCTGCAACATGGGGTGCCTCTACAAGAGAAATTTAAAGTTCTTTCGAGGCGCATTAAAAATTTTACCTCTACAAGAGAGGAGCGCAAATCAGGGGTTGAGGCGCATTTTCTCTCTGATTATGCGCATTATCGAATGCGCTTTAAATAGCGAGGTTTTTTTCCTCCACGGCCATTAAAGCGCATTTTGACCATGTAAACAAGCTATTCTTCGCATTTCAGCCAGTTTAAAGCGCGTTTCATTCTGCCGTTTTTCCACTTCACTGCATGTTGTTTACAGGATTTCGGCATAAACGCGATTGCGAGAAGATGCACATAATCAGAGAACCAGACACCAAACCAAATTCTTGTAGAGGGGACCATGGAGAGCCCAGGTGAGCAAAGCTGGTAGAGATTTACTTTCCCAGTCTCATCAAACCAGGTCTCTGTGAAACAGGCCAGGATGGCATACTCATCCAGGATCAAGTTTTCAATGGCAGTTGTTTTCCCATTCAGCAGCAATATCTTCAATTGAGGGGGACTGTCACCAAGGCTACTCAGGCTCTCTGATATGGGACACAGCTTGGAGCAACCAACACAAATTATCTGGGGTTAGTGATGAGCAGTGAGGTGGCCAAGTTTGTTGATAATACCAAATAATTCATGGTGGTAAAAACAAAAAAGGATCATGAAGAGCTCCAAAAAGATCTCTTCAAACTAAAAGAATTGGCATTAAAATGGCAAATGTGACTTAATATAAGCAAATGTAAATTGATAGACATTGAAACAACATATCATAGAATCATAATGAAGTAGAGATGGAAGGGGACTATAAGCCCATCGAGTCCAACCCCCTGCTCAATGCAGGAATCCATCTTATAGCATACCTGGCAGACGGCTGTCCAGCTGCATCTTGAATGCCTCTACTGTGGGAGAGCCCACGACCTCCCTAGGTAATTGGTTGGTTCCATTGTCATACTGCTCTAACAGTCAGGAAGTTTTTCCTGATATCCAGCTGGAATCTGGCTTCCTGGAATTTGAGCCCATATATATGTGCTGAGCCAGCAGAGACTTATCAGAAAAGGGATGTAACAACAAATCAAGGCTCCAGAAGTAGCCAATCTGTATACCCTGAACTTGACGTCAAATTTAATGTTGTCATTCTTAGAATTTACCCACGTTATAAACTGTTGTAGAACTTCCCTATCTCCCCACCAAATGGAAAATACATCATCAATATATCTCAACCATATCAGAAGATGTTTTGCATATTGCCCCTCTGATGAGAAAAAATCTTTTTCAGTTATGTATACCACCATATCTGTAAAGCAAGAACAAGAAGAAGGTTCAGCAGAAGGGCAGCAAGATAAGGAGATTACAGAATTGCTTACATCGTGAGGCTGAAGGACCTGCAGTTTTGCAAAAAGTAGTTGCAATTCTACAAAAACATGTGCACAGCTCAGCAGAAAGAATTTAGGGGAAAGATGAGCCCTCCTGATTGGCCAGTTGCAAGACCACAGTCTAGCTTTACCATATAAACAGTTGGGTCATAAAGTCAGTTTTTTAGGGACAAGAAGTTTGGAAGAAAAGAAGAACCAGAAAGAAAAAAAAATCAGAAAGCAGCTTAGAATAGAAGAATTGCTAGGAGAAGCTGAGAACTCTGACAGTAAGATATTACTAGGAAGAAAGTTAGGCTAGCCGGATGCATTTAACCCTGATTATTTTCTTACCCTTTTGCCTTTATGGTTTTGTTTTATGTGTGCACATTTCAACCATTCAAATGTTAAAACTTTTTTAGTGAACATTTAAATGTTTCTTGTTTTAGCTTTGTGTTCTCTTTTCTTGTTGGGTTATCCACCCCAAGCCTTATAGCCAGACACCACCCTACCTAAAGGTATTTACAAAGAACCTAGTGAGTTTTAAGGATATTTGGTGGAGGCAGTTGAGGAAAATAAAGAATTCCACCTGATGGCAGCAGAAGAGTACCATGAAAAGAAGGGAAAACAGGAGTGGGGCCTGGTCTCTATTTGGCATGATCTGCCTTCCACACATAGATCAGAGGTAGGCTGACCATATTTTGGAAACCAAAAAGGAGGACAACATGGCCACCCTCAAGGAGGCGTGCCCACCCCAACATACCCAGCCTCCAAGGCATGCCCATCTTGACATGACCAGCCCCCAAGGGAGTGTGGCCTTGGTCACATGCCTAATTCTACACCTCACAATTAAGACAAACCTGTTCTATATAATATAGTGTGACCAGATACAAAAGAGGGCAGGACTCCTGCAGCTTTAACTGCTTAAATTCCCTTTTCAATACTACTGTTAAAGATGCAGGAGCCCTGTCCTCCTTTTCATATGGTCAGCCTACATTGTCAACAACAGCTGTCCCCAACCTGGTGCTCTCCAGATATTTTGGACTTCAACTTCTATCAGCCCCAATGGTGAGGAATGCTGGGAGTTAAAATCCAACATATATGGAGGGAAAAAGATTGTGGAAGGCTGACCTATAATAATCTTGCATTGTCGGTCTCTCCTCTCCTATCCCAAAACCAAGATCCATATACACAGAAGTGAATTTCATTTGATTCAAGAACATGTGCTTAGGACTGTAATCTTCAATAAACCCAAGGTCTGCCCCCAGCTGGTGTGTCTCCAAATTAATGACTCCTACTTTGGAAGTGTATAATGGTCTGTTATTTCTAGGAAGAATCCCTCCAGATTTTTGGCCTACAAGGCCCATCATCCCTCACCACTGGCTAAGCTGGCTAGAGCTGAGAAAAGTTGCAGGTCAACGCATCTGAAAGGCCACAAGCTGGCTACATCTGCTCTGTAGTAATGATAGGTGATCCTGCATTAATTTGTCCACCTTTTTAACGCTGCCTAAGCCAGTGGCTATCTCCACAATTTATGAACATTTAAAGAACTGGGACCGTGTTCACTGACAAACTTCCACCCTTACTATTCTCCTCACCCCCACCCCCACCCCACCCCGGCCTATCAGGGCCTGAAAGTATTTGCATTGATCTATAAATATCCAAGTTGAACATAATGTGGAGGTTCACAACATTAACACGCCCAACAAATACTGCCCCCATTTCATTTCCAGAGGAACCAGCAGTGCCATAGAATTCTTGCAGAGAGCAATTCAGCAGGCATTTTAAAACACCAGAAGAGCCCTGCTGAATCAGACCAAGGGTAAATTTCATCCAGCATTCTGTTCACACAGTAGACAGCCAACTGTTGACCAGGAACCCACAAGCAGGACATGAGTCCAGCTGCACCCTCTCATCCATGTTCCCCAGCAACTGCTGTACATAGGCTTTCCACCTCCACTACTGAAGGTAGCATATAGCCATCAGGACCAGTGGCCAATGATACCTTTCTCCTCCAGGAATTTAAGCCCCCCCCCTTTTTTTTTAAAGCCATCCAAACTACATCTTGTGATAGTGAATTCCACTGTTGAACGATGTGCTGTGTGAAGAAGTACTTGCTTTTATCTGTCCTGAATCTCCCATGGATAAGAGTAAATGCCTAAAAGCTGGATGAAGAAAAGGCATCCTCTGAGCACATGCAATTTTTTTAGGCAGACTACCAAGCAACCACCAGCAGCACCTATGCATTTGGGCTTCCACACAGGCTCATGTTCTAGCAGCCTTCTTGGCACAAAGGGAACAGGTACAATGCCACATAGCTTCTGATAAGCAATTATCAGAATTGCTGCTTCATCTCTTTAATTTGCTCATATTATAAAACATTAGCACAGGGCTTTATATTTTAATGATGTTCACTCTTTATAAACTCAGGCACAGGCAAAGGAACCTGTAGAAACTTACTTCACATTTGCAGAAGAAGCAGATACAGTAGCTCTCCAAAAACATACCAATTATTGTTGAAACAAACTAAACAATCTTATCTCATTAATGGTATCACTAAATTCCTTCCAGCTCTCACTAAGGTGTTCATCACACGCGTGGTTTGATGCACACCCACCGCGACTTTGATCCACATTTTCAGCACTGGACTCAAATTAGGTCGTCCCTGTTGTGCTGTTCTCTCACCCTGAGCTCGCCATTTCTCGTTTCTCTTTCGATTTATCCCAGAAATGCAAATTGGAACAGGCCAAGCTGGGGTATCACAGCAATACCAACCACGTGTGATTCAAAATGCTGGACTTGCATAGGAAACAGAGGGGGAACCCGCAGAAGCAAACCGAGGGGAAACAGTAGGTGTGATGAGGACCTGACTCTGAGCTTCACAGCCTCAAACTCTCTTCATTCATTCCTCAACCTCACTGAATCTAACTTCTTCAACTGACTCTAACAGAATCCCCTCAACTCCTCTCAAGAAATTCCAAGCTGCCTAGAATATCTTTATTATCCATTGCTTTAGCCATAACAATAATAGAAAAGAAACTCTGAGGAAATAGATAAGGCTGCAAAAATGCCATCATACTGTATATGCCCTGGACTACTGCAACGTGCTCTAAAGCAGCCTTCTACAACCTGGCACCCTGCAGTTGCTGTAGACTTCAATGCCCCTCAGTACCAGCCTGTGTGGCTAAGGTTCCCTCTACAAGGATTCGCTTTTGCGCCCGGTTAGGCGATTATGCGCATAATCGCTGAAGCACATTTACACCTAATGCCTTTGCACGAGAGGCGGCGAGAGGCAGCGAAGCGCATTAACGGATGTCCAAAATGCGCTTTCCAAGTAGTTAATGCGCATAAGCGCTTGTTCACATAGTCAAAATGCGCTTTAACGGCCGGAGCAAAATAAAACTCACGATTTAACGCGCATTCAATAATGCGCATAATCGGAGAGATAACGTGCCTCTACGCCCGATTGGCACTCCGTTCTTGTAGAGGTAAATTTTTTAAAGCGCCTTGAAAGAGCTTTAAACCTCTCTTGTAGAGGCAGCCTAAGAAATCCTGGATCTAACTTTAAAGGGGGGGGGGGGGATGGAAACGTCAATTGCCTTTTCACAAGTTTGGCTAAAACATTTCTATTTGAGAAGCCATTTGATGGCCTTGAATGAACACAATGTAATTCTTTCATGATGTTTTGTAATTTCCACTGGACTGATTTTACCTTTTGATCTACTTTATTTTGATTTTGTTATACTTCTGTTGTGATGATAATGATACATGTTGGCATCAAGCAGCAGTGTTTAAAAGGCTAATGAAATACAAAAGGATAGCCTAATTCAATTTTGCAAGGAATTTATATCAAATGATTTAGCTACCATATAAACACTACCAGTATGAAACAACTGATAGTTTTCTTTTTGAAAACTGCTACTTGCTGTAACCACAATAGCTTCATGATTAACTCTGGATTCCTTGTTGTCACCCAGCAGAAAGGGCTACTACTAAGTGATGGAACAGGTGGCACCAAAATGGCAGCACCACAAGCCAAGGAAAAACAAAAAAGCAAAACCAGAACTGAAACCAGGGCAGGAGACCCTTTTCCTTTCCTCCCCCCCCCCCCCCCCCATGAATGTGTTAGGTCAGATAGTCATTCTACCTAGGGAAGTGGTCAGAAATTTATCAGGATAAAGGGAACAAAACAGGAAGTTGTAAAAGAAAGCCCTCCCTTCTGCATCGCAATTATAAATGCAAAGTTCATAATTTTAAGATAACATCCTCTCAAGCTATGGAAGGGGTGGGTTCTAATAAAGCAGCAGATTTAGATATCTAGCTTATAAGAAATGGGTACAAACAGATAAAGGAAAATGTGTTCTAAAATGTACATCCATGTATCTTATAACTAAAACATTCAGTTTCACAGCAGGTAAATGGTTTTTAAGAGACCTAGTTTTTTCTCTGTGTTCAAATTCAAAATACATACACAAATCTATATCCTTATCTGGAAGCAATTGGGAGCTATATTGGTTAGGGTATGCTTGTTTATTTGTCACATGCTGGTTGTAGGACTTTTCTCTCTCTCTCTAAACATGCATTGGATTGCACTCATTTACTTAATTTATTTGAAATATTCTGAGGCTGCCTTCAAGGGCAGGGGCCTTCTCACAGCAGCTCACAACAATCACACCCTTGGAGGAAAAACCAATACAATGACAAAACAGCAAAATACACCAGCGATAAAACATTCAAAACGCACACACAAATCTATAAAACAAGGCTTACATGTAGTAGAGCATCTTTTAGGGTGACCACATTTTGGAAACCAAAAAGGAAGACAACACGGTAAGCCCCCAAGGGGGCATGCCCACCAACATGTTTGTCCCCAGGGGGCATGTCCAGCACCAAGGGGGGGTGCCCACCTGAACATAGCCTTGGTCACATGTCTGATTTTACAGCATACAATTAAGACAAATCTGTTCTACCTAACATCTTAATGTTAAAATCACAGAAATCACACGTGAGACATCCAGTGTATTTGAAATTCACTTACTCCTACTTTTGTAGCTTTTGCTGTACTTTGTTGCTATACTCTGTGTGATACATTTTCCCCTTCCCTCCAATATATTTTCTGATTGCATCCTCACTCTGCTGCAAGCTGCTGCTTAACAGGGCTTGCTGCTGGCTGGCTGGTTGGCTTTTTTATTTTTAAAGTTCAATTTTTTAAAAACTTGTGTATGATTGTCACAAGTTTCTCTACTCTAACATTAGGGTGGGTGTTGTGTGCAGAGGACACTACTTCGCCCTTTCACACTTCTCACTTATACACATTAGCTTCTCAAGGCTTGTGCGTTCGCACCACTTTTCACACCCAGACTTTGAACTCCTGTCTACTTCCTGCACAAACACGTGACTGCTTTGACTGACCTCTCCTTTCCCACATTTTGATCTGTGGACACCTCACCTCTGCTGAGCTCCAGGTGCCCAACTGCCCACCAAATCTGCAGCAGAAAAGGTGCCATATTCACCCAGCACTTCTTAGCTAAAGCTCAAGATCTCCTTGATACCAAGGGCTGAAACTGCTCAAGGTGCAAGACCCCAACCTGAGTTTGAAGGGTATGGCTTCAGTGTTTTTTTCAAAAAAAATAATTTTAAAAACGTGAACTTTTTTAAAAATTGCTTAAAAATCAACAGATGAACAGATCTGCTTGAAACTTGGCATGGCTAAAGCCCTACTTAAGAGCTAACATGATGCCAAGTTTCATCTTATTTTTAAAAAATTATGTTTAAAAAAAACAAATAATTTTAAAACCTCAAATTTTAAACAATTCCTAAAACTCAATAGATGAACAGATCTGCTTGAAACTTGGCATGGCTAAAGCCCTACTTAAGAGCTATCATGATGCCAAGTTTCATCTTATTTTTAAAAAATATGTTTTAAAAAAAACAAATAATTTTAAAACCTCAAATTTTAAACAATTCCTAAAACTCAATAGATGAACAGATCTGCTTGAAACTTGGCATGGCTAAAGCCCTACTTAAGATCTATCATGATGCCAAGTTTCATCTCTTTATCTTTAAAAATGATGGTTTATTAAAAATAATAATTTTAAAACCTCAAACTTAAAAAAAATCCTAAAACTCAACGGATGAACTGAACTGCTTCAAATTTGGCATGGCTCAAGTCCTACCTAAGGGTTATCATGGTGCCATGTTTCATCTCTTTATCTTTAAAAATTACGGAGCTATAAGCATTTTTGATAATTCCCATTGACTATAAAGTACAGCTGCCCTTTGGGTGGGGGGAGGATGGGGAAAATCCAGACTTTTCTTCAAATTTCATAATTTCCCCCCCTTCCCAGATTTGTTGCCAAAAATCCTGACATGTCCTGGTTTTTCCTGACATATGGTCACTCTAGTTCCCTTTCTCTTAGGGCGCAAGCTACAGCCCAAGCTATTACACTCCCTTCTCATCATAACCAGGGTACTATCTGCTGAGGTTTAAGCTTGCAGAAGAGTTCAGCTTAATTTCTGGTTTCTCGTAATGTTTTAGGTTTCTTTTCCTCCTTCCGTTTCCTAGGCTGAATTTTTGATCCACCTGTGAAATCAAGTCTCTAAGATCAACCATTTTCGGTGCCAGGTCAAGACTTTCCTCTTCTCTCAGGCATTTAACAGCATATGTTGAGGGTTTTATTGTTGTGGTGGTGGTTTGACCCAGAATAGTTGTTTTTAAATGATATTGTATTTATAACCTCTTTTTATGCTTTTTATGGTTTAAAATTTTGTATATCGGTGTTTTTTTTTTATGTTCAATGTTTTTAATTTTTGTAAACTGCCCAGAGAGCTTCTGCCAAGGGGCGGTATATAAATGGAAAGAAGAAGAAGAAGAAGAAGAAGAAGAAGAAGAAGAAGAAGAAGAATTTTACAACCAAGGATAAAACACAAAATGACTGAACTGTTACATTTCTTCAAAGTGAGTTAATAGTAACTTTTTTTAAATCCTCTGTAACCAAACCGCCATATTCTCATTCAGTAAAAAAAAAAAACACAAATCCACCACATGTGTTAGGCCAATGACACCTTGGGACAGCCCCATGGTTGTCATAGTGGCCAGAAAGTCCTGAGCTGCTCCTGACAGGGCCACCGCAGCATGGATGTTTGGTTTCCGCAAGACAATCAATTTGCGAGTTCTCAACATCAAATCTGAGACGACCTCCGTCAGGTTAGACTGGGAGACTGTTGGTCAGCAGAGTGGTTCGTACACCAATAGCTACTATGCCCCTAGTGCCCAACATCATGGACAAACTCTCAAAACTGGTGTTTGATTCAATGGGAACCCTGAAAGTGCAGTTCAATATTACTATAACCATATCGCATGTGTAGGGTGGGTAACCCAACTTATATCATGATTTTTATATTATCAGATGGGGCTGAGATTGATTGATCCTAGATCATCAGAACATTTGTCTATCTAGCTCAGTATTTTCTACTCCAACTGACAATAGGTCTACATGGATTCAGGCAGAAAGAGGACGGAAATCTGAAATCCTTTATAAATGGAGATGCCAAGAACTGATTGCGGGATCTCCTACATGCAAAGCATGTGCTACTTAGCTCCTCCCCAAAGGTACATCCATCCATCCATTCAATCCTCTTCCTCACCCCATACCCAACTGGGCTTTCAATGATTTTAACCCAGGACCTTTCACAACCTATAGCAAGTTCTATACCCCTAAACCAGCAAACCAGAAGGGAGGTAAGGGGAAGGGAGATCTTCTGCAGAATTACTGGATGAGTCTCAGGAGCTCTCCATCTGCTATTACTACTTTCTGCTGTGTTGTCTTCCATCTCTCCATGCATGCCCCAAAGATATACCTCTGCTGGCATACTGCTGGTTATAGTTCACATTCCTTCTTTTTAAGGGGGAGAAACTCTATAGAGATTACAGCCCATTCTTCTCTCTCTGCCCACTGCTCTCCTTCGAGGCCTTCTGCCTGTGACTGAGAGGAAAACTCCCTGCAGTACCGTATGTGCTGAAATGTTTTTTAATTATCTCTGGAAAGTATGGACCGTGTATCATCATTAACTGGACTAAACAGTGACGGTCAGTGAGGCAGGTACCAGTAAACGGAGCAATTAACAGCCAGGGGAGAGAAGTATATTCAATCTGAAAGCTTTCTTTCTCAATCCATCTCCACTCATCACCCAAAGTGCTGAGCAGCGGACTTTTACTTTCAATTACATTAATCAGGTTAATTCCAAGTTAAAGTCAACATTTTAATCAAGAAGCAGCAAACTCAGACAGAAGAGTAGAAGGCAGAGGAGAAAAGAGAAGGCAGCGGCAATGTGAAGGAGGAGGAAGGGGGGGGAGGAGAAAGCAACATAGAGGTAAAAGCACCATTGTGAAAGTTCCTGAAAACAGAGGTACAATTTCAAGCTGTCCCACAAACAGAAATTAAATCACTGCCATCATTTCAAACTCCTCTTATATTTTTGTATTTCTAGGAATCAATGATGCACAAAGTCTTCCTGTGTCCTAAGTTCATTGCCTGACGTCTCCACTATCATCATGATATCATCACATCAGCATGTAGCCCCAGTTAAATTTCCTTGGTTAAGACATGCAACATTCACTAAAGCATGAAGGAAAACTAAAGTTTTGGGGGAGCAAGGCTCAGCTGGTTTAATGAACAAGCTAACATTCCTGTAGGAAAGTGCTTTGTTTAGTTGATTTGTAGCCAACCCTATCCCAGAGACTCAGGGCAGGTAAAACTCTAAACTGTTTAACATCATTCCCAGAAGATGCTTAGACATGGGCATTGGCAAGTCTCCTGGGGCAGCTTCTAAGAACACTCCTCTGCATGCACTCACAATCTCCTCACTTCATGAACTGAACTTGATCTCCTAACTTAAGAGGTAAACTAATACTGAGTGCAGACCATTTAGTTCTTCATCACCAGTGACTTGAATTGAGCCTAGATGCAGCAGTAGCAGCAAGCCAGACCAGTGTTTTTGATGGCCCACCTTGATCAGATGATGGGCTGCATCCAGGGAACCCTGAGGAAGAACACATTGCAAAATACAAATGATGATTACTAGATCAAAATTAGACTTGCCACAGGATTTTGCCAAAAGTTTTGACTTTAATCAAAGTAGCAGAAAAAGACCTCTGTGCACACTGACTCTGAACGCTGTGCAGAGGATTGGGGGAATCTCTAGAACAGGGAGAAATGTGGTATAGGGGCTCCAGCAGGGGAATCGGAAGAAACTAGGCAGTGGCACCTTGCGCAAAGCACAGCTGACCCAAGATGCCCTTGCCTGACCTCTGCTGATGCTGCCCTCCCACTCCATTGTATCTCCCCCACCCCCACCATGCCACATCCACTGTTCCAATCCTCTGGAGTGGCTTTTTATTATTATTATTGTGCAGAGGCTTCACTGGAGGGAGGGGCAGGAAAGCCTCATTTGTGCATGTGGAGTTTTTCTCATGCTACTCCAGATCCAAACCAAACTTTTGACTCAAGATTTGAAGTTTCTGCTCAGGAAAAAAAATCTGAGGACTGTTAAGACAGCAAAGATGGTTTCAATAAGACTAGCAAAATTTGGGGCACAGGATGCTGCACAGCCATAGCTGAGTCCCAGGGTGCCTCTACAAGAGCGATTTAAAGCTCTTTCAAGGCGCATTAGGAAATTTACCTCTACAAGAGCAGAGCGCAAATCAGGGGCTCAGGCTCGTTTTCTCTCCGATTATTCACATTTTCGAATGCGCGTTAATTAGCGAGTTTTAATTTACGGCGGGAGTAAGAGCGCCTTATGTCCGTGTAAACAACTTTCTGAGGAGGCGCATTAATGATCAGGGGGTTGGACTATGGTCGTAATGTCATGCATAGAACTGCCCCTTCACTGAGAAAACTTCCCACTTTTTGGTTTAGTTCCCTTTCCTCTCTCCTCCTGGCAACTTCCTCCTTGTACTCTGTGTCTCTGGATGGAAGCTCCAAGAAGAGGTGACCCAACGTGAACCAAAAATAAAGTTTCTTTGAAGTACCCTGATGAAATATTTTTAACATGGAGACACGGGGCCAGATGGAAGTGGTGTTATGAGAAGTAAAGGGGGTAGGAAGGATGTGTGGATGTGCGCATAATTAGCCATCAGCAGACATAACTTCCCCTCACTTCTTGCTGGGTTCCTGAGCTGAGTTGTGTGTGTGTGTGTGTGTGTGTGTGTGTGTGTATGTGTGTGTGTATGTATTACAATTGTTGAGCTTGCTGGGAAGTGGAGGGGAAAGGAACGAAGCAGCATCCCCCTGTCTGTTTTGGTGTGTGTGTGTGCGAGACACATTCCCATTTACTCGTGAGGAGGTCATGGCAATCGGGCAAAGGAGGGGGGAAGTCAGGTAGCTGAACATGTTAATCAGCTCATTCCTTTCAGGTAACCTAGGAAACCAAAGGCAGGAGATTCTGGTGGGCAGGGAGAATAAAGGGAGGGAACCGGTTTGGGAAGTTTCTCTGGGACAAAGCGCATTACTTTCAGCAACATTTGCATGCGATTCTCAGCATGTCAAAAACTTTAAAATGCCTTTCATATAGCCCATAATGCACTTCAATGCCTCCCATGTATAGGGATTAGGCATAAAAAGCGATTGAGAGAAGATGCTCATAATCGGGGAACCAGGCGTCAAACCGAAATCTTGTAGAGGGGGGCCTACAGAAATGCAGGTAGCAAGTCAACCTGTGTTGTCAGGATCATCTTCTGTTTCTTATCACCACTAGATGGCCTTTTATGGAGCTTGTGAAGACACTTTCCAAGCAGCAGAGAAGTGAAAAGTACTGAGGTGGAAGTTGTCATAATATTTGCTCTAAAGCAGGGATAGGGAACCTTTTTCAGCCCAAAGACTGAATTGGTTCTGGGCAAGCATGTTGGGGGCCACTTGCCAGCACTGGGCAGGGCCACCCACCCACATACAAACTCACTCATACACCCTGCAACGGGTTTAACTACGCCCTGACCCATGACTTGAAAGGATACTAGGGCAAATACAGTGCCCTTCCTGTTTGCCCTTCCCTTCCTGGTACTTTTCTGCTGCCACCAGGGGGTTGCCTTGACGTCGGTTTTGCCCCGGGATGGCTCCAAATCCACATTGTGTCGGTTATATAACACAGATGCAGATTCGAAGCTACCCCAGGGCAAAGAGATGAAGATGCACAGCCGAAATGTCAGGGACTTACCTTGACTTTTTCAGCCAAAGCGAGGTCAGCCTGGCTCTTCCGAGCATCCTCACTCGGAGCCACTCCAGGGGCATTCCCAGGCAAAAGGTGAACTCCTATTGATTGCTGGAAGCCACAGGAGGGAGCGGGCCAGCAAGCTGAATGGCCACCGGAGCACCCTATGCTGCCTCTGGCATGGGGAGAAAAGTTTCCCTTTTGAAGAGGAGCCTTTTGTGTTTTACAGGGTTAAAGAGGAAAGCCAGGGAGGGACAGGGGTAAACCCCATGCTTGCTCCTTAGCATGGGGATTACCAGCATAATCCCAGAGGAGTGAAAGTGTGGGGGTTTGGGGAGACGTAGCACCAATGAGGCACCATCAAGACAGTCCCCCCATGTGAAATTGTTTATTTCCCCTCTCTGCCTCCACCAAACAGCCTTAAAAACCTCTATCTTTTGTAAACACTTTTAGGCAGTGTGGGTTTGGGCTTTTAGGCATGGGATGGGTGACCCAACAAGAAAAAAGCCCACAATATTTAAACAATAATATTTTTAAAAAAATACTGAACAGTAATATTATTAGGAAAAAGTTTTAATATCTGAACAGTTACATACACACACACACCAAAACCATAAGAGCAGAAGGATAAGAAAATGACCAGGGTAAACACATCCAGCTATTCCTAACTAGAATGTGTGTCCCTATTTTCCAAGTCCTTCCCAGCAACATTTCACTGTTAACGTTCTCAGCTTTTCCAAGCATTCAGCTTCTTCCTAAAGAGATCTTTGGGGCCCTGTCTTGACGGCAGCGCCTTGGTGCCGGGATGCCTTGGGCCCTCGCACTTGCACTTCCTGGCATCTGCACGGGAAGGAGCGTGAGTGCGGAGTTGCCACCGCTGCCATGCCAAGCACCAGGGAAGGAAAAGGAACGGGGCAGCAGAGGGGGAGGAAGGGAGGGACGCAAAACGGCTCACAACCCTCTGGCTGCCTCATTTCTCTCCCCTCTCTGGTGCTCAGTGCAGCTGTGGCAACAACTCTGCACTTGGGAGAAACGGGGCAGCGAGAGGGAGGTCAGAGGGAGGTGAGCTTGTTTGAGCGCCCTGCGTCCCTCTCTTCCTCCCCCTCCGGCTGCCCCGTTCCTTCCCTCATTTGTATAAAATACAGGGAGGAAGAAATAGGGTGGCCAGAGGGGGAGGAAGAGAGGGATGCACAGTGCCCAAACCGGCCCTCCTCCAGCCATTGGCGACCAATCAGCTGTCGCCATCGGCTCTGCAAGCTCCGCAGGGGAAAAAAGGTTGGAGTAAGTGCCCGACTTTTTTACTGCAGAGTTTAGGGGTTTGGCCCTGGATGGCTTCGGAGTGGCGGCAGTGTCATGTACATCACCTGCCGCCACTTCGAAGCCACCATGGGGAAAAGCTGCCGTCTAGACGTACCCTGATTTTCTTTCTTTTTTTTAAAAAAAAAATCTTCTTTCCTTTCAGCCTTTCTCACTATTTCAGCTTTCCTCTACATTTTAAAAGTGCTTAATTGGCCACAAATTTTATAAGTTAAAGCTAGCAGGTCCTTTTGTAACTCTGGACGAATCAGGAAGGCTGAGCGCTCCATATTCCTTCTGATGAGCTCCTTTGCAAGCATTTCTACAGAAATGAAACTACATCTTGCAATCTTCAGACTTCTTGGCACTGTAATATAAGCAAACCCTCTTCTGCAGGCTTATCAACCTCCCCCAAGAAACCTCCCATACACTGTAATTAGTTTTTAAAGCCTAAATGCAGCAGGGGAGGGCCTAAAGGGAATGCTGAAATGAATTTAGAGACATTCATATCTAACTATATATCTGAGAGAGAAATCTGAGGAACATCTGGAGTGGGTAGAAAGAACTCCAGACTACTGCTACGGCCTGGGAACCCAGATGGCCTGATGCCTTCGGAGGTGACAAGCCTCAGGGGGACTCAAAGTCTCAATGTTTCCTGACTATCATTACTTCCATTTTGTCTGGGAACAGTTACAGTCTGTCTGCCCCAGTCTAATCCCAGATCATAGTCAGGCACTGGGAAAGAACTGCAACCACAAGACTAGAGCCAGATGAAAAAGAGGCATTATCAACATATCGATTGTGCTACACTCCCTCTCACGTAGGATCTCCCCCAGAGATCTGACATGCATGCTGAATTGGAGGGGCAGAATTGAATCCTGCAACAATGCCACAGGAACCATAATAGATGGGTGATGAGCAGTCACCTTTCAGTGTTTCTGTGACTTCCCTGCAATCCCTCAAGAGCAGCTATCTGCTGTGTCCCACTATCCTAGCACTAACACTATCTCACTATTGACAATACCAAAGACCACAGAAAGAACAGGGCAACAGGGCAACAGGATAGTTTTCCCAATTTGTCAACAGGCAAGGTTGGAACAGTGGTACAGCTAGGTCATTTTAGACCCTGGACTGAATAGTCTTATGTTCCCCATACTCTTTAGATGCCCAGTTGTGAAGCACATAACAAACATTGCTCTGCCATTTCATGTTTAAAAAGCACTTCTTCCTCCTTATGTCTTAAGAACAACAACAACAAAACTGTCTGCCAACCCTGATTAGTAAAGGGATTCTCTGGGCACGTGCAGTTTTGCATTTTAAACTCACTTAAATAACAGAACTGCAATGACTAAATAATGGCAGGAATTAAATGGCATTTGCTTCTGCACCTGCCACTCTCCGGGTGGTCATTTAGGGACCCCTGAGCTGTTGGGCCCTGGATCTTGTTCCCGAGGTCCAGCCCTCACTGTACCACTGAGTTTGAGTACCATCAGCAGGATGAAACCTAGACTGGCAGGATCTACAAGTTGATTTTCTTCAAATGCAGTTGGAGTTGGAGAATTACTCTTTCCTCAACAATCAACCCCAAGAAAAAAGAGTTGGAGAAAGGGCAGCAGCTGGCCAGGAAATCCATATCCAGGAAAGTTCTTTCCTCTTTTAGATAAGCCAACCAATTGCAGATTCGAAGCTGCCCTGCACTCCAACCTTTCTGAGTAATCCATTTGCGTCATCCTTTCAGCCAGCCAGGATGGGTTGAAGTTAGAGGTGGTTGCTTTTCTATCTACAAACACACCATCCCTGTCACTTGGAGAAAGGGAGTGCAACTATTTGAATTAGAGTGCAATCCTATGCATGTTTAGACAGGGAAAAGGTCCTACAACTCCCAGCATGCCCCAGCCAGCCATGCTGGATGAGGGAATGCTGGGAGTTGTAAAACTCTTTTCTATCTAAACAGGTATAGGATTGCACCCTAATTCAAATACAGACAATAAGATTAAGCATCAGACTCCATGGTGGGAAGTGAAGCAGCTACATTCTCTCTCATGGCTTTGGACCCCTTAAGGGTGTGGCATCTAGGAACACTGAAGTGAGAAGCTGAATGACAAGGAGAAATCCGGACCAGTGTGGAATCATTGCAGAGGAATTAAGTAGATGAGTGTTAAATCCAATGCAGTTAGCAGTGAAGATCCAACAGCTATTCTGAGCATTTCAGAAAACCAAGCCACAGAGCTGACCAAAAAATAAAATAGAATACTACCAGGTATTTTTAAAGAGGGAGGTTATACATGTGGCTCTGTATGGGCAGGAGTCCATATTGTCAATTACCAGTATATCTTCCCCTGAAAATATTTGATCCCTTTAATAAGTATAGTGAATTACAGTCTGATGTGTCTTTTAACAGCTGTGTGACAGGCAGAAATCCAACAGGTGCCATTTTCCTATGACTTCATCTTCATATCAGAAAATGCTTCCCACTGTTGACTTTCTGTCTCTGATCTGTCAGGACGAAAGGTGGTGGCCAAAGCCTACAGCAATGCAGCTATAGCAATTTTCAGGGGTGGGTTGGGGCAGCTGTGGAGGGGAATAACATCAAGGGTGTTGGTGACAAACATCATTTTTGATGCAAACAGATGTCTACCTCCATTCCCAAACCTGTCACATTTTGCTAGCCCCAAGAATGCCAGCTCTCTCAGTGCTCTCCAGAACAAAGCCCCAAGACATCCCACCCAACAGGACCCAACTGCAGCATTTCAGAAATAATAATAAAAGCCGTATCTTGCTGTTTCATTTAAACAACGGAACAAATGATGCAAGAGTGGAAAGATTGAAGGAAATAAAGGGAGAGCAAGCAGTTAATTAGATGGTCTGTTCTGGAGTGCCCTGCTGTGCTCATTCCTTCTTCTACATCTCACCACACCACCTGGCTGAGCACCAGCTTCACATTTCTCTTTCACACTATTTGCAAAGGTCTTCTTTGCCTTACTTGTTTTGCTTCCTCAGGACCAAGGCTTGGGAGCAACTGAGACTCTCTGTACAAGGTACTTGGGACTGGAAGAGGAAAACTCCATCAAGGTGCTAAGGCAAGTTAAAGATGTTATATAAATGTTACATAGCAGTAATCTCTGGCCTCATCAGTCACCAAATGTAGGCAGTTGTCTAGAGCAGCACATGGTATGAATCAACAACACTGGCACTCCAATAGTCTTTCAGGGCTTTATCACACCTACTATTTTCCCCCCAGGTTGCTTCTGCAGCTTCCCCCTCCATTTCGTATTCGAGTCGAGCATTTTGAATCACACGTGGTCGGTTTTGCTGTGATACCTCAGCTTGGCCTATTGAACTTTGCCTGTTTTGGATTTTGCCCATTGAGGGATAATAGGGTGACCAGATAAAATCCAGGTCAGGGCTCATGTAAATTTAACAGTTGTAGAGAAAAGGGAATTTCAGCCAGTGTCATTTGTATGCAATTAGTTCCTGGTGAAATTCCCTCTTCATCACAACAGTTAAGTTGCAGGCACTATACTAGAATGACCATATACAAAAGAAGGCAGGGCCCCTGCAACTTTAACTGTTGTGATGAAGAGGGAATTTCACCAGGGACTAATTGCATACAAATGACACTGGCTGAAATTTCCTTTTCTCTACAACTGTTAAAGTTACATGAGCCCTGGCCTGGATTTTATCTGGTCAGCCTAAGGGATAAATCGAAACAGAAACTAAAAACTGCAACCTCAGGGTGAGAGAGCAGCAGGAGGGGGACGACATCATGTGAACCCAGCGCTGAAGAAGTGGAGCAAAGCCGAGGTGGGTGTGTTTAAAGCCTCCTGTGTGATAACGACCTCAGTTCCTAGTACAACATAGTCATCACTGGTTTTGAGAGCCAGGAAGAGCAGGAAGCAAAGAGTAAAACAAGGTTAAGATAGGCATGATAGTGATAGGAGGTGTGGGCAACAAGTCCAATAACAAATCCTGGCAAGGAGAGGCTTGAAAGAAAGCCATTGGTGCTCAGAAGGACACAGAACGTGGGAGAATTTGGGAGGTCAGAGAAGTTAGCTAGTTTAGGCACTGGTGTTTAGGGTGACCAGATCGCCCAGGGTTTCCCAGTCCTAACCGGGAAAACTGGGGCGATCTGGGCCGACCGGGGGGCGGTGGGGGCAAACCAGGGAAACGAGCCTTGAGGAGCCTGGATGGCGGATGCCTGCGCAGAAGAGGTGGGAGAGGGCCGATTTTGGAAGTTATATAATCGGCCTCTTCCACGCGGGTCCTCGTGCCGCCGCCGGGCTCTTGCCGTCACTGCTGCCGCTGCCACCACCAGACTCGTGCTGCCGCCGCCGCCAGGCTCATGCCAGCAGAGGCCCGATCACAAGGAGCCCGGATGCCCACACAAAAGAGGCGGGGGAGGCTAATTACATCACTTCCGGAATTGGCCCTCTCCCGCCTCTTCTGTGCAGCCTCTGGCCTCTTCGGGGTTTCTCGCAATAGTGACAAGTAGGGGTGTGCACGGCCCCCCGGATCAGATCAGGACCCGGATCGGGACCTCTGAGATTGTCCTGGATCGTTCAGGACAAAATTGGAGGTCCCTCGGATCAGATCAGACCCGATCCCAATCCAAAAACCGGACATCCGATTTTTGGATCGGCCACCATTTTTGTTTTCCCCATAGACTTGCATTGGGGGAAAGAAAGCTTTTCCCCAATGCAAGTTTATGGGGAAAAAATGGTGGTGGGTGGGTGAGGGAGGGCCTAACTCCCTCCTCCCCCCTCGCGGTTCTTACCTCCCGGGGCCATCCGCTTTGGACGGCCCTGGCAGGTAAGCTCCCTCCCCCGATCTCCTTACTACCTGGGGCCGTCCGCTTCCATCCGTTGGCGCCCATGGGCGCCAGCGAATGGAAGTGGACAGCCCCGGGGGGGTAATCCCCCTTCCCCTCCCCCTGCTTACCTGCCGGGGCCATCCAATCCCCTCCGCCGCTGGCCGCTATTGCGAGCAGGCTTTGCGGCCTGCCCCTAGGTAGCGCGCCAGATGATGTCATCACCTGGCGCTATGCAGGGGCAGGCCGCAAAGCCTGCTCACAGTAGCGGCCAGCGGCGGAGGGGAATGGACGACCCCGGCAGGTAAGCAGGCCGTGGGCCCCCCTCCCCCCGCTTACCTTCCGGGGACGTCCGCTCCCCTCCGCCGCTGGCTGCTACTGCGAGCAGGCTTCACGGCCTGCCCCTAGGTAGCGCGCCAGGTGATGTCATCACCTGGTGCGCTACTCAGGAGCAGGCCGCGAAGCCTGCTCGCAGTAGTGGCCAGCGGCGGAGGGGAGCGGACGTCCCCGGAAGGTAAGTGGGCCCCCCTCCTTCCCTCCCTCCCTCCTCCCCCCCCCCCGTGATCCTCACCTGGCTGGGCTGTCTGCTTCCATCGGTGGGTGCCCGCTGGCGCCCACCGATGGAAGCAGACAACCCCGCCAGGGAAGGGCCCCCCCGCCCCCTGCCCCCCCTGCTTACCTTCCGGGGATGTCCGCTCCCCTCCACCGCTGGCCGCGATCGGGTCCTTTCCGGATCAGATCAGATTGGATCGAACGACATACTGACTTGCAATGATGGGAGTTGTAGTCCAATACCTTTGGAGGGCACCAGGTTGGGGAAGGGCTGCTCTAAACAAAAAAAGAGAAGTAGGTGGCCCTAAGTTGTTCATCATCAGTTTTCCACAACCCCACAGTCACCTCTGCATATCATACTCTCTATCCTGTCCTCATGGTTTATCTGCTTTGGGAGAATGAGAATTTCACTTACACTTTCTGCCTCCTTAGGGAGGATGTGGCGTTAAGGCTTGGGAGCCTTAACTCCCGATTTCCCTGCTTTTTGGTGCTTGGTTGGAAACTGTAGAGCCTTAACGTTGGTTTTGTAAACCGTAGGTTTTTTGTTTAATGAATTGTTTTATAACCTGCTTGGTTTGGGGTTGCTTGGTACTTTTAAGAGTGTGATTGATTGGGGTCCGAATTGTTTTATGGCTTTTTCTTGTTTGTGCTGCTAATACCAAACCTACCTCATTCCTCTCTAATCCTTCCCCCCCATGTAACCCTATTTTGCCATTCTGCTTGTATAATCTCTTCTGATTTGACCAAGGCCTTAACTTAGACTAGTTTATGAATAAGTTTGCTTTGGTCCCTAAATTCTGTGTGGTTATTTCCAGTGGGGGCTGAAGCCAGCTTTGGCTGGGGGACTGGGTGGCAGGAAGGGGAACGCCCTGCCACAGCAAGGAACGGCTCCACGTTTCCTTGACAAGCATGGCCTTCTGAGGGCAGGGGTAAAGCTGCCGTACGCAGCAGCAGCAGCAGTTTGTAGGAGTTGTTGTTCTCTCTATTTTTTCCTTGTAAAATTTCAACAAAACAAAAAAAGAGGACAGAGAAAAACTGTAGCTACATAAACTAGCATATACCACTTTCAGTGTGTGTGTGTGTGTGTGTGTGTGTATATATATATATATCTAAAAGTTTGTAGTTGTAATTTGTGCACTATTAAAATGTACCTGTGCACTTTGCTTCTGTGTGTGCTGTGTTGCTGAGCATCATATTCCGTGATATTCAGAAACCTACACAAAGTAGTAGAAGATCCTGGGAATTAAAGAGCACTAATGCAGAAAAGTGTTATATTCAAGAAGCATCATTAAGTCCAACAGCATTTTATTTGGAGTGAGGGATTAAAAACACTCACCTAGGAAAAAATGCACAAACACGGTATAGCTGTCTTAAGAACATCATATTGGACACGTTATCCATTACGTCCCTTGACAGCTTCACATGACTTGCCTAGAATGATTTCCTTCATCTTGGACACATTGGCATATGTTCTCAAGAGCAGTCTTCCCCAAACTTCTGCCCTTCGGATGTTTAAACTACATCTCCCAGCATCCTTGAACATTGGCCAAGCTGGCTGGGGCTGATGGGAATTGAAACCTAAAACATCTGGAGGGCATCAGGTTGGAGAAGACAGCTCTAGAGAATAGCAAACAAGTCTGTGGGAAGTGACTTTAGCAACAGGAGAAGAAATGGGTGTACTTGATCTGAGTTTAGAGTTCTAGAGGACCCAGGGCTGCTCCCTTTACTTTTCACATTGCTATCAACCACTTTTTACGTCAGCTAACAATATAGCTTTTGCATGGCTTGAATTTTGAACTCCAATTGCCTATTTTTTTTCTGTAACTGCACATTTTGTATATCATTGCACATTTTAAAAAATATCAGAACAGGTAGATCTGGTGACTGAGCAGTGAAAAGGGTGGTACCATGTCTACCATTATTGGTAGACCTGGCCTCTCAAAAATACTGTATAACAGTCAGATCTAAATCTTCTGTTGTTTTTCAATGCATAGACTGGGTGTCCAAACCATGTCTTTCCAACCACTGCTGAAACCCTAAATACTTTCCCTGACTCTTTTTACCCCTGTGATGGCCATTGGGCCAATGACCATTACAGGGGTGAAGGGCACGGTTAATATCAATGTGGGGATGGGTAGGGAAATGACCTTCTCAGTTTGCAGTCCACTCCTAGGCTCTGCTCTATAGGCAACACACAAAGATCCAGATACCTTTATTTATTACTACTGCACATGAAAAAACACTGGCTGGGTTCACATTTAATGCTAACCCACCATGGCTCACGTCTGGGAACAACTCACCTGGGGTTAGTATGTCATGTGGGGAGCGTTCCCCCACCCCCACAATTCTAAAGTTCCTATCCTGCATACCCACCCTCTGTAATGGGGGTTAAGGGCCCCTGAGTGGCTTACCATGTCGTCTCTAGGGTGCGCTGTGGATAAATCCAACCATTTTGTGGTGGAAACTCTACGACGGCCACCTAGAGCATCTTGAACCTCCGGTGACACTCTAGCACATGTAGCTATACTCTATAGCCACCATTGCAGCAGCCAGTGTGCCCTGATTCCTGCCATGGCACCAACTGGGCTATGCGGTGGCAGGAGGAGACAGTGGAAGCCAAGTTCCCACCCTTAACAGGGAGCGATGCATGGTGGGGGTGCACAGTCTGGCAGCGAAGCGAGAAGGGGCTGGTCAAGAGCGGCTGCACAGCCCTAGCAGCAGCAGCTCCTTCCCAGGAGGGGACTGCTGAGCCAATCAGTGCAATGAAGGGTTGGGGCCAAAGAGGCGGACCCAGCAGAGTGAGATCGCTCCTTTATTCTGCCTCCATTTTAACTCGAGGCTCCCAAAGGCAAACCTCCCATACGGCTCCAGGATTGCAGTTACTGATACGCTGTGGAGATGGGGAGGGGAACCACACTGTTCCACTGCCCACCCACCATGATTGTGTGACTAGGCCCACTAACTTCTGAGGAGCTTCATGGCACACGTACTGAGAGAGAGATGGGGAGAGGCTTGGGCTTCCTGCAAGAGCAAAAAATGGCAGGTTGTCTTAAAGCTATATATACACCAGCAAACCACTGTAGCCCTTAATAAACTGCACTGCTGCTACAACCAACTTCACACCAACACATCAGGAGACTAGATTAGGGTGACCAGATAAAATCCAGGTCAGGGCTCATGTAACTAACAATTGTAGAGAAAAGGGAATTTCAGCAAGTGTCATTTGTATGCAGTTAGTTCCTCGTGATATTCCCTCTTCATCACAACAGTTACAGGCACTATACTAGAGTGACCATATACAAAAGAAGGCAGGGCCCCTGCACCTTTAACTGTTGTGATGAAGAGGGAATTTCCCCAGGAACTAATTGCATACAAATGGCACTGGCTGAAATTCCCCTTTCTCTACAACTGTTAAAGTTATATGAGCCCTGACCTGGATTTTATCTGGTCAGCCTAGACTAGATAGCAACACTGGACTACACTGCAGAGTTGGGTTACACTACTCTAACCACCACCACCCAAATGGAAGTAACAAACGGCTATTTTGCAGGACTGTTGTAACCCCCTTCTCAGCCACAGCCCTCTGCCTCCTGCCACTTGGATCTAATAATGATGAGCTTTATTTGTACATGTTGTCAGGGTATTTTTTTTTAAAACTGTTTAGAAACTCTGAAAAAAATATTAACAAAACCTGAGTTAGGAAGATCATGAACTCCTAACTTTGCTGATACCTTCTCGTTTTGTTTTGTTTTGTTTAGTAGACACACTACTGTCCAAACTCAGCTATACTAAACTCCTGGATATCTACTAGGGCTGTGCATGGATCTGGATCCAGATCCCGAATACGGAGCGGATCAGGCTGATCCGGGCCTCCCAGATTCAGATCTGGAGTGGATTGGTCCCGGGTCGGGCCGGATCGGATCGGCAATCTGGATCCAATTCAGATCTGGTCACAGCACTATCTCCTGCTCTCCCCCTCCCCCCACTCTCCCTGCTTACCTGCTGCCTCCTCCACATCGTCCCCCGTCGTCCTCTCTCCTTGCTGTGTGCCACTGCATTTCCTGCTCACAGCAGGTGACATCATCACCCAACGCGAGCGGGAAATGCGGCGGCACACAGCGAGGAGAAAGGATGATGGCAGGATGATGCGGAGGTGGCAGCAAGTAAGCAGGGAGAGTGGGGAGAGGGAGGGGAAAGCGGGGAGAGCAGGAAGGAGTGCTGTGCACGGATCCAGATCAGATCCGGATTCAAATCTGGATCCAGATTTAAGTCAGATCAGATCAGGCCCAATCTGATCCGAGTCTGATCAGGCCAGATCTGGACCTGACAGATCGGGATCCGGATTGGATCGGGGGGTCCGTGCACAGCCCTAATATCTACATTGTTTTTTATGAGGCTGCAATTAATAGAAAAAACCCTAAAAAAGGCTTAACATGCCCAGAAAGGTTAACACATCCATATAGGATACCTCTTCATGGGCACTTTGCCTCACAGTGGCTTCGAAATGGTGGCAGTTGGGTTACATGACACTGCCGCCAATTCAAAGCAATCTAGGAGCAAAGGCCCTTTGCTCCGCATGAAAAAAGTCTGGCATTTGACTTCATTCATTGGCCAAAAATATTGAGACGGGAGCAATCTAGTTTCTCACCAAGCAAATGGGTAGAATAGTGGCTGCACATTTTGCCTCATATATCTTGATTCTACAAGGGCTAGAAACTTGCTGTTATAATTTTTGAATGAAAGCTGGGAACGTGGCATCCGCTCATAAGGACATGGTGGCGCAACTGTCATGACATCATTCTGAGAGCAGCAACAGCTGCTGCTGTGCTGCGCCTGCCCTGCTGTCTAGCTTCACGTTCACTTTCCAGCCAGACAGGCAAGGTTCAGGAAAGAAAGGCAGCAAATGAAACACGTGGGGGGGGGGGGATGCCATCACGTTTAACTGGCACTACAGGAGCAGAGAATTCGTCGCAGGCAGCAGCACAACCAAGCTCCTCTGAGAGTGGCAGCAGCGCCTCGCACTACACACGGCTGCCCCATCCATCCTTACTCTCCAATTCCCCACAATGTGGATGGGTGAGGCCCAGCCAGGAGGTGTCAGTTGAGTGGCAGCAATGCAAATGGTAGAATGTGGAGCTGGAAGGCGTCATGAGGCCCAGCTTTCTGACAGGCCAAACCAGGCAGCACCACAGCCTGTTAGACCTCTTTGCATCCTCTACCCTTCAGCCAGCAGGGGCAGGCAACCCAGTGCCCCACAGATTCTTTGTTGGACTACAACTCCCATAGGGTGACCAGATTTTGAGACCCAAAATCCCGGTCCCCCCCCGCCCCCCCACCTAAAACAACCCCCCCCCGCATGCCCGCGTGCCCGCCCCCCCGTGCAGCCCCCCGCCCCCGCCCCCCGCCCATGCTGCGCCGCCCGCACGCCCGCCCCCCCACGCGGCCCGCCCGCTCCCCCCGCCCGCGCTGCGCCGCCCGCACGCCCGCGCCGCCCGCACGCCCCACGCTGCTCGCGCCGCCCGCCCGCCTCGCGCTCCTTACCTGCTGGGGTGTCCCGTCCGCTTCCCTCCAGTGCTCGAATCTACTGAGAAACAGGCTTCACGGCCTGTCTCTCAGTATCGCGCCGGGTGATGACGTCATCACCCGGCGCGCTACTGAGGGACAGGCCGTGAAGTCTGTTTCTCAGTAGATTCAAGCACTGGAGGGAAGCGGACGCGGCCTGCACATGTAAGGAGCGCGAGGCGCAGGGCGCAAGGCGCGGGGCACTTACCTGCTGGGGCGGGCGCTTCCTGGGCTCCTCCGCCGCCACCCGCCGCCGGGTCTACCGCCGCTCCTCGCTTGCTGCACCACCGCATGACCCCCCGCCACCCCGGTTTGCCCCCCCCCGCCCCCCAGTTGGGCCAGTTTGCCCCTGGATTCCCAGTTAGGACCGGGAAATCCCGAGCCATCTGGTCAGCCTAAACTCCCATAATCCCTGGCCATTGCCCATGCTGTCTGGGGCTGATGAGTGTTGTATCCCAAACCATCCTGGGGGGGGGGGGGGTGCACCAGGTAGCCTCCCCATGGTCTATAGCCTCATACAGCTCCACCTGCTGTTCTGTCCTCCCAGATGAGAAATGCCTCATGGGGCACTAGGAATCCCAGGATGCTACAGATGTCTTCCTCTTCAACCATGACTCAAAAACCCTAATTGTGCCTCTAATTTTTATAATCCTAACAGAAAAGAACTGGGGAAGACTTACCCCTCTCTAAAAGAGTTATTTGTTATCCTCTCTCAATCTTTTACTGGGTGGAACTCTGACTCAATCAGAAGCCATTTGCATAATACCATTTTACCTTCCTCTCCTCTGCTGTAGTTTCTTGACCTCTGCAAGCTAAAGTGTGATTAACTGAGAAATTCATGGCAATACCACTTTAATAAAAGGGGACAGAGGTTATAGCAGCTCAATATTCACAATAACCAGCCTCTGATTCCCTGAGCTCAATAGACGGTGGCAGGCTGGCAGTGAAGAGACTTATAATTGGCACTCCTGTGGGGAAATAATTCCCAATTAACCCCTTCAACAAGAGGGAAAGTGAAGAAGAGTTACCTTCTTCGTCCACAATGCCCCTAAATTCTAGCTCCTTGGCCGAAAGTATTGATTGATATTGGATGCTTTTTCAGGCTCATCCAGCCCAAACAGGAGACAGAATAGCCTTGCTGGTATCATTCCACATAGTTGGAATGTATATAGCTCACTTCTTGCTCTGTATGCAACTGCAAACTTGAAATCAGAGAATGTGGATGCAACTGATTGTATGAATCCTTCACATGCTTCAGGTCTAAAGTCAGTTTTAACATGTGGCTCTAAGAATGAATAGGGCATTTCTGAATGTTGTTATTGCCACCGGGAATAAGAGCAGAATCAAGTTGTAAACAATGTGCTTGCTTGTCTGGCTATTGTCGACTATTTAAGGAGATTCTTCCTGAATGGTTAGGAACTATGGTTCCCTTGCCCTTACAGAGGCTTTCATCCCAGATGGGTCATTTAATGGAGATTTCAAATCCCCCTGTGCAAGGATGGCATCAATGCTATAACCTGAGCTTTGTCCAGATACTTTATAGCAGGCTTCCCCAACCTGGTGCCCTTTAGATTTGTCAAGTACAACTTCCAGCATGGTCAGCCAGCTGGGAATACTAGAAGTTCAACTGCTTAATGAGGATGGCAAATTGGTAACAAATTACAAAGAAAAGGCCGAGGTGCTCAATTCCTACTTTGGCTCAGTCTTCTCTCAAAAGCGGGTCTATGACCCCCTGGAAAAAGTGAAGTACAAGCTGAAGGGGCAGGATTGCAGTTTGAAATTGATAAACAAATGGTCAAGGAACACCTAATTTCTTTGGACAAGTTCAAATCTCCAGGGCCCGATGAACTGCATCCTGGACTAATGAAGGAACTGGCAAAGGAACTCTCAGAACCACTCTCTATTATCTTTGTGAAATCATGGAAGATGGGTGAAGTGCTGGATGACTGGAGGAGGGCTAATGTTGTCCCTATCTTCAAAAAGGGCAAAAAGGAGGAACCTGGAAACTACAGACCAGTCAGTCTGACATCCATCCCTGGGAAATTTTTGGAGCAGATTATAAAGAAGTCAATCTGTAAGCACCTTGAAAACAATGCAGTGATTACTAGAAGCCAGCATGGATTTGTCAAGAACAAATCCTGCCAGACTAATCTGATCTCATTTTTTAATCAGGTAACCTCCCTTGTGGTCTGTGGGAATGCTGTGGACATAGTTAGTATATCTCGGGTGCCTCTAGATAGGCACTTTTCCCCGCAGTGTCTTTGGAGTGGCAGCAGTGGTCTACATGACGTTGCCGCCACTCTGAAGCCATCTAGGGGCAAAGCCCCAAAGCTCCACTCTAAAAAAGTCAGGCATTTACCCCAACTTTTTTTAGCTTGGAGCTTTTGCTACGGAGTTTCTGGGAGTCGTGCCACAGACCCCCTCTACAAGAATTCGGTGTGACACCTGGTTCTCCAATTATGCGCATCTTCTCTGAAGCGCTTTATGGTAAATGACTGTACGCAGGAGGTAATTGAGTGCACAACTGGTGGCCTTACCGGTTGTTTCAAATGCGCTTTACAAGTAGTTAATGCAGAGAATCGCTTGTTCACATAGTCAAAATGCACTTTAACGGCCGGAGCAAAATAAAACTCACTATTTAACGTGCATTCGATAATGCGCATAATCGAATAGATAACGCGCCTCAACTCCCGATTTGCGCTCCGCTCATGTAGAGGTAAAAATTTTAATGAGACTTGAAAGAGCTTTAAACCTCTCGTGTAGAGGCAGCCAGAGTCTATGGTGATGACTGATTGGTCACCATGGACTGGGCAGGGAAGGGGGTGGACCAGCAAGCCATAAGCTCGCTGTACCACCTCCGTGCCTCTGTAGACCTTCCCCCTTACCCCCCATTTAAACAAGTTTTAAAAAAACTTACCTCACAAGAGGGGGCAGATGCTCCCAGGCACCCCTAAAACTGCCGCTTGTGCTCTGTTGGGTGGGCGTAGCAGCAGCAGGAAAGGCCACTGTGGCGCTCCTTCCAGTGTAGATGGGCAGAAGGAACACCAATACGGGTGGAGCCGCCTGCCGAAACCACGCTGCTGTCCTGATGCCGTGAAGATGAGGGCCTTGACTTCAGCAAAGCTTTTGACAAAGTGCCCCATAACAGCCTGATTAACAAACTAGTGAAATGTGGGCTAGATGGAACAACTATTAGTTGGATCCACAGTTTGCTACAGAATCGGACTCAAAAAGTGCTTATCAATGGTACTTTCTCACACCAGGGGAGGTAACGAATGGGGTACCGCAGGGCTCAGTCCTGGACCCAGTGCTCTTCAACATTTTTATTAATGATTTAGACGAGGAGGTGCAGGGAATGCTTCTCAAATTTGCAGACGACACAAAATTGGGTGGGATAGCTAATACCCTGGAAGACAGAAACAAACACCAAAGTGATCTTGATAGATGGGAGCGCTGGGCTGAAAACAACAGAATGAAATTTAATAGGGATAAATGCCAAGTTCTACACTGTTCTTTCTATTGTGATTTTCGGCATATCTTTATTACTCCTATTTTACAAGGAATACCTGGAAGATGTGATGTGTTCTATATAGATTATCTTCTAGCTGACCAGAATTCTCAGATAACTTTTAAGGTGGCTAGATTTTGTGCTGCTGCAATTGCCTGTCAGCGTGGGATTATAACATCTGATTGTGATTATGTTTTAATTTTTAAGAATGTGAGGGACATGCATAATGTATACTCAATTAATTGACTGTTTATATATTACTATACTTATAGTCCCATTCTACTTTGTTGGCTCTGGGAATACTATATGCGCCTGTAGTGTTGTTTTGTTTCTGCTGGTCTTGTGACCGTAGTAATAATAATAATAATAATAATAATAATAATATATTTATTTATCACCCGCCTCTCCCAACGGATCGAGGCGGGGAACAACACCAAACACAAAATACAAAAACTGATTAAAAGCAGATAAAACCAGTACATCATTAAAACACCAATAAAACACCAATAAAACACTTTAAAATTCATCTAGGTAGGCCTGCCGGAAGAGATCAGTCTTTATAGATCTTTTAAATTCCTGAAGACTAGTAAGTTGGCGAATCTCTCCCGGCAGGTCATTCCACAATCTGGGAGCGGCAGAAGAGAAGGTCCTCTGGGTAACGGTTGTCAGTCTAGTTCTTGTTGACTGTAATAAATTCTTCCCAGAGGACCTGAGCGTGCGGGGCGGATTGTATGGGAGAAGGCAATCCCGTAGGTAACCTGGACCCAAACCATGTAGAGCTTTAAAGGTAATAACCAACACTTTGTACTTCGCCCGGAAACTGATTGGCAGCCAGTGAAGAGATTTTAAAACTGGTGTAATGTGGTCACCCCTAGATGTACCGGTGACCAACCTGGCTGCCATATTTTGAACTAATTGAAGTTTCCGGACTAGGCATAGAGGTAGCCCTATGTACAGCGCATTGCAGAAGTCGAGCCTCGAAGTTACCAGTGCGTGCACTACTGATTTTAGGTCTTCCAACTCTAGGAAGGGGCGCAGCTGGCGTATCAGCCGAAGCTGATAGTAGGCACTCCTGGCAGTCGCATCTATCTGAGCTGTCATTTGGAGCGACGGATCCAGGAGCACCCCCAAGCTGCAAACACAGTCTTTCAGGGGGAGTGTAACCCCATCCAGAACTGGTTGACACACCTCCAACCCCAGGTTGTGGCCCTTGACAGTAAGCACCTCCGTCTTGTCTGGATTCAGCTTCAGTTTGTTTTTCCTCATCCAGCCCATTACCGCCTCCAAGCATTCATTCAGAGGAGACACACTATCCTTAGCTGATGCTGTTGTCGAAGGCATAGAGAAATATATTTGGGTGTCATCAGCGTATTGATAGCACCCCGCCCCATGCCTCCGGATGATCTCTCCCAGCGGTTTCATGTATATATTAAACAGCATTGGGGATAGGATGGCACCTTGTGGTACACCACATAGCTGCTCCTTCTTTGAAGAGCAACTATCCCCAAGCATCACCATCTGGAACCTGCCCGAGAGGTAGGACTGGAACCACTGAAGCACAGTGCCCCCGAGTCCCAATTCCCTCAGGCGTTCCAGAAGGATACCATGGTCGATGGTATCAAAAGCCGCTGAGAGGTCCAGGAGTACCAACAGGGACACACTCCCCCTGTCAATACTTAAGCATAGATCATCCACTAAGGCGACCATAGCAGTCTCAACTCCATATCCTGCTCTGAAGCCAGTTTGAAATGGGTCTAGAAAATCTGTATCATCCAAAACTGCTTGCAGTTGGAAGGCAACCGCCCTCTCGATCACCTTGCCCAAAAATGGAAGATTTGATACTGGCCTATAGTTATTAAAGTCCAGGGGATCCAGGGAGGGCTTTTTTAGAAGCGGCCGTACTACCGCTTCTTTTAAACATGATGGAAAACTCCCCTCCCTGAGAGATGCATTAAAAATATATTGTAATTGTGATCTAACTGCATCTCCTCCCTGGGCGACCAGCCAAGAAGGACAGGGATCGAGAGGGCAAGTCGTCCTCCTCACTCAACCAAGCAGCTTGTCTACATCCTCAGTACTCACCAACTGAAACTGATCCAGTGTAATTCTACTCGCGGAGTTGCTGGACACTCCATTGTCAGCCTCTGCTATAACGACAGCATCTAAGTCGGCTCTTATCCGAGAGATTTTATCTGTGAAATGATTGTTAAAGGCATCACAGCGAACTACTGAAGGCTCTAACATTGGGTTCAGGGGGGAGGGTGCCCGAGTTAGACCCCTCACCACCCTGAACAGTTCTGCTGGACGCGAATTCGCAGACGCAATGCGTGCAGAGAAGTAAGCTTTCTTCGCTGCACGTATTGCCACCCCATAGGAACGAAGATGTTCTCTATGTCGTGTCTTATCGGATATAAGTCGAGTTTTCCGCCATCGGCGCTCCAGTCGTCGTCCTTTCCGCTTCAACTCCCTGAGATCTTCTGTATACCAGGGCGCCTGATTAGAAGCGGGTCGGAGGGGACGTTTGGGGGCGATCGTGTCGATAGCCCTAGTTAGGTCTTGATTCCATCTATTGACCAGGGCTTCTACAGGATCGTCGACGATACCAGCCATAGATCCCTCCAAGGCCTTCTGGAATCCAAAAGGATCCATCAGCCTTCGAGGGCGGACCATCTTAATAGGTCCGCCACCCCTGCAAGGGCGGGTGGTAGCTGTGATACTAACCCTGACCAGAAAGTGGTCTGTCCATGACAATGCAGAGGTATTTGTTACCTCCGCCCACAGATCTGTCTGTTCGGAGCTGAAGACAGCATCGAGGGTGTGACCTGCTGAATGTGTAGGTCCAGAGACCAATTGGGATAGGCCCATGGTTGTCATGGATGCCATGAACTCCTGAGCTGCACCTGACAAACCAGCCTCGAATGGGATGTTGAAATCGCCCAGGACCAAAAGCCTGGGCGAATCCAACACCAACTCCGAGACCAGTTCCGTGAGCTCAGCCAGGGAGTCTAATAGGCAGCGGGGTGGCCGGTACACTAACAGAATCCCTAGTCTATCCCTGGCCTTCAGACTCAGGTACACACACTCGATGTGCTTCAATTGCCGGACAGGAAGTCTGGTCAGGTTAAGAATGTCTTTGTAGACCACAGCTACTCCGCCCCCCCGCCCACTTTCCCTCACCTGCTCACTAACACAGTACCCAGCTGGGAGAGCCTGAGCCCATGTCGGCCCACTATCATCTCCCAGCCAGGTTTCTGTGAAGCAAGCCAGGTCAGCCTCCTCATCTATAAGGAGGTCATAGATGATATTTGTTTTACTTTTAATCAACCTGGCATTGCATAGGAGCAAGGAGAGGTTCTGTGGGTGGCCTGGTTCGTTCTCCAAGATCCCTGGGGTAGCAGGGCGACTGGAAGGTAAGATGGGTGTTAAATATCTATCTCTCCTGATGATGAAATATTGATGATGAAGTTCTACACCTAGGAAAAAGAAACCAAATGCACAGTTACAAGATGGGGGATATTTGGCTCAGCAATACTATAAGCAAGAAGGATCTTGGAATTGTAGATCACAAGCTGAATATGATCCAACAGTGTGATGTGGCTGCAAAAAAAGCAAATGCTATTTTGGACTGCATTAAAAGAAGTATAGCTTCCAAATTGCACAAAGTACTGGTTCCCCTCTATTCAGCACTGGTTAGGCCCCACCTTGAGTATTACATCCAGTTCTGGGCACCACACTTCAAGAAGGATGCAGACAAGCTGGAGGGGGTTCAGAGGAGGGCAAAAAGGATGATCAGGGGTCTGGAAACAATCTCTATGAGGAGCGATTGAAAGAACTGGGCATGTTTAGCCTGAAGAAGAGAAGACTGAGAGAAGACATGATAGCACTTTTCAAATGCTTGAAAGGTTGTCACACAGAAGAGGGCCAGGATCTCTTCTCAGTCAATCCGGAATGCAGGGCACGGAATAATGGGCTCAAGTTACAGGAAGCCAGATTCCAGCTTGACATCAGAAAAGACTTCCAGACTGTTAGAGCAGTACGACAATGCAGCCAATTACCTAGGGAGGTTGTGGGCTCTCCTACACTAGAGGCATTCAAGAGGCAGCTGGATAACCATCTGTCAGGTATGCTTTAAGGTAGATTCCTGCACTGAACAGGGGGTTGGATGTGATGGCCTTATAGGCCCCTTCCAACGCTACTATTCTATGATTCTAAGTTGTAGTCTGGAGGGGATCAGATTGGGAAACCTGCTTCATTGTGGTATATGGATATTGTACATCCATATGAGGCGAGATAATCTTGCTTTGGTTTACTACCAAATGGTAGGTACCACATAAAATGGTAAGATGGTCCAACACTCCCAGAAAATCTTGAAACAGCCACAGAAGAGGACAGTGAAAAAGAAGATGAGGAAAGTGATTTTGGCAGTAATTATAGCAGTTCCAATGAAAGTGAAGAGGACATCCAATGAGATTTATTTGTTTACACTTCTCACAGAACATAGTTTTTATTTTATAATTGTACATTTTTGCTGAAGAGTTTAAAAACATTTGTTAAAAACAATTCAACCTAATAGTCTTTTTATATATATCATCATACTCGTCCTGTTTGAAATTTTGTAAAGAACATTTGAACATGTTCAACTGTAGCATGTTGAACAGTTGAACATGTTCAAAATGATCTGAACATCAGATCGAGAGATCTTTAGGGTGGATACTTTTAAAATGAAAGCCCTGTATGATAAACTGTAAAAACTTACAATCCTGAGAAAGTGGACATATAACGAGATATCACTCATAATTCCCTAAGCGTTGGGGTAAACCTCATGTTATTGTACATTTTCTTAATCCTCATTAAAAAATGCAATTTTTTTGGTCTTGAGTATTCTTTCAAATGTCGTATAGTTTTTGAGTAAATCATGGTTAAACGTTAATGTGAATATAAATTGAAATGAAATTATCTCAAAAACTAATGGAGTTAACAAAATGTGTAATTACAAAAAGTATTTGTCATTACATTTGAAACATTTCAGAAAAAAAATCTCTGTAGCATAAAGGGGTGAGAAGTTATGCATATTTAAATGTGGCAACTATATAATAGCGCGGCAGCCATACTGATGACATCATCACGTGGCCCCCACCACTGGAATTTTGTAAGACTCACTTTTCTGAGACACTTCTGTCATATATAAACATAAAATATTCACAAAGCTTTTGCACTCGCTGGGGGTAAATAAATCCTGCCCTGGGTCCAGGACTAATAGATTATCAGATCCATGTGGGAGAAAGAGGTCCTTTCACTACCCAGGCATTGAAGGTTCGAAAAGTTAAAACCAGTGCTTCAAATTGGATCTAGGAACGAGATGGACGTGTGTTTCCTGCTGCCTCATCTGGGGCTGTCTGGCTTTGCCTCTATGCCACTAAAGGGGGGAAGTTTGGAGGGGTGTTTGCCACACTGACTCACGCAGTACAACTAATAGGGAGAAGGCCTGGCAGTACAACTAATAGGGAGAAGGCCTACACTATAGGTTTGTTATGTTTTTAAAGGGTTATAACTACTCGTTGGGCCACATGATGCACTTACTGTAACGTTTTAAACACGTGGTAAATTTTAACGATCTAATTGTTTTGTTCCGTTTTTTAAATTGAAAAATCATTGTAAATTGAATAATGTCTCTTTCCTTACCGTCTTATAGTCTCTGCTTTCAAACGTCTGATATCCAATCACAGAAGTGTGGGGACATGGCATTCATTCCTGGCTGCCAAATGCTTTCTATTGCCATAGGCTTCCCTCGTGGCTGCTGTACGTGAATGAATGCTAGGGAAAGGAACGGGGGGTTAGGAGGAAGTGGGTGTGTAATCTACGGTGAGAGGAAGGAACATAACATAAAGACATGAAGAGAAGCGACAGTGAGACCTAACTATATGCAGAAAAGAAGGTAAAACCTATGTACTAAAACAGAAGTATAAGATAATGTGGCCTAAAACGTTTTAAAATGATGAAATTAAACATGTTAAAATCTACATTTTTAAACATAACAAGCACATGTGTAGATTCCCCCCTGGCTATGACATTTAAAGATTGTGAGTGCAAGTGAAGCAGCAGCAGCACATGGTGCAGAGGACCCAGGCGAAGTTATCCCTTGCTGCTGGGCTTGGGGTTGAGCCAGGCAGCAGGCTTGGGCGAGGGGAAGGACCAAAGGCAATGTGCGTGGAGCCCTGGCTACCTCATTTAAACAATGTTCCAGTGTTTGAGCCATGCAGCTGAGCACTCTGGGTGCTGCTTACCAAGCTGTGTGGGATTGGCAGGCCTTGGTTCCCCAGGTAACAGGGCTGCATTTCTGCGGCCTGGAAGGAGAGCAAGCTATCTTTGGCCACCCACCTCATAGCGGCAACTGGACCGTTTTGGATTGCCTCTGCATAACAGTGATCCCCCCCCCCCCCCCCGACCTCATTAAGGTGTACCTCCACTAAGGTCAAGGCTCAGACTGAACAATCGGTTTTAGACCTGAGCACCACCTCACTAACCCTAAACTAGAAAAGAAAAGATGATCTGTGAGGCTGCCTGGAAGAGAGCTGTTTCAGATTAATACAGAGAGGGCAGGGAGCTTACCATCTCTGACTGCAGGGACTTCTCTCTGCCTCTATAACAACTGTTAAACCCTAAATTCCTTTGGGCTATGAACATATCCAGTCAATCTGACATGGAGCACCATCCCTTCAGGCACACAGTGTGGTAGGTGAGTTGCATGTTGGCATGAATAGGGGCTGGGAGGAAGTCAAAGTGGAGGGAAGAGTCAGGGTGACTGCAGAGTGACCTGTGTTCAGTTTACTTTCAGTCTTAGGGAATACCTGGAATAAAGCAGCATATTTGTCTCTTGTGTCTTGGAATTCTTACAATACCACAATTTGGCAGCCAGAGTGGGACGGCTGTTCTACATTTGCCTTCACCACCACCACCTTCTTTCCAAACCCTAGGTGGACCTGTGATTCCATTTACTTCTTGGATTAGAATGTTTGACACTTATGTGCTGGCTTTTCATGATGAGGAACTTCCAGAGGCAAGGAAGTGTCCATTATTCACCCACTGCTTGGGCAAAAGCTCAGAGAATATTCTTGAGGATTTATCCACCTGTTATAGATGATATGAGACAGTTTAGGTGTCATGACGCAAGCTCACCCCAGGCTTCTGCTCACGAACTTTAGGCAAACTGACACACTCCAAAACAGTGAGATTTCTTTTATTGTAAATCACACGGAATTCAAGGCATAACGGTTTCATTTCTGCATACACACACTTGAAGCTGAAGACGGACCAGATAGCTTTCAGGTACAACGGCTTAATGCGAACAGCAACTCACTCAGGGGGAGATATTTAGAGTTAGCCCCTGTCCCATGTGAACAGGAGTGGCCACACACACTGACTCATCAGGAACACGGGCAAAACTCAAAAGGAGAAACTCCAGCAGGAGTGCATGAGGTCTGACAGTAGACAAGATCATCTTGCACCAAACCAAACTCAGCCTGTCAGGGAACACAGAGCTAATCACGCAAGCAAGATGTCAGGGGACGAACCTCTTTGACCTAGGAAGCCTTCCCTGCTCGTAGCTTTGGCTCTGAGGAAGGTTCTCTCGCAGGTCACACACACACACAATTCTAGAACAGCAACGATCAGCCTCTGAGTTCCCCTGTGCCCGTACTTTGGCTCCATGCAGGGAAAAACAGGCTATAGAACACGAATCCAGAACAGTAATCTGCAAGTCCAAATCTATGAAAAGCCACAGAGCACTTCTCATGGCATAGTTCCTAGAAATTCCAAGTCCAAATAGCAACAGAACATGTACAGAGTGCATCCAACATCTCCAAACCAGATAGAATCCTAAATACGAGTTTCTTGGCAAGTGTAGAGCATTCGAACAGCAAACAGATGATTCCTAACAAAGAGCCTCCCCCTTTTGCTCGTAGCTATATAGGATGGAGGCTGGCTAATTCCAAGCTACTTTGACAGACAGGGCTTCAGGCCTGTAATCCAAACTCATGTGCCAACAGGGCGGCACAGTTCAACCTCCTCTTGATGATGACACTATGTGAGGGACAGCTTGCAAGATAGTCCCAACCTTTTCAAAACATACTTTTGTTCCCAAGGAACATTCAAGGCCTCGGCCAGCAACTACAGATAAAGACACAACGGAGACAGACTTTCTCACAACAATTGCCAAGCCTTCAACTCAAAATTCACTAGGCCAGCCTAGTGACTTGTTAAATGAAGCATCTGACATCCGACATCAGGACTCAATCCTATGGGAATGGCCATAAACCTCCAAATTCAGAGGCTGATAGCCATCCAGTGCAGAGCGGACGGAATGGTGGAAGTAATCTCTGCCTCCGCACTCTCCCTGCTCTGCACTTTATCTAGATGGGTGCTTTTGCCCATCTAGCTGAGGCTTCGGGGAGGGGCATGGAAGGAGGCTGGGGAAGGCTGGAGATAGCCCAGACCCCTCCCCGCCCATGGGAACTCCCTGAGGTTACCTTTGCGATCTCAGAGAGGCAGCCAGCACAGTTCTGTCTATGCTACCTGTGAGAGGGAGGGGGAGGGGAGCTCAGACTCCTGGGTCCAAGGTTGGAGTGCTGCCTCCAACCTCAGATCCAGGAATCGAAAGTATCCTATGCCCCCCTCCCCATTTTGTCTAGGGGCCATAGGATTAGTCTCTTAAGGTATTATTATTATTATTATTATTATTATTATTATTATTATTATTTCAGTTTACATTCTGCCTATTTACAGATTACCCTAGGCTGAATAACGTTTTTGTGCCTGAAGTTAATATTGTGGCAAAATGGCAGTATATTTCACCAGTGGGGGACAGAAGCAAGGAGAAACTACAAATCAATATATTGCTAATTTGGGGAAAATGTTCATTACTTGTAATTTTGGTGATATAGCAGAAGAAATTATTCAGGATCACTTGATGGAGATGACAGTGATGCCTCACATCAGGGAATGTCTCTTGCTACATTTTACTTTGCAAGAAAGCCATGACAATTGCCAGCATGATAGAAATTAGAGTGGCAGAGACAAAGCTAACAGAGCAAGGCAAGATAGAACCAGTGCAGGTGATGCAGCCTTTTCAAACAGTTCTATGACCTTTGGATGAGTTTAAAGATGATGGAAATAAGTGCCTGGAGTCCCCAAAATATGTATAGATGTTATGCTCTCATTGTGTATTAACACAACTAATTATGCTAACTGCCTTGTAAGAGAGGCCCAGTCCCCCAGTCCCATCATCCTTCTCATTGCCCTCTACACGTGGAGGGCTTAAGTATCTTGTTCTAAAGTACATTTAGCTTGGTCTTTCCATATCACTTAAAAATGTGGAAAACTCCACCAGTATTGTAGTATCACTTGTTTAAAAAACCAACTAGTGGAATAAATATTCCCCAGGTCAGTTTTGTTAAGATTTTATTTGGTTTAATGTAAAAGCAAATGTATTTTTTCTGCAACTAAGTAAAAAAGCAAGAGTCATGAGATGACTGATATCTCAAGTACTCTGTACAGTTGCCAAATCAAGGGCAGCTGGTAAGCACTAAAGACCAAGGTCATTTGGTATTCTTCCCTGTGTGCTGGAAAGCATAGCAACACATGGGGAGATATGCAACCAACGCTGTGATAGGCCCACAGTGCTATAAAGGGACAGCATGTGGTGAAACAGTGTGGGATGTTGTGGTGGATGGTGGATGATACTAGATGGTGGTTTATGTTGTTGGCTGAGAAGGCTGAAGATATTAGATGAATGTTTTTCTTCTCTGTATATACTTGTACAGTAAACTTAGTATAGTAGTTTGAAACACTGCTGCGTCTGAGTGTTTTCTGGCTACCAGGACATCTGTCTGCTACCAGTGAACTCTGCTGTTATTCCGCTGCTGTGTGCTTGCACTCTGTACATGCTCAGAGAGTGCAGTGCATCACAATCTCTGCCAGGTTATGGGCCCAACCTGCTAGGGCTGCCAAGCCTGCCCAGCCTGCCCAGACAGCCTAGAGGACTCCCTGTGTGCTTGCACTCTGTACATGCTCAGAGAGTGCAGTGCATCACAATCTCTGACAAGTTTAGCTATTGATGGTAGTTGGTTGGTTGATTTCTTTTGTGGTCTATATGGCTCTTGATTTGACTCCCACACTGGCATCTGCTTCAGTTCCCCCCCCCCCCATTCACTCCTGCTTTCAACAGTCTTGAAAGTGCTTGTTCTCTGTGGATTCATATGTAGGGCATGGATATGGACTCCTCCTCCTTGGTCTGGGAACTGGATGATATTGACCTTCCAGCCCTATGATTCAACATGTATACTCCCCTGAAAGATTGTCTCCCCTATATACATCTGTTTGATCACTGCAATCTTCAGAGGAGGCCTGGTTGTCCATGCCACATCCTGCAGAGTCCCATCTGACAGCAATATGGCAACTGGCCTTCTCTGTAGGAGCACTCTCCCTCTGGAATGACCACCCCATATCTGTGATATGTCAGGCACCGATGATCATGTGCTTTTGATATTTATTTTAAACTCATTTTTTATCCTGGCTTTTCCCAATCATGGGCAGAACAACCCTATGGTCCCTAGGCAGCTTCCTGGATCCAAGGCCAGAGACAGCACTGCGACCTTGGATCCAGGAGTCCGAGCTCCATCACAGAGAGAACCACTGAGTTCAGTGAAGCCCACTCCCAGATGTGAATAATCCATCATAACTGTCTGCTATGGATCATTTATACAGGTAAGTGGGTAGGATTGCAGCCTTAATGTACTTCACTTCTTGTGTTGTTATTTTATATTACTTCTCAAAAATCTGAAAAATTACTTTTCAAAAATCTGAAAGATTAATCAGATTTTGAATTCAGGGGAAAGTGTGTTTGAGTGTTAGAAAGAACTAGGATAATATCCTTTCTAAGAGTGTTTTTACATAGTGTGATTGCTAAGAAAACATTTTAATCTCGAATGTATCACCTGTGGATGTTGTCTACTGAGCAGTTTCCAAAATACAGGACGATACTGGAGAGTAGCAAAGATCATACGGCTTATGAATACATTGAGAATACTAAATTGACATACCTAATTTGTGTTATATACAACAGATAATTTATCTTTGTAATTAGGAGGGTGTGCTCTTGTGTTTCTAACTGAGATTTCTAACATGAGACAAGACAGAATTCTATTGATTGGATCAGATGATGAAGATCTAGATGGGGTGAAAAAAGTCTCCGAGTTAAAAATAAAAAAGAGGAATCTAGACTTTATTCAGTCCAAGGTGTTGAGGCCTCGGCCCCTGGACCGGCTTGTTTTTGTTTTTTTAAGTTTATTTTTTATTGTAACATTTCAACAGAAGAAAAAAAAAGGAAAGGAGGAAAGAAATGGTGGCTATATCGATTTGAATATATCAATTACAGTGCATATGAAATGTGTGTGTGTGTGTGTGTGTGTGTGTGAAAATACAAGTTTCTAAGAGCTATATATAATGTTCAACAAAAGCAGACCAAATATCCAAATAAGTATCCATTCATCAGGTGGTATCTATATACCATCTATTCAAATGTTTAAAGTGTTGCTAGGTCCTCAATCCATTGAAATATAGCAGATGAGTGTTTATTATTTCCCAGAGAATCCATTTTTACTGACCATGCATTAACTTCCAGGAAGCAGGTAGATAATTTAAAATAACATATAAATATTAACGGTTGTTCCAATACAAAATTTATCCATATATTGACCTCCTCCCCAAAAAAGAAGCATTAGTTCTATTACACCTCCAACAATAAGCCAACTTAGACAAACCCTTATTAAAGAAACATTGGGGCTGTCTTCACAGTGCAGGGTTGGCGCCGCCTCCCTTCTCAACCCCACGCTTTCCCTCTCCCAGGGCAGCATTGAGTAATCCCAATGCTGAGGAGGGGGAGTGCAGGGTTTCTGGGTGGCAATCCAGGTCCCGGAGCTGCTCCCGTCCTCTTCCTGGTGGAAGACGACCAATTGCTGGTCGCCTTTCACCAGGCTCTGCCCCCGAGTGGCATTACATTGCGGAAGCGCCGTGATGACATCGCTCCCTTTGAAAAAGGCAGGGTACATCCCTGACTTTTTCAAATTGGAGCATCACGGGGAAGTCCCACGGTGGCTATGAAGCTCTGCACCTGCGTCGTCTAACCGACGGGGTGCAGATCTACAGACACCGCGGGGCTTTCCCCACATGTAGACAGCCCAAAAGACACAAGTGTTTTTGCTGAATAAGACGCTACCTGAGATCCATAGATATATCAGGTATAGACACCAAGGCAGTGATCCATTGATTAGGCAAAATGGCCCTGGACCTGTTGCACGAGGCACGAAAGGAAGGGGTGCACATTACAACCCCCTGTTCCCCCATGCCTGCAGTATGTTTTCCCTCACTTTGCTTGCATCCAGGGATGCTGAACTTGTCAGTTCAGTTTGGCTCGGGATTGAGAAGCCACACTTTCTGACCTGAGGGCCTCAATTCTAGGTGTTTTGGAAGGTTGCTATGATTATTCCATGATGAGAGCAAAGTACTTGGCACATACTCAGAAGTATTCTGTTACTAAGTACCAAACTGTCCAGCATTAGTACAAGCAGCAAAAAGTGTGAGAACCCTTGCAGGACCCATGAGGGAGGCACAGTGCATCTGAGCTCTGCACATAGAGATTCATTATACCCACACATAGGGGTTCCTCTTAAGTAGAGGCTGTAACTCTGTTTTGGGAGTACAGAGAGGGCTCCATCACACCTACTTTTTTTTCCTGGTATGCACCCGTGATTTTGACTTCCATTTCATTAGCACAGCAAGAGCTGGTCCCTTTCACAGTTGCCATTGTTGTTTGCTCTCCTGCTATTGCACCCGCCCCACCCTGCCCCTTCTCTTTGCCCCTCCAGTTCATTGGTTCTTGTTGGGTGTTGGACGTGGTTGCCTTCCCCCCCCCTCTGGTTTTGTTGTCTAGGGTTTTACAGATTCAGCATTTAATCAGCTGGGCACTGTTTCTGTGGACAATGAGGGTGGGGTTGGAGCAGCAAAAGTCTGTTCAATCAGCTCAGCACAAGTCCATTCATTTGACCAACACGCTCAGCAAGCTGGAGGAGAACTGCCCCACCCTCCTCTTTCGTCAGCAGGACTGCCCCCAACAAAAGCAACATAGCACAAGGACAGCAATACAAGGGATGGAAGGGTGCTTTTATTTCGCATGGAGAAAATAAATTGCACTTTCTCCACCCTAGAAAAAGACAGAAAATGGAGGGGAACAGGCGAGGTGATTACAGGACAGGCACAATGTCATGTGAGTATCATGTTTCAAAACGGCAAACCAGGCGGAACGAGAGCACGATAAAACAGTGGTATGATGGAGCCCTAAGAGTTTGCTCTCAATATACATTTTCCCCATAGAGTAGAATGTCAGCCATTCACTTAGATGAGGGAAAGTAAAGGAACTGGAGGATGCATTTGGGGTAGGAGTAATCCTGCTCCCAGAATGCTATGCTTCCTGTTTTCTGTCCTCATTTGCTTTTGTGTTGTTCTTTCATTTTTTTCACCTGGGTTTTAAATTTAAATAAATCGTGGGCAGAAGGCCCTACTTTCTCCTACAATGTACTTTGATTCACTTTGGAAGAGAAGATTGAGAAGGGAGACCTTGTGATGGCCGGGCTTGCTTTGGCATAAAGGTTGGACCAAGTGGCATTTGGTTCCTCCCAGCTCAGTGACACTGAATGGAAATTTATGAACCCATGTAATGGCTAGGTATAAATCAATGAGAACATTCCTGCAGGAGATAGGCTGTTATCCCAGGTTCAGTGATGCAAAACTGAGTTCCACTGATTGGGATGATACTCACCAAATAGAACATGGGTGGGCAACTTGTGGGCCTCCTGATGATGGACTGCAACTCTAACACCACTAGCCAGCGTAGCCAGTGGTGACAGATGGGGGAGTTGTAGGCCAAAACATCTGGAGGGCCACAAGTTGCCCACCTCTGAAATAGAGGACCAGACGGGACTTGACCAGGAATTTGTAATTCATGCACCAGCCTGAGGCACTGCTGTTCCCCGCTATAACCCTTGTATATATTCATTAATTGGTCCCCGACCTTCCATAGAATACAATTCCCTGCTTCACGGGGGCAGAGAAACACCCTGTTTCTTCCCATTGCCACCATTAAGATGGGTCTCACATCACTGTACGCCTCAATGCAGTAACACGCACATGCATGGATCCCAATACCTCAGGGCAAGGCGCATCACTTCCAATTGGGAGCAAATGCTGTTGGTTTTCATTAATCTGCCAATTTCTTGACTTTCCTTTCCTTCCTTCCTCCCTCCCCCATCTTTCTTTCTCTTTTCTGCTCCAAGGCAGGTGAGTGCATCAATTTTCTTCTCATCTGTGGCAGTTAAATTAAATGGAATCGGCCTGATTGCTGAAAATCAAAGAGAAGGCTGATAAAGCAATTAAATCCCTCTAATTCCTCCTCTTGAAAAGGTGCAGCATGGCTCAGAAGCTAATTAACTTCATAATGAAAATCCTTCTTCACCCTTTTAGGCTTTCTTTTCTCCTTGTTTTTGGTGGCAGCTTTGCATTGCCTGAGGAAGGAGGGGGTGCTGGGGTGACTAATATAGCATGAACCAAAACACACCAACTTTTATGACTACTTGTGGCATTATATCTTTCTCCATAGTTTACCAAGGAGTATTGTACAATGAAAAGCTTGAATCATGCCAGCTTGGACACTTTAGCCCCATTTCCTCATCCTGTTTGACAACTTGCTTCCCTCACTCCTCATCCCAGGTTCACATCGTACATGGACCTTATACCCAGAAATGGCACAGACTGTTCAAGATATGACATCCATGAAGAAGAGGAACTGCCCATCCATACAATGCAGGTAAGGAACCAGTGGGGTTTGAAAGCTACAAGGAAGTATACTTTGGTTTTATTGCAGGAAACTCCATAAAAGTGATTCAACACTGGAATTGTCAAGGAAAGGTTAGGGATAATGTAGTGCCAAAATATCCCAATTTAGAGCAGGGACAGGACAAACAGATCCAATGTGGCTCCTTTTTAACTCATTTATTGGTGCTCAAGTCTCTGGTTCCTATTGATATAACTGATAGAATTTATAGGATGCTCACAACCATTCTAATTTTGAGAGAATGAAACAGGCAATATGGAATGTTCACAGGCAGCCACCTCTGAGTGAAGTGAGAAGTCAGATTCGCTGGAATTCATACTTCACACTAGCTAGCATTAAACAGGAGCTCTGTTGGCAATATGAGCAGGCTGAGAGAGCAGTGGTCCCAAGAGGCAGAGACGTCAAGGGGCAGGAAGCCCAGAGGCACAGGCAGCAGTAGACTGAGATAACCAGTATCTGGGGGCCTGTCTTGATGAGGAGTTTGCCCCAGGGTGACTGCTTAGTGGCAGCAGGTCGTCTATATGATGCAGCCGCCATCGCGAAGCCATCCAGGGGCAAAACCCCCAAAGCTGCCCTTTAAAAACGTTGGGCACTTCCCCTGACTTTTTCCACTGAGCAAAGTGCAGCTGCGCATTTGCCTTCTGTAACCTTGCTCCAATATTATGATGGAGGCGGGACCAGGGCAATGGCACCCCCTGATTGGGTGCTATCGCTGGGGCGGGGGGGGAGGGGGCAGTCCAGTGATCTTCCGCCTCCCTGGACCCATGAACCTGTGCAATACAGACAAAGTGAAGCAGGGTGTGGGCAGAGGAGAGGGGACGATCCAGCGAGCCTCCGTCTCACTGCACCCGTGAGCCTGTAAAATACAAAACAAACCATTTTTAGCAGGAGCGCTGGTGCCCAAGCTGTGCTGTAGTGCGTGCTCGCTCCTCCTCCTCCAGTGTAAACCCTCACTAGCCACTCAACCTCAAATCCCTCTGACCTCCCTCTGGCTGCCCTGTTCCTTTCTCCCCCCACCCTGGTTTTTTATTTTTATTTTCTCCCATTTTTCCCCGCCCGGCTCTCCTCCCACTGACCTCCCTCTGGCTGTCCCATTCCTCTCCCCTCCCTTTTTTTACTTTTCTATCTGTAAATGCAAAGAGGGGAGAGGAAGGGGCAGCCAGAGAGAGGTCAGAGGGAGGAGAGCTGGGTTCGGGCACCGCACGTCCCTCTATTCCTCACCCTCTGGCTTCCCCGTTCTTTCCCTCCTCCCCCGGTGCTCGGCGCAGTGGCGGTGGCGGTGGCGGCGGCCGCAACTCTGCACTCTCACTCCTTTCCATGCAGATGCTGTGAAGGAGCGCAAGTGCGGGAGCCGAAGGCCTGGGAGAAAGGTAGGTAGAGGGCCAGAGGTCTCAGGAAAAGCAAAGACTAGTACAGAAAACAGGGAAGTGGTGAAAGGGGTGGCCATTTAGAGAGCAATCCTGTGGTCCTTGCTACTACTTAGTTTGACAACATTTTATTTCTAGTTGTTGAAGCACTGCTGACTAATACAAATTAGGGGGGAAATCCCAGTGGATTCTGCAGTAGCAAAGTTAGAAGCAAAAATACTCAGTTTGTTGCCAGTCTCTAGGAATGGGTGAGAATTTCATTTCAGTTTGATTTTGATAAGAATTTACCCAACTTTGGGTAAAAATTGTCTCCATATTCAGGACAAAAACAACTTGAGATTAAACAAATTTGAAAGTAGGAGAAACCAAAACTGACAGATTTGTCCATCCAAGCCCAGGGCCTTAAGTTCTTTGTCCTTAGAAGTCTGGGTATGAATTCCTGTGTAAATTCAACTGTGTTAGTACGGCACTATGGTAGCCCCCTCTTCTTTTCTGACAGGCTCCTTATCAGGCAGATAGGGACATTCAGGGGCATTGCTAGAAACTTGCAAGATTCAGGGCCCAGGATGCAAATGTGCATAAAACTAGCATATGTAAATTTATATGTATATGCAAATGTAGAAATAATTACTAGGATTTATTTAAATTTCACAGAAGACAAAGCCAGAAAATTAATTTCTCATCCAAATCAGCTCACATAAAATAAATTCTTCTATTAATTTTCACCCTGTCCTAGTTTATCTTGAATCAGTAGTTCCTCTTCAGTTACAATTAATTTACAATGGTATGGAAAAAATGCAAAAAGAATGTCTGGTAGTTTTTTTCATGAGCTCTTTCTCTCCCACCCCTTCTCTCTTACACACACACACACACACACACACCTACCTAAAAATGGCAACTTTTGCACCAAAATGGAGTTTCATAAATTCGACAAAAGTGCTAATCCAAATGCTAGCAAAGGGCAAACTAAGGTAGGCTGCCCATATTTTGGAACCCAAAAAGGAGGACAACGTAGCCACCCCAAGGGGGATATGCCCACCAACATGTCCAGCCCCCAAGGGGGTGTGCCCACCCAAACATGGTCTTAGTCACACATCTGTTTTCACAGCATACAATTAAGACAAACTTGTTCTACACAACATCTTAATGTTAAAATCACTAAAATAAAGAACAAGTGAGACATTCAGTGTATCTGAAATTAACTTTACTCACTCCTACTTTTGAAGCTTTTGCTGTACTTTGAAGTTTTTGCTCTGTTCTGTGTGATAGTCTCCCCTTCCCTGAAATATATTTTCTGACTGCAAATCCTTCACTGCATGATCATAGTCTCAACTTTCCTAACATTTAACTCTCTTTCCCCATCACTTTTCTCATATCCATACTCACAGATTCAGCATACTGCTACCATTGAACAAATGAAGCAGTTGACAAGTGCAGAAAAATCTAGTACAACAAACTAGCAACCTAGCATGCAGGAAGAGTATAAAATATGATTACCCTGCAAACTTTAGTCATGGAACAAAACAGACTAAAGGCTTGTTGCAGTCACTTCTCACCTCTTAGCTTGTTTCAACTTCTGGTTTATTAGTGAGAAACTAAACTAAAATGTGTCATATCTCTGGTTCATTAGCTATGTAAAAAAAGACCGTGTTCAGTAGCAATACAAAGAAAGGCCAGAACAGATGCCCATTATCACAATAATAAACAAGAATCTTTCCCCCCTTTTAGCAAATTATATCCTGAATTTACACTGTGCAGAGAACAGAAATCCCAGTCAGGAACCCAAAGAAAACTGCCCAAAGAAACTTTAGAAATAACTCTTGTTGATTTCAATAAAGCTTACTCCCAGATAAATGAATGTAGGATTGCAGCCTCTTCACATCTGTTCACATTATTCTAGCAAGTGCAAGGCCCTCCTGTCAAGGACAACTATGCACTCACAGAACCTGGCCTCCTAGATCATGCAACCAGCAGGTGCTCTCCAGAAAGATGCTTTCAGAGCCTAGGAGATCCAGGCACAATCAAACAAGTCAAACTAAGCCATGCTATGCTGGGACATAACTGTCATAAATATAAAAGAAAAACACAACTACCTCATTGACATAGCAATACCCAATGACAAAAATGTTGCAGAAAAGGAAGAGGAAAAGAGAGACCAAGCAAAGGTTTTAGGAAATCTTGCTCATATTGGCATAGGCTGAGATATTTTGCTGGTCAGAATTTTCATCAGTAGAACTCCAATGGACTTTAATGGAAATGTCTTTAGGACTTTTAACAATTTTACTTTGGGCTTTCAGACTTCAGAAACTTCAGGTGGACGATATAAAATAACTAGCAATTACAGGAGAAGTGAAAAACCCTTCGCCACCCACACTACCCACCATGCACATTGGCGCAAGAGCTAATAGTTAGATCCAAAAGATCAGTGAATTAATTGGAAAATTCATTAACAGTCTGACACGGGTTTTGAGAATTAATTGAGGAAATATATAGAAGATACAATATACAATGTGGATCTAGACTCCAGTTCAGCTAGATATGATCTTGTGAAGATTAATAAACTGAGGAGGAATATGACTTTAAAAAAAAATCTTAGAACTCTATTTCAGCCTTCCCCAACCCGATCCTCTCCAAATGTCTTTGACTATGACCCCTATCTGGTCATGCTGACTGGGCATTGGGAGTTGTATCCAACACATCTAGAGAGAACCAGCTTGGGGGAGGATACTGTATTTAACAAGGATCGTCTGCTTCTGTACAGTTACTAAAAGGATAAAACAAATGCCAGTACTAGTAAATATCGCATAAATGAGGTAAAAACACCATGGCCAGTAACAATCATCCTTCAATAGAGACGGATAATAATCTATGTTATCATTAGGGATGTGCACTGACCCCCCGGATCGGATCGGATAGCGGATCGGAATCGGACCTGGGGGGTCGGATCGGATCGGATCGGATCGGAGGCTGGTCGGATCGGATCGGACCAGATGTCCGATCCGGATCGGACGCCATTTTGAATGCTTTTTCCCATAGCCAAGTATTGTTTTACAAAAACGCCTATAACTTTTTAATTTTTAAAGATAGAAGGATGAAACTTGGGGACATTGTAGACTGGTTAGGGATAGTTATCTGTGAGAAATTTCAGAAAGATTGGTGCATGCGTTTTGTGGCAATTAATTTTTTAATAAATACCCAGGAATGCTTATAACTTTGTCATTTTTAAAGTTACAAACATGAAACTTTGCCACATTGTAGGAGGTACCTTGGGACCTATGTGTGTGAAATTTCAGAAACATAGGTGCTTGTCTTGTGTGGCAATTAATTTTAGAAAAATGGGTAGTAGTGGGGTAAATACAGTTACGCCTCCCATTTTTTTATTTTTTAAGATACAAACAGGAAACTTGGGCACATTACAGGTACCACTTGCCTTGATATGTGAGTGAAATTTCAGAAACATTGGAACTTGCCTTGTGTGGCAATTAAGTTTTGAAACAATGAGGAAAGAAACACCTATAACTTTGTCATTTTTAAAGTTACACACATGAAACTTTGCCACATTGTAGGTGGTACCTTGGGACCTATGTGTGTGAAATTTCAGAAACATAGGTGCTTGCCTTGTGTGGCAATTAATTTTAGAAAAATGGGTAGTAGTGGGGTAAATACAGTTACGCCTCCCATTTTTTTAGTTTTGAAGATACAAACAGGAAACTTGGGCACATTACAGGGAACACTTCACTTGATATGTGTGTAAAATTTCAGAAACATTGGTGCTTGCCTGGTGTGGCAATTAATTTTTGAAACAATGAGGGATTCATTGGACAGCACTTGCCCATAGGGATTCATTGGACAGTACTTTCCCATAGGGAATCATTGCATTGCACTTTCCCATAGGGAATCATTGCATTGCACTTTCCCATAGGGAATCATTGCATTGCACTTTCCCACTGAGAAATACAGTTATGCCTCCCACATTTTTATTTTTGAAGATACAAACAGGAAACTTGGGCACATTGTAGACTGGTTAGGGATAGTTATCTGTGAGAAATTTCAGAAAGATTGGTGCATGCGTTTTGTGGCAATTAATTTTTTAATAAATACCCAGGAATGCCTATAACTTTGTCATTTTTAAAGTTACACACATGAAACTTTGCCACATTGTAGGTGGTACCTTGGGACCTATGTGTGTGAAATTTCAAAAACGTAGGTGCTTGCCTTGTATGGCAATTAATTTTAGAAAAATGGGTAGTAGTGGGGTAAATACAGTTACGCCTCCCATTTTTTTATTTTTTAAGATACAAACAGGAAACATGGGCACATTACAGGGAACACTTCACTTGATATGTGTGTAAAATTTCCGAAAGCTGGGTCCAGGCATGTGGTGGCAATTAATTTTTGAAACAATGAGGAAAGAAACGCCTATAACTTTTTTATTTTAAAAGTTAGAAGTCTGAACATTGCTCACTTTGTAGATGGGTTAGGGGTAGATATGTGTCAGAAATTTCAGAATGATAGGTCCAGGCATTTGATGGCTATGTAATTTTTAGATTAAATGTTTCAAAAAATGTTCCACAGAGGCCAGGTCTTCCTTTCCTCCCCCTCCCGCTTCCCGCGAAGAAAAGGAAACACTGTCTCGTCTCGATCCCTTTGATCCTTGCTAGTATCCATTACAGGGCTCGTGTCTGCTTGAGTAAAAAGTGAAAGTAGGAAAGCAGACACGAGCCCTGTAATGGATACTAGCAAGGATCAAAGGGATCGAGACGAGACAGTGTTTCCTTTTCTTCGCGGGAAGCGGGAGGGGGAGGAAAGGAAGACCAGGCCTCTGTGGAACATTTTTTGAAACATTTAATCTAAAAATTCCATAGCCATCAAATGCCTGGACCTATCATTCTGAAATTTCTGACACATATCTACCCCTAACCCATCTACAAAGTGAGCAATGTTCAGACTTCTAACTTTTAAAATAAAAAAGTTATAGGCGTTTCTTTCCTCATTGTTTCAAAAATTAATTGCCACCACATGCCTGGACCCAGCTTTCGGAAATTTTACACACATATCAAGTGAAGTGTTCCCTGTAATGTGCCCATGTTTCCTGTTTGTATCTTAAAAAATAAAAAAATGGGAGGTGTAACTGTATTTACCCCACTACTACCCATTTTTCTAAAATTAACCTACGTTTTTGAAATTTCACACACATAGGTCCCAAGGTACCACCTACAATGTGGCAAAGTTTCATGTGTGTAACTTTAAAAATGACAAAGTTATAGGCATTCCTGGGTATTTATTAAAAAATTAATTGCCACAAAACGCATGCACCAATCTTTCTGAAATTTCTCACAGATAACTATCCCTAACCAGTCTACAATGTGCCCAAGTTTCCTGTTTGTATCTTCAAAAATAAAAATGTGGGAGGCATAACTGTATTTCTCAGTGGGAAAGTGCAATGCAATGATTCCCTATGGGAAAGTGCAATGCAATGATTCCCTATGGGAAAGTGCAATGCAATGATTCCCTATGGGAAAGTACTGTCCAATGAATCCCTATGGGCAAGTGCTGTCCAATGAATCCCTCATTGTTTCAAAAATTAATTGCCACACCAGGCAAGCACCAATGTTTCTGAAATTTTACACACATATCAAGTGAAGTGTTCCCTGTAATGTGCCCAAGTTTCCTGTTTGTATCTTCAAAACTAAAAAAATGGGAGGCGTAACTGTATTTACCCCACTACTACCCATTTTTCTAAAATTAATTGCCACACAAGGCAAGCACCTATGTTTCTGAAATTTCACACACATAGGTCCCAAGGTACCACCTACAATGTGGCAAAGTTTCATGTGTGTAACTTTAAAAATGACAAAGTTATAGGTGTTTCTTTCCTCATTGTTTCAAAACTTAATTGCCACACAAGGCAAGCTCCAATGTTTCTGAAATTTCACTCACATATCAAGGCAAGTGGTACCTGTAATGTGCCCAAGTTTCCTGTTTGTATCTTAAAAAATAAAAAAATGGGAGGCGTAACTGTATTTACCCCACTACTACCCATTTTTCTAAAATTAATTGCCACACAAGGCAAGCACCTATGTTTCTGAAATTTCACACACATAGGTCCCAAGGTACCTCCTACAATGTGGCAAAGTTTCATGTTTGTAACTTTAAAAATGACAAAGTTATAAGCATTCCTGGGTATTTATTAAAAAATTAATTGCCACAAAACGCATGCACCAATCTTTCTGAAATTTCTCACAGATAACTATCCCTAACCAGTCTACAACGTCCCCAAGTTTCATCCTTCTATCTTTAAAAATTAAAAAGTTATAGGCGTTTTTGTAAAACAATACTTGGCTATGGGAAAAAGCATTCAAAATGGCGTCCGATCCGGATCGGACCTCATCGGATCGGATCGGATCGGAGGTTGGTCGGATCGGATCGGATCGGATCGGATTTTCCCGATTTTGGGTCGGATCGGATTCGGATCGTGGATCGGATCCGATCCGATGCACACCCCTAGTTATCATGATGTTTAAAATACCCATCGAAATTGCATCCATTTACTTTGCCTTTCACATAGCCATGAGCTGTCTTGAAATAAACCTCTAATATGATACCATTGCACAGTTTTATATTCTTTTTCTAAATTGATCCACAATTTATTCAAAGAAGAAGTGGTAAATAAATATTGCTAATAAGTCTATTCATACAAAAATATATCACAATGTTCTCCTTCAACAAAGCAATCAAAGAAAAGCAAACGGGTGAGGTGACCAGACAAAGGTACTACTTTGAAGCCAGTTTTCTATTCCAGCAAAACACCTGTTTTCCAGAAAGCTAAACCAATTTCCTCAAATCATCTCTAAATATATTCTTAGAAAATTAATTCACTCAAATTTATTTCTTGTGAATAGGAATATCAACTCCAAACATCCCCCCTGACTTACACACACAGAACTACACCCCCCACACAGTCCCAACATGCACATAAACACACAAACCCTCTCAGGATCACACACGCACCCATATCCATTCAACCATGCACCCCATTCACCCATCACATAAATACACTCACACACTGCCAACACATAAACCCTCTCAGGATCAACCACCCCAAAACACACGCACACCCACCCATTCATAGAAAACAACCATGCATCCCATTCACCCATCACACACTCCCAACACACACAGAAACAAAGAAAGTCCCTCAGGATCAACCACCCCAAAACACATGCACACACATCCATTCAACCATGCACCCCATTCACACACATACACACACACACACACACACACACCTCCTTATCCAAGGCTCCTACTGCTCTATCCTGCTGCTCCTGCTGTTCCAGCGCTTGCTTCCAGCCCCTCCCTCAGGGCCGTCTGGGGCTTGTCCTTGGCCAGTGCGACCGCGCAAGCCAAAACTATCCAAGGATCAGAAGTGGCCGAAACGGACCTTCTAAGACCTGCCCATGGCAGATTCTTGATCCTAGTACCTCGTCACTAATGCGATGAGGCACTAGGACCCCAGATCTGCCATGGGCAGGCCTCAGAAGTCTGTTTCTGGAAGTGGCCAAAACAGGCCTTTCGGGGGGCTAAATTTCCATACCACACTACGTACCACTTCTCTAGGTCCCACAATCTGGGACAGGGAGACACACAAAGATCAGGAGAAGCCATGTCATGCACATACGCAAGACCAGGATCAAACACACACTTGGATTATCTGGGGAAGAACCTCCTGCCCAGGTTGTTTGTTTGTGTTTGTTTGTTTGTTTGTTTGTGTTTGTTTGTTTGTGTATTACAATTCTACACTGCCCAATAACCGAAACTCTTGTTTAACATTTTAGGAAAGCAAAAAAAAAACACTGTGTCTCCCTTTTCCCTTCCTGGAGAAAAATTGCTCACACTCCAATGCCCCCAAAGAGCCAGACTAAAGGGTCATTCCATTTTTGCCTGGAAGAAAAGCGGTCTGGTTGAAGTACCCATCTGCCAGGACCTGACTGGAGGGAGAAAGAGAAGGGGAGGAGCAGAATGGAGCATAAGAGCTAACGAGCTTAGGAGCAAATGAGCAGCTATTCATGTGAAAGGGATCTGAGCTTGACACACTTCTGCCTCAGAGGTAAAAAACGTGGAGGCAAATGGGGGGGGGAATTAGGTGCGATGGAGGTCTAAGCTCAACAAACAAACAAACAAACTCCCATGTTCCATTGGCCATGTGGAAAGGGTGATTTGAGGTCCATAGTTCACAGGGAGGGGAAGATTAATTCTTCCCTCCCCAGTTGCAATGTCTCTTAAATAATCCTGGGGCCCTGGGAAATAGATTAAGAGGGGAACTACACTTTAGTTATGCTACGTTAAGAAAGGGTAATGACCACTCATTGGGCCACATGACGCACTTACTATGACGTTTTTTCTTCGTGATATTTTACCCCCTTCTTCTGCGATATATGCCGTGGTATTTTCATAAGAAGCGTTGCAAGAAGGAGCATGTGTCCTTCCTGATCGTCATCGCGTCGCTAAGTTCATATCAATGTAATCCAATCAAAGAATGGTGGGCGTGTTTCGGCTCCGAAATCGTTAGTATTGCCATTGGCTAAAATTCTGCGCTTCCCCTTTAAGACTTAATGCTCTCTTGGAAGCAAGGGAAAGAAAGAAGGGTTTATGGGGAAGTGGGCGTGGAAACTAGGTAATGAGGAAGTCACGGCAGAAGAAACGACGCGGAAAAGAAATAGTGAGACCTGCCTTAACGCTGTAATGACGGGAGAAATTTACTGAGGTAACGTAGTATTAACTTCATGTGACCCAGGACGTTTTAAAACGCAGTAATACCTGACGTTATGATGATCACTTTAAAACGTAACAACCGTATGTGTGGATTCCCCCTCAGACTGGGTCAGGTCTAGCACTGGCCCTGATCATGGCCCTCCCCATACTGGGAATAACTGTGCCCATTGAATTGGGCTGGTGCACACGGTTGAGAATTTTGTTTCAATTTGTTTTTTATCAGAATTTTCCAAACTTGCTGAAGTTCTTAATATTCAAGAGAGAAAAAACATGCTGGTAACTGGAGCTTGTGGCTAGATTCTAGTTGGAGTGGAGGAGCTGTGCGTGAAAGTAGATGGAAAAGCAAACTTCCAGCTACTGCTATCACCAAGGAGGAAAAATCCACATTATTGTGTCGCCACCAGCCCCTTCCTCCCTTGGCTCAACAGAACCTGGGGGTTCTGATGCAGTCATTGTGAAATAATGCAGTAGGATGGAACTCAACCAGCCAGCTCTTCAGTAATGTAGCATTTAATAGTAGTAGTAGTAGTAGTAATATGCTGAATACAAAATTCAAGCTAGCATATTGAGAATGATGACTTTTACTCAAAAACTTCTGCCAGTCAGTCCCAACCTCTAGTTTTTAAAATTCTTGCAAATGCCCCAGAAGTAATAGAGGGGGGGGAAATGCAAACAAACTAAACATGCAAGTTTTTTCCAGTCTGGTTGAAGATGCTACTCTGGCCTGCGTCTTTTTCTATTTCCCTCATTTCTCTATGGCACCTTCTGCCTTCTTGGAATAAAGGTGGAAGATGTGTGGGGGTGGGGGTGGGTATACAGGCTCCACTACCTTGCTGGATTTAATCAAGCCCTTTTTTTAATGCGATGATCATGGAGGCCCAATTACTTTCTTAGGCTTAATCATCCATCTCTGTGGCTTTCAGAGTGTTATCCCCCTGGAGTTTCTGTTCTAAAGGACAGGATTCTTGGTCACCAGCAACTACTGCTTTTAAAGAAGAGAAGAATAGGGAGGGAAAATGTAGGGACTACTGGAAGCGGGGCTGAATGAAGACATCTAGCATTTTAGAGAACAAGATTCCTTCTTAAGGGGCTGTCTGTAACAATATATATATATATATATATATATATATATATATATATATATATAAAATCAGGCTTGCAGTTTTGCTCAGTGACCTCTATGTCATGTTGTCAGGAGAGAAGATACCTACGAATACAAATGGGACACAAGTCCTGTTAAAGCCTTTGCTTGAACACTTGTGGGCTTAAACTGGGTCAAAGCCGTGCTCAGTGGCCTCACCCCCTATGTCTCCAACCCCCCTCAATTCAGTCCTAGTCATGTTGACTCTGCAAAGCCCTGCCTGTGTTTGCTCAAACACAAGTTGAACTCTCCACGCAGTCATCAGAATTCCCAAGCACATGGAGAGAGTTCTGTTTGGGTTCAAGCGAACTCGAATAGGACTCCTTTTCAGAACTGATTCAACACAGCAAGATCTGATCTGAGAGGGCAGGGCCAGCATGCTCAGAGATGTAGGGAGCGGGGCCAGTGTGCATGGCCCTGATGCTTTCCTTACTTTAAGCCTTCACATGTTCAGGCTTAACCACAGTCTCTATCATCCAAAGCACAAAACTGTTCTCCATGTTCAAATGAGAAGGATATGTTTTGCAGAACGTTTTCCTTCTCATTTGTATTTGTAGATGTGAATATATTTATTTGTATTTTGTCCATGGTATTGTGGTGTATGTTGTTTGGCTTTTATGCAAGTGGTTTTTTAAAAAGGTCTATATTTTGTTCCACTGCAGACAGCCCCTGAAGAAGGGAACTTATTCTCCAAAATACTGGGCAAGCGCACAATAAAGAGGCAATTTGGTGACCCATTCATTTGATTTTCTTTTCGGTTGTCATTCTGAATAAAGACATCACCTCACTGACTGACCCCTCTGGTTCCTGGGATGCTTCCGCTACATAGAACGCATGCCTCGGATGAGGTTCTGTCTTGAGTGAAAGCAGTAAATAAAAGGAAAAGGGGAGTGCTTTTGCTCCTCTTCCTGCCTTTGCCCCAACCTTCCCCACTTTCCTTAATTTTTTCCTTTTCTTTCACATGCATGTGTGTGAAAATTAGGGATGTGTAGCATATCGTTAAAATGTACGATAACGATGCGATAGGGTCGTTATCGTGCATGTGTTTAATGATGACGATATGATAGAAAAACCTACGATAACCATCGGAGACGATAATTTTCGGGCAATTTTATCGTTTTATCGGACTGCCATATAAATATACCTATAACTTCTGTATTTTAAAAGTTAGAGGCTTGAAACTTGGTCACAGAGCTTATAGGGTATGCCTAAGTATGTGTATGAAATTTGAGATCGATCCCTCCAACTCTCAATTTTATATGAATTTTTTAAAGATCGTTTCCGTTCTGACAGGTCTGAATGAACGCATGTGGTGAGCTGTCATTCTGATCTGGAGGTGGTACCTAACACCAGTAAGATTACATCAGATAGACAAGAAAATTTCAATGTTATGTTGGAGGGGTTATCAGGAGGTTGGAACATATTTTCATATGTGGTGGACATGTGAGTACGTACAAAAATTTTGGAAAAGGGTTTTTAAAGAAATAAGTGGAATAATGGGAAGCAGTGTGGAAGCAAGTCCAAATTTGGCTTTACTTTTAATTTTTGATAAAGCACATGAAAATCAAAATATGAAGGATTTGATTAACAACCTAGATTAATGATAGCCAAGAATTGGAAAATACAAGGAAATTATAGAATAGAAGAATGGTATAAAGAGGTATGGGATATCGCAATTAATGATAAATTAACATGTAATATAAAAGTAAAGAAGGGATTATCTAAGAAGAATGATTTTGAAAATGTATGGGGGCAATTTTCAGAGTTTGTTTTAATAAAGGGAAAAAGCTGTACACCTTTAAAAGATTCTTTACAATTTTGGAAGAATGTATAACATAATAGAATAAAAGAAGATCTCAATGGGTTAGGGGAGCACTGGGGGGTTGTTAAGGTTATGTTAGTATATATTATTTGTATGATTGTGTTGTATTATATGTTGAAAATAATAAAAATATTTGTTTTAAAAAAACTGAAATGATTTTTAATAAATTCATATAAAATCGAGGGTTGGAGGGATCAATCTCAAATTTCATACACATACTTAGGCATACCCCATAAGCACTGTGACCAAGTTTCAAGCCTCTAAATTTTAAAAAACAGAAGTTATAGGCATTTTTTCTTTAAAAAGAGGGCTGCAAAAAATATTGTTTTTTCATGATAATTATCGTGAAGATGATACGGTTCACCTACGATATGAATGAAGACGATATTTTTTTTAGTCCGAAATGACGATAACGATAAATGTGCATGGTTGTGCCCAAGTAACATCATGCATCCAAACACTGTTCATTTTGTAAGCTAGCAGAAGCGACACTCCTGGCTTCTTTGGGATCCTGGAATCCAATTATTTCATGATCTCCTCAAGATCCCACATTTTGGGCCAGCATAGTAACATTAATGGTTTGAATATGCATACACAGCAGTTAAGAAACGATTACAATCTAAGCATGCAATGGTGGAAGACAGAAGGGACAAGTGAAGTGAACTCCAATGAGAAAAGCACTAAGGGGAAGGGGAAGAACAGGGGGCATTAAAAGTGAGAGGGTGTCAACACAGAGTATTCCCTACTGAATCCACTCCCACATGTAGTCTGGACACATGCCCAGATTCTCCATACATTCATGACTTTGAAATACAGCATCTTTAGTATTTTCATACCTGGGAGCAAGCCATACATATGGAATATAACTGGAGGTTGTGAGTTGGCCTTCTAGAGGCCATGCACTATTCTAGACAAAAAATTGAGTTCCTGGTTTCTATGTAAGAATACAAATATGGACAGGGAATGTTGGCGGGGACTGATGATCAGATTGGGTTTCAGCAGCAACATAGAGACTGCTTCTATGGTCTGACTCAGAGAGCTTAAAGCCTTGTTAAAAGCAACAGCACAACACTCTACCTGGAGGGGCTGTGTTTTCATACAAATGAGATAAGTTTATTTTCTGAGATGTGCCATTTGTTCTGGCAGGCAGGGTGGCTCTAAAAGCTGGAATCAGAACAGCAGGGGGGGCAGCTCCATGCACAGTGAGAATTCAAGAAGAGAAGAGGCAAAACCACATGAGATCTTGGACCCAACCCAAGTGCCTGCCTCAGCCTTCTGGTGCAGCAGCTTTGGAAAGCCTGAGAAAAGGAACAGCCGGCTGTAACACTGTGGAGCAAATGCATTCAGCTGAGGAGCACCTGGCCACCTTTCAAGCCTACCCACCCAAATGCCTTTGGAGTATTGCATCTCTCATGGGGTCAATAGAGAACACCAGCACCCAAGCTAGTGTGTTCCAAGAAATGGTAGGTTATATGTAGGCTATATAGTTATATGGTCTTTAATGTTACCTGCTCAATGGACCAGGCTCCTCATGATTAGCCCAGCTCATGGTATAGCTCATCATGTCACTGTGCAGCAGTGGGGGAAGGCAGGCATTTCTCTTTCTGTCACTCTCTCTTGACAGGATAACTTAGGGATAGGTAAGGTCACCCAGCAAAACTGATTAACATTTTATTCAAGACAGACAACAGGAATTACTATTGTCTCACTTGGTTTGGAGATCATGGAATCATAGAACAGTAGAGTTAAAAGGCGCCTATAAGGCCATCGAGTACAACCCCCTGCTCAATGCAGGAATCTACCTTAAAGCATCCCTGACAGATGGCTGACCAGCTGCCTCTTGAATGCCTCTAATGTGGGAGAGCCCACCACCTCCCTAGGTCATTGGTTCCATTGTCGTACTGCTCTAATATTCAGGAAGTTTTTTCCGATGTCCAGCCAGAATCTGGCTTCCTGTAACTTGAGCCCATTATTCCGTGTCCTGCACTCTGGGTTGATCGAGAGGAGATCCTGGCCCTCCTCTGTGTAACAACCTTTCAAGTATTTGAAGAGTGCTGTCATGTCTCCCCTCCGTCTTCTCTTCTCAAAGGCTAAACATGCCTAGTTCTTTCAGTCCTCATAGAACTTTGTTTCCAGAACCCTGATCATCCTCGTTGCCCTCCTCTGAACACGCTCCAGATTGTCTGCATCCTTCTTGAAGTGTGGTGCCCAGAACTGGACGAAATACTCAAGATGAGGCCTAGCCAGTGCCTTGTGTGATTTGAAAGCTATACTTCTATTAATGCAGCCCAAAATAGCATTTGCTTTTTTTTGCAGCCACATCACACTGCTGGCTCATATTCAGCTTGTGATCTACAACAATTTCAATATCCTTCTCGTTTGTAGTATTGCTGAGCCAAGTATCCCCCATCTTGTAACCGTGCATTTGGTTTTTTCCCCTAGGTATAGAATCTGGCATTTATCCCTATTAAATTTCATTTTGTTGTTGCTTTCAGCCCAGCGCTCCGGCCTATCAAGATCACTTTGAAGTTTGTTTCTGATTTTCAGAGTATTAGATATCCCACCCAATCTTGTGTCATCTGTAAATTTGATAAACATTCCCTGCACCTCCTCATCCAAGTCATTAATAAAAATGTTGCAGAGCACTGGGCCCAGGACTGAGCCCTGTGGTACCCCGCTCGTTACCTCCCCCCAGTGTGAAAAGGTACCCTTGATAAGCACTCTTCAAGTCCAATTCTGTAGCCAACTGTGGATCCACCTAATAGTTGTTCCATCTGGGGGCTTGTGGTGTGTTTAAAAATTATGTATAACAGCAGCTGTCTCCAATTACCTAGCCACCCTCAACGTTATCTATTCTGCATGTTTCCCCTCAGTTAATGGATTTCCTAGGAGTTGAAACTGCTGCACGTCCATCATAGTTTCAAGGCAAAATGGTGTATAAGAAAATGATGCCTCATTTTACCATGTAACTATAGTGGGATTTACTGCAAGGTGAAGCAGGGGAAGCATATCAATTGCACTTAAAAATAATAATGTATGTAATATGTGCAGCCCATAATTTGTGCTGATACATGCACCTTGCTTTGGGGGAAACTCCAAATGCCTCCTCTCTCCACATAAAAGTAGCGGCAATGCCAGAGTAGCCAGTTGTGCCACTAGGTAATTATAGACCCTGGACTTAATTATTCAGATGTCATTTTCACTCGTAGTCTTCCTGCATTCTTCCACCACTGCTTCAATCTTTTTTTTATTATTGCAGAAAATCCATTAAGGAAAATAACATGGAATTGCTGCATAATACCTTCTTGATGGTTAGCAGTAGTAGCCCTCTGTCCGGAAGCACCCTGAGTCTTCTGTCAAACATCTAATCCAGCCATTTACTCCTTTCATAAACTTTCTGTTCTTTAAGCAGTTATTGATCCATAATTTATCTTATTCTATGAGTGCTAGGTTTGCTCAAGAGGCTTTGGTGGGGGACCTTGTCAAAAGCCTTTGAAAAGTCCAAGTAACTCAGTTCCTTGGACTCTTCATAAAAATATCAATTCACTACATCTTCCGGAGTGAAGACAGATGCAAAACATTATTTCAACTTGTCTGCAATCTCCTTATCCTCCTTCAGTATTTGTTTAACTGTATTGTCATCCAATAAACCAACCATCTCTTTAGCTGGTTTCCTGTTGATGCTCTTCACATTTTCAATATGTTCCACAAAATGCTTTTTTGCATCCCTTATTGTCTCCTTGCTTTTTTCAGTGCATTTATATTCCTTTTTGTTCTCCTTGTTTTGGTAGCATTTCCATTTTCTGAAGGAAGCCTTTTCCCTAATAGCTTCCTTGACACTCCTTGTTAACGATGCTGGTGACCTCTTTGACTTCGTGATACCTTTCCTGACCTGTGGTACATATTTTAGCTGAGCTTCTAGTACTAGGGTGCCCATCTGCCCGGATTTGTCCGGACATGCCCGGAAAAAGGAGGGCAAATCCAAATCCAGGGGGAAAACCCGTTTTGGGGGGCCAAATCCGGAAATTTAGCCCCCCCCCAAAAAAGCCTGTTTCTGGTACTTACAGTTTTGGTCTTTTGAGGCCGGCCGAAGCCATTTCTGGGTTCCTAGAGGGCCGTCGCTATGGCAATGGCCCTCTAGGAATCCAGAGATGGCTTCAGCAGGTCTCTGCAGGCCAATTTCAAGCACTTCCGGTTTTGGCCTTCTGAGGCCTTCCAAAGCCATTTCCGGATTCCTAGAGGGTCGTCGCTATGGCGATGGCCCTCTAGGAATCCAGAGATGGCTTCAGCAGGCCTCTGCAGGCCCGTTTTTAGGACTTCCGGTTTCGGCCTTCTGAGGCCTTCAGAAGCCATTTCCGGGTTCCTAGAGGGCCATCGCCATTGCTATGGCGATGGCCCTCTAGGAATCCGGAGATGGCTTCAGCAGGCCTCTGCAGGGCCGTTTTTAGGACTTCCGGTTTCAGCTTTCTGAGGCCTTCCGAAGCCATTTCCAGGTTCCTAGAGGGGCCGTCACCTCTAGGAATCTGGAAATGGCTTCGGCCGGCCTGGGCGAGCCCATTTGGGGCACCTCTGAGGCCTGCCCCTGGTGGGTCATCCTCATCCACACTTACCAAAACTCAGTCTGCAAACCCCTTCTGGCTCCCGCTCGACGATCCTGGGCCTCTTCTTGGATGGTGCAGGCAGAGGACAAAAAGCAGGCAGAGCAGCAGGTAGGACAGTTTTATCCTGGGAGTTACAAGGTTCTGAGAATTTTTCCAAAACTGCCCTCCACCTGTTAGGATCTCTTCTCTCCCAGGTCTCATCCTGTACTTTTCTAATCCCCTTCTCTGCAACCTCTTGCTACCACTAAGAATATTTTCAAGGTGAATGTAAAAATCCCCATAATTTGCCCAGAGAAATGGGGGGGGGAGGGAAGTAAGCATAGGAGCAGCCTTGGGAGAGGTATGTTTGTGTGAGTGTATTTATGTGATGGGTGCATGGGGTGCATGCTCATTTGTCTATGAATGGATGTGTGCGTGTGTGTTTTGTGGTGGGTGATTCTGAGAGAGTTTGGTGTTTGTGTGCATGTTGAGAGTGTGTGGGGAGCTATAGTTTTGTATGTGAGAGTTGGGGGAATGATATGGAGTTGATATTCCTATTTATGGGAAATAAATTTGAATGAATTTTGTAAGAATTCATTTAGAGATGGTTTGAGCAAATTGGTTTAGCTGTCTGGAAAACAGGTGTTGTGCTGGAACAGAAAACTGGCTTCAAAGTAGTACCTTTATCTGGTTACCTCACCCATTTGCTTTTCTTTAATTGTTGGAGGAGAACATTGTAATATATTGATGTATGAATTGACTTATTAGCAATATTTATTTACTGCTTCTTATTTGAATAAATCATGAAACAGTTTTAAAAAAGAATATAAAAATGTGCAGTGGTATCATATTAGAAGTTCATTTGAACATGCAGTAGCTCATGGCTGTGTGAAAAGCAAAGTAAATGGATGCAATTTCAATGGGCTTTTTAAATATCATGAATACATAATTTATTATCCATCTCTATTGGAGGATGATTGTTACTGGCCATGGTGTTTTTACTTCATCTATGTGATATTTGCTGGTGCTAGCATTTGTTTTATCCTTTTAGTAACTGTACAAAAACAGACGATTCTTGTTAAATACAGTATCCTCCTCCAAGCTGGTTCTCTCCAGATGTGTTGGATAAAACTCCCAACGCCCAGTCAGCATGACCAGATAGGAATCACAGTCAAAGACATTTGGAGAGGATCAGGTTGGGGAAGGCTGAAATACATAGAGTTCTAAGGTTTTTTTAAAAAGTCATATTCCTCCTCAGTTTATTAATCTTCACAAGATCATGTCTAGCTGAGCTAGAGTCTAGATCCACATTGTATATTGTATCTTCTATATATTTTCTCAATTAATTCCCAAAACCCATGTCAGACTGTTAATGATTTTTCCATTTAATTCACTAATCTTTTGGATCTAACTATTAGCTCTTGCGCCAATGTGCATGGTGGGTGGTGTGGGTGGAGAAGGGTTTTTCACTTCTCCTGTAATTGCTAGTTATTTTATATCGTCCACCTGAAGTTTCTGAAGTCTGAAAGCCCAAAGTAAAATTGTTAAAAGTCCTAAAGACATTTCCATCAAAGTTCATTGGAGTTCTACTGATGAAAATTCTGACCAGCAAAATATCTCAACCTATGCCAATATGAGTAAGATTTCCCAAAACCTTTGCTGGGTCTCTCTTTTCCTCTTCCTTTTCTGCAACGTTTTTGTCATTAGGTATTGCTATGTCAATGAGGTAGTTGTGTTTGTAGTTGCTATGGCGATGGCCCTCTAGGAATCCGGAGATGGCTTCAGCAGGCCTCTGCAGGGCCGTTTTTAGGACTTCCGGTTTCAGCTTTCTGAGGCCTTCCGAAGCCATTTCCAGGTTCCTAGAGGGGCCGTCACCTCTAGGAATCTGGAAATGGCTTCGGCCGGCCTGGGCGAGCCCATTTGGGGCACCTCTGAGGCCTGCCCCTGGTGGGTCATCCTCATCCACACTTACCAAAACTCAGTCTGCAAACCCCTTCTGGCTCCCGCTCGACGATCCTGGGCCTCTTCTTGGATGGTGCAGGCAGAGGACAAAAAGCAGGCAGAGCAGCAGGTAGGACAGTTTTATCCTGGGAGTTACAAGGTTCTGAGAATTTTTCCAAAACTGCCCTCCACCTGTTAGGATCTCTTCTCTCCCAGGTCTCATCCTGTACTTTTCTAATCCCCTTCTCTGCAACCTCTTGCTACCACTAAGAATATTTTCAAGGTGAATGTAAAAATCCCCATAATTTGCCCAGAGAAATGGGGGGGGGGAGGGAAGTAAGCATAGGAGCAGCCTTGGGAGAGGTATGTTTGTGTGAGTGTATTTATGTGATGGGTGCATGGGGTGCATGCTCATTTGTCTATGAATGGATGTGTGCGTGTGTGTTTTGTGGTGGGTGATTCTGAGAGAGTTTGGTGTTTGTGTGCATGTTGAGAGTGTGTGGGGAGCTATAGTTTTGTATGTGAGAGTTGGGGGAATGATATGGAGTTGATATTCCTATTTATGGGAAATAAATTTGAATGAATTTTGTAAGAATTCATTTAGAGATGGTTTGAGCAAATTGGTTTAGCTGTCTGGAAAACAGGTGTTGTGCTGGAACAGAAAACTGGCTTCAAAGTAGTACCTTTATCTGGTTACCTCACCCATTTGCTTTTCTTTAATTGTTGGAGGAGAACATTGTAATATATTGATGTATGAATTGACTTATTAGCAATATTTATTTACTGCTTCTTATTTGAATAAATCATGAAACAGTTTTAAAAAAGAATATAAAAATGTGCAGTGGTATCATATTAGAAGTTCATTTGAACATGCAGTAGCTCATGGCTGTGTGAAAAGCAAAGTAAATGGATGCAATTTCAATGGGCTTTTTAAATATCATGAATACATAATTTATTATCCATCTCTATTGGAGGATGATTGTTACTGGCCATGGTGTTTTTACTTCATCTATGTGATATTTGCTGGTGCTAGCATTTGTTTTATCCTTTTAGTAACTGTACAAAAACAGACGATTCTTGTTAAATACAGTATCCTCCTCCAAGCTGGTTCTCTCCAGATGTGTTGGATAAAACTCCCAACGCCCAGTCAGCATGACCAGATAGGAATCACAGTCAAAGACATTTGGAGAGGATCAGGTTGGGGAAGGCTGAAATACATAGAGTTCTAAGGTTTTTTTAAAAAGTCATATTCCTCCTCAGTTTATTAATCTTCACAAGATCATGTCTAGCTGAGCTAGAGTCTAGATCCACATTGTATATTGTATCTTCTATATATTTTCTCAATTAATTCCCAAAACCCATGTCAGACTGTTAATGATTTTTCCATTTAATTCACTAATCTTTTGGATCTAACTATTAGCTCTTGCGCCAATGTGCATGGTGGGTGGTGTGGGTGGAGAAGGGTTTTTCACTTCTCCTGTAATTGCTAGTTATTTTATATCGTCCACCTGAAGTTTCTGAAGTCTGAAAGCCCAAAGTAAAATTGTTAAAAGTCCTAAAGACATTTCCATCAAAGTTCATTGGAGTTCTACTGATGAAAATTCTGACCAGCAAAATATCTCAACCTATGCCAATATGAGTAAGATTTCCCAAAACCTTTGCTGGGTCTCTCTTTTCCTCTTCCTTTTCTGCAACGTTTTTGTCATTAGGTATTGCTATGTCAATGAGGTAGTTGTGTTTTTCTTTTATATGTATGACTGTTGTGCCTGATCGCTTGCAAAGTAGTGTCTTGTCCCAAAATTGTTCTGTTCCAGCATAGCATGGCTTGGCTTGACTTGTTTGAGTGTGTCTGGATCTCCTAGGCTCTGAAAGCATCTTTCTGGAAAGCACCTGCTGGTTGCATGATCGAGGAGGCCAGGTTCTGTGAGTGCATAGTTGTCCTTGACAGGAGGGTCTTGCACTTGCTAGAGTAAGGTGAATAGATGTGAAGAGGCTGCAATCCTACATTCATTTATCTGGGAGTAAGCTTCATTGAAATCAACAAGAGTTATTTCTAAAGTTTCTTTAGGCAGTTTTCTTTGGGTCCCTGACTAGGATTTCTATTCTCTACACACTGAGGCAGATATACTTGGATAAAAGGAGGGAAAGGTCTAGCATGGTGATAATGGGCATCTCTTCTGGCCTTTCTTTGTATTGCTACTGACCATGGTTTTGTTTACATGGCTAATGAACCAGAGATATAATGACACATTTTTAGATTAGTTTCTCACTAATAAACCAGTAGTTGAAACAAGCTAAGAGGTGAGAAGTGACTACAACAAGCCTTTAGTCCATTTTGTTCCATGGCTAATGTTTGCAGGGTAATCGTATTTTATACTCTTCCTGCAATGCTAGGTTGCTAGTTTGTTGTACTAGATTTTTCTGCACTTGTCAACTGCTTCATTTGTTCAGTGGTAGCAATGCTGAATCTGTGAGTATGGATAAGAGAAATGTTATAGGGAAAGAGTGTTAAATGTTAGGAAAGTTGGGACTATGGTCATCCAGTGAAGGATTTGCAATCAGAAAACATATTTGAGGGAAGGGGAAACTATCACACAGAGCATAGCAAAAGTTTCAAAGTACAGCAAAAGCTACAAAAGTAGGAATGAGTAAAGTTAATTTCAGATACATTTAATGTCTCACTTCTTTATTTTAGTGATTTTAACATGAAGATATTGTGTAGAACAGGTTTGTCTTAATTGTATGCTATGAAATCAGACATATGACCAAGGCCATGTTTGGGAGGGCACGCCCCCTTGGGGGCTGGACATGTTGGAGGGCACGCCCCCTTGGGGGACGGCCACATTGGTGGGCATACCCCCTTGGAGCTGCCATGTCGTCCTCCTTTTTGGTTTCCAAAATATGGTCACCCTATCTAGTACTGCAATTTTGACTAATCCCCAAGAATACTGGAGACATTTAACCTGCTTGACTTTCTCTTCCAGCTTCCATTTCACCAGTTCCCCACCACCTCCACCACTTTGTTTTATAGATGTCTTGAAGTAGGGATGTAAGCAGTTAGGGATGAGCAGTGAGATGGCCAGCTTCTGTTCACTGCACCTCAAAAAGGATATTGTAGAACCGGAGAAGATGCAGGAAAAGACAACCCAAATGATCATAGGGCTTGAGCAACCGTGTTAGGAAGGATCATTACAACATTGTTTACCTTTGAAAAGAATTCAGTGGGGGTATATACAATTAAGCATGATGTGGAGAAAGTGGATATGGAGAAGTTTTTCTTCATGTCTCATCGTCCAATGAAGTTGAATGGTTGAAGATTCAGGAGCGATAAACCAAAGTACTTCTTCACACAGGGTAAAATTAAATTATGGAATTTGGTACCACAAGATATAGTGATGTCCACCACCTTGGATGGCTTTTAAAGGGAATTAAACAAGTTCATGAAAGGTATGGCAATCAATGGCTGCTAGTCATGATTGCTGTATCGTACCTCCAGTATCAGAGGTAGACTGCCTCTGAATACGTTGCTGGGGAATTTGAGGAGTAGGGTGCAATTGAACACAGCATTGATTGTTTGGGGATTTCCTGGCTTTTGTGCTGCTTTCCCCCCATTCTAAAAGGTTGAAATGTCCCTTCTAAGACTTTCATTACTGGCAGTAAGAGCTTTAAGCCAGAATTTGCTCACATTTTGTGTGTGTTTGTGCTCCCTTCCCTTAACCTTTGGCCCCTTTGCCTTCAGCCCCAGCATTCACAACCGGAATGTGAATTCCAAGAACTTTTCCAAAAATGAATTTGAAACTCAGTCTGAAAATTGAGCCTTAAGAAAGCCTTCAGTCTAGTCTGGCAGGGATCTTCATATAGTCCTCTTCTCTTTTAGGATTACTCCCATGGATTATTGGAGGGTTGTTTCCCCCTCCAACAAGCCAATCTGCCTGGGTTCAGGCAACACAACAAACTTCACATGGGCAGTGATTTAAATCACAGCATCTTCTGTGATTTAAATGTGTTACAGTGACTTGAATAAGCCATGGTGGCTTAATTTGATTGTGCGAACTAGGGATGTGCAGCGGATCCAATCCACGATCTGGATCCGATCTGGCCAAAATCGGATAAAACAAAATGATTCTGATTCCGATCCTATGAACCATCTGATCCAATCCAATGGGACCCGACCCGGATCGGAAAAAATCAGACAATCGGACGCCATTTTGCATGCTTTTCCCCATAGCCTAGTATTGTGTTACAAAAACACCTATATCTTTTTCATTTTTAAAGATAGAAGGATGAAACTTGGGCCCTTTGTAGAAGGATTAGGGATAGTTATCTGTGAAAAATTTCAGAAAGATTGGTGCAGGTATTTTATGGCAATGAATTTTTTAATAACGAACCAGGAATGCCTATAACTTTTTCATTTTTAAAGTTCCACACATGAAACATTGCCACATTGTAGGTGGTATGTTGGGACCCATGTGTGTGAAATTTCAGAAACATAGGTGCTTGCCTTGTGTGGCAATTAATTTTAGAAAAATGGGTAGCAGTGGGGTAAATACAGTTATGCCTTCAACTTTTTTATTTTTAAAGATACAAACAGGAAACTTGGGCACATTACAGGTACCACTTTGGTTGCTATGTATGAGAAATTTCAGAAAGCTAGGTCCAGGCATGTAGTGAAAGCCTTTGTGAAAAAACTTTTGTAACTTTTAATCTAAAAAATTCGTAGCCACCAAATGCCTGGACCTATCTTGTTGTATGCTGATGATGTGGTGCTGTTATCACAGACCCGCCTTGGTCTTAGGAGGCTTTTAAATTGATTTAGGGACTACTGTGATCAAAATAGTCTAATAATTAACTATCAGAAATCCAAAGTATTAGTCTTCACTAAAAGAAGAAGGAAATACATGTGGTCTGCAAGGGGTAATAAAATTGGTCAAGTAGATGCGTATAAATATCTGGGAGTTTGGTTCCAGGAAAATCTCAAATGGACCAAACAGATTAAATATGCAAAGGCAAGAGCAGAGCAAATGGCAGGGGCGTTGTTAAGATTCTTTTTTGCTAAGGGGGGCAAATTCATACCTGTGGCCATTCGAGTATTTAAAGCAAAATTGGTGGCCCAGTCTTTGTTCGGGGGCCCTATCTGGTTTCTTCTGTTGAAGGGCTCATTAGAAACCATCCAGACAAAATTTCTGAGATCAATTTTTGGAGTCCCAAGATGCATGTCACAAGCAGCCATTAATTTGGAGGCTGGCTTAAGCTCTATGGGTTGTATAGCCTGGACACACACATTAACATTTTGGCTCCGCCATTTCCAGGCATAATTGTCTGAATTTTTATCAGCCCAGGTTCTGTCGGATCGTTTTCAATCTACTTGGAGCAGGGCTGTGTTATGGAAAGCCTCATCTTTGGGTCTGTCGCTTCCCCATTTACTATCTCTAGAATTGGGCAATGCAAAACGGATAATTAGACAAAGATTAAAAGATATGGAGATACAAAATCTATGTGGGAGCGCCCTCGGTCCATGCTGTCCTCTTTCTCTGGGTCTTCCAGATGCAATGCCTAGTGGGAAAATGGCATATTTAGAGTGGCTTGATATCCCCAAATATAGACAAGCATTCTCTCTGGCTAGTTTTAATGTTCTTCCATCTAAATTATTGGATGGAAGATATAATAAGATACCTGTTGATAGCAGTCTCTGCCCATGCAACAACTCTGAGGTAGAGTCTTTAGAACATGTGCTGTTTGATTGCTGTTTTTATCAAAATGCAAGGCATGCCTTGTTGTATCCTCTTATATGGCATCAGGTGGGACGAACCAGCGAGTCGCTGGTCGTGTTGCTACTAAAAGGTGCAGACAAGGATATCACAGTGCAAGTTGTGAAATTTTTATCCTCTGAGATTCAAAGCAGAGCCTTATTGGTTATGTAATTTAAATGTCATGATGCCAATGTAAATAATATCATTGTTAGTATGTGATGTTCACAGTGACCTGGTGTATTATTTTGCTGGTCTGTTTGACTGTAAATAAAGTTGATTGATTGATTGATTGATACACTTAAAAACTACTACAATAACTTAAAAATCCATAAGCCTAAAAACAAAAACAGACCCAGGCTCATCAGATATTGCTAAATGCCTGAGAGAAGAGGAAAGTCTTGACCTGGCACTGAAAAGATAACAACGTTGGTGCCAGGCAGGCCTCGTCAGGGAGTTTTGGAAGTTTTCAGATCTCCTCTGAAGCAAAGCAGTTCTTGTCCAAACCCAAGTGGGTTACTTACTCCTAAAGCTTCAGAAGGTTGTTTTTACGGGGGGTTGTTTTCTGGTCATTTTATACATTTCTGAAGCACCCCAAGCTCTCCACTTGATTTGTAGGCCTCTGTGTTACTGAGTAATAATATAGGGTTGTGAAGCAGCAAATAAGCCAACAATAGTATCTGTTCTTTGTTGTGTGTAGAGTTGTGTGCATAACAACTACATTGGTGCACACTTTTAAATTTCAATAAAGTGTCATCTATTGCATCAAGCATTGAAAAGGAACATAGTAAAATTCATGCTGCCCCCAATATGGTTTCTGGAAGCAGAGACAGAGAAAACAAGATCAGTTCTTCCCTGCCCCCTATCCGTTTGAAATTTGGGGAGTTTCGCCTACCTGCAAATTCCATCCAATCCTTTCTAAAAAAAATAAAAAAAAAATAAAAATGGCAGTTCCCCTTTTTAAAAAGCTTTAAACTTTAAAGGCTTCTTGTAGGGACAAAAGGCACTATAGGGATCCTTCCAAATTCTAACTAGTTTTTGATACCTTGTGCTTTACTGTACTGATTTTTTTGTACAGCAGCCTTCCCCAACCTGGTGGCCTTCATGAGCTCCATCACACCAGCACTTTAATGCCCTCTCGCCACACCTGATACCTGGTTTTGCAGCACGGGACTCACATGAAGTTGTCCCTGTCCTGCACCTATTTCACCTCTTTTCCTCTGTTTTGCATATTATTTTGGTGTGGAGAAAGTCTGGATTATTTTTCTGAAGCGACTTCCATGCGCCCTTAAGTCTCTGTCCAGGCTGTTCCCTTGCATTTTCTTTTGTTTTGTGTGTGTGTGTGTGTGTGCTTACTTCTGAGCAAACAGGTATAGAACTGACTTTTAATAGTGTGGTCACTGAGAAGCTTTTTTAAAAAAGTCTAAAATAGTAAACTGGAATGTAGTGCTCTGCAGCCCTATGCTTACTTCTGAGGTCTTCTATTTACTGTCTCTGAATAAGTCTCTCTCTATTCAATGGGGTTTACTCAACAGTAAGCCTGCATCAGATTTTGGTATGACTTGGATGTAAATGCAGTTTAAATCAATGGGATTTACTCTGGAGTAAGGGAATCAGCAGATCTGTATTTTATGAACTGGAGATGCACAGCTTTGCATGATCAAAGTAAAGGAAAAACGATCCTTCACAAATGCAAAGAGGTGGAAGATCGCACTGACGTTGTATCCACAATAAAAAAAATTAAAAAATAATAATAATGTATGGGCATCAAGGCCACTCAACAGTCTTAGAAGTCTCCATGAAACCAAAAAACAAGAAGGCATTCTGAGTTATGAAAACATAGGTTCTCAGTTCTTGGCACACATTAGTCCATGTTCTCTGAGAAGACCATCTTTATATTGCACAACAGGTTTTAACAATACCAGGATTCAACAAAGTCCTAAAAGGGATAAGAAGTCCAGGGGAGAGAGCAAGTCATTCATCCAACTGAGGCAAAGTCCAGGCAGGATGTATCACAGGTAGTAAATGACAGAGTCCTAATGTAGCAATAGTTGACATCGTACAGTTTTGCAGTTACAAGATTTTCTGGAAGCACAAACCAGGCAGAACATGTTTGGCCAAAAGGAAAAGCACTGCACATGAGGAACAAGAATTTTAGACCAGGAAAGACAATGATCATAGAATCATAGAATCATAGAATAGTAGAGTTGGAAGGGGGCTATAAGGCCATCAAGTCCAACCCCCTGCTCAATGCAGGAATCCACCTCAAAGCATCCCTGACAGATGGTTGTCCAGCTGCCTCTTGAATGCCTCTAGTGTGGGAGAGCCCACCACCTCCCTAGATAATTGGTTCCATTGTCATATTGCTCTAAGAGTCAGGACGTTTTTCCTGATGTCCAGCCGGAATCTGGCTTCCTGTAACTTGAGTCCATTATTCTGTGTCCTGCATTCTGGGTTAATCGAGAAGAGATCCTGGCCCTCCTCTGTGTGACACTAGCAAAGCTTTCTTGTGTGTGCAACAAGGGTGTGGCTGCTGAACTCTTTAATAATTACCACAGCCTTTGACCTATAGACAACCAATACATCAAACTAGGGCATCCCTGCTCTATCCTTTTGGTCTGAATCTGTGAACTGAAATACGCCCCCAAACAACACGCCTTCCCCTCCCCCATTCCTGGTTCCTATATAAGAGTTTGTATGTAATACTTCTGAAATCAGTTCAAGGCCAAAATGCAGCTGTTAGATAAGGTTTAGTGGGTCTTTCAGATTTCCCCCCCCCCTTCACCCATCATTAGCTGAGAAGCTAAACAGTGAAACACTCTCATAGCAGCCACCTTGTCATGGCTGTACTGAATTCTACATCTCCTAGCATATGGTATTTTTTTTAATTCCCCTCTCCCTTTTTCTTTCTTTTTTTGTTTTAAAGGTTTTTAAGGAGAGTGAACTGAATTCAGAATGTTTGGGCTAGTTCACACAATCACCAAAGGCTGCAGCTATGGTGGGTTGTGGCATCTAACAGTGGCCATTTTTATTTGTCATGTTATTCAAAGCTGGGTGGCTGAGGTTGTTTGAGGGTTTAACAACCCTCAGATAACAACAGGGCAAACAGAAAAGGAATTGGTTTTTGGTTAAAGTTAAGGTTACTGTTTAAAATGTTATTTAGTAGTGTAAGTCTGGGTAAAACTGTATGCTCATATAGATTAAATATGGGGTGAGAGACAACATACCAGAAAAAGAGAACAGCTTCTCAAATTGGAGTGAGAGTAATGTATGCTGCAGAAGCAAAATAGCAATCAGGACAAGTGTGAAATACAAATTTCTGAAACTACAACAGATGTTGAAGGGCATTATTTATTTGGTAAAGAGAATCTAGTGATCAGAAAACAACTTTAGGTGATATTATAGCTCAGATTTTAAGACAATGGACAGAAAAACATTAGACATTTATAAAATTACAATGTTCAGAAATTTTATGAATTCGGAAATAAATCTTCTGAACTTTTAGCTAATTATATCACACAAAAAACCAGAATACAAACAAAATCCATTCAATTAAATGCAATGCAAGAAAATCAGTTTTAACCCCACTGGTATTAATTAATTATTCATTGATTATTACAGCAATCTTTACACATCAAATAATCCAGATAGAAATCAGATTAATAAATATCTCATACAGTCCAAAATAATCATAATAAAAAAAACCTGAATTCCCACAAACTATGAGTTGTTAATGTTTTCATTGATAAGATCTGGTGAAGGTTCCTCCCTGGTGGATGAAGAGCCTGGGAGAATCACCTCCCCCACTTCCTGTATAAGGTGAGACATTTCTAGTCCTGTTTCTTCAGCTTCAGAATCTGATTCTGATTGATAGCCTGAAACCCTTTCCCCCACACCAAGGGGGGGGGGGAACCAATTCACAGAGGTATCACAGATATGTTCATTATCTCCTCTTCTTTTTGTGTTATCATTAGAATCTTCAGCAAATGTCATTAGATAAGACAATAAGAGGAAAACAAATTGAAGGGGAAAATCTTACTGATTTATCGATATGCAGATAATCTAGTTGAAACCTTGTCAGACCCTACACAAATTCTAAAAAAATAATAATCCTGAAAATGGCAACAGAATATGGCACTAAATCAGTCCTCACAAAGGAAAATCAAAAATGCTGTCATTAAACCTTACTAAAGGAGAAAAATTGGAATGGAAAAATATATATCTGGAATCTCAGCAGGTTACAAAACAATATCTAGGAATCTGTCTACCAAAAACTTTGTCACAAATAATAAAGTTCAATCTGAAACCTACATGAAAGATTATTTTAAACTATTTGAAATCTTGAGGAAAAATTAAAACTATTATGGTTAGGTAAAAATGACAATCATATCAAAAATCTTATTTCTATTTAGAACCTTGCTTTTTTTCATATTGATAAAATATTTTTAAAAATGGCAATCCCACCTGACAGACTTTATACATGCACATAAAAAAACTACATCTCTTTAAACAAATTATATATAAACAAAATATATTAGGAGGATTAGGCATTCTAGATATTGGTCTTTACATGTCATGTCATCTTGTATAATTAACACAAATACTAATAAATAATTATGAAGACAGATGGATTGAAATAAAAGCAAAAGGAGAAATTGCAGAAATTAAAGTCTAATAAATTTGACAAATGGAAATAACTAAAAAATATATTCAACCCCTTTATCAAAGCAGCATTAGAAACTTTGAAGAAATGCTGTCAAACACTCACTCCAGCACTATCCTGTTTATATACTACTCTCTTTTTTACAATCCTGATAAATTGAAAAGATATGCAAACTAGGAACATGCAGGTTTATACAGATTAAGGGATTTATATAGAGACACATGTCCAAAAGTAAATCAGCAAATGAAAGAAACATTACAAGACAGGGATATAAATTGGATACAGATGCAACAAATATTATACTTTATAGCAAATCCATTAATTAAAGTAACTGATCCATTAATTTTGAGTAAATCATGGTACGAACAAAATTAAAAACAAAAGGATTAGTCTCCAAAATATACATGTTAAACAAAATTAAATATCAGTTTACAGAGGGATTAAAATAAATCTGAGAGAAAGATTAGGATGAAAAATTGAAAAGCCTGTATGGGCTAAATTGTGGGAAGGTGCACCTTTCAAAGCAATTTCAAGGAAAACTCATTAAAATTGGAGCACAGGTGGTATCTCATTCCAGTGAGAATGACTTACATCAAAAAAATCTACATCCCAGAAATGCTGGCACATATTTTCACATGTGGTGAACTTGCTCCACAGTTAACCAATTTTGGATAAAAATATTTAAAGAGGCAGAAGAAATCACAAACCAGAAAACTTGAGTTCTCTCCAGCATTAGATTTATTATCCATATTTGACAGAGCAAACAAAAATCTAAATCATAAACAGCTTTTGATATTTATATGGGTAGCAGTGGGATTAACAAAGGCACCCTCTGGGGGAAAAGAACGAACAAGCTCACTTTCAATATAGCGAAATAAACTTTGGTCTGTTGCTTGAATGGAGAATCTAACATGCCAGATCAGATAAAATAGGTCTGAAAATATAGAGGAAATGTTTATGAAAATTGGAAAGCTTTTATATATTTTGCAATTATTAAAGACATTATTGACCCTCCATAACCATAATGATCATCGTGAAAAGATACGTTGGGATAAGTGGAAGAGTGTAATTTAGGGTGGTTTATATGTAAAGGGAAAAAACTCCTGCATAAACATCAAAATCCTTAAGTATTAATTATATGAATGCGGTTCACCCAGTGATTGTTTACTGATATTAGTTTATATCTTTATAATGAAAAAATTGTATTGTACCAATGTTATAAGCCAATCAATAACAATTATTTTTAAAAAAACAGCAACATTTATTTCCTACCTGATGAAGGTTGAATGGAAGAACTGGCAGAGGTATTGACCCTTTGTGAAGTACAGTTTCCTGAAGCATAGTGGTCTGTGGTGAGGGCCAATGAACATTCTTTTGGTCTGAACTTGACTTGATACTGACCAATAGGGATGACTTAGTAGATAAAGTGGCAGTTACGGCAACCCTGAGGGAAAGTGACCACATCATACTTGAGTTCTTGATTTTAAAGGAAGCAAAAGCTGAGTGTAGCCAAACACGTACTCTGAATTTCAGGAAATCCGATTTTAATAAACTCAGAACTATGATAAGTAAGGTCCCATGGCAAGTGACCCTAATGAGAAAAGGAGTCCAAGATGGGTGGGAGTTTTTTAAAGGCTCAATTACAAACAATTCCAACAAGGAAAAAAGATAGAAGACAACAGAAGAAACCAATGTGGCTCCACAAAAAGCTTAGAGATGACCTGAAAATAAAAAAACGGATACATATAGGAAGTAGAAGGAAGGCCAAGCTACAAAAGAAGAGTACAAACAAGTAGCACAGAAGTGCTGGAAGGGTATCAGGAAGGCTAAAGCAGAGGAGGAGCTGAGGCTAGTGAAGGATGCTAAAAGCAATAAAAAGGCTTTCTTCAGATACGTGAATAGCAAAAGGCAGAGGAAAGAAATGGCAAATTTGTAACAGATGACAAAGCAAGGCCAAAGTGCTTAATTCCTACTTTGGCTCAGTCTTCTCTCAAAAGCGGGTCTATGACCCCCCTGGAAAAAGTGAAGTACAAGTTGTCGGGGCAGGATTGCAGTTTGAGATTGATAAATGGTCAAGGAACACCTAATTTCTTTGAACGCATTCAAATCTCCAGGGCCCGACGAACTGCATCCTAGAGTAATAAAGGAGCTGGCAGAAGGACTCTCAGAATCAATCTCTATTATCATTGCGACATCATGGAAGATGGGTGAAGTGCCGGATGACTGGAGGAGGGCTAATGTTGTCCCTATCTTCAAAAAGGGCAAAAAGGAGGAACCTGGGAACAACAGACCAGTCAGTCTGACATCAGACCCTGGGAAATTTTTGGAGCAGATGATAAAGAAGTCAATCTGTAAGCACCTTGAAAACAATGCAGTGACTACTAGAAGCCAGCATGGATTTGTCAATAACAAATCCTGTCAGACTAATCTGATATCATTTTTTGATCGGATAACCTCCCTTGTAGACTGTGGGAATGCTGTGGACATAATATACCTTAACTTCAGCAAAGCTTTTGACAAAGTGCCCCATGGCATTCTGATTCACAAACTAGCTAAAAGTGGGCTAGATGGAACAACTATTATGTGGATCCACAGTTGGCTACAGAATCGGATTCAAAAAGTGCTTATCAATGGTACTTTCTCAAACTGGGGGGAAGTAACAAGCGGGGTACCACAGCCTCGGTCCTGGGCCCAGTGCTCTTCAACATTTTTATTGATTATTATGGAAGAGGGGGTGCAGGGAATGCTTAGCAAATTTGCAGACGACACAAAATTGGGTGGGGTCGCTAATAACCTGGAAGACAGAAACAAACTTCAAAGTTATCTTGATAGACTGGAGCGCTGGGCTGAAAACAACAGAATGAAATTTAGTAGCAATAAATGCAAAGTTCTACACCTAGGAAAAAGAAACCAAATCCACAGTTACAAGATGGGGGATACTTGGCTAATCAATACAACAAGCAAGAAGGATCTTGGAATTGTTGGAGATCACAAGCTGAATATGAGCCAATAGTGTGATGTGGCTGCAAAAAAAGCAAATGCTATTTTGGGCTGCATTAAAAGAAGTATAGCTTCCAAATAATGTGAGGTACTGGTTCGTCTCTCTATGGCACTGGTTAGGCCCCACCTTGAGTATTGTGTCCAGTTCTGGGCACCACACTTCAAGAAGGATGCAGACAATCTGGAGCATGTTCAGATGAGGGCAATGAGGATAATTAGGGGTCTGGAAACAAAGCCCTATGAATTGAGACTGAAAGAACTGGGCATGTTTAGCCTGGAGAAGATAAGATTGAGGGGAGACATGATAGCACTCTTCAAAGTACTTGAAGAGTTGTCACACAGAGGAGGGCCAGGATCTTGTCTTGATCATCCCAGAGTGCAGGACATGGAATAATGGGCTCAAGTTACAGGAAGCCAGATTCCGGCTGGACATCTGGAAAAACGTCCTGACTGTTAGAGCAATACGACAATGGAACCAATTACCTAGGGAGGTTGTGGGCTCTCCCACATTAGAGGCCTTCAAGCGGCAGCTGGACAACCATCTGTCAGGTGTGCTTTAAGGTGGATTCCTGCATTGAGCAGGAGGTTGGACTCGATGGCCTTATAGGCCCCTTCCAACTCTACTATTCTATCATTCTTTGACTCTATGATGGTTTTCCACAATATCACTTTTCACAGGATAAAATAGTTAATGAACAAGGACGGAGACTAGTCAAGCTAATATACTGTTCCCAGTTGATATGCCTTCATGGCAGTTGGCATGGTACATCCAATGGGTATTTTACATTTCTTAATAGCAGATCAGGTAGTGGAGTAGACTATATCATTTGCTTGCCTTATGTATTTATTTATTCATTCATTTGATTTATACCCTGTGTTTCTATCAAAAATGGCACTCAAGGCAGCTTAGAAAAACAATTTAAAATAGATTGAAACACTAAAACACATTAAAATACAATAAATAGAGGTGCACAATTTTTGCAAGTGGTTTTTCCATTGAATATCCCATTGCATAAAGCATTTTGTGCACATTTCCCCAAATCTTTGCATTTTTGTGTGCTTTTTTAAACTGCATTGTGACCTTCAGAAAAGTATGGATTTCAACATCTGTTTTTCAGTAGCTGTTCAGATTTCAGAAGTGTGAATTTGGTAAATTTGTATTGAAATGTGAACTGAATTAATTTCTCATCCATCCCTAGTAGTGACTACTCCAAATAACACTATGGCCTGCATTTAGTCTTTATTCATGCTCTATGTACTTTATCAAACATACATAGGCTTTCTAGTATACTTCCAAACTCTTCTAGTCACCAAGTCAGACCAAATAATACCCAAACTGGGTAACTTGCTCCAAATTAAAGCAAGGTTTTACTATAGTGTTCTTGCTAAGAGACTTGCCTGTTGTCTCACACAAATCCTTATCCCAAAATGAATAACAAGACCCTAAGGCTTCAGGTTGATCTTCAGCCATCCAAAGATGACTGGCAGAAACTGATTCCATCACATTTGTCAACCACACACCACTCAGCTTTCTCAATTGCACTGATGTCAAGAGACAATCTACTGATGGAATGATTGGCCTTCTGAAAAACTCCCCAACTGATGCTATGGCCCAATATAAGTATCTTTTTGGAAAATCTCATCAAGTTCACACTTGTAATACAGAATACAACCATTCAATATGTTTAAAAAGTTTCAACCAAATAATGAAAAGTCTGAGATAGGAATAAAAGATATCAAAACAGCACTCCTCACACACACACACACACACACACACACACCGATGTAAAATTAGTCCAAGACCTCCATCTATCCACCCTTTACATGTCCAGGATGCTAAAACCCAGTCTTTCAGCCATAGCTGTAAATGCAATATTAAAAGGGTGTGTAAGAAAAACCTTGGGAGAATGACTTCAAGTGATACTGGCTTGCTATTTATTTATTTCCACATCTAAAAACTGAGAGTGGTAAAGCATCAGCATGCCTTAACAGAGACCCTGCTTAACTTTCCCTAGCTCATCAAATAAGATGACAAAATCCACAAGGACACAAAAATAGCAATGCAACCCTGTGTAAGATGAATATGCTGTCCCCTAGCCCTCTTGATCTGTCTTGAAACATCTCAGGAAATTAATGACCTCCCCTTGATCATGAAATAAATGTCTCCTACAGCTAAGGCTCTATCAGAAATGTTCAAACTTGATTTGACAAACAGCTCATTGGTCCAGAAGGTCTCAAAGAAAGCCCTTATTGCTGAGAAACATTCTTACTCAAAATATTTCAGTACAGCCCTGAACAAATAAAGAGAATGAGACTCATCATATCCGCTCTCCTAGTCCAACTGTATAACAGCCTACGGACCTTAAAATCCCCCCGTATGGTCAATATGTCAAGGTTGCAAGGCACCCAGAAAACGATGCCACTGCCAGACTTTGAGCATACTGATCACTTGCTACAAATACTGTAGTGAGAGATCCATGACAATAGGCCAAGTGTTTAGAAACTAGGGATGTGTATCGTATCGTTCAAATGTCCGATAACGATCCGATAAGGTTATCGGACATCCGATTAACGATAACGATTAACATTCCAGGAGGCCCTATCTGATCCGATCCGAAATCCATATGTCCGATAACTATCAGACATATCAGATTATCATACCACCAGTTTAGGGCAGACCCTCCCTTCCCCCCTTGCGCTCCTTACCTGGGCCTTCCAGACTGCCGTCCACTGTCCTCCGCTGCTCCAGACTACTGAGAACTAGGCTTTGCGGCCTAGTTCTCAGTAGAGCGACGACGCTCTGGGTAACGTCATCACCCGGTGTGCCAGCTTTCTACTGAGAACTAGGCTGCAAAGCCTAGTTCTCAGTAGTTCTCAGTAGTTCTCAGTAGTTCTCAGTAGTTCTCAGTAGTTCGGAGCAGCGGAGGACAGCAAACGGCAGCCCGGAAGGCCGCAGGTAAGGGGCGACCCCTCCCTCCCCCCTCACACTCCTTACCTGCAGCCTTCTGAGCTGCCGTCCACTAGTTCTCGGTAGAGCGCCAGTGCGCCAGGTAAGGGGGGACCCCTCCCTCCCCCCTCACGCTCCTTACCTGCGGCCTTCCCCGCCGCCACCGCCGCTGGTCCGTAGTACTGCTAAATAGGCTTTGCGGCCTGTTCGTCAGTATGATAGAGGCGGCGGTGGTGGCAACGGAGGCGACGGAGGCAGCAGGTAAGGAGCACGAGTTGGGGGAGGGAGGGCGTGTCAGCCCAGTGTTTTCCCCATAGACTTGCATTGGGGGAAAGCTTTCTTTCCCCCAATGCAAACCTATGGGGAAAACACTGTTATCGTGTCAGAACTTCCGATATTTATCAGATTTCCAATCTGATCAAATCCAGGTACCCCCCCCCCCCCGATATGATTGGATCCGAAATTTTTTGTATTGGAATTTCTGATAATGATACGATACGATAATTTTGGCCATGCACACAAAATTCAAAGTTCTAGATAACACACAGGGCCCCAAGTGGCTAAGGATGGCTCTATTGCTTTCACAGCCTCACACTTTCAGGGTTCTAAAGCATCTCCAGCATGTCCTCCTGCAGGTTACTTGCTGAGGGAGCTAAAACTTGAAAATGCTCCATGCATTTTTTTTTAAATGGTGGCTACGGTTACACTTTCTGGCAGTTCTGGTAGTTATCTCTTCTTACTGCTCTCAGATCCCTATGTCATTCATTGGATGAGAGAGATGGAGAAAAAGTTACTTAGGCTGGGCTTCTCTGTGGAAGCTGTGGGCAACTATGGGCTTCAGAAGGCCCAATCTCTTGTTGTTCAAAGATTAATAGACCTAGATCTACAGCACTTAAGAACTGCTGCTAACAAATCTTGTTCTCCATTACTTTATAATATCTTTAATAACTACGGACTCACTGCAGCTTCATATCTGCATATGTTAACTATCCCAAAGTACAGAATCGCATTTACCCTTGCTCGCTTTAATGTGTTGCCATCAGCACTACTTGAAGGACAGTTTAGTAAAATCCCTGTTAATGATCGAATATGTCCCTGTGGCACTGGAACAATAGAACCTGTCGAACATGTCCTTTTGCATTGTAACATGTATAAGGTATGCAGAAAGAAGCTAATCTTAACAGCCTTTTCTGGAAGTAACCCCCCACTTTGGTATTAATTTGTTTAAGGGATGTGTCCTCCTGTATTAGTGAAAGGGTCTCTAAGTTTTTTATGACATCAATGCAAATTGGGGGGGGGGGAAATGTTACAGTCCTCCTGACAGAAGGAAGTCTACAAAGCTGTATCTTATTTTCAGGTCACTTTTTAACTATCTTTTGTATGTTTTATATTGAATTTGCTGGTCTGTGATAAATAATTGATTGATTGAACATGCATTTTGCCATTTCTGTAATGGAACGCTTTGCTTTCAGAGCAATAATTCTGAGGAGGAAATTTTGTCACAAGTTTAACTGTCTTGATGATGCCTTACTGTTAGATTTTATTATTGTTTTAAACTGATGTGTATTATGCTCTTGTTTTTATGTGTTTTGTTTATTGTAATGGCTTTTGCAACACAAATAAACTATTTACATAATAATAATAATAATAATAATTAATGAAATGATTCTTCCATTCTGCCACTCCATTTTGTTCCAGAGTATATGGCACTGTAGTTTGATGTTCTATTCCATCTCACATCAGATATTCTATCATGTTCTTCCCCATGTATTCACCTCTGTTGTCTGTCTGGATCACTTCCAGTTTCCTCTGGAATCTGTTGCTAACCATTGCTACATATGTTTTAATCCTTTCCAGTACTTGAGTTTTCTCTCTGATTAGATACGTGACTGTGTATCTACTGTAATCTTCTTTAAAAGTCACCATGTATCTGTTTCCTCCTGGTGTTTGTGTTTCCATGGGTCCACAAACACCACTATGAATCAATTCTAGGGGGCGCTTGGCTTCACTCACACAGTGCTTGTTAAAGCTAGGTCATATTGCTTTCACTTTAACACAACATATACATTTCTCCTGATTGGCACATGATGTCATTAGTATACCCTTTGTTAGGCTTTCTTTTTTAAGTTGGAAAATTAAATCATAAACTCTATTAGGGCTGTGAACAGCCCCCCTGATTCAGTCCAGATCTGGATCTGGATGATCCGGATCAGGCTTGATCCAATCCGGACCGGACCTCCCCTGATCCGGTCCAGAACAGGATCCGGATCCAGGTCTCCAGATCGAGATCCGGAGATCCTCCTTTTCCCCATAGACTTGCAAGTCTATGGGGAAAAGGGCTCATCGCCGTCCCCCCACTCTCCCTGCTTACCTGCTGCCTCCTCCTCGCTGCCATCTGCCGCTGCCGTCAGTAGAGTGGAAGCAGTGGCCGGCAGCGGCAGGCAGTGGTAGGCAGCGGCGGCAGCGGTGAGGCAGCAGGTAAGTAGGGAGAGTGGGGGGAGGGCAGTTAGTCCAATGGACTCACTGCTGGCCTGGTGTCCCTGGGTGCCGGCTGCGCAGCCGGCACCCAGGGACCTGGAAGGCCAATGGGCCCCAGATCTATGGATCAATCCAGAATGATCCGGAACAATCGGATCCAGTCTGGAATGATCTGGACCTCCCCGATCCAGTTTGGATCTGGATCTGGGTGGTCCAGATCACCTCGATCTGGTCCAGATTCGGGATCTGGATCCGGATCTGTTCACAGCCCTAGTAATTAGCTCCATTCAATTTTTCAATTATAATTGAAAATTATAATCGGGGACTTCCGGTGAAGAGCATGGACGACCGAGCAGCAGAGTTTTGAGCTCTGCCGAGACTGGACGGCGGCAGCTCTCTGGGAGCCTTTGGGAGCCTCTCAGATGGAACTTAACATTTCCTAGAAAAGGGAAATGCAAGGAGCATGCTACAAAGGTCCTGGGAGCTCAGCCCATGGAGTAAGGAAGTCGTATCGGCGGATTTTCAACATGGGGGAGTCGGACGTGGTTAACACCGCTCAGATGCTGTCCAGAATGTAAGGTTATTCTGCCTTCATTTCCCAAGAATGTTAACATCAGTGGACGGGATGCCTTTGATGCAGTGAAGTCCGGAGGTGAGGGTTAACAACTGGCTGGCAGATATATAATCATCCTCTTTTAATATAAATACAAGAGGGGAAGTAAGAACGGGGAAGGAGATGATTTGTTGGTATAAGAAAGTCTCTCCAGAATTAACTATAAGATTGAAGGAGAAAAATGCTGGGAGTGAAGAGTTATTGCGGCAGTGATTAACTGATTTGAGTATGCAGAGATAAAGGAATGTTGTTGTTTTTTACACATCACCCAGTTGGTGAATTGATTTATCTTCTTCAAAGAAAAGTACAGCCATGAGTTAGTTGCTGGAAGAGAGAAAACATCTATGGAATGAGGATTTCTAGAAGAAAACTGACTGTTGTGAGAGAATAATTAAGAAAAAATGCTTTTAAAATTGCGTGCTAAAATGGAAGATAAAGGGGGAAAGAGAAGGACAAACATGGTGGAGAACAAAGGGAAACGTGGCCATTTTAAGATGCAGAGCTGTGCTTTGAGCTGTGATGAAGAATGGTGGAAGAGATGGATTGATTTTAAAAAGCCTGGAGATGTATTTATGCGAGAGTTTTGCTGAGATCTGTCATGGAGAAGGTGGAATCTGCAGGAGAGATCTTGAAGAGACGGAATAACTGCAATATTATAAGATTGGAATTGAGATTTGGAAGAAGTAGGAGGCTGTGTGGAACAGATATGGAGAAGGGTGGATTTTACAGGAGAGACTTTGGAGAATTTGGCAACCCGAAGGAATAATATCAGGATGTGTGTTTTTTTCTTTGCTTTTCTTGGGCTCTTGTGGGGTGTGTCTTTCTTTTTATTTATTTTTATTTTATTGTTGTGATTTTTTATTGTTATTATTAGAGGGATGGGAAATAGTAATGATGATAATGAGGGTAATAATAATAATGATGAAGCAATAAGTATTGTGTATTTGTATAACTGAAAACTTTGTGGAAGATATGAGTTTAAAATTGCTTTGAAGTTGTTATTTGGGATAAGTTTTTAAAAAATTATAAGAAAAAATAATGAAATATGGGAATATTTGAAGAAGTTAAGAAAATAAGCTCTAATGCTGTAATAAGAGAGAAATAAGGGGGAGAAAGGTTTGTTTAAGGGAAGAGGGTTTTTCTATGTTTGAATGAAAGTATTGTATAAGAGAAGTAATAATAATAATGAAGTAATAAGTATTGTGTATATGTATAACAGACTTAGATTGCAGACTAATTGCAGACTTAGATTGAAAATTTTGTGGAAGTTATGAGTTTAAAATTGTACTGAAGTTGTCATCTGGGATAAGTTTAAAAACTTTAATAAGAAAAAATAATGAAATATGGAATTATTTGAAGTAGTTAAGAAAATATGCGAAGTCTTATGCTGTAGCAAGGGAGAAACAAGGGGGAGAAAGGGAGAAAGGTTTGTTTATGAGAAGAGGGTTTTACTATGGTTGAATGAAAATATTGTATAAGAGAAGTATAAGGGGGTCTATTTTCCTTGAAGTCTGTTTTAATAACTTTTAATATTAGGGGTAAAAGAATGTTAATATTTAGTAGTGTTAAAAGGGGAGGATGGGTTTTGTTTCTTCTCTCTTCTCTGTACTTTCACTTTAAAAGAATTTATAAAATGGTTGTGGGAAAGGTAGGGGGTCCTTTTAATTGTTGTTTGTTTTGTAAGTTTTGTTTTTGTGTTTCTATGTCTTTATGTCTTTTAATATTGAAACAAAATAAAAATCTTTAATTCAAATTATACTCTTGTAATCAGAGCTGTACGCCATCCTTTATATTGTTCTCTTTTGCCTTTAATTTTTGCCTCTTTAACTGACTGGGCCCATAACCTGTTAGTGGAAGTCAAAATTTGTGTGTTCTTAAAGAACCATGCTAGAGACAATTATTTAATAATAGAAAACAAAAAATGATGAATGTTTATTCTTAGAACAAAACTGAAACACTAATATATAGAATAGGAGTGGAGAGATAAACTAATCTTATCTAGTCTTCTTGAAGACTTCTTACTAACTGTCATTAGAAAGCATAACTGTCATAGAGAGAGTAGTTAGAACCAGGAAGCAAGCCTGAGAACTGCATTATGGGACACACTTGGACTCCTCAGGTTAAAGAGATACCAACCAGTCAAAATAAAGAACATAATACAAACATGTCTCTAACTGATTAAGTATCTGATTCTCTGCTGCACTCCTCCATTTTTACAGGCTGAGTTTCTTGCAAACTCGATGTTGATCACATCTAACAGAAGGCTGACTTCATGTCACATTTGCCCAGTAATGACCCCTTAAGCAAAGCCATATCTAGCCTCCAAATGGCTGTCAAATGGGGTATATACTTGAAAGAGCACATGTACTGAGATAGCACCATTACTTGATTGGGGGGGGGGGGGGTAAAACCACTGTTGAATTAGATGAAACTCAACTCAATACATGCCTTTTTTGGTGAAATGAGAGAAGACAAGTCTCATGCATAAGATGACAGGATGTTACAATGTGAAGTCATGCCTTCCTTGCCTTTTGTATCAGTTCCAAGAGCAGACCCCAGATCTACTGGACTAGCCTAATGTTATGGAAGCCTTAAAGCTAGACAAAAGTGTCCCTTCTTAACAAAACAGAACAAACACAGAAAACAACTTACTCCCCTGATAAAAGTCCAATGCCAACCAGTGACTCAACTACATAATATCCACATATGTATAATAATTAGATTATTCCTTTTCCAGAATACATCCCCCTTTCAAAATTCTATCTGAGTCTTGTTAGAATTTTCAGTTATAAAAGAAATCAATGAATGTTTATGTGCTGTTAAGTCAGCAAGGGAGTCATTGACTACAATATGGCAAGCAGTAGAAAAAAGGTTTGGGTTTCCCAGTCTAATAGTTTGACATGATGCAACCATGTTATAGCAGCCAGAGAATGGGACCTAAAACTGTAGCATTACAAGGGCCCCCTTCAGAAGTAATCCTCCATTCATTCCAAGAACATGTGGGGGGGGGGGGCTATGTGCAGGGGCACTTCTCCCAGCATTTCCTTCCCTGATGGCTCTACCCCCAGATCTTGCTCATTGGAGGGAGTAGGAACCTTCTGGTATTTGGCTGAACACACTTAGGCTCCTCCATTCAATTGGGAACTGTGATCTCACAGGGATCCCAGTCACACAGAGGAGCCTACGCATTTCGCTGAATGCATGCAGGCTCCTCCTTCAGACTTTACGTCCAACAAGCACAGGAAATGGGAATATTGTGGGGAGGGCCTGTGCATGTGGCCTTGTCATACACGCAGGCCACATGGATGAATATTTGAATATTTGAAGGAAGACTAAGGACTGTCCAAAATCCTCCTCTGGTAGGGCCACATGAAGAAGACCGAAAACATCCACATCTCTTTTAAAAGAACGATTGCTTATCTGGTAGTTTAAACTATGGCTTGACAACAAGCCAGGATCATCAACCATGGTTTGATCCTTTGTTTCAAGAGGTGATTCCTGAGATTATATATTGGTTCAGCTCATTCCTTGACTTGGGTACGGTGTGAACAAAGGAAAAATTGAAGCCACCTTTGTTTAAGTGGAAAATAGAAATATGCAGCAACAGCTAGGCCTACAACCAACGCTTTATTGAAACTGCAAATACACATCCCCATGAGGCTGGGAGATGTTGCTTTGAATAGTTTCCCACAGGGAGCCTGTTGACCTTAACTTCAGTTCCAGTAATCATGTTACAGCCATGTCTGTCTGCACAAAGCATAGCCAGGGCAAGAGGACTTGAGTCTTCCAGAATTTGCTGCCATGATGCCAGGAGTGAGGCCAAAGCATAGGACATTCGAACGATGAGAAGGGTCACAAGCTTACTAAGTCTGTTTGCTGTCCATCAAAGAGGCTCACGTTGCACCTCTGCTCTGGTCTTTTTGGCACCAGGTACAGACCTTTTTATTTTCTCATGAATTTCAGGCTTTTAGGCTGCAATATATACATACTTACTTGGGAGTAAATGCCATTTAATTCTATGGGAAATATTTCTGAGTAGATTGCACTTCAAAATATATTTTAGTGCTTTATATATCTTTGGCATTGATGTTTTCCTTGTTGCTGGTCTTACAATGGTTTTATGTTGATTTATTGATGCTATTTTAATATGTGGTTTGATATTATGTTCTGTTGGGTTTTTAAATTTTATGATTTATAATTCATCTATAAGCAGCCCAGAGGACATTTTGTTGATGTGTGGTAGAAATGCCATAAATACATAAATAAATCAAATTAAAGCTGAGCTGAATTTTTGTAATGTTTAATTTCCATGTCAAAATTTGCATATCTGTTGTTGGAATATCCAAAGGGATTCTGACTATCCTTGGCTCGTTTGTGTTGGAGAGAGCTCTCCTGGGGATTATACAGCTCCATTGCTCCCAGGCTGAGACTCTTTCCTGAGCTGCCGGTGTCCTGGGGAGCAAGAGCCCGTGCAATGCAGAGCTCCCTTGATCCCTAGCAACCAGTTTGGGGGAGCTTTTGCGTGCTTCCTCCTAGCACTCAGGCTTAGGAAGGGAAATAGTTGAAATGCTGAGGGGGCACTTGCGCGAGGACAGATGGAGGTGCTGTTTGACCATAGTGAAAATGAAAGTGAAAAGAGGCTTCAGCTGAGCGGCTCCACCAAACAGCCTCTCCGTGCCCTTCCTTGCCTGATCACTCCCAACTTCAGCGGTTTTCAAGTTAAGCGCGGCATTGCCGCGGCCGCCTTTATCATGCAAATAACAAGAGTAAATGGGCAAATTCTCCAGTGAGTACTTGACTGAAATGCAGAGCTTCTGGCAGTAGGGAGTAAGGAAGGGAGGGGGGGTGTTTATTTGTAGGTCTCTGTTCTCATTTAACTAAATGGCAATTAAAGGAGACACCAGGGAGCTTCCCTTGTCTCCAGCAATCTCTGTTGCCAACTGCCAGGGATGGGTATGAAATGAGAGGGGGGGGGTGGCTTGGGGCGAGGGAAGGGATAGTTCCAGAGCCAGAGGCTGAAGTGAAGCATCAGAAGTGATGTCTGCTTTATGAGCTCCCCTTCACTGCCCTCTCCCCACCCAGTGCCTTCTTGTTTCTTACACCAGGGTTGGGGATGGGGAGATGGAGAGCAGGGATGATAACCAGGACCTCTGAAGAGCGTGCTGTGTGCTGCTGACAATCCTACTCATAGAGCTTCTGAAGAGGCCATGTTTGAGTCATTATTTTGCAATCAGGGAGAGGCCATGGGCATGCTTGCCACAAGAGTGGACAGCTGAATCAGCAATATCTGGGCTTCTGCTGCAACTGTCTGGCAGCTTCCTTTGCATCAGTAAAACAGGGAATCATTCAAAAAAGGGATCTCAAAGAAATGCATGCCAGAGATTAGGGCTGGCAGAGCATCTGATTCTGCTGCCAACAGCTAGTCCTTTTGAGCAGTACGGCTCAATCTGGCAGATATATACACATGCATGCATACATACAGCTCTGGGAATCTTTCAAAGATAATCCAGTCCAGTCCACGTAGGGGCAGCATCCCCAAGTATCCAAACATGAGTACTCAGTTAAAGTAACCCACACTGTGCCACATGAGCAAGGAATTAAAAATGCTCTGCTAGGTAACCATGTCACTAGAAAAGGTTTAGCAAAACCATACGTCTGCTTCCAGGGATGGGAGTTCCTAAAAAAGAGATACTACACAACCAAAACCTATTCCAATGAAAAAAACGAGGGGGGAGAATATCTAAAAATGAAAAAGGACACATATAGGAGGTGGATAAAGGGACATCACTAAAGAAGTGTACAAGCAGCCTGGAATTGCAGAGATTGACTCAGTTCAGACAACACATTTCTCAATAGTGGTTCTAGAATTTCACCATGGAGTTGTTACACCACCATTCAGAAATGTGTTGGAGAGAAAACTCCACCCCACAGTGGAGTTAAAAACAACAACAACAACAACTCCACCCTGAACATCCAGGCTGTGCAGGGGAGAGTTCCTGCACAACCATTGTGTTGCGCGTTGTCTGGAGGGCTCCATGGAGTTTCTTGCTGCATTGAGTGGAGTTTCCCCACTGACTACAGAGTTCCCTACCTAGAGTGGCCAAAGGAGGAAGTGCCGCTCTAGGATAGCTGCCAGGGTTGTTTTTTCACTGGGGGAGGAGAGAGGGCAGAGGAACTGTCAATCAAATGCTGCATTGAGTTTTACTCTACTCCACGGTAGCCCACAATCACACAGTGGTGGAGTTGAAACATGTTGTGTGGTGAATACTCCTAAAAACTTCACTGTTAAGTGGAGTTTTCACACTGTGTAGAGAAAAGTGTTCTGTGAACTGAGCCATGGTGTCAGAAAGGCTGAAGGTTAGAAGGAAACAAGATTAGTGAGGGGTGCTAAGAATAATAAAAAGGGCGTCTTCAGATATGTTCTACTTCTAAGTAAATGGAGGATAAAAATAATGGTAGTCCAGTTGCTCAGCAAAGATGGCAAAATGCTGACAGGTGACAAAGAAAAGGTGGATTTGCTCAGTTCCAATTTTGGTTCAATCGTCATAGAATCATAGAATAGTAGAGTTGGAAGGGTCAAAAGCTCCAGAGCAACAGCAACAGATGGCAAAAGCCATCGTCATGTTGCTCAATACTAAAAAAGTCGGGCTAAATGCCCAACTTTTTTAGTGCGGAGCTTTGGGACTTTGCCCCTAGATGGCTACAGAGTGTAATCCACCTGCCGCCACTCCGAAGCCACCTCGAGGGAAAGTGACCATCTAGAGGTACCCTGGAACTCTCTTATTTGGCTCCAGAACTGAGTACTCTTCATTCCCTGCAGCTAAATATCCAGCCAAGACATAGGGTACAGGAGGGCTCGCCTACCACCTTCCACCACAAAATGGCACTGGCACACTCTGTGGACAGTGAGGGAAGTAGAGTCACTGCAAATCTTTTGGCATTTGTGATTGTGAGACCCACAGCGACCTTGAAGCAGCAGGGGGTAAAGGAGCATAGGATGCTTCCAGAAAAGGGGGGGCAGGGATCTTAGCACGGAAGGTATTATGCCGTCTTTTCTCCCCTCAAGGAGTTTCTGGGTGCTTCCAGGTGTAGGCTTCTAGTGTGAAATTCCCCTTCCTCATTCACAGAGTGCTCCAGGTATCCAGACTTCAACATCATGCATTCGTCACCTTCCTGCATTTTCCCATTGCCCATTCCATTTTTCCCCTTACCGTGGAAAGTCTAGTCAGGGAGAAAGTAGTGCTAGGGCCACCTCAATCCAGACGCAGCTACAGGCTTACAATATTTGAGTACTTGCATTACATTCCCAGATTCTTCCAAATGTCAGGAGAGGATAAACCATTATATCTCAAAAAGCTGAGGAAGGGAATGGAGGAGAGAGCTCAATGCAGCCATGTTCTCAATGCAAGAGGAAGCTAGTGTTCTGTACAGCATAAATGTTGAGCCTAAGTTCATGAAAACAGATTCAAGACCATAAGCAAAAGTTCAGAAGACTGGAGAGTCATATAGAATGACCTCCAATTGGTGCCCAACTAGCACACTTTGTGCTCCCTTTCCGGATGCAAGCAATCCACAATCTACAGTATAGCTGCAGTTATAGAATCATAGAATCATAGACTAGTGGAGTTGGAAGGGGCCTATAAGGCCATTGAGTCCAACCCCCTGCTCAATGCAGGAATCCACCTCAAAGCATCCCTGACAGATGGCTGTCCAGCTATCTTTTGAAGGCCTCTAATGTGGGAGAGCCCACCACCTCCCTAGGTCATGGGTTCCATTGTCATATTGCTCTAACAGTCAGGAAGTTTTTCCAGATGTCCATCCAGAATCTGGCTTCCTATAACTTGAGCCCATTATTCTGTGTCCTGCACTCTGGGATGATGGAGAAGAGATCCTCTGTGGGACAACCTTTCAAGTATTTGTAGTGTGCTCTCATATCTCCCCTCAATCTTCTCTTCTCCAGGCTAAACATACCCAGTTATTTCAATCTCTCCTCATAGGGCTTTGTTTCCAGACCCCTAATCATCCAGTCCTGTCTTCCCTCTAAGCAACATGATGTGTGATTCCTCCTCTCAACCCCAGTATGATGTTCCTCCTTCACATACCAAATATCCTGAAATTGAAAGAGCCCAGCAAGTGCATTTCAACATGAAGAGGATGTCTGAATTGTTCACCAGACAGTTCATTCACAACTTCAATCACCAAATTTAATGAGGGCTCCAGACTATAGTGGTTTTGCACAACACAGCAAACCGTCATGGGCAGACAGCCAAGGTGGGTTGTCATGTCATCTGAACCTGATGTGTTCTCTGTAGGGTAACTTAATTTTTGTGAACAAACCATCCTGGGAACCCATGGCTTGTTGTTGGGTACTTCATACTCATGGTTGGTTGTCATGTCATTCAAACCCGGGGGAGGGATTTGATCATGGGTTGTTGGGATTGACTACAGAGCTGCTTGCTCTTCGCATTCTCAACCGTGTCACCTCCAGCTTCCCTTGCCAGTGGCTGCCCTTCCACCAATGCCAAAATAGTCCTTCATTCATTTATCACAGTTTTAAATATATTTTTGTACCTTCAAATTGCACAGATGGGATCGTAATTTATATTGTTATTATTATAATTTGTGTTGTTCTTTTGCAAGTACACACTTATGGCTGTTCAATATGTGGCGTCTTGTCTGCTCAATTTCCTTGTACGTTTCAGCTGTCAAAGGGAGAGGTTATTGGAATAGGTAACACACAAGGAAGGCATGTCGAGGCTGGATATAGGCTAATTTGTACTTACAAAGAAAAGATGGAATACCTGCATCTTCTACCTGGTAGCTCTACGATCTCTCTGTCTAGATGTACTTTGGGAGACATTGGAAGGCCCTGTTGACATTTTGCTGTAACAGATTGCATTACATGCTGGCCTAGCTTTGTTGCTCTGAACAAATCATTCATGGCCCACCCCAAATTAGGTTTCCCAAGTATCCCCTCCCCACCTGAAAGTTTACTGCATAGCATGTTTAGAGTCCAAGTCCAGTTTGTTCAATCATTCTCACCACACTTTAATCTCAGATGGCCATTTGCAGCAGCATCACAAGGAGGGAAATCACGTTTCCTTACAGTCGCTTCTCCACCCCCGCGTTTGTCACTCATTACTTCCTCTTCTGCCTGGAGGGGAAAGAGGAAGTAAACAAAGACCATGTAGCCCATTCAGGAGCCATTTTAATCACACTGCTTTTCCTGCACACAGCAGGAGATCACAGCACATTCTGTGTGTTTGTTTTTTTAAAATTAAATCGGATTAAAAGGGGTCTATTTTGTGATGGGAAAACGAGCAGAAGAAGCAGGAAGCGTGTGGGAGGTGGACATCATCTAAAGGACGTGCGCACATCTGTAAGTGGGCAGTAGCGAGCATCCGATAAAACACTTGTCTGACGAACCTCTTTGACTGGGGGAGGGGGACAAAACAATGCTTACATTTCAGAACCCAGACGTACTTCCTCCTTTTCTTCATTACTTGTAACAGAATTGTCAAGTAAGATGGCATAACTATGGGGAGAGGGGCTCTGATCACCTTCATGGTCCACCTTTATAGAATCATACAATCATAGAATAGTAGAGTTGGAAGGGGCCTATAAGGCCATCGAGTCCAACCCCCTGCTCAATGCAGGAATCCACCTTAAAGCATCCCTGACAGATGGTTGTCCAGCTGCCTCTTGAATGCCTCTAATGTGGGAGAGCCCACCACCTCCCTAGGTCATTGGTTCCATTGTCGTATTGCTCTGGCTTCCTGTAACTTGAGCCCATTATTCCGTGTCCTACATTCTAGGTTGATCAAGAGGAGATCCTGGCCCTCCTCTGTGTGACAACCTTTCAAGTATTTGAAGAGTGCTATCATGTCTCCCCTCAAACTTCTCTTCTCCAGGCTGAACATGCCTAGTTCTTTCAATCTCTCCTCATAGGGCTTTGTTTCCAGACCCCTGATCATTCTCATTGCTCTCCTCTGAACCCCCTCCAGCTTGTCTGCATCCTTCTTGATGTGTGGTGCCCAGAACTGGACGTAATACTCAAGATAAGGCCTAACCAGTGCCGAATAGAGGAGAACCAGTACCTTGTGCAATTTGGAAGCTATACTTCTATTAATGCAGTCCAAAATAGCATTTCCTTTTTTTGCAGCCACATCACAGTGTTGGATCATATTCAGCTTGTGATCTACAACAGTTCCAAGATCCTTCTCGTTTGTCGTATTGATTAGCCAAGTATCCCCCATCTTGTAACTGTGCATTTGGTTTCTTTTTCCTAGGTGTAGAACTTGGCATTTATCCCTATTGAATTTCATTCTATTGTTTTCAGCCCAGCGCTCCAGTCTATCAAGATCACTTTGGAGTTTGTTTCTGTCTTCTAGGGTATTAGCGATCCTACCCAATTTTATGTCGTCTGCAAATTTGATAAGCATTCCCTGCACCTCCTCATCCAAATCATTAATAAAAATGTTGAAGAGCACTGGGCCCAGGACTGCGCCCTGCGGTACCCCGCTCGTTACCTCCCCCCAGTGTGAAAAGGTACCACTGATAAGCACTATTTGAATCCAATTCTGTATCCAACTGTAGATCCACCAAATAATTGTTCCATCTATCCACAGCATTTCCATAGTCCACAAGGGAGGTGGAAATGAGATCAGATTAGTCTGACAGGATTGGTTCTTGACAAATCCATGCTGGCTTCTAGTAATCACTGCATTGTTTTTGATGTGCTTACACATTGACTTCTTTATAATCCGCTCCACAATTTCCCAGGGATTGATGTCAGACTGACTGGTCTGTAGTTCCCAGGTTCCTCCTTTTTGCCCTGTTTGAAGATAGGGACAACATTAGCCCTCCTCCAGTCATCCAGCACTTCACCCGTCTTCCATGATGCGTCAAGGGTGAGATCATTGACAGTACTTGGAAACTCAGTACATAGCTCCAGTCCCCTAGATGTTACCTAGTGTTTCAAATGGGAGGATTAGCCTTAAATTTGATTGACAATATCAGAAGCTCTCGGTACCCCTTCCTCTCCTCTCCTCTCCTCTCCCCTCCCATCTCCAATCCTGCTTTCAATCCTCGTCTTTAAAATATCCAAACAGCAGATTCTCTCCTCCTTTTGTCAAACAAGCGTGTAACTCATCTACTCCCAGTTGTTTCACTTCCCAGTTTGACATGTAGATTTTCCCGTCCATACATTGAACTACTCTCTGTCCTCTCCTGTCTCCTGAAATCCCACCAGCTTCTTCCTGCTGCCAATTGATTTTTCCTGTCTCCTCACTTTGGCTTTATTTAGTTTTATTATTTATTTTATTTATTTATTTATTTTAAAAAAATCTTGCCAGACCCATTTTAGAGGTCACCCCTATAATTTGCTCTTAAGAGATGCTCTTTTTCCTTCTCTCTGTCCTTCTCCCTTTGTGCCTCTGAAGTTCCTTCTCTGCCTCCACCCCACCCCACCTCTGCTACAGAGAGAGAGAGAGGGAGGGAGGGAGGGAGCATTTGCTCTTCTAGCCTCCATCTGCATCTCCTTTCTTGGATTCTTCCCCAAGTCTCAGTGATAAAAGTACCAGATTGGAGTTGCTGTGTAAAAGTGTTCATTTGCCATTTGCCACCATATGGGCCCAAAAGCAAAATCGTCAGCTAGGCGATTAAATCAAGTATGTCGAACAAAATGTTATGAACTGACATTATGGGTATATAATTTTACGCCATTTGTTGCCATCTGTTTATCTAGACTGTGCCTGTTCCACACAAACACACACACCAGTCTCTGCCACGCACAAGGCTCACAGCACAGCAGCCAGCCCCCTCACTCTGAGTACCCTGCCTCTCCTTTTGCCCTTCTTCCTTCTCTTTCCATCTGCCTGCCCTATCAATGAGGGAAGCACATCCTGGTGAAGGGGGGGAATGACTACCTGCAAAATAATGGGAGTGGGAGTGGGATGGGATGTTTCAATAAACAGTGGAAGCATCTCTCCCACTTCTGTTGTGTCACAGCAGGCATCCAAAGAGACATTCCTTCCAGTGTGCAAAAGAGGCGGGGGGAGGAATGATTTTCCTAAGACAGTGCCTGCCACCAGTTATTTTTGTAATAATTTATTTTTAATCTGCTGCCCAATTAATTGGGGGCACCTTTTTAATTAATTAAACACTTTTTTAGTTAGTGTAACCAATCGATTGACTGGTCCCTTAAAGCCTACCTGCAAGTTATCCTCTGCGCAGACCCCTTATTCCTCTTCACCCTAGACTTGGGCAATCATGCCCAAAAGCCAACATTTGTTGCGGGGGGGGGGGGGGAGAGATACCCTCACAATTGCAATTAATCTATACTCATTGGCTGTTACCTTGTTAGAAATCCCACTAGTGGAGGAGGAGCCGAAGGGCTGCCTGCCTGCCCCCACCTTGCTTTTAGCAAAGTCTACCCACAGTATCTACCCCTCTTCTTGTGGTTGGTTGACTTTAGCTTTAAATTCAAAAATAATCACGGGGCTACAACTGTGAGCAGCCTTCCATGTTCTCTCACATCGTCTGGTGCACTGAGTCATGGATTTCAGTTATCTTGATTGAGGATGGAGTACCTGAAATAATAATGTATGAGAAAGGATTCGAGCTCGTATCCCTTTCTTTTCATCCAGATAGTTTTCTCAGCCATCTTTTCAGTACTTTGAAGAGGAATAGAAAGGGAAAGAAAAATACTACAGGTGAATGACTGGCTACGAAGGTGGTGCCAATGTGAGAGATTTGGATTCTGGGACCATGGGCTACGTTTCTTGGAAGATGGACTGCTGGCAAGTGACAGGTTGCACACAAGGACTGGGAAGAATGAGTTTGGCCACAGCATGAACTTCATCAGGAGGGCTTTAAACTGAATCCTTGTGTGGGAAAATCCAGACAATCTTTGTTTGATATGCAACTATCCTGACCCAATACTAAACTTCTCTGAGAGAGCCTTTCCTTTAGCTAAATTCAAGTATGATTTATGTGCATTACATAAAGAGCTGCCTGTGCTGTGTAATGCTGGTAAGGAGTTAAAACTGGCAGTAGAAATAACCAGTCTGATGTAATGCCTTTGAAACCTGAGAAAAGATTTATCTACTGGCAGGTGGCATTTCTTGGCATGCTTTCCAGAATTGCTTGCTTTGATCTATGAGACAGGTCTCATTGGAGACAGATCTCAAGTCTGCTGGGTTCAGCCTGATGGGGTCACACATCTGTTCCCTTGGTAGCACACTGATAAGAGGTGGGAACATCATGATGTAATGGGTGAAAACAGCACACATTGGCACGTGGGCTAAAGAGACTTGCAAGTATAAATATAACTCCACTGGCATCTGTCAGATGGAACTTCGCCACCAACCTAACCTGCATTTTAGGGAGCTGTGGACTTGATTGGCCAGCAGATGGAGTCTCTCCATTGTTGTTCTTTTTATGGGGTTCCCAGTAATGGAATGGAGAATGTAGGGTCTTGCTTTGCTTTTAATCTTATCTATGTATTTCTTTACTCTGCCAGATAATAAAGCTTTGGACTTTTAACCACTTGTGTTGTAATTGCTTCTGAAATCCAAACCATAATTAATTCAGTAAAACTATCCTATGGGGTAGGGAGAAGTAAACTTGGAGACAACAATGGACAAAGGCTTATGCACCATCACAAAGAGAACAGCTCTAATAGACCCCAAGGAAGGAAATGGTGGATTTGTCATAAAATGGCAGATCTGCCAATAATAATAATAATAATAATAATAATTATTATTATTATTATTATTATTATTTATTTATTTATTACCCGCCTCTCCCTCTGGATCAAGGCGGAGAACTGTTGTGTCTAATTCCCCTCCCCTTGCGCAGGGTGAAGGGCTGTCAGACATTAATTCAGAATCAGATTCTGAACTCGAACAGACATTCCAGTCCATACCAGAAGGGGAGGAAGTGGTTCCATGGCCTCTTTCTCAGCTGTGAATGAACAGCTCCCAGCGCTTATCTCTACTGATGTAAACGACCCTTCTGCTACTAAACAGCTCTCCTCTTCTGAAGGAGAGGGAGTACGCAACCTCAGAGATGCCAAATACCATAGGAGGGGAAAGCGCCCACAAGCTAGGGAGGTCAGAAGGCGGTGCTTGGAAAGACTGATGACTCAGAAAAGGCTTGATTTGCATCCCTCTGAGAAGTGACTCTCTCTTTCTCTTGAATGGATCAACTGTGTTGTTTGCATAGCTAAATTATACCTTGGGGCAAAACGCTTTCTACTTTTAAAACTCCCTTCAGCTGAAGGAAGGGGTCATTTGCTTAATAAAGATTGATTGCTTTCCTAAGAGACCTCTTCATTTACTTTGATAAAGATTTTTAATCTGGGCATTGATATAAAATCAAAACCTGAAACTCTGGTTTCCCCCAAGCCTCAAGGAAACGTTTTAGGTGAAGCAGAGGCACTTTACGCTGCACCAAGTCAAAGTTCACACCTCACATTCTAGCATTCCAGAGGAAAAACACAGAACACCATAACCCAAAACATCCTTCCCTAATAACAAGTCTCACAAGCACATCCCCCAAATGGTGTTATAAGTAAAACATGACTCAACGGCCCTCAAATACAATCTTACAGACATGATGGCACCTATCATGTAGACATTTTCAAATTCTTCCAAAGAAAAGCCAGTAGATGAAACCAAACACCACCAAATATCAGTGATTGAAGGTTATCAGGAAACAATAAATTTCATTGAGGCGTCAAATGCCCCGGATATTGTTTTATTATAGTTTAAGAAATTGTTCAGTTGAAACATTTATTGGCATGTATCCATCACAAGAGGGAGGGTGTGAGTGGCATGTGACATCAAAGCCTGTAACAGAGATAAATGTAACAGTTTTGTCTTTGTGATTCAGAGAGCTTTGGTACTACCCATGTGCCACTTCTCTCTCCTTTGTACGTTGTTTTGAATAAACCTGTTGGACTGAACTTTGCCTGTTCCTGGTGATTTTTCAATTTGAGAGTTAGGGAACATTTCCTTAACAACTTCAGTGAATGCAAGGGGATAGAGAGTCATGACAGGAACAACATTAAATACAAAACAGCATAAAATACATAAAACTGATTAAAACATATAAAACTAATAAATTATTAAAAACATAGAACTAATACATTATTAAAAGGCATCTTAAAATTCAACTGGGTAGGCTGAATCCGAGGTCCAAGGCTTGCAGAGCCCTAGTAAAGGGCAGAGGAAAGAAATGGTGGTTCAACTACTCAATGGGGATGGCAAAATGATAACAGAGGACAAAGAAAAGGCCAAAGTGCTCAATTCCTCCTTAGGCTCAGGCTTCTCCCAAAAACAGGTCTAGTACAAGCTAAAGGGCCAGGATTGCAGCCTGAGATTGATAAACACATGGTCAAAGACTACCTAATTTCTTTAAACAGGTTCAAATCTTCAGGGCCTGATGAACTTCGTCCTAGAGTAATAAAGCAGCTGGCAGAAGGACTCACAGAACCACTGTCTATTATTTTTGCGAAATCATGGAGGACAGGTGAAGTGCTAGATGACTGGAGGAGGGCTAATGTAGTTCTCATCTTCAAAAAGGGCAAAACAGAGGAATGTGTCCTGTTTTCTGGGTCGTAGGTGCCTAGTCAGTGTTCAAGAAATGCAGTCAATCCAGTCCAAAGTGGAATACGGGGTGAACTCGGAGGGAGGTAGCTGCAAGTGAAATGCCACTGGGTTGATCTGGGCAGTGATGGGGTAAGGTCCAATGAATTGGGCGTCCAACTTCCTACTGGGGCAATGGGTGGCCAGGTGATGAGTGGGGAGCCATACTAGATCACCCACCTTAAGAGCAGGTCCTGGATGCCTCTTGGTGTCTATGAAGTTTTTTTATGCCTCTTTAGCCAGGTGCAGTTGCTCCCGCAGCAGGGACTGAATGGCCTGAAGTTCCTGCAGATGACTGTTATAATATTATTATTATTATTATTATTATTATTATTATTATTATTTATAACCCGCCTCTCCTTCCGGATTGAGGTGGAGAACAACAACAATATAAAAACAAGAATCACAAAACAGTTAAAATTTTAAAAACAAGAAAAAAAACCATCATTAAAAACATCTTAAAATTCATCTGGATAGGCCTGCCGGAAGAGAGCAGTCTTCAAGACTCTCTTAAATTCATGAAGACTGCTAATTTGTCGAATCTCCTCCGGCAGACCATTCCACAGTCTGGGAGCTGTGGAAGAGAAGGTCCTCTGGGTAACACTCGTCAGCCTAGTTCTTGCTGATTTGAGTAAGTTCTTCCCAGAGGACCTAAGTGTGCGGGGCGGATTGTACGGGAGAAGGCGATCCCGCAGGTAACCTGGACCCAAACCATGTAGGGCTTTAAAGGTAATAACCAACACTTTATACTTCGCCCGGAAACTGATTGGCAGCCAATGAAGCGATTTTAAAACTGGTGTAATGTGGTCACCCCTAGATGTACTGGTGACCAACCTGGCTGCCATATTTTGAACAAGTTGAAGTTTCCAGACAAGGCACAAAGGTAGCCCTATGTACAGCGCACTGCAGAAGTCAAGCCTCGAAGTTACCAGCGTGTGCACTACCGTCTTTATTTCTTCCAACTCTAGGAAGGGGCGCAGCTGGCGTATCAGCCGAAGCTGATAGTAGGCACTCCTGGCCGTCGCATCTATCTGAGCTGTCATTTGGAGCGATGGATCCAGGAGTACCCCCAAGCTGTGAACACAGTCTTTCAGGGGTGTGTGTAACCCCATCCAGAACTGGTTGACACAACTCCAAACCCAGGTTGGGGCCTTTGACAGCGAGCACCTCCGTCTTGTCTGGATTCAGTTTCAGTTTGTTTTTCCTCATCCAGCCCATTATTGCCTCGAAGCAATCATTCAGAGGAGACACACTATCCTTCACTGACGATGTTGTCGAAGGCATAGAGAAATATATTTGGGTGTCATCTGCGTATTGATAGCACCCCGCCCCATGCCTCCGGATGATCTCTCCCAGCGGTTTCATGTAAATGTTAAACAGCATTGGGGAAAGGATGGCACCTTGTGGTACACCACATAGCAACTCCTTTTTTGAAGAGCAGCTATCCCCAAGCATCACCATCTGGAACCTGCCCGAGAGATAGGATCGGAACCACTGTAGCACAGTGCCCCCGATTCCCAATTCCCCCAGGCGCTCCAGAAGAATACCATGGTCGATGGTATCGAAAGCCGCTGAGAGGTTCAGGAGTACCAGCAGGCGCTAAGGCCAGGAATAGACATGGGTAGTACCCATAGTTCGCAAAGCACGGGGTCTGCTGATTAGAGATGTGGAGGGAGTTGTTGTCTGTGAACTCTGCAAAGGGTAACAGCTCCACCCAGTTGTCCTCTGGAAGTTAACATAGCACCAGAGGTACTGCTCCAGCGTGGTATTGGTGTGCTCAATCTGGCCATCTGACTGGGTGGTAGGCCGATGACAACTGCGCTTTCACTTCCAACTTCTGCAATAGGCTCCACCAGAACTGAGCAGTGAACTGTGGGCCACAATCTGACACTATCCCCTCAGGGAGCCCATGGAGTTGGAAAAGGTGCTGGTGTCTCATCATGGTATCTTTCACCATGGGTAACCCCAGGCAAGGAATAAAGTGGGCCATCTTCGTAAGGAGATCCACAACAACTAGAATGGCAGTGTGCCCCTCCGATAGAGGCAGATCCATCATAAAGTCCATAGACACAATTTTCCATGGCCTAGAGGGGGCTGGTAACAGCTGTAGCAATCCTGCTGGTTTGCCAGGCTGGCCTTTGGCATGATGACAGGTGGGGCTGGTTTTTATCCACCACTCCACCTCTACTGGGCGTGGCACCTCTAGCGGCCATGTGGAGATGTGATGCTGGCTGGCGAACCCGGCATCCATAAAGTTACTGGAAGCCCCAGAGTCTATCATAAACCCTAACTGTAGAGGTTGGTTGGCACTGACCCCTAAGGTGGCTGGCACGATCAAAGGCTGTCTTGAGTTTTCACCAGGCTCCTGAGTAGACAGCAAACACACTTGCCCCAGGCCGGACAGCCCACTTAGGCAAAAACCTTTCTGTTTCAACAGGTCTTTGGGGAGTAATTCATATCTTTGTGGATGTTCTGCTTATAGTTCGGGTTTTTAATTATGTGTATTTAAAATGTTTTAAAATGTTTTAAATATTTTAAAATTGTACTGTTTAATTATATTTTTAATTTTTGAATATCGTTATTTGTTTTAACTGTACATGTTTTAATTTGTAAGCCGCCTTGAGTCCCATTATTGGGAAAAGGTGGGATATAAATAAATATAATAATAATAATAATAATAATAATAATAATAATAATAATAATGGTCTAAGGCTGGTTGTTTTCTGGCAATAGGGGTCTTGTCCTTTTGGCAGGGCAGTTTCTGGCAAAGTGCCCAGCATTGCCACAATATAAACAGAGTCCCTTTCAGCAGCAGCGTTCTGTTTCATCAGGAGTCAGTCGTGGTCGGGTTCCCCCCAGCAACTGTATGGGTTCTTCAGTGGAGACCTGAGGTAGGGACCCAGGCCCCAGGGTTCTGGGCAGATCTACAGTTCTTCCTGCTCTGGGGCTCAGGGCCCGACGGTCTTGGCAGCGGGCTTCCAAATGGCCATCGATCCACAGGCAGCTTTGGATCAGATCCTGCAAGGTCCTGGGTGGGTCGATCCGGGCCAGCTTGTTGAGAATGTCATCTGCCAGCCCCTCCCAGAACTGATCCATCAAGGCAAGCTCATTCGAGGTCAGATCCTGGGCCAGCAATCGAAATGCACTAGCAAAATCAGCTACAAAACCCTTCCCCTGGTGGAGATGCCAGATACGCTGATTGGCCATCTCTGCCTTCTGTTAGCCAAATTAGCCAAAAGAGGGTTACCTTGGAGGAGGTAGGGCACAGCCCATTTGGCAGTGGAGCCTGTCAGGAGGCTGATCAGGAAAGCCACCCTCATTTGGTCAGTGGAAAAGTCCTCCTGCCATAGCTGCATGTGCAGCTCGCTTTGCACCAAAAAGGCAGGAAACTTGTCAGAAAAACCATCAAATTTTTCAGAAGGGGCCACTGGGCACTTATGTTTTGCCAGTTTTGAAAGATTTTATTTTCCACACACCAACAAACTCAACAAACAAACATCTACAGAAACTAAAAACCTAAAAGAAAAGATATACAGAAGATATACTATTTTCTCCACAGCAAAAATATGTAACAATATTTTCTCTTGCTTATGAGTAAACACATTTTACTTTCTTTTATCTTGACTATTTCTTCTTATTGGTTGAATCCACAGATAAAGTCTACACAATCTTAAACAAAGTCTATAAGAGGTTTCTGTTCACTTCATCTCCGCCAACTCCAATAACTCCAACATCCGTTCATCCATTGTAGAAAGCATTGGGCTTTTCCATTTTTGTATAAATAATAGTTTCGCTGCCATTGTCATATATAAAAATAAAGTTCCCCAGTTCTTTTTCATCTGATCATCCACTAGGCTCAAAAAAAGTATTCCGGTTTCAGTTATATATTGATTTTTGATACCTATTCATCTTCCATTTCAAACTTCCACAAAAATTTATATACTTTTGAGATAACCTTTTCATCATTTATACATAGTGCCCTTTCAAAGTCAAACTTTGTTTACTCAAACCCACACATATTTTTTTGGTCTGTTTTTTAAACCTTTCCACAATTTACGAGTAGGCGAACCATCAACATATATAACCTTCTTTTATTAGCCCCTATCTTAACTTTAATACAGTGGAGTTTTCTGACATAGCCTAGGTTTATATCTATTCTCAAAATAACACAACTCCCTTAATTATTATTAATTTCTACATTCACCTTCGCCCTGTCATACCACATATCCCTACCACCCAAGTCTCAACTCATGACCACAATAGGTATTATCTGAAATAAAAACAACGTTCTTGATAACACATTCATCTTGATAGTGACAATTCTCACCACAATTGACACTTAAACCTTATCCCATCTTACTAGATCCTCTTTAATTTCATTCCTTACCTTAACATAGTTATTATAAAACAACCTACAGTACTTATCTGTCAAGGTAATACCCAGGTGCTCTGCTTTCTCTTAGCGCCTCTCCGCCCGACGGTGTGGCATGGTCAGGGCGCCCTGATTACAGTCCACCCTGATGAACAGTTGTGCTGGGAGCGGTGGGGCCCGGCCCCCGCATGATGACCCCCATGCCACCTGGCCCCATGGGGAGGAGGGACAGGTAGCTGGCAGGGGGAGGGTACGGCGGCGGTAGTCGTCTTGGAATGTCCTTTGTTCTGGCCTAGATAGAATTTGTTCTGTAAACCCCCTCAGTTTCCATCTCGCTGGGATCCTCTTCACAATAAAAAAATATTGCAAAACTTTTCATGATTTCCTCTCTGATGTCTCCCTCCAGCTCTAAAATTACTCTGCGTCTCAAACATATTCCTTCTCTTTTAGTTCCACAATGGCCAAATTACCCATAGAGTTTGTTCTGTAAACCTTCTCAATTTCCATCTCGATGGGGTCCTCTTCACCATCCAAAGATATTGCCAGACTTTTCATAATTTCCTCTCTAATGTCCACCTCCAGCTCTGAAATTGCTCTACGTCGATGTTCCTTCTCTTTTAATTCTGATAGGGCCAAATTATCTGATTCTCTCTCCTGCTCTATATTCAAAACTTCAGTTTTATTCTCTGAATTCTCCACCTTGTCTGCAACACCTTTGAGCTTTTTGTCCAGTTTTTTCGTTCTTGAATCATCTCCAGTTTTCCAGTAGAAAAATCTACAAAACTTTTCCTGGTATCTTTTACATTTATCCTTGTCACTTCCATTGTTCCAAACCTTCAGTTCCCCATAACAACCATATCTACAGTCCAATTCTTTACTTATCTATTGTTATGGTGATAGAAACAAAAAAATATTTTTTTAAAAAAAAAATTGCCTCTGGCTAGCTAGCTCTCTAGCTATCAGTTGTCTTCCAACCGCACTTTTGTCATGAAACAAAAAAAGGATATCAAGCTCCACTTGAAAAAATCTCTTACCCCTTAATTCTTCTGTATATTTTTTGTCCAAAGATATTAAATCTGTGATTCCTTCCGATATTCTTTCCCCCCCCCCTTATATTAATCCAGAAATTAGGGTTTGCTCACCAAACTATCCACAAGCAGTTTCATTTTTGCTGTAGTGAAGATCTCTCTTCCTTAACATATAAATTCCTCCAGTAAAGCTATTCAACAATGAGGGCTGTCAGACTTCATGCCTCGTTAAAGACTTCAAAGGGACCGTGAGTACTGTAAATCTTTTTTTATTTATTTATTTATTTATTTATTTATTACATTTGTATACCGCCCCATAGCCGAAGCTCTGGGCGGTTTACATAGGATTAAAACAATTAAAAACAATATACAAAAATTAAAACAGCAAAAACATACAACATACACACATACATTTAAAACCGCTCCAACAGCCCAAAAAAGCTACAAAAAACAACAACAACAAACAAACAAACAAACCCAGGCTCCTCAGATATTGCCAAATGCCTGAGAGAAGAGGAAAGTCTTGACCTGGCGCCGAAAAAATAACAATGTTGGTGCCAGGTGGTCCTCGTCAGGGATATCGTTCCACAATTGGGGGGCCACCACAGAGAAGGCCCTCTCCCTTGTTGCCGACGTCCGAACTTCCCTCGGAGTAGGCATTCGGAGGAGGGCCTTAGATGCTGAACATAGTGTTCGGGTAGTTTCATGCCGGGAAAGGCGTTCCGTCAGATATTGTGGTCCCAAGCCACATAAGGCTTTATAGGTTAAAACCAGCACTTTGAATCGGGCTCGGAAACATACAGGCAGCCAATGCAAGAGGGCCAGAGTAGGTCTTATATGCTCAAACCTTCTGGTTCCAGTTATCAATCTGGCCGCTGCATTTTGCACAAGCTGCAGCTTCTGAACCGCCTTCAAAGGCAGCCCCACGTAGAGTGCATTGCAGTAATCTAACTTGGAGGTTACCAGAGCATGGACAACTGAAGCCAGGTTATCCCTGTCCAGATAGGGACGTAGCTGGGCCACCAACCAAAGTTGGTAGAAGGCACTCCGTGCCACTGAAGCTACCTGAGCCTCAAGTGACAGAGATGGTTCTAGGAGAACTCCCAAGCTACAAACCCGCTCCTTCAAGGGGAGTGCAACCCCATCCAGAACAGGTTGAACACCCTCCATCCGGTCAGCAGAACCACCCACTAACAGCGTCTCAGTCTTGTCTGGATTGAGTTTCAGTTTATTAGCCCTCATCCAGTCCATTGTCGCAGCCAGGCACTGGTTCAGCACATCCACAGCCTCACCTGATGAAGATGAAAAGGAGAAATAGAGCTGCATGTCATCAGCATTCTGATGACAACGCACTCCAAAACTCTGGATGACTGCACTCAACGGTTTCATGTAGATGTTGAACAGCATGGGGGACAAGACTGGACCCCTGCGGAACCCCATACTGGAGAATCCACAGGGCCAAGCAATGTTCCCCAAGCACCACCTTCTGGAGCCAACCTGCCAAGTAGGAGTGGAACCACTGCAATGCAGTGCCTCCCACTCCCAACTCAGCCAGTCGTCCCAGAAGGATACCATGGTCGATGGTATCGAAAGCCGCTGAGAGATCAAGGAGAATCAACAGAGTCACACTCCCCCTGTCTTTCTCCCGACATAGGTCATCATACAGGGCGACCAAGGCTGTTTCCATACCAAAACCAGGCCTGAAACCCGACTGAAATGGATGCAGATAATCGGTCTCATCCAAGAGTGCCTGGAGCTGGCTCGCAACCACTCACTCCAGGACCTTGCCCAGGAATGGAACATTTGCTACTGGCCTGTAATTATTCAGATTTTCAGGGTCCAAGGAAGATTTCTTTAGGAGTGGTCTCACTCCGCCTCTTTCAGGAGGCCTGGGACCACTCCCTCTTGCAAATAGGCATTAATCACTTCCCTGGCCCAGCCAGTTGTTCCATCCCTGCTAGCTTTTATTAGCCAAGAGGGGCAAGGATCCAATATGGAAGTGGTTGCACGAACCTGTCCAAGCACCCTGTCAACATCCTCGAGCTGCACCAACTGAAACTCATCCAAGAAAACAGGACAAGCCTGTGCTCTGGATACCTCACTAGATTCACCTGCTATAACACTGGAGTCTAAGTCCTGACAGATGCCAAAGATTTTATTCTGGAAGTGCCCAGCAAATGTATTGCAGTGGGCCTCAGATGGTTCTACCATGTCCTTGGGGCTGGCATGTAGAAGCCCCCAGACAAGTCTGAAAAGCTCCGCTGGGCGGCAGGTTGATGATTGAATAGTGGCAGCAAAGTATTGTTTTTTTGCTGCCCTCACTGCCCCTGAATACAGCTTACCACAGGCACTTACCAGTGTTTGATTGCATCCATCAGGAGTTCGTCTCCATCTGCCCTCAAGCCGTCTCCTGTTTTGTTTCATCACTCTCAGTTCTGGAGTATACCATGGAGCTGTATGAGCTCTACACAGGAGAGGGCGCTCAGGAGCAATCGTGTCAACTGCCCGGGTCATTTCTGCATTCCACAGATCAACCAGGGTTTCGACAGAAGAGCCAGCCCTATCAGCCGGAAAACTCCCCAGAGCCCTCTGGAAACCATCTGGATGCATTAGCTTCTGGGGGCGGACCATCTTAATGGGTCCCCCACCCTTGCAGAGGAGCTAAACCGCTGTAAGTCTGAACCTCAGCAGGTGATGATCTGACCATGACACAGGTCAGATCATCACCTTTATCTCACACCCCCAGCAGCCCTGTCAGCAGGATTTCCGTCCCGACGCGAGAGCCACACAGGCGGGCTAATGGGGTGATTATGGTTCTCTCCAGCTCATCCCTTTAATCTAGGGTGATTTACTCCAACAGGAGGGACCCCCCCAGTCGGCTTTTTGGCCACTTTGCCTCTCCGCTACGAGCGAAGGCTTCAGTCCGCCACAGCGCCTCCCCGGAACTCTGGCACTTATGTTTTGGAGGCAGCACTTGCAGTTGGCCTAGCTGGGCCTGCATGGCCTGTAATGCAGCAGCCATCTGTACTACTTGGTCCCAAAGAACCTGGTTTCCTTGGCCTGCAGCTTCTATGGGTGCCAATAGGGTGCCTTTTCAGCATCCAAGAAATGCAGTCAATCCAGTCCAAAGTCGTATTGGAGGGTTCCACCAGAGGGATGAGAGACAGAGGCGACGTCAAGGTAAATCCGAGGATCAAGAGCCAGGTGGTTGAGGAGCCAAATGTCAAGCCAATCAAAGTGGTCCAAGAGAGTCGTCCAGAAGTAAGCCGAGGGTTCAGTAATCAGATTTTCTTCAAGGAATAATGCCAGGAATCCAGGTAGCTGACTGTCTTCAGCACTGTAGAGCTGGGTTGAAGCTAGCCAGCCGTTAATCAGGCCCAGCTGCCTCATTAGAGACACATGGAGTATTTAAGTGGCCTTCACACTGCCCTCTGGTTTGCCTTTTTTTCTGCTCCAGCTGCCTGCTCCTACATTGCTGCACAGGATTTATTATGTCCAGCTCTGCCTTCAGCAGCTGTGGAATTCCAGGAATGCTGCTGCCAGAAGTACCAGGCTCGACACAGTCTGCTGAATCCTCCAGCTCTCCACCTGGCTCTGGCTGCAGTACAACTAGCTGGTTCTATCCCTCTTCCTCTGAGGAGGAATCATCTTCAAGGTGAAGCATGACAGAATGTGGGAATTACAGACCGGTTAGTCTGACATCAATCTCTGCAGATTATAAAGAAATCAATCTGTAAGCACCTTGAAAACAATGCTGTGATTACTAGAAGCCAACATAGATTTGTCAAGATCAAATCCTGACAGACTATCTGATCTCATGTTTTGATCAGGTAACCACCCTTGTGGACTGTGGGAATGCTGTGGCCATAATATATCTTGACTTCAGCAAAGCTTTTGATGAAGTTAGGCTGACCATATTTTAGGAACCGAAAAGGAGGATAGCTGATTGAAAGTAATAGCAGGGTCAGTACCTAAGTTTAAAATGGTGTGGAGTCCAATCAAGAACCACCTGTGATATTTAAGACATTACAAAGGTTTGCCTCTGACAACAAACAGTGTGTACAAGCACCAAAAGAAGAGAAAATATTGCTGTTTCTGTAGAGAAGAAACTTGAGAAGAACAAAAAACAGGTTGGCTCAAGTCTATGTTGGGAGAATAATGGCCAGTGTTTATACTTGTGGGGAGTGGGAAGATAACAAAGATTTATGTAAGGAGTGTGTTTGTTAAAAGAGAGATGTGGATAAAAAAAAGATCATGTCTTCACTAATGTTAAATATTTGGTTAGTAGAAACATGGGAACAATCTATGTTAGAATGGAAGAGTGTTTTTAGCTTTATTTTAATTTCAATTTCTAATATTTTAAAGATTTTTACCAATGTAGAATTTTCATGTAGAAGAGCCCTCAAAAAACTTTGTTTAAAAAAATGAGGGTGTTGCTTTTCAAAAGCCTTTATGGTTAATTTTATGGTATTTTGTTTATTTTATAGCACCTGAAGGAGGAGAATAGTTCTCTGAAATGCGTTGAGCATAATAAATCTTGTGGGTTTTTTGAGCACCGGAGTTTGCCTCCTCTCTCATCGTCTGTTCAAGGTGCCTTTCCCTTCATATTCACACCTCCTAGACCCCAACAGACACACCGGGTGGATTATTACCCCATCACTGGCTGCAGGACAAAGGGGGCTCAGGTCTGGGCAGAACTCAGTTCCACCCTGACCTGTGCACACCTCCCCCCCCCCCACTGTGTTAATGGTGGCACCTCAGCTTTCCTACCCCCTACCCCCCACTTGAATCAGGGCTTATAAAAGGATGGGAAAGCCACTGGAAAGACAACATTAGCATCCCTGGGAGAACTATGCACTTTCCGGAGGCCCTGGAAAGCCTTAGGCCCCTATTGGAGCAATGGAGGGGCAAGAAAGCACGCTTTCCCTCCTCCGCTCCAATCAGGGCCTTTAAGGTGCACACCCTAATGAAATGAGCTGCACGTGCCTATGCATCCAAGTCATACTAAATTCGTAAACCCCCATAGCTCCGTTTTACTTCAAAGTTACATTGTGTTCTCTTCCTGTCAGATAGAAAGATCGCTCCTATGTTCTTTCAATGTTGATCCATTGTCAAGGAGAGGGCTAGCAATTCACTGGTCATGACTCACTGGAAAGGATAGCCTTTTGTCTTGCAAATCGGGTCTCCTTGGAAACACCCTGTGGGCTTGGTTTTGTATTAAACTGCTTTGCCTAAGAAGATTTCAGGCAGTAAAAGGAACTAGGACACAAAATTCACTAGCACCAGGAAATGTTTTCTCCAGCCCTATGGGATAATATAATATAGGATAATATAGGACAATATAGGAAGAAGAAGAATTACACAAAACAGAAGAGAACCACTAGAAAGATGTGTAACGCATGTGGAGGGGTGATGGAAGCGGACAGAAATGGATATATGAGGAAGGATCAGAGTGGTTTGAAAGGTTAAGGTGGATGGGCGTCAAGATGAAATTCTGTGATTCCAACAGGACAGGGGTTCAGCAAAACAAGGAAGGAGCCCAAAAAAGATGGAGTTGGAGCATTGAAATCTTCCATCCAACTCCTAAGGTGTCCAAAGATGAAAAGGAGGAAGTAAGGTGTAAAACTGCTATGACCAATTAAAAGCACCCCTATTCTTTCGTCACTGAAAACAGCCTTCAAGAAACACCCTCAAACACAGAAGTGGATTTACTGGTTTACATTTGGGTTTTCATTGCACACTTCCAAGATGAAACGGACTTTCCCAGGTACAAAATAAGCCACGGGAATGGAGGGAAAAAGCGAGAATAGTGCAGGACAGGGACGACGTCATGCGAGTCAACAGCACCACAACCGGAAAGGGTGGACTCTGAGAGTGCAATGAACACAAAATGTGATGGAGCCCATAGCCTGCTTTTTGTTCCACATTTGTAATGATTTGACACCAGGTGTGGATCTGGCCATTTTCATTTTGTAAGACAAAAAACTCACCATTGCAATATACACGTATCCTTCCAAAATGTTACTGCAAAGATCCAAGAAAAGGACAACTCACATCTAAGTCTAGGAGGGGTGAGGGTGTTAAGATGAGGCCTCTATTTGAAATGCATAATATAGTAAGGACTTTTAACAGCTCCGTGTCCTGATTTTCTGTTTCTATTTTTCCTCTCAGGCCCAAGACTAAGAGCCACGAATCAGAAGCTGAGCAGGTTTCCCTGAATAGATTACCCTTGCTCATCTCAACATTTATAACTCTGCCTTTAATGATTTCCTCAGCAATTTTTCCTGGTGCAGATGTGAGGCTCATTGAGATCTGTAATTCCCATGATTGCCCTTAACACCTTTTGTAAAAAGACATGAGTTTTGCAGGCTCACCACCTGCCCTCACTTTGTCAGCTGTTTTTAATGATAAATGACACAGCTTTTCTTAGATCTCTTTTAACACTTACATGTGCACATATACTCTCTCTCTCTCTCTCTCTCTCTCTCTCTCTCTCTCTCTCTCTCACACACACACACACACACACACACACATTTCCAGGGTGTGGGTGTTATTTTTTTAAAGGGCTATCATGTAGTCCTTGGAAGTTCATTTGCCTGATATTTTCAGTCATCTTTCCATAGGCTTCATTGCTATCCTTAAGACCAGATAGAGCCACTAGTTTCCAAGGAGAGCAGCTGTTTCTCATATTTGTTTGGATACAAAGATCTGACAAAGCAAAAGCACAGGGAACTTCCGCTTGTCCATGGGTTGATCCATTGACAGACACCCGCATCCACCTGCAACCCCCATGCAGGGGGGTCTTCTAAACTCCTTGGCCAGAGTACTCAGGCAGTGATCCCTTTGGATCCAAGTCATTACTTGCACTTCTTAGCCAATTTTAAGATACATGCATCAAGCATTATACACACATAGCAATTAAAGGTGACTCCCTCAGGTGAGGAAAAGGCATGTTCATTGGATAGAGCGTGCAACTTGGATATCCCAACTAAGCTATGCATTCAAAAGGTGTCAGCCTCATTTTCCCCATCTGTAGAATGGGAATAATAGTAACCTAACATGCAGAGTCTTAGACTTGGTGATGAGGCACTGGTCTCCTGGCTTTTCTCCATATACATCCTTTTGTCCTAGGGCTCAGGCTGAGGTGAGATTTCATAGAATCATAGAATTGTAGACTTGGAAGGGACCCATAAGGCCATCAAGTCCAACCCCCTGCTCAATGCAGAATCCTCCTTAAAGTATACCTGACAGATGGCTGTCTAGCTGCCTTTTGAATGCCTCTAGTGTAGGAGAGCCCATGACCTCCCTAGGTCATTGGTTCCATTGTTGTACTGCTCTAACAGTCAGGAAGTTTTTCCTGATGTCCAGCCGGGATCTGGCTTCCTGTAATTTGAGCCCATTATTCCACATCCTGCACTCAGGTTCGATCAAGAAGAGATCCTAGCCCTCTTATGTGTGACAACCTTTCAAGTATTTGAAGAGTGCTATCATGTCTCCCCTCAGTCTTCTCTTCTCCAGGCTAAACATGCCCATTTTTTTCAGTATCTCCTCATGGGGCTTTGTTTCCAGACCCCTGATCTTTCCTGAGAAACTCAGCTATACATTCTTCTGCAATTTCATCTCGATGGGTCATTTCGCACGATCCTCATTGGCTAAACAGGCCATGGGTTATTTGTGAGTTGTTTCCTCCTCTGTGCTGCCTTAATTGTGGCCCGGGTTTCTTCCAGGTAATATTTATTTTCCCCCATCCCTCCCCACAGGGCATTATGCATTACCATACATTGACCGGGTTTGGGTGACACAACAAGCCACAGTTGTGCAAGTGATTGTGCAAATTGCACCCGGCATGCACCGACACACACTGTGGTTTGTTTAGCCAAGCATGATCATCCAAACCAGGACAATGTGTATTAATGCATAGTGCCCTTTGCTGGTGGTGGTGGTGGTGGGTCTTACCTGGAAGAAAGCCAGGTCACAATTAAGGCAGCATGGAACTTGTGTCTTATGCAGGATTTGCCAAACTGAAATCTCACCATTCCCTTTTTATTACTATAGTGGAAACCTTGAAAATATTGGGCAGGAGGGGGAGCAGTGCTGCAATCGAAGGCAAACTTCTTTTGCCCTCTTTGTTTGGCAACTCTTCATCAAGTGTTCCCTTCAGTGGACTCGTCTGTTTCTTTCTCCATCCCACTCCCCTCAGTTTGTTTATGCTGAAAGAGTACCTCCATTCAAGTCTTATTCCTGTCCACAGTTAGATGCACTTGAGCCTATTGAAATCAATGGCAAGCCCAACCCTGCATAGGTTTAGGCAGCAAGTTATACAATCGTTCACTAGCATACGACATCCCCAAAACATTCCTTGGTGTTTTTTTTATGGTACAGAATTTGGATATTTGGGCCCAAAATGGCCACAGCCCTGGCCACAGTTTAAAAATCCCCAGTGAACCACCTGACCCAAGCACTTGCCTCTAATAGATGTCCATCTCAGAGAGGAAACCCCTATAGTACACATTGCTGCCAACTCAAGCAAGCTAAGAAAGCTGGGACATCCTCAGCATGAGAAGAATCTATCGGTTCCTGGCATTATAGTGAAGGCTATGCCCAGATTACAAATTCATGACTAATTTTTTAGAACGTTAGTATGTTTGTTCAAACATATTATGGAAAATTCATTAATACATGTGAACATTAAAGGGGACCAAAAGCAAATAGTTCCCAGGTCAGTTGCTTCCATTTTTCTTGCCAGAAAGGGGGGGGTAGGGGCCAAGGTTCTGCCCCCCCTTTCGTGCTTCAACTATTCCTGCATCTAGTTTATGAGGGGAGGCAAGTGGCTGCCAGAGGGAGGGCCTTCTTTGTGCTGCTACTCCAATTGTGAAATACTCTCTTTATTATGCTGCTTTCATGTTTCTGAGGTTTTTTAGTTTATTATAGAAGGGGTGGGATTGTATTCACATTGTCATTGTCATTAGATTTTCATTGTCTTAAAATCAAAGTGAATAACCACGTGGGCATATGAGGAAACTGCCCATTGTCGTTGCCCATCATGCTGGAATGGCCAGTACTTTTAGAGTCACTAGGGCCAAGTCTTAGTATGTTTCCCTAATAACATTTGTAGGGGGTGTCTCTTTGTGAACAGGATAAAACAGGAGAGGAGAAGAGGGGTTATCACATGTTCTGCCATCCCCTCCTTCCTTCTGATTTTACATATAAGAAATTATCTGGCCCAGAGAAGGACTAGAATTAATTTAAAATTGTTGGCGGGAGCATCCTTGTAACAACTCCCCTGTTACAACAACTCCACTGGCTTCTGGTCTGTTTCCAAGCACAATTCAAAGTGCTCTTTATCACCTATAAAGCCTTATATGACTGTATTCTCCCGAATGAGCCTGCCCATGCTCTGAGACCTTCTGTGGAGGCCTTTCTCAGTCCCACCAACATCGCAGGCATGCCTGATGGGTACACAGGAGAGGGCCTTCTCGGCAGCTGCTCCAAGGCTCTGGAACTCCCTTCCCAGGGAGGCTAGACTGGCTCTCTCTGTTACACTTTTGGGGGCAGGCAAAAACTTTTCTTTGCTCCAGCAGACTTTTGGAAATACTCTGGACCTGTGTTAATGTATTGGATTTTATTTTATTTATTTGTTACTGTTTAAAAAATTTTTTAAATGTTTTTAGTTTTACTGCGGTTTTAATTCTATTTTAACTTTTGTAAATTTATATTTATATGTTTTATTTGTACATGTTTTAATCTTGTAAACCGCCTTGAGTCCCACTCCTGGGAAAAGGCGGGATTTAAATAAATATCAATGGCAAACAAGGAGCAATTATTTTGTGCACACCTGAACAAAAACAAAGTACCTGTAACAGGAGCTGATACAGGATAGAGATAAACATGCATAATAATGAAGTTGTTATTCCTTCATCTTTTCCTAGGCCCAAGAAGATCTCTGTACAGCAGTGTGCTTTGGTTCCAACAGCTCTCCATGACTTGGAACACATCCCAGGCTCATTCCCTGCACAGCCCATGTCTCCTCTTCTGGTCCCTGCGCCTTCCTGCTGTCAGGCTCTTTTCAAATGAAGTTGACTAAACACGAACAGCAACTACTTTCCTTGCCCTCCCCCTTGCCGCAGGCAGGCAGGCAAGCAATATGGTCCAGTGAGGTCTCCAGCATCCCTTTAGCCACGTCTCCTCCGCTGCTGTCAATGTCACAGGGCCAGTGTTTAAGCATTTTCACGCTGTATTTGAAATGAGATTATAGACTGGTCCACTCAATTGACTTAATGGATTTTAAGAGACTAGATCCTATTAATGCAGCTAGTGCCCCAGGGCGTCTCTCCTACTGCAGACAAGATAATCTGCCATGCAAATTAAATCCTGCCTCAAGATGCAAGGTCTGCTTAATGTGATCCATTACACAGTTTACTTGTTTATATCTAATATTGTAACAGGAATAGGCTTCTGAGCAGCAGGACCCAACTGAAGAGAAGAGTAAATTACCAGGAAAATGAGCTTTTAGCGCCTCTCCCTCCCTCCCTCCCTCCCTCTCTTTTTTTCTCTTTTTTCCCCCTGCCTCTTTTTCTGTCATGAAACCAGGCTCTTTGCACAGAGGGAGGCAAACCAGGAAACACTGCAGACACAAATGCCTGGGTGGTGAATTCAGTTACCTCACTGCATAGGGCATTAGAGATAAAAGGTGATAATAAACTAGAGAAGGCAAAGCCATTAGAAGCCACAAAGAGGCACAATTCCTTCCTCACCAATCCAGGGACAGAATTTGGGCATGGGGGAGGAATTAACCAAAACTTCTCATCTTATCCTGAGTATTTTTTTAATGTTAGTTTGCTGCTAGAAGTACCCACCAATTGGTAGTATGATATTATATCTAATGTTGTTGCTACTGTATGATGCTTGAGTATTCCAAGGATCCCAGGGAAACTATGCGTTACGGATTTGAATCCACTATTTAAAATAAGTACATCTTTTCTCCTAGACTGAAATACTCAGCTTTATCAAATGCATTGCCATTAATACCCCCTAACTCACTGCAGGGGGGTCGTATCCTGTATGCACCACAGAAGTGGGTGCTGCAATTTACTGTGCACAGACAATACGGGAGCAAAGGGCCACACTACATGCAACGTTGCAGATCTCTGACTGGATTTCATAACATTTAAAAAGAAGCCATGGCCCATGGGGCTCTGGAACTGGATCAGGGGTTTGCCTCTGGGGGATTTCTTTCAAGGGGAGTGCAGCCCCATCCAGAATGAGTGGAAAATTGATTCCCTGGGCCTGGGAGGCATCCACTCATGGTGCTTCCACCTTGGCAGGATTCAGGTTCAGTTTCTGGCCCTCATCCAGACCATTACCAAATCCAGGCACCAGTTGTGTGCCTACACAGCCTGAGCTGATTCAAACGACAAAGAGAAATAGAGGTGAGTGTCACCACACTCCAAAGTCTCAGAGGAACTTTAACAGCAGCTTTGTATAGGTGATGAAAGATATGAAATCTAAGATAGAACCCTGTGGGACCTCATCATGCCTGTGAAATAGGGTTGAGCAGGACACCTACCCCATGCCACCTTTTGGACCCAACTCTGCAGAGAGCAGCAGAACCACCATGTCACTGTGCCCCCACCATAGGCATGTGTAGCACATTTCACTAGGGTGTGCACCCAGGGATATATATACTTTTAAGGTGACCATTTATTGAATGCTCAATCATAAATAGCTTTTCTACATAAAAATAAAAAAATTAAAGATTGTGGCCAGGCTTAACAGTTAACATGTTTTAAAGTGTTTTAATGACAGCTGTTTTATGTTTATGGTTTTAAATTTTGTATATTGTCTTTTTAATGCTCAACCTTTTTAATTTTTGTAAACCGCCCAGACAGCTTCGGCTATGGGGCAGTATATAAGTGTAATAAATAAATAAATAAATAAATAATAACCAGCGCCAAATAGAGGGGAACCAGTACCTCACGCGATTTGGAAGCTATACTTCTATTAATGCAGCCCAAAACAGCATTTGCTTTTTTTGCAGCCACATCACACTGTTGGTTCATATTCAGCTTGTGATCTACAACAATTCCAAGATCCTTCTCACTTGTAGTATTGCTGAGCCAAGTATCCCCCATCTTGTCTTCCAGGGTATTAGCGATCCCACTCAATTTTGTGTTGTCTGCAAATTTGATAAGCATTCCCTTCACCTCCTCGTCCAAATTATTAATACAAATGTTGAAGAGCACTGGGCCCGGGACTGAGCCCCGTGGTACCCTGTTCGTTACCTCCCCCCAGTGTGAGAAAGTACCATTGATAAGCACTCTTTGAGTCCGATTCTGTAGCCAACTGTGAATCCACCTAATAGTTGTTCAATCTAGCCCACTTTTCATTAGTTTGTTAATCAGAATGTCAAAAGTGTTGCTGAAGTCAAGATATACTATGTCCACAGCATTCCCACAGTCCACAAGGGATGTTACCCGATCAAAACATGAGATCAGATTAGTCTGACAGGATTTGTTCCCGACAAATCCATGCTGGCTTCTAGTAATCACTGCATTGTTTTCAAGGTGCTTACAGATTGACTTCTTTATCATCTGCTCCAAAATTTTCCCAGGGAAGGAAGTCAGACTGACTCCCGTCTTCCATGATTTCGCAAAGTTAATAGACAGTGGTTCTGAAAGCTCCTTTGCCAGTTCCTTCATTATTCTAGGATGCAGTTCATCGGGCCTTGGAGATTTGAATTCGTTCGTTTGAAATTAGATGTTCCTTGACCATTTGTTTATCAATCTCAAACTGCAATCCTACCCCTTCAGCCTGTACTTCATTTTTTCCAGGGGGGTCATAGACCTGCTTATGTGAGAAGACTGAGCCAAAGTAGGAATTGAGCACTTCGGCCTTTTCTTTGTCATCTGCTATCAATTTGCCATCCTCATGAAGCAGTTGAACCACCATTTCTTTCCTCTGTCTTTTACTATTCACGTATCTGAAGAAAGCCTTTTTATTGCTTTTAGCATCCCTCACTAGCCGCAGCTCCTTCTCAGCTTTAGTCTTCCTGACACCATTCTGGCACTTCTGTGCTACTTGTTTGTACTCTTCTTTTGTAGCCTGGCCTTCCTTCCTTGTCCTATACATATCCTTTTTTATTTTCAGGTCATCTCTAAGCTTTTTGTGGAGCCACATTGGTTTCTTCTGTTGTCTTCTATCTTTTTTCCTTGTTGGAATTGTTTGTAATTGGGCCTTTAAATTTTCCTTTTTAAAAAACTCCCACACCTCTTGGACTCCTTTTCTCATTAGGGTCACTTGCCATGGGACCTTACTCATCATAGTTCTGAGTTTATTAAAATAGGCTTTCCTGAAATCCAGAGTACGCGTATGGCTACACTCAGCTTTTGCTTCCTTTAAAATCAAGAACTCAAGTATGACGTGGCCACTTTCCCCCAGAGTTCCTATAACTGCCACTGTATCCACTAAGTCATCCCTATTGGGCAGTATCAATTCAAGGATAGCTGATCCTCTAGTTCCTTCCTCTACTTTCTTTAGAAGAACGTTATCAGCCACACATATCAGGAATTTCTTGGTGGGGCCACTTTTGGCAGAATTTGTCTCCCAACAGATATCGAGGTAATTGACATTCCCCATTACAACTACATTGGATTTCCTTGAAACACTGGCAATTTGCTTTTCAAAAGTTTCATCCTCGTCTTCTCCTTGATTGGATGGTCAGTAGTAGACTCCGACTATCATGTTCCTTTTTTTCCTTGCCCAGACACATCTCTAATCTGTGCTCCAGGGAGACAGCATACCTAGCGAGTCCGTGGGTCTTTGCGACATACTTGGGTTTCAATCCCACACAGCAGGGAGTCTCCCACAACGCCTACTCTTCTCTTCTTCTTTGTCAACTGACCTTCTGCCTCTTGCTCACTGTTGCACGGGATCCCCTGTAATTCTTCCTCTGCAGGCGGTCCTCCATTCTCATCCTCCAATAGCTGGAAGCACTTACATAACTCTAATGGTTCCACTGGTGCAGAGTGTCTTCTAGTTCTTCTGCTCCTAACTGTCACCCTTTTCCAAGGAGTTCCCTCTTCGTTGGGTTTCCTCATCTCAGCATTCCCCACTTCTGCTTCAACTTGCTGTTGCTCTTCAATCTCTTCTGCTTCTTGTTGCTGTTGCAGTTCCACCATTCTGTCTAAGAACTCTTCGCCTTCTCTGATTCCTTGGAGGGTGGACACTCGCCACTCAAGTACTCTCACTTTTTCTTCCAATAGTGCAACCAGGTTGCACTTGTTGTAAGTGTACGCCATGTTGATTTCAGGCAGGAACACAAACATTGCACATATGTTGCAGGTCACCACCACTAGCGACTCCTTTTCGTCTATAGTCTCCTGTTCAGTTTTGTTTCTGCCTTTCCGATTGCATTGGAATTTTGTTAAGGACTCCCCCTTGACCTCCCCTGCCAAACTCCCCCTGACAAACACCTGTTTGCTGTCCCTGTTCACTCACTCTGATCGCTCTTTGTCTCTTTGGGAGCTCTCTTCCTTATGTACCTTCAAGACCAGCTGGGGCAGCTTCCTCTTCTCTGCTCTGCTCAGCTAGGAGTAACGAAACAGACTGACTCCCCCATGTTTAACATCTATATGAAGCCATTGGGTGAGATCATTAGGGGGTTTGGGGTTGGATGCCATCAGTATGCTGGTGATAGCTCTACTTCTTATCATCAGCTGGGGCGGTGAAGGTGCTGGACCAGTGGCTGGGGGCTGTAATGGGCTAGATGAGGGCTAATAAATTAAAGCTGAATCCTGATTAGATGGAAGCTCTGTGGAATGGTGGTTCCTGAGTCTGGGAATTGGGTAAGTGATCTGTTCTAGATGGGGTTGCACTCCCTTTGTAGAAGCAGGTACATAGCTTGGGAGTACTCTTTGATCCATCCTTGTCACTGGCAGCCCAGGTGGATTCCATGGCCTGGAGTACTTGGGGTCATCTTTGACTGATCTGCCAGCTACAACCTTTCTTGGATAGGGACAACCTAACCACAGTAGCCCATGTGCTGGTAAGTCGCCAATTAGACCACTGCAATACACTCTACGTGGGGCTGCTCTTGAAGATGACTCGGAAGTTGCAGCTAATGCAAAATGTAACAGCTAGACTGCTCACCGGAACATTTTATAAAGATCATACAATCAGTCTTAAAATAATTGTGTTGGCTGCCTATGCACTTCTGGTCGGAATTCAAAGTGTTGGCAATGACATTTAAAGCCCTAAATGGCTTGGGACCTTGGTACTTGAGGAAGCGCCTCTCCCTATAGATGCCTGCCCGAGATTTGAGATCCGTTGGAGGAGACCTCCTCTATGTCCCACCAACGTAAGACATGCATTATGGTGGGGCATGGGAGAGAGCTTTCTCTGTTGTGGCACCCCGGTTGTGGGATACCCTCCCCATGGAAGCCCAACTGGCACCAACACTGGCTTCATTTCGGTGCCAAGTTGTTAACAATTTAATACTTTTTTTGCTGTGTATGTTATTTATTGTTTTACAATGTTGTGATTTTATCTATATGCTGCCCTGAGATCCTAGCAATATAGGGCAGAATACAAATGTTTTAATACATGAATAAATAAATAATAAAATTTGTGCACACAGTTCCCCATCCAACTAGGGAGATTCAGCGCTCAGGAAATGACATTAACAAAGCAGGAAATAATCCTCAAACCTAACATACCAAAATGCCATTAGATTACAACTTTCAAGATCAAAATCGAAGCCTAACTAGAAATTTTACAAGACTTCTTGGTGCAGATTATTATGAGCATAACACCTGCACACTACAGAAGCCCTATTATAGCATTATTAAACTGTGCCTGTGGAGAGGGAGAGGAGCCCCACGCACCAGCCCTGTCCCCAATGACCATACACGGGCAGTTCCAACCCCCCAACCCCCAGATCATTCCCAATTTAACCAGGAAAACCTGGAGGGGGATTCTAAGCATGCTTGCAAAGAGGTGTTTAGCTAAATTTCCGTTCAGGTCTTCTTGCTCAGCCTGGGAAGATTGGGGCGGACCCAGGGCACATGGATGACATTGGTGGCAGGCACCCATCCCTCCATGGATACAACCTAATAATGATGGCTGAATCTGCCTCAATAACATTAGATACAGGGTCCAATCTGCACATACAATGGCTGATGCCTGAAAAAATGTCAAACAGTCCACAGCATTTACACAATGTTGCCCTTGCAGTCCCATTTGCCTCTAGCAAAGCCAGCTTTGTCCAGTCAGTTAAAACATATCTCAAGTTGGAAGAGACCCTGGGGCTCCATGACCCTGAATGGCCATGCTCATATCACTCAGCCCATGGCTGTCCTGGGTTCAAGTCACATCCTAGACATGTTTCAAAGAATACTGGTGGTCCTCCCAGCTCCCCACTACAGAGGCTTTCAGCACCCGCATTGCTACATGTTGACAGAAAGTGCTCTGCCTCTCTGTTCAGTCCTGTCATAACCCCTCAGCCCATTATGAAACGCCACTGCACCAGGAGAGGTAAATTACTCTGTCCATCAGCAAGAGTTTGTGACAGCAGGTTTTATGCAAGGACCACCAAACCAGGCCTCTGTCACTAACTTGCCTCCTCATGCACCAAGGTGCACTATTACTTCTTCTCCCACCCACCTCCTATGCCCCAGCTGAGGTATGCTGGGGCTGCTGCATAAGGCCGGTTTTTATGGGACGCCTTCTTATCAGGACCCTGAAACTATTTGAGACATGCAGGCAGACAAAAGGCCTGTCTCAGCCGCCAAGCGGGCTGAAGGGATCCCTTTCAGCACTCACAGATTGCTCTGTGTTCTCTTAATTGAGGGACCTGGCCAACTCTGACAGCGGTGGCATGCAGCTGCTCCAGGCTGCTCCTCCTTCCACAGACCACCTTTCAGCAGGGAAATTGCTTTTGATTGGTGTTATCAAGAGCAGCTTCTCTTTTCCTGCATTTGATGCCTGAAATATGTGAACAGCTTCTGATTTGAGGTCTTTCCTCTCCCACAGGCACCACCCCTCCCCTTACCCTGGGGGCTAGAGTGTGGGAGGCCACCTCCACTCATTGTAAAGCAGGAGTGGGCAACTTGTGGACCTTGGGAAGTTTGGCCTACAGCTCTCATCACCCCTAACCAGCACATCTGGGAGGCCACAAGTTGCCCCCCCCCCCCGTAAATCATTAGCACTCATTTTCAACTACAGTCCCAAACCCCAAGGCTACTCAGGAGTCTGAGAGATATTTTTGGAGATATTTTTTTGAAGCAGGGTATAAACAGGCAGCTTAGAAGGATCGGTAGCTGCAACTTTGCCATGAAGTATCAATCATGGCATCTTTCTATGCCACCGCAAACACACTCCAGTACGTTCTGTCACCAAGAAGCGGCTCCGAACTTTTTCAAGCACAAGGAAAAGGTGAATTCCTATGTTAGCGTGGAAGCACACCAGAAAAATGGGGGGGGCAGGGGGGAAGAGTTCATGAATCAGCAGAGCATGGCCATAGGGGAGAGGGGAGGTTTGCCAGGATGTTTCATTTTTTCCCATTTTAAAAAAATTGGGTTATAGTGGGGACTGCCCAGCATCTGAAGTAACTAGAAGTCAGTAAATAGCTTTAAAAGGTTCCCAAGTGAGACACGTTTTATTCATTTATTTCTAGCATTATCACCTATTTTTCTATATTAAAATATAAACAAAGTGTCTAATAAGGACAGCACAGCTTTAAAAACAATTAAATAAAACTTTACCAAATTACAGTCAAACTAAGTGATAGTAGTGATTAAAACAGAATAAAAACAGCAGGTTTTTTAAAAAATAAACCATCTCAAAAAACTAGCTAAAAATAACTGCTGGAAGAGATGGGTCTTAGCTGCCTACCAAAACCAGAGCTGCAACGGTGGCAGGTGGACATCTTTATTTATTATTTATTTATTTTTAAATATTTATCTTTGGGCAGAGTGTTCCATTATCGTGAAAAGGCCCTGTCCATCCTAGAGTGACCATATGTCAGAAAAAAACAGGACATGTCAGGATATTTGATAACAAATCCAGGAAGGGGGAAATTTGAAGAAAAATCTGGATTCTTCCCATCCTCCCCCCCACCCAAAGGGCAGCTTTATAGTTAATGGGAATTAACAAAAATGCTTACAGCTCTGTCATTTTAAAGATAAAGAGATGCAACTTGGCACTATGATAGCACTTAGGTAGGGCTTTATCCATGCCAAGTTTGAAGCAGTTCCATTCATCTGTTGATTTTAAGGAATTTTTTAAAATGTGAGGTTTAAAAATTATTATTTTTAAAAAACATACTTTTTAAAGGTAAGGAGATGAAACTTGGCAATGTGATAGCTCTTAAGTAGGGCTTTCACCATGCTGTGTTTGAAGCAGATCTGTTCATCTGTTGATTCTTAGGATTTTTTTTAAAATTGAGATTTTAAAATTATTATTTTTAAAAAACACTAGAGCCATACCCTTCAAACTCAGGTTGTCAAACCTCCTCTTTGGGGTCTTGCACCTTGACCAGTTTCAGCCCTTGGCATTAAGGGCATCTTGAATTTTTAGCTCAGAAGTGCTGTGTGAGCATGGCACCTTTCCTGCTGCAGATTTGGTGGGCAGTTGGGCACCTGGAGCTCATCAGAGGTGAGGCGTCCACAGATCAAAATGTGGAAAAGGAGATGTCAGCCAAAGCAGCCCACAGGGCAAAACGGAATGGGTCAGAGGCCTTTTTCTCAGAGTTCCACATCATGGGTGATGAAGGGTCGTCCTTACAGGAAAACTCTCATGACCAAGGTGAGGTCCCAGTTGAGAGAGAGGCTCTCATCTTTTCGAATGTCCTGTTAATGTGGATGTTGGAACCTGGCATGTTGTTGCTTTGCTTCACTATCCCTTCTCTTCCCTTCACTTTGTTCACTTGTGAGCTAGGCTCTGTCTACACTGCTGGCGTGCAATGCAGAACGTTTGAGGTGCATGTCAGAGAAAAATAGATAAATTTGAGACTTTGGCTGGCTGGCATATCTCTTAGAGACAGAGTTAGACTGATGACACAACTCAGAGATGGCTGTAGCTGAGCCCTGAGAGGCTGGCATGCCACACAGAGCCCTTTAAGAGCAGTGGTGCAGGCAGAGCTGGCTTGTGACGGCAGTGGTTTTTAAAGTAGGAGTTACCAGACATGACCAAGCAATAAGCTGGCATCCTTTCCCCCAGCCACAGGGCACAAGTGCACAGCCCAGCTGGACTGTTGGGAGACTTTGGAAGAGGGAAGGAGATTGGTTGTTTGAGGTTGGAGGCTTTGGTTTGGCTTCAATGACTTAGAGAATCAACGGAGGCTGCACAGACAACCCAGAGGCACCTCTTGTAACTTAGCCCCACGGTGCTGGCATGCAACACAGGGCATTAGAAAGAGGGTCTCAGAGTCACGTGTTTGTGCAGGAAGTAGACAGGAGTTCAAAGTCTGGATGTGAAAAGTGGTGCCAATGCACAAACCTTGAGAAGCTAATGTATATAAGTGAGAAGTGTGAATGGGCAAAGTAGTGTCTGCCACCCACAACACCCAACCTAATGTTACAGTAGAGAAACTTGTGACAATCATACACAGAACTTTAAAAATAAAAAAGCCAGCCAGCAGCAAGCCCTGTTAACAGCAGCTTGCAGTGGAATGGGGATACAATCAGAAAAGATATTTGAGGGAAGGGGAGAATGTATCACACAGAGTATAGCAACAAAGTATATCAAAAGCTACAAAAGTAGGAGTGAGTGAAGTTAATTTCAGATACATTGGTTGTCTCAGTTGTTATTTCAGTGATTTTAACATTAAGATGTTATGTAGAACAGATTTGTCTTAATTGTGTGCTGTAAAATCAGATATATGACCAAGGCTATGTTCAGGTGGACACTCCCCCTGGTGCTGAACATGCCCCCTGGGGGTGAACATGTTAGTGGGGACGCCCCCTAGGGGGCCAACCATGTTGTCCTCCTTTTTGATTTCCAAAATATGGTCACCCTATAGTCTGTCCATCAAAATTTGGATAGGGGATACTGAGCAGGGCATGAGGAAATGATCTTAAGGGTTGGATAGTTTCATATGAAGAGGAGACAATTCTTGAGATACTCTGGTCCCAAATTCTTAGGGCTTTAAAGGTCAAAGAAGTACTTGCATTGAGCACCAAAGCAAACTAGTAACCACTGCAGTTTGTATAATATCAGAGCTATATTGGCCAGGGCTAGGGGAGATAGATTTCTCATTCATCACTAATAATGCCATGGGAACAAGTGACACTTGTGCAGTTCATTTCCAAGAGTACTCCAAAATGAAACAGGTGCACCTGGGTGCTGTCTATATGCGGGGAAAGCCCTGTGGTGGCTGTGACTCTGCGCTGGATCAGTTATATGATGCTGCTGCAGATTCGCAGCCACCACAGGGCTTTCCCGTGAAACTGCACACTAAAAGCAGTTGGGGACTTATCCTGACTTTTTCTGTGGGAACAAGGTCAGTACGCCTCTTCTGCCATCTCATTCCAGGGCCAATCGGGGAGTGGTCCGGGTGGAAGGCAACCGGCGAGTGGTAACCTTCCACCAGGATGAGGGACAGTGGCTCCGGTGACCACCAGAAACCCTGCGCTCCAGCCTTGGCGTCAGGACTACCTGTCGCCTCACCAGGTAAGAAAAAACTGGTTTGGGTGACAGGTGGCAACAACATGGTGCCATGAAGACAGGGCCCAGGTTAGCCTTTCCCAGCCTGGTGCCCTCAAGATGTTTTGGACTTCAACTCCCAGCATTCCTGACCATTGGCCATACCAGCTGGAGTTAATGGGAATTGAAGTACAAACCATCTGTAGAGCACCAGGTTGGGAAAGGCCTCTGGGCTCTCCCTACCCTCCAGGCAAGTCTCCAAGGTAACCTTCACCGTCTGGATAACCTGCCAGGTGTGGCATAGCAAGACCTGGTGTGCCTCTCATCCTTGGGGCGGGGTAGGAGCGGATCTATGAATTACATGGGGTGAAGTGGGAGAAATGCTCACAGGGAATATCTCCAAGTCACAGACAGTACGAGCCTTGGAGCTGCTGCAGCTCTGCAATGCAAGTGGCGCTGTATCACTCATGAACAAAACGTTTCCATGTATTAGAAGATCCACCCAGATCCAAAGAAGTCTTGCTTACTGCAGCTAAGCATTGCATGTCATCCCAATCACCGGCTCCTTTTCTGCAAAGCAATGTGGCCAGGAGCCAACCTGAAGTGGAGAAGCAGCAGGAGAGGAACCCTTCACCTTTCACCATCTCCACTTACCTCACCCCACAAGTAACGTGTTTTTCCCCCCTGGAAGGGTTTTATGTGCACTATTTGTGAGATCGATATGTTTGGAGGCATGCAAGTGATTTCCAGGAGTGATTTCCAGTACAGAACCAATAGGTGGTGAAAACGTTAAATGCCCCCAGCCTTCACTTCTCTCATTGAAATTGCTTCTCCCCACATTGCTTTGCAGTGAAGGAAAAAAGCGCCAGGCTTTGGCCCCCACATGTTTGCATATGCTACATTTAGTTAGCACCTTATTCCCAGTGGAAAAGGAGGATCCAGGAAAGGCAGAGCTCAGGGATGGGGTGAGGGCAGGGGGAGGCAGGAGGGCAGGGCAGGGCAGGGCAGCTAGAGCAGAGCTGCACAAAGTGGGTCTGTTTGGCTGCCTTTGTGTCACTCTTGTATATACTGAAGGCAGCCGCAGTTTGTTCTGCTCTTTCAGCTACTGTATGGGACCCGATCAGGGTGCAGATGGAACTACAAAGCAGCCCTTGTTGTCGGTAATCTGAGTCACATGTCAGACTCTTATTTGCTGTCAGTGGCTTTATTAAAGTCTACAGTTTCAGACCCTAAAACCTTGCCTATTGTGTCTCATGGCCCCACAGGTTCTCTTAGGGAGCTCTCACAATTATCAACCCTCTCACACGAGCACAGAAACACAGTCAGGGAAGGAAGGAGCAGTGCCCAAGCTAAGGGCTGGGTTTTGTGACCTCTACAAACGAGGCCAAACCAGTCGTAGTGTGCAGCAGAAGGCCTTTTGGAGGAAAGGGACAGGCTCCTGCGCACAGAGAACAGGCTGTGTCCGGGTGGCAGTTTCTACCCTGCTCTTTGCATAATTCACCCAGAGGCATAGAGAGCAGGAGCTTCAAAACACAACAGATAAAGGTGTGCATGCTTTGGGGAAAGGGTCCTTCACAATTCACCACTTGGACTGTGTTCCCTAAGCTGTTCCTGCTCCTTCCCTAGCCTGCTGTTTCCAGAAAGTGTTTACACCAGAAGATGCAGACACATGATAGTTCACTCTCCTGTAAAGTTATTAATTGTGTCTAAGTGCAAAGTACATCAGAGCCAAAAATAGAGTTGTTATTGGGATTCTGTGCTTGGATCTCCCAGTGTTTCCTTGTTTGAAAAAGCCACTGCAGGGGATGTGAATGAGATTGGGGTTGCCGCACTGGAGGAAGGTGAGTTTAACTCTGCTCCCTTGTATCATTTTCCCAATCTAAATAGCTCCTCCCCAATATAGGGAAAATATTTAGGGATCACATCTTATCTTGTTTGGTTCTTGCAGTTCTTTTTCATAGAATCATAGAATAGTTGAGTTGGAAGGGGCGTGTAAGGCCATCAAGTCCAACCCCGTTTTCATTCCTTTCCAAATGAAGGCACACGTTTGTGACTTGAGAATGCTCTGGGATCCAGGATTTATTCTGGATTCTCAGATGGAGGCCATGAACAGGACTGGTGTTCTAACATTCTTTTGGTTGATAAGCCAGATGTGTCATTGTGAGGGATGGGAAAATCTGTCAGTTTTGTTTTCTCTCCATTTCTCATGTTTTCCATCTCAAGTTCAGTTTGTCTCAAACTTTGATAATTTCTCCTGTCTTCATGCAAACTGCATGGCCAAATGTCAGGAATGCTGGGGATTGTAGTCCAAAACATCTAGAGGGCATCAGATGGGGGAAGGCTGCAGTTGATGTAGGCCATCAGTGTGATATCATTGCTTCTACTGTGTTCTGTATTTTGTCTTGATGCCTCTTAATAAATGTTCATCTTCTGTATCAGGGAGTGGAGAAATAAGGAGTGGAGGGGATTTTTTAAAAAAAGAAATGGAAATCTTTTAGTAAAATATTAATTAAAAAACAAACAACACAGAAGACTTAGGGCCAGATGGTGGGGATGGATTCTGCTGAGTAGGCAGCACTATTGAAATCTTGGCCAACTGTAAGAATGGCATGAATGTGTGCATAGGAAATCTGTATCTATGAGCATATTCATCATGTATATATTTGATTTACTGTGATTTGTCTAAGGGCGGATCTACACACGAGTTTTTTGACGTTTTATAAGGGTTATGAAAACTCTTTGGGCCACATGACGCACTCCCTATAACGTTGTATATCTGAGGTTTTTTAAAACTCCCTTCAGTTATATACAACGGTTTCACTTTTAATACATCGTTTTAAGTAAAATAATGTGTCCTTCCTTACCGTTTCTGATTCATGGGGGCAGTGCTTCCTTTACTGGTGCCCAAATGCTGAGCAGTTGATTGGTGGGGAAGAAACAGGAAGTGGACCAGTGAACTACAACACCCACAATTCTTAGCCCTATACTCGCTAGGGAATGACAGAGGAACTAAGAAGGAAGTGTGTAACTGAACTACAACCCCCACAATGCCTTGCCCTAAATTCACTGAAAAACGAAAGAGAAAGAGACAGGGCAGAACAATGTGTGATCATACACACCGCTTTAAAGACTGAAGACTGTTTCGCCTGTAACGTGAGTACTCAGTAATGTGGCCTAAGACGTTTTAGAATGCACCTATTTGGAACGTTTTAAAATACAATTTAAAACGTTCCAAAGGACTGTGTGGATTCCCCCTAAGATTAACCAGCCTCCTCATTTTACATCTGTAGAAAGTAGAGATGTGTATCATATCGGTCCGATGTCCGATAACAAACCGAAAAGGACATTATCAGACATCTGATGACCAATAATGATTATTTTCTAAGGATATATCTTAGATATATATATCGGATATATCGGATTTTCGGACCACCAGTGTAGGTGTTTTCACCATAGACTTGCATTGGGGGAAAGAAAGCTTTCTCCCAATGCAGGGTAACCAGATCACCCGGGGTTTCCCGGTCCTAACTGGGAAAACTGGGGTGATCCAGGACAACCGGGCCCCGGGGGCAAACCTCCGGGGAAACGGTCGGTTTGTTCTCCATTGCAACGAGCCCCGAGGAGGCCAGAGGACACGTGGAAGAGGCAGGAGGGGGCCAAATCCGGAAGTGACGAACTCGGCCCTCTCCCCTCTCCCGTCTCTCCTGCACAGCCTCCGGTCTCCTCGGGGTTTGTCACAATGGTGCCGAGCGCTGAGGAGGCTGGAGGCCGCGCGGAAGAGGCAGGAGCGGATTGATTTCATCACTTCCAGATTTGGCCCTCTCCCGCCTTTTCAGCGCGGCCTCCGGCCTCCTCGGGGCTTGTCCCGATGAAATCGGGCCTCTGCTGGCAAGAGCCCAGTGGCGGCGGCAGTGGCGGTGCAGAATGAGACCAGTGGTGGCAGAAAGAGCCCAGCAGCAGCAGCGGCGGCGGTGGCGGCGGCGGCAGCAGAACGAGCCCGGCGGCAGCAGAATGAGCCTGGCGGTGGCAGAACGAGCCCGGCAGTGGCGGCGGCGGCAGAACGAGCCCAGCGGCAGCAGAACGAGCCTGGCGGCGGCGGCAGAACAAGCCCGGCGGCGGCAGAACAAGCCTGGCAGCGGTGGCAGCGGCAGAACGAGCCCAGTGGCGGCAGAACGAGCCTGGCAGCAGCGGCAGAACGAGCCTGGCAGCGGCAGCAGAACGAGCCCGGCGGCAGCAGCGGCCACAAAAATACGGTAGCCCTAGTGGTGGCAGCTATAGCAATGAGGTAGAGAGGATGATGGAAGGCACAGCGGCAATGGGGGGGCAGACCAGGCCGCAAACAGCGGCGACAAGAGAGGGGAGCGTGCAACTTGCCACCCCTTCCACTCTGTCACCTCTTCATCCTGACCTAAAGTTCCCATCAGCTACAGCCAGCATAACCATGAGGGATGAGGAGAGTTGTAAGCCAAAACATCTAGTAAGCCAAAATACTTGAAGGGAGTTTTAGGCCAAACTTCTGGAGGGTAATGGCTAGACCAGGGCCGGATCTACATGTGGTCCTCGATGTGCCCTCCCTGTGCCACAAGCCGCTTTGGAGCGCTGCACTTCGTCTAATGTGGCTCAAGCCTCGGAGGCTCCGCCACCGCCACCCTTTCATCCTGGCCGGTCCCAGGAAGGGAGGGAGGGAAGGTTGTAAACAAAAGCTAGCAATTGGAAATCCCTCTCCCAATCGCTGGCTTTTGTTTACAACCCTCCCCCCTCCCTGGGACTGGCCTGGATGAAAGGGCGGCATGGCGGTGAGAGCGCAAGCAGAGCCTCCGAGGCTTGAGCCACACTAGGCGGGGTGAAGTGCTCCAAAGCGGCTTGTGGCGCAGGGAGGGCGCATGGAGGACAACGTGTAGATCCTGCTCAGGTGGGTAGCTTGTGGTCTACAACTGCCCTCATCCCTCACAACTCATTATTCTAACTATGGCTGATGGGAGTTTTAGACCAAAACAGCTGGATGGCCACAAGCTGCCTAACCCGTTGCTAGAAGGGCAAATGGTATGATTTGGTACAGCCAGCTTCTTGTGTTCCTATAGTATAGCACTAGAGGTTTGGAGTCTGCCAGCCCAGCACTGATGTATTTTATAATTGTATTGTAGCTAGCTGGAGGGGTTCTAGAGGTGGGAAAGGGAAAAGGGGGAAAATATAGGAAGATAACGTGTGTTTTTTCACACAGCCACTCCAGCCCTGGTCTCCAGAATACTTATTGTGGATGACCCCTGATTTGGTCTTGGCTTGCTTTTGAATTAGTGTCCGCTGTCTCTTCTAATTCTGTTAATATAGAGGTGGCTTTGGCTCGTGGTCTGGCCCAGCGGGATGCTTGGAGGCACCGGGTCCGGCGGCTGGAACAGGCGGTGCAGCCTAGCCCGGCGCATGGTGCGGCCTGGCCCAGGATGGTGAGGCCTGGTGCGGTGGGCAGCATGGCCTGGCAGGGCGTGCGGCAAGGCCTGGTAAGAAGGGCATTATGGAGGGAGCGTGGGGCGGCCTGGCTGGCTGTGGAGCATCCTAGCCTGGCATGCGGAGTTTTGTGGCGTGCAGAGCGGCTTGTCCCAGCCTGGAGTGCGGGCATCTTAGCCTGGCCTGGTACGCAGAGCTGGGGCTGGATGTTATGTTATTTTTCTTGTTGTTTCTTATGTTATTGTGGAGTGCTGCTGCTACTCTTTATAAAGTTTTCTTTAAACAATTTGCTTTCCTTGTATGTATGCGTTTGGGGTTTTATTAAATTAATAGAAGGCCAAATGAACTGTCTTTAGCTGCAATTTAAATTCAGTGGGGTGGGGGGTAGATTGGATTTCATATCTGGCAGCATTGATGAAATTAGTTTTCACTTATTTTCCATAAATTCCTTGAGTACTGATTTTGATTAATTAATTGGGGGGTGTATGTGGGTGTGTTTTAAAACTATTATTAGATTTGCCATGGGTGAGGATGTTGGGGTACGTGGATGTACGGGGTACGGAGCCCATGGGCGGCAGCGGATGGCAGCGGGGAAGGCCGCAGGTAAGGGGGGACCCCTCCCTCCCTTCCCCCCTCCACTCGCACTCCTTACCTGCAAGCCTTCCCCGCTGCCGTCTGCTGCCCTTCGCTGCTTCCGTAGTACTGAGAAACAGGCTTTGCGGCCTGCTCAGTACAGCGATGCGCCAAGTGATGACGTCATCACTCGGTGCGTCGTCTCTGTAGGCCGGAAAGCCTTTTTTTCAGTACTACGGAGCCAGCAGATGGCAGCGCTGGATGGCGGCGGCGGCAGGTAAGGCGCACGAGTGGGGGGAGAAAGGGAGTGCCGGCCCAGTGTTTTTCCCCATAGACTTGCATTGGGGGAAAGCTTTCTTTCCCTCAGTGCAAGCCTATGGGGAAAACACCTGAAATGTCGGTCCATAATCAGATCGGAACTTCCGATATTTATCGGATATCGGATCCAATCAGATATGGGTACGCCCCAATATGATCAGATCCGATATTTTTAATATCTGAAATTCCGATCCAATTCCGAAATTTTTGGCCATGCACATCCCTAGTAGAAAGGAGACTTCAGTGACCTCAGGGGGCTGATGTGAGGGTGAATGCCATTATGGAAATATGGCTTCTGATTTTGGGATAAAGGATAACTTAGTGGGCAACACAACCAAAAAGGCGGTATCTCCTATATAATATACTTACAAGGATGTGTATATATCCATAGCAATGAATACATATGAAATGTATACAACTTTCTAGCAATTATAAATCGGCTTCAACAAAAGCGGACCAAATATCCAAATATCTATCCATTTGAAGGTGGCGTCTAAATGCCACCTGTTCAAATATTGAAAGTGTTGTAAAGTCCTCAGTCCATTGCATTATAGGAGGTGAGTGTTTATCCTTCCAGTATTGTAATATCAGTCTTTTAGTTGTCAAAAGGGTGCTGGGAATCCATTTACGCTGACCATTTTTAAAAGTATATACATCAGTGAATATTAAAAATCGTTCCAGTACAAAACTTATGTAACAACTTCTCCCAAAAAGAAGCAACTACTGGACTGTGCTAAAACATGTTTAAATGAAGCATTAGCTGTATCTCACTGCCAGCAATTAACCAAATTAGCCAATCTCTTATTAAAGAGACATTGTGGTGTTCAAAAGACAAGAAACAAACATTTTTGTTGAATAAGACGCAGCCTAAGATCCATAGATGCGACAAGTAGATGCCAAAGCAGCGATCTAGTGATTAGGCATCTTGTGGTGGCACCGACAGAAATCCCTCAAATTCCCAAATGTGCCCCCACATCATGCCCAGAGCTACGTGCCCAGTTGTTGCTTCTATAACATGAACTACTGTTGGCAGCTCCTTTCAAAAGTGACAGAAACAGGACAAAGCACCACTCTACTTCCTAAATGTAATCCAATGAACAACAGGAATTAGAAACTGTAATATCAATCCTGGGTTTATTATTCCAGACCCATCAAAAGGCACTCAGCCACTGCTCGCTGCAATATCTCCAAAAGCCAACAGAAGATGGCATCTAGGAATCTATGGCCCACACATTTTATACTAAAATTATTTTCTAATGAAACTGAGTCCTGTCAGTGTATGAGTCAGTAGCAAATCTGGCATGCTTCACAGAGACCTGGCAGGGAGATGACAGTGGCCCAACATGGGCGCAGGCCCTCCCAGCTGGGTACTGTGTTAGTGAGCAAGTGAGGGAAAGGGGGCGGGGGGGTGGAGTAGCTGTGGTCTATAGGGATAATCTTAACCTGACCAGACTTCCTGTTCGTGAATTGAATCACATCGAGTGTGTGTACCTGAGTCTGAAGACCAGGGATAGACTAGGGATTCTCTTAGCGTACTGGCCACCCCACTGCCTATCAGACTCCCTGGCCGAGTTCATGGAACTGGTCTTGGAGCTGGTGTTGGATTCGCCCAGGCTTTTGGTCCTGGGCGACTTCAACATCCCATTCGAGACTGGTTTGTCAGGTGCAGCTCGGGAGTTCATGGCATCCATGACAACCATGGGCCTATCCCAATTGGTCTCTGGACCTACACATTCAGCAGGTCACACCCTCGATGCTGTCTTCACTTCCGAACAGACGGATCTGTGGGCAGAGGTAACAAATACCTCCGTGTTGTCATGGACAGACCATTTTCTGGTCAAGGTTAGTATCATGGCTACCACCCGCCCCTGCAGGGGTGGCGGACCTAATAAGATGGTCCGCCCACGAAGGCTGATGGATCCTTCTGGATTCCAGAAAGCCTTAGAGGGTTCTATGGCTGGTGTCGTCGTCGATACTGTAGAAGCCCTGGTCAATAGATGGAATCAAGACCTAACTAGGGCTATCGACACGATCGCCCCCAAACGTCCTCTCTGACCCGCTTCTAACAGGGCACCCTGGTATACAGAAGACCTCAGGGAGTTGAAGCGGAAAGGACAATGACTGGAGCGCCAATGGCGGAAAACTCACCTTATATCCGACAAGACACATCATAGAGAACATCTTCGTTCCTATGGGGTGGCAATACGTGCACCTAAGAAAGCATTCGTCTCTGCGCACATTGCGTCTGCGAATTCATGTCCAGCAGAACTGTTCAGGGTGGTGAGGGGTCTAACCCGGGCACCTTCCCCCCGTATCCAATCTTAGAGCCTTCGGCAGTTCACTGCAATGCCTTTAATGATCATTTCACAGATAAAATCTCTCAGATAAGAGCCGACTTAGATGCCGTCGTTATAGCAGAGGCTAACGATGGAGTGTTTCAGTTGGTGAGTACCGAGGACGTGGACAAGCTGCTTGGATGAGTGAGGAGGACGACTTGCCCTCTCGATCCCTGTCCTTCATGGCTGGTCGCCCAGGGAGGAGATGCAATTAGATCACAATTACAATATATTATTAATGCATCTCTCAGGGAGGGGAGTTTTCGATCATGTTTAAAAGAAGCAGTGGTACGGCCATTTCTAAAGAAGCCCTCCCTGGACCCCCTGAACTTTAATAACTACAGACCGGTACCAAACCTTCCATTCTTGGGCAAGGTGATCGAGAGGGTGGTTGCCTTTCAACTCCAAGTAGTTTTGGATGACACTGATTTTCTAGACCCATTTCAAACTGGCTTCAGAGCGGGATACGGAGTTGAGACTGCTATGGTCGCCTTAGTGGATGATCTATGCCTGAGTATTGACAGGGGGAGTGTGTCTCTATTGGTACTTCTGGACCTCTCAGCGGCATTCGATACCATCGACCACGGTATCCTTCTGGAACGCCTGAGGGGATTGGGAATCAGAGGCACTGTGCTTCAGTGGTTCCGGTCCTACCTCTCGGGCAGGTTCCAGATGGTGATGCTTGGGGATAGCTGCTCTTCAAAGAAGGAGCTGCTATGTGGTGTACCACAAGGTGTCATCCTTTCCCCAATGCTGTTTAATATTTATATGAAACCGTTGGGAGAGGTAGCTTTTTTTGTAGCTTTTTGGAGTGTTGTAATGGTTTTAAATGTACAGATTGTGTGTATGTTGTATGTTTTTGCTGTTTTAATTTTTGTATATTGTTTTTAATTGTTTTTAATCCTATGTAAACCGCCCAGAGAGCTTCGGCTATGGGGCGGTATACAAATGTAATAAATAAATAAATAAATAAATCATCTGGAGGCATGGGGTGGGGTGCTATCAGTATGCTGATGACACCCAAATATATTTCTCTATACCTTCGATAACAGTGTCAGCTAAGGATAGTGTGTCTCCTCTGAATGAATGCTTGGAGGCGGTAATGGGCTGGATGAGGAAAAACAAACTGAAGCTGAATCCAGACAAGACGGAGGTGCTTGCTGTCAAAGGCCGCAACCTGGGTTTGGAGGAGTGTCAACCAGTTATGGATGGGGTTACACTCCCCCTGAAATACTGTGTTCGCAGCTTGGGGGTGTTCCTGGATCCATTGCTCCAAATGACAGCCCAGATAGATGCGACGGCCAGGAGTGCCTACTATCAGCTTCGGCTGATACGCCAGCTGCACCCCTTCCTAGAGTTGGAAGACCTAAAGACGGTAGTGCACGCACTGGTAACTTCAAGGCTCGACTTCTGCAATGCGCTGTACATAGGGCTACCTCTGTGCCTAGTCTGGAAACTTCAACTAGTTCAAAATATGGCAGCCAGGTTGGTCACCGGTACACCTATGGGTGACCATATTACGCTAACTTTAAAATCGCTCCACTGGCTGCCAATTAGTTTTTGGGCGACGTATAAAGTGTTGGTTATTACCTTTAAAGCCCTACATGGTTTGGGTCCAGGTTACCTGCGGGATCGCCTTCTCCCATATAATCCGCCCTGCACGCTCAGGTCCTCTGGGAAGAACTTACTACAGTCGGCCAAGACTAGGCTGATATCCGTTACCCAGAGGACCTTCTCTTCTGCCGCTCCCAGACTGTGGAATGACCTGCCAGAGGAGACTCGTCAACTTAAGAGTCTTTTAGAATTCAAGAAAGCCATAAAGACTGTTCTCTTCCGGCAGGCACATCCAGTGGAATTTTAGAATGGTTTTAGGATGGTTTTAGGATGTTTTAATGCGGTTTTAATAATCTGTGTCATGTTTTAATCAGTTTTATATATTTTATCATATTGTTGTTCCCCGCCTCGATCCAAATGCAGATTCGGGTAAGAAATTTATTATTACTATTATTATTATTATTATTATTATTATTATTATTATTATTATTCACTGACATTTGCAGCAAGAAGAAGAGGCGGCAAGTTTAATCCCACACCGTCTAATTGACATGAAGAAACTGAGCTTCTTTTTAGAACGTGAGAGTGCTTATGCTGTCCCAATCAAAAATCCTTATTCTGGTAGCAGACGGGGCAGCTTTTGTTGTTGCTGTTTAGGGTATTTAGTTGTTTTGTATTTTCCTATTATGGTGTTTCACCCTTAGTAAACTGTAACCAGGAAAAGATGAAACCACAAACACTTTTGGGGCCGTAAAGATGCCCATGTGCTTCTTTGAGCCATAGCTACTAAAATTAAAAATAGATTTTATTTGGCACAATAAAGATAGGGGAAAGCAGGTTCTGCTGCGTGCGGATATGCATTCATTTCACAATGAGTGAAAAACTGAATCAGAAGCAGCCCATTTGGTTCAATGTTCCTTTGTTACAAGACAAACGGCAAACGTAATGACTGACTATGAATGGGGCTAAATTCATACCTATTCATCATTCAGAAGTGGAGGAGGGCATTACCTTGCCCAATGGCAGCATAGCTTGTTCCAGCAAAGAACAGGAAATGGCAGTTGCTTGATAAAGCTGCCAAAATCAGTTTCTCTACCACCAGTGGCAAAAAATAAATTTTAAAAACCCACTGTAAATGGAAGAAGAATGAACAATGGGGTGGGGGGCCATCACATCAGAGTCATGAAACAAATGGAATGATAAACAAGGGAAAATCTTACGCCTTGTTCTGAACAGGCAAACTTGTCTCATATATTAAATATTCCAACATTTCACAGCAATACAAATCTTCTCAGACATGATTTACACTGATTCCAATAAGGCTCACCTCCACATAATAGTGGCCATACACACCTGGCATGTGCAGTAGCTAATTATGGGTTAAATTACCCAGCATGCCCTTTGAACCAGCCCAATGCTTGCAAAAAATAAGCAAGACCCAACTAAAGAAAATACTTACCCACCAAGCAAAAGTGGCTGCTTTGTCAGATTAGCCAATCATGTAGTTGATAGTATTCATTGGTCTGGTTTGCACTATTAAAACAAGCCACGGTGGCTTGTTGTGAGCTGCGCCATGTGCCAGACATGGTTTGTATAATCACCGCCCAGCCACAACTTAACGTATATCTGAACCTAGGCAGCAAGACTTAATGAAGGATTAGACAACCCTCATATAATCCTACTACAGTTATTTGGAATTTCATTGAGGGCACAGGGTTAATATGAAATGTGTTTTTAAAATACCTCTTTACCAAGGGAAATATCTGCACAAGCAATTCAAAATGCATGACAGACAACTCAGAACAGCAACACCCAATGCATGTAGCTAGAAGTGATAGAATCTTTTGATTAGCAAGGATGATGATTGATTGATTGATTGATTGATTGATTGATTGATGACACTTGTATACTGCTAGATGTAATAAAATCCCTCAGCAGTTAACAATAAATATTAAATACATGTAATGGTGTGGACAATGAACCAGTGGAAGGCCTCTGGCCAAATGAGGTGGCATCGTGGGGAGGTGAAACCCTGCATTCGTCTCAGTGGTTTCTGATTGTGTCTGAACCAGGAGCCCTTTTACACAGGCCTTATATCTTGTGAAGAAGATTGGCTGTTCACAGAACTTTGTGATTAACTGCCAGGGCCCCTCCCACAGTTTATGACCTTTATCCCGCTTTCAAAAAGGTCAGAGATAACATGACATGATCTGATCTATTGGCTGTGTGAAGTGTCGTTGTTGTAATATAATTCAGCCTCTAGATGGTGCAGTGTAATAGAAAAAACAGGAAAAGTCAGTTTTCAATTCAACTCATATCTCATTCTGCCATGTAAAGAAGCCCACTGTAATCCCGGAAAGAACCCGGAAGCCGGTAGCCCTGATAAGAATGAAGGATTTCAGCCTTGTGTGATGAAGCCCCAAGTCTCTACTAACCATTAGGACTTTGCATCATTTCAACAGAATGCCTATCAAGGGGGTTTGGTGGTTTTGCAATTCCATTGTCACAGGGTGACGAGGAATTTCTGTTCCTCTCTTTTGAGTTCTTTCAGTGGGGGTCAAGGAATCTCAAGACAGTGGCTCAATTCGGACGACATATTTAGCAACAGAGGGGAAATAACGTACTGACAGTGCATTAAAGAGGTGGAGCTCCACAGACGACACGCTGCAGCAGGCGCTGCATGGAACCGGCAACACCCCCCCCCCCCCCGGTTGCTAATAGCATATGCAGCTCTGACGGAAAGCTCGGCCGCCATGCTCTCCACTCAACAACCTCCGCTAGTCTTCCCGCGGGTATCCCAGCACACACCGTGGCCGAAATCCATGGGCACCGCCATTGAAGCCGATGCAGGACACGCCTCCCAAACCCCATTGGCCGCCTCAGGAATGGGCGGAACACAGCAGCCCCTGGCAAAGAAGCAGCCAGGAGGAACGGCCACACCAATACAACACCCGCACCCCGCATCGCACCTCAAACATTGGCACCCACGACCCAGGGAGCCACCCCTGCCTACCCTACACGGGAGACCCGGAAGCCACAGGGTGACCCACGGCCCCCAGCCCCCAGCCCCCAGCCCCCTCCCACCTCCATCCCAGAGCATCCTCCCGCACACACAGGAAAGAAGGCAAGAGTGGGGTGGTGTAGAAAACTTTATTCAGCAGGGAGGATAGACATGGGCAATAAGGCACATGGCCACTACGAAGCAAGGGCAGAGCCTACGGAAAGGACAGGCACCCCCGGGAAGGGAGAAGGCATCTGGAAGGCACAGAGGTGAAGAGGGGACAGCTGGGCCAACACCCCCAGGGGGCCAGGCACAGAATGGGTAAAGGGGAAGAGGAGGAGAGGGGCAGCACGCCAGGGAGAGATGCCAGTCCACAGATGGAACCCCACAGCCGACGCTCACAGGCGGTGGGGGTAGCGCAGCCAGATCCAGGCACTGATGCTCTCATGCACCCAGGATGCCTCCACATGGGCGCAACGCTCCCCAACGGGATTCTCGGGGCCCAGCAACAGCTCAATGTCCTGCCTGTCCACTACGATGGTGTCGGCGTCGGCACCTGCCCGAGGGAGGTCGGGGTGCTCGGTCAGTAACACGTCCCCACGGGACTCGCAGATGTTGTGCAGGATGCAGCAGCACACCATGACGTCCGGGATGATGTTGGCCTGCAAGTCCAACAAGCTGAACAGGGAGCGCCAGCGCTCCTTCAGACGCCCAAAGGCAGGCTCCACGGGCAGGCAGGCACGGCAATGGTAGTAGTTGTATTAACGCTGGACGTTGGTGCGGGGGTAGTGGTACGGGGCCATCAGCCACAGCTGCAGGGCAAACACCTGGTCGGCCAGGAGGAGCGGGCCCACCGCACAGCCGCACACAGAAGTGGGGCCAGACGTCAGGAAGCGCCCCGATGTCAGCTTGGCAGCCAGGAGGGAGTTCCAGAAGATGGCCGTGTCATGGCTCCGCCCAGAGACGCCCGCATACACATCCATGAAGCGGCCCTTGGCATCCACCACCACCTGGAGAACCATGCTGTAGAAATGCTTGCGGTTGTAGTACTCCCCGCCAAGGGTGGGGGGGCCAGGATGCGTACGTGGGTCGAGTCCATCGCCCCCACCGCCCGCGGGAAGCCCAGGGCACAGAAGCCATGCATGTTCTCCTTCTCGCCCCCAACCCGGATAACGTCGGCCAGGTACAGCTCGTTCAGCACGCTCACCGTCTCACAGAAATCTCGCACGCGGTGGACACGCCCACCCCGAAGATGGTCGACAGCGGCAGGTAGCCCACGTTGTACACCAGCTTGTACAGCGTCAGGGTGAGGTGACGGGAAACTGGAATGCTCGGGCGCATGTTTGTACACTCCTGCTGCAGGACCGGGGTCACCTCAGCCACCAACACCTTGAAAGTCATGCGGGACATGCGAAAGCTCCCATGGAAGCACTTGTCGTCCCAGTCCTCCAAGTCCTGCATCTCCTTCCACACGGCATCCATCCAGGGGATCATCCAGCAGCGGACGGTCTCACGCTCAGCAAGAAGCTCGGCCGACGTCAAGAGGGGGGGAGCGCGTTGCAGGGCTTCCTCAGCCATGCCTTCGGCCAGCTTCTCCGCAATCATCGTGGTCGCCTCACAGTGGCAAATCAGCAGCAGGATGGGAGCCCAGAGACAAAGCATGGCCTCCACTGCTCCAAGGGACCAGCAGAGGGACCCCAATCTGAACACCAGCTTCGCGGGCAAGGCCCCACTCAGGCGCCTCAGCCGGACACAGAACAAGTCCTCCTGGTCAGTGTCGCCATGGTTCTGCGTGGCTGCCTGGATCGCCCCCTGCAAGCAGGCCGCGGTGAGCTCCCTCCAGGACATAGTCGCCAATGCCGAGGCAGCCAGAGGGGGGGTGGGCAGGACGGGAGGAGCGGTGGGCGTGACAGAGCAGGAGGGCGGAGGGAGGTGAGGCAAGGCTTGCAGCATGGGACTGCCAACTACGGTAGTGTGGGAATGGGAGGGCAGGAGGATTTGTTTTGGCTGAAGCGCACCTGCAAGAGAGGGGAGTGAAAGGAAGCGGCCAGAGTGGGGTGCACGAAGGGTAATCGGCACAGCAGGATGAGGCTAAGCTACAACTGAGGGGGGATGGGCAAGGGCCTCCATGCCGGCGGAAAGGCCTACAGCCGGCCATTGATCGGACGGCGGCGACTCCGGATGCTGTGTTCCAGACGTCGAATGTGACGTATGACTTCTCCCAGAGCCACCTCCAGAGTGTGGAGACGCCGTGCCTTTTGGGCCCTCCGCCTTCTGCGGATGGCACGGCGGAGGGAGCGCAGTTTCCCTGGGAGGCGAGAACAGAAGGGGGAGGGGAGGGGGAGACAGCCATCAGTGACACGACGGCCACAGCACCACGATTGCACCCCGCCCAACTGCCCCGTAACCAACCTCCACGCTGCAGGGCCCTGCGGCATCAGACAATGCGGCCTGCGCGGAACCCCTCGGATCTGTAACGTGATGCCATCTCGACTGGAGTTGGCTGCAATGAGGGGAGATAGGGCCGGGAACGAGAGGCATCCAGGGTGTGCTACAATGTTGCAAAGGGATGCTGATGGACATGGCCTTGAGCATCCAGACTGGACCGAGGGAGGCGCCACACAGAGGGACGGGGATCTAAAGGGGCCTTATCGTGTCTTGGGGTGGGGGCTATTCTACAACTGCATATCCCTATGGTCCCTTGGCGGATGGGCCTAGGGACCCGAAGGACGACAATGACTTAGGCCATGTCATCCTGGGAGGGTCTTTCCACCCCCTCCTCGTCCTCCTCCTCTGCCTCCTCTCCCTCTTCGTCGGAGTCTGGTGGGATGTCGCGGCCCCTCTTCGGCTGGCTGCCTATGCGCAGCTGCTCCTGCCCTCTGGCCACCCCCCCTGCTTTCCCTGAGGCACCTGCTGCTGCCGGCGCCGCACATGGGGCCCAATATGCTGCGGCCATTGGCAGGGGCAAGTACTGCTGCTGCGGTGGCGGCGCCATGTATCCGTACGGCCCCATGTAGGGTGCGGGCTGGGGGGGCCCATGGTAGGCACCACGGAATGATTGGGCGAGCTCCCCGAGCACCTCGGTTTGGCAGTCGATGGCTGCTGTGTGCTCCCGCATGCCTCGTTCGATGATGTCATCGGTGGCCGCCATGGCCTCGGTCATCCCGGTGACATGGCACTCTAGACCTAGACGCATGTCCCTCCCTGCCTCCCGTATGGCTTGGGCGCAATTTTCCACGGCTTGAGTGGCCGTGCGCGTAGCCCACACGGTAAGGACACGCTCCTTGGTGCACCTGGCCTCCTCCTCGCCCGCCATGTGTGTGAACAGCCCGTGGATGCGCTCTCCTGTTGTCTCCGTGACCGTGACCAACTCCCTCGCCACCTGCAGCTGGTCTGCCCTGCGCCTGTTGTGCATCCGGACACACCTCTGCGCGTTGGTCAGGGGACGGGTTTCTTCGGCTGCGGCCGCACCATGCTCGCCTGCGGACGGTGGCGGCGGCTCCTCCTCCAGGGAGGCCGCTCCCTCCATTGGCTCATCCTCCGGCTGTGGAGGCCCCTCGATCTCGTCCTCGAGCACAGCCTCCCCGGCCTCAAGCTCGGCATCCAAAGGCGCCTCCTCCTCCATTGCCTCCACCTCCACAAAGGTGTCATCAGTGGCCTGCATATCGATGTCCAGCAGCTCTTCCTCGGACGGTGACAGTTCTGGCTCCAGCATGTCGCCCACCTGTTGTTCCATGAACTGCTCCATTTTGACCTGGCCCCGTCTCCGTCACAGCATCCAAGATGCTGCAAGTGAAACCCTGCACCATGGTTGCTGCTGGAGGAGGCTGGCATAGGGGAGATGCTCCTTGAGGTGGTGGCTGTCCTGGGCGGCACGGGTGGCGGCCTCGCAAGCACCGATGGGCTTTGGGATGCCGCGGGATGGCTCATCGGCTTCGCCTTGGCCAGACATGCTTCAGCTGCTGCCCTCACAGCCTTCTTGGGGGGTTCAGCCGCTGCCTTCAGGGCCTTCTTGGGGGATTGGGCCGCTTCCTTCAGGGCCTTTTTGGCAGGGTGTGTTAGGCATGGGGCATCCGTCCGTGCTGGCAGCTGTTGTTTCTGTGTGGCGGGGCCCTCCTCCCGTTGCGCCCCTTGGTCCAGCCGTGCTCATTGTCGTGTGCGCGGCGGCTCGTTGGTAGCGACCCCACTGCCTGCCGTGTGTCCCGGGACGACGTCATGGCGCTCCAACAGCAGGCGTGCCAGTTCGTTGTAAAAGGGCATAGTGCGTGGCTGGACGACGCTTCTTTTATTGTGGGTGATGATCTCCTTGAACCTCCTCTTGAGTCCATGCAGGTTGTCCTTGCATTGCTTGCCGCTGCGGCTATGTCCCCGTTCCTGCATCTGCTTGGCGAGCCAGGGGTAGAGCTGATCATGCCTGGCTGTGGCCATGATCCTCCTGGCTTCCGGGCTTCCCCAGAGCTCTATGAAGTGCCCGATCTCTGTGTGGGATCAGTGCTTCACTCTGCGTCTTTCCGGGGGGTCCTGGCTGCTCCCCTCTCCTAGGGTTTGAGAGCTGGTGTCCTTGGTCGGGTCGCCCCGGGCCCCCTCTCCCTCTGGCTCCATGTTGCCGGCGTGTGTGTGTTTCGGTGGTGACAGTGGTCTGTGCCCAGGGCTGGCTTTCCCCATCCCATGTGTTTGTGTGATGGTGGGTGCTGGTGGGCTGTTGTGCTTCCTGTGAATGTGCCCTGTGTGTAGGCGTTGTTGTCGTTGCTGGTCGGGACCGCTTCGTGTCCTTGGGATTATTGTGCATGCCTCTGGCTGTTTTCCACAACATCTGCAGGTGGCTGGCTGTCACCCACGGGCGCCCTTTGCCTTGGCGTTTTGTGCGTCTTGGGGATGTGCGTGGCCATTGCTCACTGTCCGGACGTGTTGGGCGGATGGGGGGGCTCACTGGTCACTGCTTCCCCGGCCCTTGTCCTTCTGGGTGATGCGAGGGTGGAGGAGGCAGTGCGGTGGGGGGTCTGCTTCGGGTGGGTTGCTGTTCTCCCTGTTGGGGGGGGGCTGCCCCTTGTTCCTGGGCGCCTGGGGTTGTCGCTTCTTCCATTTCCCCCTCCCCCCCTTTGCCGTGGTTCCTTTCTGGCGCGCTCCCCTTTCCGTTTGGGTGGCTGACTGGGTACCTGTCGTGCGTGCTCGCAGGAGTTGTCCCCTCATTGCGCTCCATGCCGGCTGCCTGGTGGGGGAGGCGGGCGTTCTCGGTTGCTATGGCGGCGATGCCGGGGATCTGTTGAGGGCGTGTTTGAGCGGCCGGCCGCGTTCTGCCGCTCTTGCCACTCATCTCTCTGATCTTCCGTGGTAACATACTCAACGCATGGGTTTAACCCATGCACCCCTCCGGACTACATATTAGTCAATTGACTAATCCCTAAACAATGCGCAACTCCGTTGTTTCTCTCCGTTGTTTAATTCTCCCGATTAGCGTACTGTCGGTTGTGTGTGCATTGTGTGCCTCCCTCCAGACATGTTAATCAACTCAACTGATGGTTGTTTAATTAACCCACCGTTGCTTAGAGTGTCGTCCAAATTGAGCCAGTGTCTCCTTTCTGATAAGAAAGTTTATTACAAGCAATTGCAAGGAGTCTACACCTTAGAGCATGTCAAAAGTGAGACTGTTGTTGGTCAAAGGTCCACACTTTTATAGGGTTGCAGTGTTATACAATTAGTCGATTATATCATCATACACACACAAAAATAACTTATACAATTCCTTATCTCTTCTATGCATATGGCCTTGTGGCAGGGTGGAGTACTAGGCTGCTAAGGGGGTAACCAAGCGAGAATGTTAGCAAGTTTCTTACTTTGTGCCAAGTCATGAGACATAGGTTACTAGAGTACATTTAATATTTCTCTCTGCCTTGACCTTTGAAAGATCAAATTCACAGTCATTGTGTCAATGGCCCTTCACACCTCATAATTCCATAGTGCGACAAGGGCCTTGACAGAATCGCCATCTCTGTCTACTGAAAATTCCCCCAGAGCATTCAGGAATCGCTCGGATTCCATAAGTCTCCAGGGATGGACCATCTTAAAGGGTTCCCCACCTCTGCAGGGAGGGACAGGCACTGTGAGACCAAACTTCACCAGGAAGTGGCCTGACCATGACAACAGGGTAATTTCCATCCCCTCAGTATCCAGACCACCTCTCTCATAGCCTGAGGCAATGACTAAGTCAAGGGTATGACCTGCCCTATGTGTTGGGCCGGTGACATACTGAGACAACCCCATGGTGGTCATGGAGGACATGAAGTCCCCAGCTGATCCTGTTAAAGGCAGCCTCAGCATGATTTTTTAAATCTCCCAGGACCAGGGTCCTAGGATTTTCCAGCACCACATCTGAGACCATCTCAGCTAGCTCAGACAGGAATCCATTGGGTAGCAGGGTGGGCAGTACACCAACAGTATCCCCAGTCTGTGTACAGTTCTGGTCACCACACCTAAAAAAATATACTATAGAGCTGGCAAAAGTGCAGAAAAGGGCAACTAAACTGATTAAGGGGCTGGAGCATCTCCCCTATGAGGGAAAGTTGAAACAGCTGGGATTGTTTAGCTTGGAAAAAGAAGGCTAAGGGGAGACATGATAGAGGTGTACAAAATTATGTATAGTGTGGAGAAGGTGGATAGGGAGACATTTTTCTCCTTCTCCCATAATAATAGAATCCGGGGTCATCCCATGAAGCTGTTTGGTGGGAGATTCAGGACAAATAAAAGAAAGTACTTCTTCACACAGCAGATAGTTAAACTATGGAATTCACTATCACAAGATCTAGTTGGCCACCAATTTGGATGGCTTTAAAAGGGGGTTGGATAAATTCCTTGAGGAGAATGCTATCAAAGGCTACAAGCCCTGATGGCTATGTGCTACCTCCAATATCTGAGGCAGTAAGCTTGTGTGCACCAGTTGCTAGGGAACATGGGTGGGAGGGTGTTGTTGCACCATGTCCTGCTTTGTTGGTCCCAGGCCGACAACTGTTTGGCCACTGTGTGAACAGAGTGCTGGACTAGATGGACCTTTGGTCTGATCAAGCATGGCTCTTCTTGTGTTCTTATCTGTCTCTTAGGCCTAGCACAAGTTACAAGCCCTCACAGCCTATCCCAGGGCAGAGGGATTTCCTGGTGAGTGAGATTGAACTTTTATGGATCATGGTATGTCCCAGCACTCTGGTCTTCCAGCCTATGTTGCTGCTGCACTGAGTAACCAGATGGGCAAAGCTGGGTCATATTTACACCACCCAGCTCACCCACCCAGGTCTCAGTGATGCACACCAGGTCGGCTCCCTCATCCACAATAATATAATGGATGTGTGAGGTCTTGTTATGAACGAACCTAGCATTCACCAGCACCACAACCAGGCCAGAGGGTGCAGTAACCAGTCCAGACAGGAATATGAAAGGTTTGAGCCTTTTACATAAGAATATCTGGGTAGGGAAGGTCCCAGATTTCAATGGCATGCTCCAAAGAGTGCCTTTATTTGTTTTATTGTTCCTGCTCTCCTTGGGTCTGGTCCAATGCCTTCTTGCCTTTACGTAGCTGAATTACCCCTCCCCACTTTGCATTTCCCCAGCATTTAGGTTTAGCTTATTCTCCCTGCCTCTTGTCAGCACAGGGTCCTTAGGTTTTTGTCATGCTGTTCTCAGAACTTCCACCTACTAGGAAGTAATCACTAATGACTTCAATACCTTTAAACTGTCAATAATTAATTTCATAGGTTTCTATTTGATATAACTCCTTTACAACAGATGATATGCCAAAAGGCAGCATTTTGGGGCTTAGGCTTAAGAAGAAAGTACTTCTTCATGCAATCCTTAATTAATTAATTAATGGGGTTTATAGTGCCAGGATGTGGTAACGGTTACTAGTGTAGACTGCTTTTGAAAAGATATGGACAGGAACAGTAGCCAACATCTAGGATGGCCACTTAAGCATTGCCAAAAAAAACAGGAAATGCATAATCAAAACAGAGGACATAGATTTGCATAAAATTATATATGCACACATGAACATTTAGAAATAATCATTATAAATGAAATAGAAATAGTTTCACCATGGCAGGAGTAGAGGGAGACTAACGAAGTGACCTGCGCCTACCTATTAAATCTGCTGTCCATGTGCCAACTGTTGATGGGCAACTTCAAGGCCCCTCCTGCTTTCCCTTCTGATGGCACTTTGTCTTTAAACCAGACTTGGAGAGGACCAACCCTTCAAATAGAGGATGCCTTCAAATACAGGATTGTCCTTGGTAAAAGAGGACTCATGGCAATCCTATGAGATATCCTGTTACAAATGCACTGTAATCCTATCGTACTAATGTAGTAAAACAGAACCCTCAGAAAACTATTTCCAAAGAGCAGCATTGCACACTACATCATTTGAATCAATTGGCTATGACTTCAACTCCTTCTTGTAAGCATAATTTGGGAAGGAATTTTACATGTGTCCAACTGTAATTCAGAATTCAGGAATGTGTGATCAGTCTCACACCTTTACAAAGCTATCCCATATCATAATTTCACTCAGGGGCACTCCAGGGACTGGAAAGAGTAACAAGATCAGTATCCCAGAGCCCTAGGTAAGCCTAGCTGAACTGACACTTTAAATTGATTGTTTCTTGCTGGGGATTTGCTTATTGTCTCAGAATGATTTGATGTTCTAATTAACTCTCACAACATGGTTATTTGTAAGTGAAGTCCATCCCATTTTGCTCTGCCTATGTTTTTGGCCTAAATAAAAGCTCTATGAAGCCTGGGGGCTTGCCATCAAGAGAAAATGGTCCAATCAAAGAGAGTTTTGCAACCTTCTGTGTATTCCCTTAAGCCATCATCAGATAAAGCTATTTTGAAAAAGACTATCTAGCTTTAAAAACAACCACTTCTTTGCTGGGGTGTGTGTGTGTGTGTGATTACAATTTAGCGTAAGCTGACCTGAGAATCATTTGATTGAAAGGCCAGGTATAAACCCTTCTAAAGAAATAAATTAACTGATCAGCATCCTGCTAATGTTCTGAAGTATACATACTGCTGCCAGGGCATTGTGAGACCTCTGGGCCATTTCTTGAAGAGAAATGCAGCAGGGCGGAGTGTGTGTGGGCCGTCATTTATGACAACAAGCTTGTCCTGAGACACCACACCTTGAGGCACCTCTGGATGTGAACTCATCCGGGCAAATGGCTTTCTCCCAGCCTGGCCCCCCTTCCTTGTCTGGCTAACAATAACAATAATCTGCCTTGGAGGGGGCATTATGAGGATTACTGAGATCATGAAAATGAAGCGCATTTGACTTCTTAGGTAAAAAGCACTATAAATGGGAACTATGGGTACGTTGGGGGTGATAATGATGATGTTTCCCCTTCCTTTGCCTACACCAAGATTGTGGCTGTAGACTATGACAGGAACCTAGTTCATTTTATTTCTGTTCAGTAATTGTCACACTGCTGGAACTTTAGAAAGACTAAATTGGCTACTTGTACTGTGCAGAGATATCTGCTAACTAGACTGAACGATGGACAAGCCCTGGTCTCCTATATGTGCCATTTACATTTTGCTCCATAATGTGTTTGGCAAGCTTTCACTTTGAAGGTGGCTGTTTTGGCTCATCTGACAGGGAGCGTAGTTATTGTCATCCATTGACCTTGGTACTTCATAACTTAGCAGTAGCAGATAAGACCAAAGTGGGCTTTCTTTCTTTCTTTCTTTCCTTCTTTGGCACACATATACACATAGCATGCTGCTCATCTACCTTTGCCAAGGCAAATGGAAAGTGCTGAGCAAAACAAGGGCTATGGTGCTCTCTGCTGGCCAATTACCTTTTTCATGTACAGGTCGTCCATCCAGCTCTTTGGCCACCTCACCTTCTTAAAAAGCATTTGTTTTGGCATGGCAGAATGATGCATTCTCTTAGAAAATCTTAAAGCTGGCTCAAGGCTCTTGATGCTCCAAAGTACCACCATTTTTCTCCTGTGTTGTATCTCTGCTGGGACAAAGAAGGGAAAGGCAGTAGAACCTCCTAAACTATCATCCATTCCATTTCCCTCCTATCCTATCTGAGAAATTTCCACTAGGGTTGCCAATTTGCTGAACTTTGAACGAGGACTTGATATGCAGACATTAGCAGATGATAATATTTAATTCCATATTATAAAAAGTAGGGGTGTGCATCGGATCGGATCCGATCCACGATCCGAATCCGATCCGCCCCAAAAATCGGAAAATCCGATCCGATCCGATCCGATCCGATACACCATCCGATCCGATCCGATCCGATCCGGCGAGGTCCGATCCGGATCGGATCGGATCGGCGGATCGGACGCCATTTTAAATGCGTTTTTCCCATAGCAAAGTATTGTTGTTTTACAAAAACGCCTATAACTTTTTCATTTTTAACGACAGAAGGATGAAACTTGGGCACATTGTACACTGGTTAGGGATAGGTATCTGTGAGAAATTTCAGAAAGATTGGTGCATGCAGTTTGTGGCAATTAATTTTTTAATAAATAACATGGAATGCCTATAACTCGGTCATTTTTAAAGTTACACACATGAAACTTTGCCACATTGTAGGTGGAACCTTGGGACCCACGTGTGTGAAATCCCAGAACCGTGGGTGCTTGCCTGGTGTGGCAATGAATTTTTGAAAAATGGGTAGTAGTGGGGTAAATGCAGTTATGCCTCCCATGTTTTTATTTTTAAAGATACAAACAGGACACTTCGGCACATTACAGGGAACACTTCCCTTGATATGTGTGTAAAATTTCAGACAGCTAGCTCCAGGCATGTGTTGGCAATGAATTGTTGAAAATTGGGTAGCAGTGGGGTAAAATACAGTTTTGCCTCCCATTTTTTTATTTTCAAAGATACAAACGGGAAACTTTGGCACATTGCAGGGAACACTTCACTTCAAATGTGTGTGAAATTTCCGGAAGCTAGGTGCAACATTTTAGTGGGAAACGAACGTTTATTCATGGCATTTCACATGGGATTTATGGGTTGGTTTTAAGAGCTACAAACCTCTAACTCGCTCACATGGCACAGGACCTATGCCCGCTCAAACGCTGGAAATTTAACAAACTTTGGTGCAATGCTTTAGTGGGAAAACAAAGGTTTATGCATGGCATTTCACATGGGATTTATGGGTTGGTTTTAAGAGCTACAAACCTCTAACTCGCTCACATGGCACAGGACCTATGCCCGCTCAAACGCTGGAAATTTAACAAACTTTGGTGCAATGCTTTAGTGGGAAAACAAAGGTTTATGCATGGCATTTCACATGGGATTTATGGGTTGGTTTTAAGAGCTACAAACCTCTAACTCGCTCACATGGCACAGGACCTATGCCCGCTCAAACGCTGGAAATTTAACAAACTTTGGTGCAATGCTTTAGTGGGAAAACAAAGGTTTATGCATGGCATTTCACATGGGATTTATGGGTTGGTTTTAAGAGCTACAAACCTCTAACTCGCTCACATGGCACAGGACCTATGCCCGCTCAAACGCTGGAAATTTAACAAACTTTGGTGCAATGCTTTAGTGGGAAAACAAAGGTTTATGCATGGCATTTCACATGGGATTTATGGGTTGGTTTTAAGAGCTACAAAACTCTAACTCGCTCACATGGCACAGGACCTATGCCCGCTCAAACGCTGGAAATTTCACAAACTTTGGTGCAATGCTTTAGTGGGAAAACAAAGGTTAAACTTTATTATTTTAAACCTTCAGGAAAGGGAGGGGGAGGCTGTGTTTGTGTGTGTGTGTTTGACAGCTTGATCCACCAATTGTGCTTTAGAATACATGACTGAATCACCCAATCCTGTGAAGACTTTCTTCAGCCTCCAATCGCAATGCTGGAGGAGGGCACCAGTATATATTCTCTCAGCCCTGCCCTTCTGGCTCTTTGTGGGTTGAACGTGGAGGAGATTAGGGAGTGTTTTGGAGCTGTGTTGGAGAGACTGTATTGATTTGATTGTATTTGGAGGTGGTTTTGAGGAGTTTCTGATCTTTTACTTCAGCTTTTCTTGTTCTCTCTCTTGGCTTTCCTTTCTCTCTTGCCTTTCCTTTCTTAGATAGCACGTTTGTTTGTCTGTGAGTTCAGTTTGTCTTTGCAGTGAGTGTGTTTGTTTGTTCTACTTTCGCTTTCTGAAAAAAACCCAAAAAAATAATAAAAAAATATTTCTATCCTCTCTCTCTCTCTCTCTCTTTCTCTGTGTGTGTGTGTGTGTGTGCGCGCTTGTGAGTGAGTGTGTGTTGCTGGGCTGTGTAGCCTGCTGCTACAAACACAAAAAAAGTCAGCAAAGCACACACTTACACAAAAATAAATAATAATAAAAATAAAATGAAGCGTGGCACTCAAAGGGGGGGTGCTCCCAAGGCAGCATTTGGGAGAGGCCGCTCTGGGCATGGCGCTGCTGCTGCTGCTGCTGGGACCAGCAGCAGGCAGCCTACTTCCACACCCCCAGTTAAACTGAGGCGTTCTCCACTGGGGCAGCAGAAGCAGGCAGAGGCAACTCAAAGTAGTGCCTGCAGGGCACTCTTTCAGCAACATGAGGCAGGTGCTGGGAGCAGCAGTGGGCATGAAGAAGGAGCACTATATTATCCAGCTCCTTCTTTGGTGGGTGAGCCTGTGAACCCGCTGACTGATCTTTTCCCAGATCTTGTGGAAGTCAGCGAGGTTCAGAGTGAGAAGGAGGACTCTGATGTGGGGCAAGAGGAAGAGCAGGCAGCACCAGAGACTTACTCTCCACAATCCGTCCTCTCTTCCACTCATTCCCTTGCTCCTGAGGTGACACCACAGAGCGAAGGCGCCGGCAGGCCGTCTGTGTCACCCCAGAAGCGACAGGCAAGCAAGGTGTGGGACCACTTTGAGGTGGCAGTGGATTCCCGCTTTGCTGTCTGTCGCCACTGCAAGATGTCAGTGAGCAGGGGAAAAATGCCAGGCCACTTCACCACCACGAACCTCACCCGCCACATGCAGAGGCACCACCAGTCTGTTTTGCTTGGGACCGAGGCGGGCACCTCGCAGCAGACTGGTGCTAGCGGCAAGGGCAAGCAGAAGGCTCCTGCAACTTCTGCCAGCTCTCGACCTCCCATCCCCAAGAGGCTTCGCCAGGCCACCATGGAAGAGATGGGGTGGGGGAAGTATGGAGCCACAAGGTGGCGTTTTCCAGCGCCCAACCAGATCACCAATTGCATCGGTGAGATGGTGGCGTTGGATGACCAGCCATTCAGCCTCGTCGAGAACGCAGGCTTCAAGAGGCTGATGGCTCTTGTGGTTCCATACTACAAGCCGCCGTGTCGCACCACCCTGAGCAGGCGTGTGGTGCCCTCCCTGTACCAGGCATGCAGGGAGTTAGTTCTGGGTCGTCTGTGCCAGGCAGAGGCACAGAAGGTGCACTTCACTTCGGACATCTGGTCCAGCGAAGGAGGAGTGCACGCTTACCTGTCCCTGACGGCTCACTGGTGGGGAGCCTCAGGGCAGGAAGCACCCAGGACTTCTGGGACTGGGAAGGAGGGCTGCCGCTGGGCCCTCCTTCATACCGCAGTCATGGACCAGTCCCACACGGCGGAGGAGATTACGGAGGCCATGAACCGCATGGTGGCAGGGTGGCTGGGCGGGCACCAGCACACCCGCGGTTACATGGTCACGGACGGGGGAGCCAATATGCTGAAGGCGGTGCGCGATGGCGGATTTGAGGGCATCCGCTGCATCGCGCACGTCTTCAACCTGGTCGTCAGGGATGGCCTTGGAGGCAGCAAGGCCCCTCTCCCTCCCCAAATCCGTAATCTCCTAGAGAGCTGCAGGAAGGTGGCTGGGCATTTCCACCACAGCGTGAAGGGCAGTCGGTTGCTGCGGGAGAAGCAGCAGGAGCTGGGACTTCCGCAGCACCGGCTAGTGCAGGACGTGGCAACACGTTGGAACTCCACCTACCACATGCTCGAGCGTATGGTGGAGCAACAGCGTGTTGTCCACGAGATGTTCAGGGTTGGGGACATTGGCATCCAGGCCCCACTGTCCAGGCAGCAGTGGGAGGCCATGTCCCAGCTTCTGGTGGTCCTCAAGCCGTTCCTTGAGGCCACCGAGACCCTGAGCAGCAGCACTGCCCTTCTCAGCCAGGTGCTCCCCGTGGCCAGGCATCTCCAGAATCAGATGGGCGAGTTTCTGGAGGCCGGGGATGCCGTCACCGGCAGGCGCTTCCTGCCAGAGGTGCGGGAAGTGGTGACGAGGCTGAGGGAAAGCCTATCCCGCCGGGTCCAGCCTCTCTACAACGAGAGGCAGTACATGTTGGCCACCATGTGCGACCCGCGCATCAAGGATGGGTTATGTGGGCAGACTTCCCGGGCAGGTTGGGTGGAAATGCTGGTGACGGACGTTCGGGCGGCCCGGGATGCCAGGATTGGGCAGGCAGAGGAGGAGCCCACCGAAGCCCAGGCGCTAAGTCCGCTGAGCACCACCAGCAGCGGCGGCACCAGCACCACCACACCCAGCAGGGGGACAGGCCAGGGGTTTTGGGACAAGGCTTTGCAGGCTGCGGTTGGGCATAGAGGCACTCAACCCAGCCGCCGCCAGGATGACGCTGCAGCAGCAGTGCAGCGTTACCTGGCGGAGCAGATGGAGGACGGCTCCATCGAACCCCTGGCCTACTGGTCATCTCGGCGCCAGATGTGGCCTGATCTGGCGCGGGTGGCCATGGACAGAATCAGCTGCCCACCGTCCAGCGTTCCAAGCGAGCGGGTGTTTTCCATGGCGGGCGACGTGGTCACACCCCACCGCTCTCGCTTGGACGCTGAGATTGTGGAGCAGCTGGTCTTCCTCAAGGTCAATCTGCCCCTGCTGGGATACCCCACCCTCATGCCCGCGGGGGAGTAATTGGCAGGCACCCCCCATCCATCCCACACCTTTGGGCAGGCACCGGCAGGCCCTTGATTTTTTAATTCTTATTTTCGGTTAATTAATTTTCTTTACTTTAATTTACTGGCTGTGTTGTTTACAGCTCAGTAACTCAACTCTGAACGATGGATCCCGAAGGGATCTAGTTTCTTCTCCTAGCCTCTTACATTGAGGGGATGCACAAGCATCTCACACATTCTATGTTGTTTGACTTGAACCAATGTGCTTGCACGTGTGCCTCTGAAATTGGACTCCGATGGCTCCCTCCAGGCCTTCTGTAAGGTCCCACACTTCCATGGGCGTTTCTTCTTGTAAGACCACGTCAGAGGCTCATGAGAACTTTGGATAAGAAGAAGGCTTAATTTTATCGCCAAGGAACGCATGCACCTCTCTGACTATGAACGAAGGACGCGATAGGATTCCTCTTCCAGGCTCCTACATTGAGTGGATGACAAGCAGCATCCCACACTGTTTCTGACTGTGTCTTTTGGACTTATGTGGCAGCCTTGCAGGGCTGTCACTGTGTGTTGTGTTTATTTTGGCTATATGATTTAAAAAACTGCCTGCCCGCCTGCCCGCCTGCTAGGTTGCCGCCATTGTGAAGTAGCCGGAATGCGTGGGCTGGTCTCACGGTTTCATTGCTTACTTGTGCAATGCGCAAGCGCCTGGCATCATGCCCGCCTCTGCCTCTGCCTCTGCCTGCCTGCCTGCCCGCCTGCTAGGTTGCCGCCATTGTGAAGTAGCCGGAATGCGTGGGCTGGTCTCACGGTTCTATTGCTTACTTGTGCAATGCGCAAGCGCCTGGCATCATGCCCGCCTCTGCCTCTGCCTGCCCGCCTGCCCGCCTGCTAGGTTGCCGCCATTGTGAAGTAGCCGGAATGCGTGGGCTGGTCTCACGGTTCTATTGCTTACTTGTGCAATGCGCAAGCGCCTGGCATCATGCCCGCCTCTGCCTCTGCCTCTGCCTCTGCCTCTGCCTGCCCGCCTGCCCGCCTGCTAGGTTGCCGCCATTGTGAAGTAGCCGGAATGCGTGGGCTGGTCTCACGGTTCTATTGCTTACTTGTGCAATGTGCAAGCGCCTGGCATCATGCCCGCCTCTGCCTCTGCCTCTGCCTGCCTGCCTGCCTGCCTGCCTGCTAGGTTGCCGCCATTGTGAAGTAGCCGGAATGCGTGGGCTGGTCTCACGGTTCTATTGCTTACTTGTGCAATGTGCAAGCGCCTGGCATCATGCCCGCCTCTGCCTCTGCCTCTGCCTGCCTGCCTGCCTGCCTGCCTGCCTGCTAGGTTGCCGCCATTGTGAAGTAGCCGGAATGCGTGGGCTGGTCTCACGGTTCTATTGCTTACTTGTGCAATGTGCAAGCGCCTGGCATCATGCCCGCCTCTGCCTCTGCCTCTGCCTGCCTGCCTGCCTGCCTGCCTGCCTGCTAGGTTGCCGCCATTGTGAAGTAGCCGGAATGCGTGGGCTGGTCTCACGGTTCTATTGCTTACTTGTGCAATGTGCAAGCGCCTGGCATCATGCCCGCCTCTGCCTCTGCCTCTGCCTGCCTGCCTGCCTGCCTGCCTGCCTGCTAGGTTGCCGCCATTGTGAAGTAGCCGGAATGCGTGGGCTGGTCTCACGGTTCTATTGCTTACTTGTGCAATGCGCAAGCGCCTGGCATCATGCCCGCCTCTGCCTCTGCCTCTGCCTGCCCGCCTGCCCGCCTGCTAGGTTGCCGCCATTGTGAAGTAGCCGGAATGCGTGGGCTGGTCTCACGGTTCTATTGCTTACTTGTGCAATGCGCAAGCGCCTGGCATCATGCCCGCCTCTGCCTCTGCCTCTGCCTCTGCCTCTGCCTGCCCGCCTGCCCGCCTGCTAGGTTGCCGCCATTGTGAAGTAGCCGGAATGCGTGGGCTGGTCTCACGGTTCTATTGCTTACTTGTGCAATGTGCAAGCGCCTGGCATCATGCCCGCCTCTGCCTCTGCCTCTGCCTGCCTGCCTGCCTGCCTGCCTGCCTGCTAGGTTGCCGCCATTGTGAAGTAGCCGGAATGCGTGGGCTGGTCTCACGGTTCTATTGCTTACTTGTGCAATGTGCAAGCGCCTGGCATCATGCCCGCCTCTGCCTCTGCCTCTGCCTGCCTGCCTGCCTGCCTGCCTGCCTGCTAGGTTGCCGCCATTGTGAAGTAGCCGGAATGCGTGGGCTGGTCTCACGGTTCTATTGCTTACTTGTGCAATGTGCAAGCGCCTGGCATCATGCCCGCCTCTGCCTGCCCGCCCGCCTGCCTGCCTGGAGGTGCCCATGCAGCTGTGACTTTGCCTCTGCCAGTGGGACTTTGCCTCTGCCACTGGGACTTTGCCTCTGCCACTGGGACTTTGCCTGGAGGGAGCTGTGCCAAACTGTGACTTTGCCTGGAGGGAGCTGTGCCAAACTGGGACTTTGCCTGGAGGGAGCTGTGCCAAACTGTGACTTTGCCTGGAGGAGCCTGTGCCACTGGGACTTTGCCTGGAGGGAGCTGTGCCAAACTGTGACTTTGCCTGGAGGGAGCTGTGCCAAACTGGGACTTTGCCTGGAGGGAGCTGTGCCAAACTGTGACTTTGCCTGGAGGACCCTGTGCCAATGTGACTTTGCCTGGAGGGAGCTGTGCCAAACTGTGACTTTGCCTGGAGGACCCTGTGCCAATGTGACTTTGCCTGGAGGGAGCTGTGCCAAACTGTGACTTTGCCTGGAGGACCCTGTGCCAATGTGACTTTGCCTGGAGGAGCCTGTGCCACTGGGACTTTGCCTGGAGGGAGCTGTGCCAAACTGTGACTTTGCCTGGAGGGAGCTGTGCCAAACTGGGACTTTGCCTGGAGGACCCTGTGCCAATGTGACTTTGCCTGGAGGAGCCTGTGCCACTGGGACTTTGCCTGGAGGGAGCTGTGCCAAACTGTGACTTTGCCTGGAGGGAGCTGTGCCAAACTGGGACTTTGCCTGGAGGGAGCTGTGCCAAACTGTGACTTTGCCTGGAGGACCCTGTGCCAATGTGACTTTGCCTGGAGGAGCCTGTGCCACTGGGACTTTGCCTGGAGGGAGCTGTGCCAAACTGTGACTTTGCCTGGAGGGAGCTGTGCCAAACTGGGACTTTGCCTGGAGGGAGCTGTGCCAAACTGTGACTTTGCCTGGAGGACCCTGTGCCAATGTGACTTTGCCTGGAGGGAGCTGTGCCAAACTGTGACTTTGCCTGGAGGACCCTGTGCCAATGTGACTTTGCCTGGAGGGAGCTGTGCCAAACTGTGACTTTGCCTGGAGGACCCTGTGCCAATGTGACTTTGCCTGGAGGAGCCTGTGCCACTGGGACTTTGCCTGGAGGGAGCTGTGCCAAACTGTGACTTTGCCTGGAGGGAGCTGTGCCAAACTGGGACTTTGCCTGGAGGACCCTGTGCCAATGTGACTTTGCCTGGAGGGAGCTGTGCCAAACTGTGACTTTGCCTGGAGGACCCTGTGCCAATGTGACTTTGCCTGGAGGGAGCTGTGCCACTGGGACTTTGCCTGGAGGAGCCTATGTGCCACTGGAGTCCTCCGATCCACAGCCGCCGCACGAATAAGGTAAGTGTGTGCAGTCAACGCAGGGACACCTGAGAGTGTCCAGAAGTGGGGCAGTGTGAGATCTTACTTCCGAGTAAGCAAGCAGACTGCCCATCTGCCCCAGCCACGGCCGCATGGAGGTGGCCCCTCGATTCACGTCGCCCCTACGACTCAGGTAACAGTGCAGGCAGAGTGGCCATATAGAAAAGAAGGCAGGGCCCCTGCACCTTTAACTGTTGTGATGAAGAGGGAATCTCAGCAGGAACTAATTCCATACAAATGACACTGGCAGAAATTCCCTTTTCTCTACAACTGCTGAAGTTAGGAACCCTGACCTGGATTTGATCTGGTCAGCCTAACGTAGGGTGCTATTAGGAGTGAATGAATAACCCAAGGACAAAAGAAATGGTGATTCTCTAATGATCCGGTAAGCTGTGTCCTGCCAGACACAAAAGGATAGCCAATCCCTCTAACAATGGGCTCAGAAGAGTGATTTAGAAAGGGAGGGGTGCAGGAGAAAGAGGATTGCATCACAAACCAGAGAAGTGTGCCGGTGGGAGACTAGTTACTAGGACTTGCATGTATTAATTAATACAAATCTTTATTTATTTTCCTTTCTTCTTTTGCAGTATAAAAGTATTTATGTAATATTCATTATCCCCCTCCTCTTCTTTTGCAGCCTATGGCACTCTCACTGCCACAGTGCCCGGGAAAGGAGAGACTTTGCCCATTACATGCCAGCCTGCCCGCCCGCTGCTGATGCCGCCTGCCGCCTTCCAGATCGTTCCTGCGAGGCGGGCCAGCCGCCTTTCTTGCACAAGCCATGGGACTAGGGGTCCTCCAGGAGAATCTCACCGAGTCCTCAACGCCCTCAGGACTATGGTAAGTGTTCTGTGAATGGGGGGGGGCACCTTCCACCTAACTGAAGGTTGGCTGTCTGCCTGCTAACTTCCGAGTGAGCAGGCAGCCCCGTGTGCCTACTGGGGCGTGGGCACTCAGGACCGGGCAGATGCCAGTCCTGGGTGAGAGGGAGCCAATGGTGGAAAAGTATGATTTATCTCATGTTAATTCTTTTCCCCCCCCCCTCCTTCTTTTGCAGCCTATGGAACTCTTCGCCACTGCGCAAAGCGTACCCGTGAATCCAGACTGCCCATCTGCCCCAGCCACGGCCGCATGGAGGTGGCCCATCGATTCACGTCGCCCGCACGACTCTGGTAAGAGCCTGTCAGAGAGCTTACCCACGAGTAAGCAAGCAGGCAGCCCCGTGTGCCTGCTGGGGCGTGGGCACTCAGGACGGGCACATGCCAGTCTTGGGTGGGAGGGAGCCAGTGGTGGAAAAGTATCATTTTCCTCATATTCTTCCCCCCCCCTTCTTCTTTTGCAGCCTATGGAACTCTTTGCCACAGTGCCCAGGAGAGACGGTAATGCAGACTGCCCACCTGCCCGTCACTGCCCGCCTGGAAGTGGCATCTTATCAACAACGCCCTCAGGAGGACTACGGTAAGTGTTCTGTGAATGGGGGGGGGCACCTTCCACCTAACTGAAGGTTGGCTGTCTGCCTGCTAACTTCCGAGTGAGCAGGCAGCCCCGTGTGCCTACTGGGGCGTGGGCACTCAGGACCGGGCAGATGCCAGTCCTGGGTGAGAGGGAGCCAATGGTGGAAAAGTATGATTTATCTCATGTTAATTCTTTCCCCCCCCCCTCCTTCTTTTGCAGCCTATGGAACTCTTCGCCACTGCGCAAAGCGTACCCGTGAATCCAGACTGCCCATCTGCCCCAGCCACGGCCGCATGGAGGTGGCCCATCGATTCACGTCGCCCGCACGACTCTGGTAAGAGCCTGTCAGAGAGCTTACCCACGAGTAAGCAAGCAGGCAGCCCCGTGTGCCTGCTGGGGCGTGGGCACTCAGGACGGGCACATGCCAGTCTTGGGTGGGAGGGAGCCAGTGGTGGAAAAGTATCATTTTCCTCATATTCTTCCCCCCCCCCTTCTTCTTTTGCAGCCTATGGAACTCTTTGCCACAGTGCCCAGGAGAGACGGTAATGCAGACTGCCCACCTGCCCGTCACTGCCCGCCTGGAAGTGGCATCTTATCAACAACGCCCTCAGGAGGACTACGGTAAGTGTTCTGTGAATGGGGGGGGGCACCTTCCACCTAACTGAAGGTTGGCTGTCTGCCTGCTAACTTCCGAGTGAGCAGGCAGCCCCGTGTGCCTGCTTTGGCGTGGGCACTCAGGAAGGGCAATCCTGGGTGGAAGGGAGCTGGTTGTGTTGAAGTGGTCAACTAATATTCATTCTTTTTCCCCCCCCTTCTTCTTTTGCAGCCTATGGCACTCTCACTGCCACAGTGCCCGGGAAAGGAGAGACTTTGCCCATTAAATGCCAGCCTGCCCGCCCGCTGCTGATGCCGCCTGCCGCCTTCCAGATCCTTCCTGCAAAGAGAGCAAGCCGCCCTCCTCGCACAAGCCATGGGACTTGGCATTCGCCCTCAAGGAGAATGTCACCCAGTCCCCAAAGCCGCTGTTGGACTTTGCCCATTAAATGCCAGCCTGCCCGCCCGCTGCTGATGCCGCCTGCCGCCTCCCAGATCCTTCCTGCAAAGAGAGCAAGCCGCCCTCCTCGCACAAGCCATGGGACTTGGCATTCGCCCTCAAGGAGAATGTCACCCAGTCCCCAAAGCCGCTGTTGGACTTTGCCCATTAAATGCCAGCCTGCCCGCCCGCTGCTGATGCCGCCTGCCGCCTTCCAGATCCTTCCTGCAAAGAGAGCAAGCCGCCCTCCTCGCACAAGCCATGGGACTTGGCATTCGCCCTCAAGGAGAATGTCACCCAGTCCCCAAAGCCGCTGTTGGACTTTGCCCATTAAATGCCAGCCTGCCCGCCCGCTGCTGATGCCGCCTGCCGCCTTCCAGATCCTTCCTGCAAAGAGAGCAAGCCGCCCTCCTCGCACAAGCCATGGGACTTGGCATTCGCCCTCAAGGAGAATGTCACCCAGTCCCCAAAGCCGCTGTTGGACTTTGCCCATTAAATGCCAGCCTGCCCGCCCGCTGCTGATGCCGCCTGCCGCCTCCCAGATCCTTCCTGCAAAGAGAGCAAGCCGCCCTCCTCGCACAAGCCATGGGACTTGGCATTCGCCCTCAAGGAGAATGTCACCCAGTCCCCAATGCCGCTGTTGGACTTTGCCCATTAAATGCCAGCCTGCCTGCCCGCCTTCCAGATTCTGCTGTGGAAGGAGAAATAAATAATACTAGGTGCTGCAAGAGACCATGTGGATTGGCTCTACATCAAAGCAGCCTTCTGGTTTAGAATTACATAGTACACAAGAAAAGAACAATCACTTATCCTGCAAGATCCCTTCCCAGGCTAGGATCTGAATAATAGCTATTAGCTAGGATCTGAATAGCTATTACCTGGGATTAGCTACTAGTGCATTTGGTAGCATTCCTGCAACCAACACCTGTCTTGTCATGTAAATGTATGGGTCCCTAAAGCAATTTACAATCACTTTACATTTTACAAATGAATAAGTGAAACTTTCTTCCCTCATTACCAATCCACACCAGGCAGGCAATGTTCCCTTCCTGAAGGTTTAAAATAATAAAGTTTAACCTTTGTTTTCCCACTAAAGCATTGCACCAAAGTTTGTTAAATTTCCAGCGTTTGAGCGGGCATAGGTCCTGTGCCATGTGAGCGAGTTAGAGGTTTGTAGCTCTTAAAACAAACCCATAAATCCCATGTGAAATGCCATGCATAAACCTTTGTTTTCCCACTAAAGCATTGCACCAAAGTTTGTTAAATTTCCAGCGTTTGAGCGGGCATAGGTCCTGTGCCATGTGAGCGAGTTAGAGGTTTGTAGCTCTTAAAACCAACCCATAAATCCCATGTGAAATGCCATGCATAAACCTTTGTTTTCCCACTAAAGCATTGCACCAAAGTTTGTTAAATTTCCAGCGTTTGAGCGGGCATAGGTCCTGTGCCATGTGAGCGAGTTAGAGGTTTGTAGCTCTTAAAACCAACCCATAAATCCCATGTGAAATGCCATGCATAAACCTTTGTTTTCCCACTAAAGCATTGCACCAAAGTTTGTTAAATTTCCAGCGTTTGAGCGGGCATAGGTCCTGTGCCATGTGAGCGAGTTAGAGGTTTGTAGCTCTTAAAACCAACCCATAAATCCCATGTGAAATGCCATGAATAAACGTTCGTTTCCCACTAAAATGTTGCACCTAGCTTCCGGAAATTTCACACACATTTGAAGTGAAGTGTTCCCTGCAATGTGCCAAAGTTTCCCGTTTGTATCTTTGAAAATAAAAAAATGGGAGGCAAAACTGTATTTTACCCCACTGCTACCCAATTTTCAACAATTCATTGCCAACACATGCCTGGAGCTAGCTGTCTGAAATTTTACACACATATCAAGGGAAGTGTTCCCTGTAATGTGCCGAAGTGTCCTGTTTGTATCTTTAAAAATAAAAACATGGGAGGCATAACTGCATTTACCCCACTACTACCCATTTTTCAAAAATTCATTGCCACACCAGGCAAGCACCCACGGTTCTGGGATTTCACACACGTGGGTCCCAAGGTTCCACCTACAATGTGGCAAAGTTTCATGTGTGTAACTTTAAAAATGACCGAGTTATAGGCATTCCATGTTATTTATTAAAAAATTAATTGCCACAAACTGCATGCACCAATCTTTCTGAAATTTCTCACAGATACCTATCCCTAACCAGTGTACAATGTGCCCAAGTTTCATCCTTCTGTCGTTAAAAATGAAAAAGTTATAGGCGTTTTTGTAAAACAATAATTTGCTATAGGAAAAAGCATTCAAAATGGCGTCCGATCCGGATCGGAAAATCCGATCCGCAGATCGGAATCGGATCCGATCCGATCCGACACACGATCCGATCCGATCCGATCCGATCCGACCCCCCAGGTCCGATTCCGATCCGCTATCCGATCCGATCCGGGGGGTCAGTGCACATCCCTAATAAAAAGCTTCACCTATGCCTGAAAACTGAACTGATTGTAAAGGCACAAGAGCAAGCCAGGTCAACTTATTAGCCTATGCTTTTGCTGAAAATGACTGTCCCAGAGTATCCTTGTTAGGGTAAGTTAAAACTAGTACTTCATCATTGAAAGTGCCCCTACCATTTGTCAGTTGCTGGATATCCAAGTCACTGCTTCAGGCTTCAACAGTGGAAGAGGACTTCAGCCTGGTGACAGTGGCAAAAGAAACAGGTCTGTGCAAAGTCAGTGGGACTGAAGAAGGTGCCAAATTGAACAATGTGCCAGCAAGGCAAAAGTAAGAGGCAAGACAGAGAAAGACCATGCATGCCAGGACAAACAGAAAATTAGGCAAGTGGGCAGGCATAAGAAGCAGGCAGGCTGGCTGGCTGGCTGGGAAATAGAATAGTGAGCACAGGGGATCAGCCTGCAGTAGAGCCTGGAGCATGTGTAACCATAAGTAAGGAATCTGGGTGAGGCACCGGAACTTAGTCAAACACAGAAGCCCTTCGTTTTATAGAACTTAAGAATGTATTATTAACAACTGAACAATTAACACTCTGTGAGTCCCTGAGTTGCCCAACTGTTCCTGCAGGGCCCAGTGCATTGCCCAGGTAAACTTGAAGCCGCTCCTGAAATGTTGTTCAACGTAACAGGCTGCCCAATTCCCTGATCCTTACAGACATTCTGTCCAACGTCACCTTCTTTTTCTTATCTTCCCCAAATCCCTCAAAAACCTTTCCTCCTTTCCTTTTTCTTCCTTCTGTCGTTCCTCCTTCTCATTCCAGCTCCTCTCCTAACCGCTCCCAACTGCCACTCCCTTCTATTCTCCTCCTTCCATTACCATGCAAACCATGCCACACATGGTTGTTTGGTTCCCCACCATCACTTCGTTCCTAGGCTCACTTGGTACCTGCAATTTGCTCCTCTGACCAGCTGTCCTGGCCAGCAGTTCCGGGATTGCTGGTTCAAACACTGCGATGACCCTGCTTACCGACACTGTAAGGCCTGCACTTTTTATGGCTATTCAATGCTAAACCCAGTTTAGTCACCTGCGAAGGTCAGACACTATTTGCGAGTACCTCTGGGGAGAGAGCAATGCTGAGGGAACAGTATGACATTTTTCTAGATTTTGAGCTCCTACTTTTGTTTCCTTAGGTTGGAATGCTTGGCTCTATATTCCCTTACTCTATGCAAAAGATTGGGGATGAGGTAACCATTCCCAGCATGAAAGAAAGGACTAACTTAGTACCTTTATGTCAAGAGTAATTATAGCTGTAAACAAAGCAGAAGGGATATAGGACTCCATCACACCTGTTTTTCCCCTGATTTGCCTTCGTATTTTTTACCTCCATTTCAGAAGCGCTGCAAGCGCTCCTCCTTTTCATGATCATAGCTATACTGGTGAACTCTTTTTTTGCTCTGCTGCTGCTATTGCATCTGCCCCACCCCACCCCTTCTCCTTCCACCTCCAGTTCATTGGTTCTTGTCATTGATGGACATTGTGATGGACGTGGCAGCCTTCGCCCCTCACTCATTGGAGCTCCTATTAGGATAAATTAGGATTGTATAGATAAAGAGATGAAACTTGGCGTCTTGAGAACTCTTAAGTAGAGCTTTAGGCATGCCAAGTTTGAATCACATAGGTCCATGCCTTGATTTTTAGGAATTTTTTTTAATGCAATTTTTTTTAAAAAAAAGCTTTTCAGTGACCACACTGTTAAAAGTCAGTTCTATACCTGTTTATTCAGAAGTAAATTTCATCTCCTTATCTTTAAAAATGAGGAACCTGTGGGCAAAGAGAGTGGGACTGGAGCAGTAACAAGTCCATTTATTCGAACGTTGGACACCGAGGAATGCTGGAGGAGGAGAACCGCCCCACCCTCCCCTTTCATCAGCAAGACTCCATTCAAAGCACACACACCCAACAAAGGAAAAAGCGAGGGGACAGCACTAGAGGGACACTTTGGGACGCATTAAAATAGCTTTGGGGAAATAATCTAGACTTTCCCCGCACCAAAATTATATGCAAAACAGAGGAAAAGAGGCAAAATGGGTGCAGGACAGGGATGGCATGTGAGTCCCACGCTGCAAAACCAGATACCAGGTGTGGCGAGAGTGCGTTAAACCACTGGTGTGATGGAGCTCTCAGTTATCATGTAAGTAGAATTATCACATGATTCAAAATCAATGTGAACAAGAATATGTAAACAGACTTTCTTCTGGTTTATACTGTGGTCCTTTGACCAGTCATCTGCTCCCACACATGTCTTTTGGTCTAAGACAAGATATGCAGTATCAGAAGGCATCCTATGATGCTAGGAAAGAGTGGGCGAAAGCTGAAACAGATTACCTAGAGCCATTTCACTCTCGGTTTTGAGACTGAGATGGCCTGGCTGGATTATCTACACAGGGAGCTGGGCAGGAAGAATGTATTCATATTCATTCTTCTAGGCCTCGCAGAAATGCTGGTTTTCAATGCAGTTGACCATGATATCTTTCTGGATTGCCTTTCTGGATTGGGGCTGTGAAATACTGTTTCGCAGCAGTTCCAGTCTTTCCTGGAGGGCAGATTTCAGGTGGCCAAGTGTCCTGTTTTACAAAAGACAGTCCTCTCTTTGAAGGACCGCCAGAGAACTGTCCTCCAGTCCAAAGGCAGTTTAAACATGAAGAATCATCAGAAGGAAATGCTGGGCCTTAAAGTTGCCCATCAACAGCACCTGGACAAGCCAGACAGGTCACCTGGTCACAGACTTCCACACTATGATGAGATGTACCATATTTCTATTTCAATTATAATGGTAATTTCAAAATTTACATCTATACATATAACTTAGCATATGCACATTTTGTGCAAATCTGTGTCCTACTTTTGATGATTCACAACTGGCCATCCCAGATTGCAAACAGTGATGCTGAAGATGGAGTTTGGGAACTCAGGGAAGCCAGCAGGGTGGGGAGATGAAAAGCAACAGGGAGCCAGCTGGGGCCAACTTGTGAGGCTGGGGGCAGAGTTGTGTGGTTGTATGTTTGTTTGAATGAATGAATGAATGAATGAATGAGGGCTGCATGTGTGTGCCAGTGGGGGAGAGAAGAGGGGTAGGGGATTTTGGAGGGATCCTGAAAAAGAGTGAGCTTGAAGTGAGGAGAAGGGAGGGACATGTATGTATGTATGTACTTATGTACAAATGCATAATGGATACAAGGGTGCTTGTGAGTTCATTCTCTCTCTCTCTCTCTCTCTCCCTCCCTCCCTCCCTCCTTCTCTCATACAGATACACACACACATCTATGGGTGGTGAGTTGAGGGAAGAAAAGAGAGTATGGGTGGTGATCTACAGTGTTAGAGAAAAGGGGATCGAGGGGGATGTGTTGGCTGGCAGCGAGGTAGAAAGATAAGAAGACTTTGCCTTCTGTGAAATGGGTTTACATTGGTGCTGAAAATTATGGGGTTCAAAGGAGGGTTTCGGTGCATTTGGACTCAGGTACCACCTTTGCTAGGTTGACCAGATTTTGGAAACCAAAATCCAGGTCCAAAATGGCCGCCCAAAGGGAGCGTGCCCACCAACATGTCCGGCCCCTAGGGGGGCAGGTCCAGCCCCAAGGGGCGTGCCCACCTGAAAATAGACTTGGTCACATGTCTGATTTCACAGCACACAATTAAGACAAACATGTGCTACCTTAATATTAAAATCACAGAAATAAAGAACAAGTGAGACATTCAATGTATCTGAAATTAACATTTAACTTTACTTTCTGTACAAACATAACACCTTCATATTAAAATCACACAAATACAGAACAAGTGATTCACCGCCCTTGGAGCCACCAGCCTCCACTGACTGAACTAGATAAGAAAACAATGGCCTGACTTGGTAGAAGGTGTTACGCTCTGCTCCAAGTGCTCTCTTTCCAAGAGGTAAGGAGAGCAGCTAGGAGATTCAGGACAGCTGGTGGCAAATTCAGGAAGTACTTCTTCACACAGTGCATATTTAAACTCTGGAATTCATTAGCACAAGACTTAGTGATAGCCACCAATTTGGATGGCTTTAAAAGGGGATTAAACAATTTTCTGGAGGAGAAGGCTATCAATGGCTACTATTCCTGATGGCTATGTGCTACCTCTAGTAACCGAGGCAGTAAACCTGTGTGTGCACCACTTGCTGGGGAACAGGAGTGGAAGGGTGCTGTGTGTTGCACTGTGTCCTGCTTGTGATTCTCATGGTTAAAAAGTGAACAATCCGCTGCTGCCTATAAGCAGAAAGTTTGTCATCCTCTTTGTTGTCCCTTAACCCTAACCCCCCCAAAACATAAAATAAAAAAATAATAAAAAGGCCGACCACCCACCATGTGCGGCTTCTCCTGGCTGGGGAAAGGCTGGCTGGCCAGCATATCCCCAGCCGCGCGAAGCATCCCACCAAAGCAGGCCCCCCAAAAAAACATTTTAATTTTTTTTAAAAAAAGGCCGCCCATAGGGTTGCCATATTCTGGATCCACAAAACCAGGACCATTTGGGGGGGGGAGGGGGGCTAGGATTTTTAAAAAACTGAGCAATATGTAAAGGTCGAGGGAAAGGAAGAAAGCTATCTAAGCTTTAGTTATCTAACAGCGCAATCCTATGCTTGTCTACTCAGAAATAAATTCTATTGAATTAAATAGGACTTATTCCCAGGTAGGTAGGTATAGGATTGCAGCCTAAAGTACTTAAGCATCTGCAAATACATAATAGGCAAAGAACAATTTAAGCAATCAAACAGAAAAATGACACTAAATTACATTTCTCCACTAGTTCTCAAAAGCTAGAGGAGAATTCAATACGGAGACTTACCCCCACCCCAATTGCCCAAGTAGCTATCATATAATATTAATATTAAAAGATATTGTTTAACCCCAAAGTAACCATCTACTTCGTGTTCAAGTGGTGGTTCTAGCAGAATATGGACTGTTCGTGTTCGGTGCCACTAGCTGACAAGATCAAAATGAATTGTAAATAACCACAACAATGATAAAAATGTTTATTTTCTTAGACATATTTAAAAGGCAGCACCCCCCTCTCACACACACAGCCCAAATTAAAGGCATGATCCAATGGAAGTTAAGTACTTTTAAGGTTGCAATTCCATGCATTCCTACTTGGGAGTAAGACTCATTGAACACAGTGGGACTTATGTCTGAGCAAACATGCATAACAATCTCATCGGTTTCAATGGGAGAACGTTAAATGCCTGCTTTTCCCTGCACATTTACCTAGGAGCAAGCCCCACTGCAGACAATGGGACTTACTGCAGGTCTACTCAGAAGTAAGTTCCAGTGAGTTCTATGGAAATTATTTCTAAGTAAACATGCATAAGTTTAGGTAGCTAAAAGTGTTTATAGTAACTGGATCCTGCCCTTACATGTATTTTTTTTTGTTTTTGTTTTTAAAATCCAAATGAAAATCTCCTTTACTGTATTTTATTCAGTTAAAATGAAAGTTTGCTTTTGTGCTTTGTTGCAAAGTAATGTTTCTGTAGTTTTCTTTCTTTTTAATTGAGAAATATTTTTCTACACACATAACACAACTGTATACAAGGAAAGCTACTTCATGTTTTTGCAAAGCGGAATTTTAAATTAAAACATCCACAACTGTAAATCCAGACGTCTTAAATTCATTGCAATTTACTTCCAAGTAACAGATTTGAGGCTTGCAACCCAAATCCAAGGAAATGGATATTAGAAGGATGATTTTTTTCGGGAAGGACTTCTTTCACCCCTCCTTCCTTTCCTTTCCTTTCCTTTCCTTTCCCCTCTCCCCCTCCCACCAACCTATCCACCCACTCCTTACAAAACTCTCTTTCTTCCCCCACAAACAACCTAGGGGCTCCAATGCTTACCCCAAAGCTCTGGCCACAAAGTCCTTAGCAGTGCAGGGGACTCTCATGCAACCTAAGAAGAGTACATGTGCTTTTCCCTGCTGCTGCATCCTCAGCAGGCACAAGAAGGGTGAGTCATGGTGAGTGACTCATCTGAGCCGGTGGAGCAGCAGCGGCGCTCTGGAAAAGGTGGCAGATGGATCCGTGTTTTTCTCTGCTGCCGCTGCTCCTTTGAGCAAGTTCAAGGTACCATTTTGGGAGTCTGAATTTCTCAGACTCTGAATCCGGGATTTATGACCAACCGGCCGGGACATTTTAGAATTGATTGGAATCCAGGACAATCCCCCCCCCAGGGCTGGTCGGCGGGATTGCCCCAGTTTTCCCTGTTAGGGAAACCCCTGGCGATCTGGTCACCATAACCTTTGCCTTGTTCTGTCTTTTGGGCAAGTTACTCGTCCTTTGAGACTAGTCATGCCTTCCCATGACAGCCGTCTTGTGGTGGTGCAAAGGACACTTTCTCAAATTGCCAAACATGCCTATAGGCCTAAAAAGGTTGCCTACTTATGGCATGTGATGTCCCACAAGGTTCTACCTTTTCTCCCATGCTAGCACCTACATGAAAAGATCGGAAGAGATCATCTGGTGATTTGGAGTTTGCTGTCAGCAGTATGCAGAAGACACACAGTTCTATCTCTCCTTTCCATCTCAAGCCAGAGAAGCCATGAAAGTTCTGAATAGGTGCCTGGAATTTGCAATGGGCTGCCTGGATGTGGACAAACAATCCAGACAAGTACCCTGCTCAATAGGCCAGCAGATATAGTCAATCCAGTAATACTTGAGTTCTCACTGCTCTTGAAAAATCAGGTTCACGGTCTGCAGGTGCTCTTGAATTCAGCACTACTTCTGGATTTTCAGGTAGTGTCTGTGGCCAGGAGTGTTTTCACCCAGTGCAAAAAAACCCCACAAACCCAAACCCTTAGTAAAATAGAAAAAGGCTATGCTACAACCCCTTGCCAATGGTGAATTCCACCTCTGAGAAACTGCTGGAGAATTTGGCTTACTCTCAAGTAAGGGAGACCCTTCATTGTGCTAGATTAGAGTTGTGCTTGTGATTCTTTTTAATTTTTTCTGCTTTCTGTTAGTTTTGTGCTAGTAGTTCCCATGTGTCTACTCAGAAGTAAGTCCCATTGTGTTCAATGGGGCTTACTCCCAAGTAAGTGTGTCAAGGGTTGCATACTTACAGCACACAACACACACACACAACACTCCTTTGCACACAGGGAGGGAGAAGCTCTCTGGAAACATGTCTGCCATTTAAAGGAGCTCCAGGAAACAATGGGATCTTCCCCCTGGTCGACCTTCTCCCTCTGTGTAATGCAGCCCATAGCCTCCAAATCAATTGTGCCAAAGAAGCAGGAAGCACAACAGCCCCAGCTAAACAACGTGATTTCCCTTAATGTAGAGATGCTCTTAGTGGTGAGTTAAAAGCCTCTGTTTGGGCAAGCATTTGGCTTCCATTTGACTTTTTAGTTTCCCTTTTGTGTTTTCATCTGCTCTGCCATTTTATTGGATTTTACTCGCATTTTTACTGTATTTTTTTAAAAGATTGTAAGCTGCCTTGCTCATTCCTTGGTGAAATGGAAATGTAGGGTAAAAGTTTCCTAAATAAAATAAACAAAAGAGGCAGACTCCAGAGAGCCCCATCTTCTTTCCATTACCACATACGCCAGCTACATTAACTTGCATGCTTCTTTATTGGCCACAGAATATTGCATAATTTTTATCACCATTTGTTTAAATTGTATAAATAATCTGCCAAGTTTTAATAGGAGTTTTCTATGAATAGGCAACAAGCCATGAAATGTGGTATTTTCATCATGAATAGCCCAGGAAATTAGTTAGTGTTGCCCTGATTTACATGGCGTTCTGGCAAGTTTCTAGAGATTGAGGGAACATGAGCTTGCTCCATACTCTTTCCTGTTGCCTCCTTGGCTGCCTCCTTCCTTTACAGGCAGGTGGTATAACTCAAGACTGCAAACACTCACTCTTGCCTCTCCCCCACCCCCTGCATGAAGAGGATGTAAGATGCCAAGGCCAAGGGCCAGTAGGCAGAGTCCACAAGGGCCGTGGGTGGGCAGACTTCACGTCTGCAGAATCTACTTTGTTTTTCATTAGAAACCCAAGGGCCACCAACTAGAACCAGGTGCAAAAAAGTGGTTAAGGAAGGTGGATGTCGAATTGCAGAACAAGGTGCCTCCGGCCAGGAATTTGTTTTCAGTCCCAAAACTGGAGCTCGCACAAAATGTACCCCTGCCAAAAGCTTTCTTGTTTTCAGCAGCCTAATTTACGAGGGGGGAATGATTTTAGTTGTTGGTATTGTTCAATGATTGGGAGCTGGAGGTCTTTGCTGATCTACTGCAAATCACCCCAAGACCTATCAGTTGATCCCAATCTACCTTCTGCTCACCCCCTGAACTAGGGAAATTCTGTGCCAAGGAATAGGATTTATTCAAATTACTACCAATAATACACTTTTGTGGCTGTGTTTCTTGCAACTAAAGAGAGAGCAAATGTTGATTATGATTTTATTTATCAGCTATTTATTTTTACTTTTATGTCAGCAGCTAGGTAATTTCAGACCCTGAACTTAATACTCTTGATCAGGGCTGGGGGGAGGGGGTAGATGGCTACATGTATTGGGGGTTGGACTCGATGGCCTTATAGGCCCCTTCCAACTCTACTATTCTATGATTCTATTATTTTGGTTGTGAAACACATGTTTAACATTTCTGTTTTTCTCTCCAGTCCTTACTTTAAAACTGCTTTTACATTCCCGATATAAGAACATAAGAAGAGCCCTGCTGGATCAGACCGAGGGTCCATCTAGTCCAGCACTCTGTTCACACAAAGGCCACCCAGCTGTCAACCAGGGACCAACAAAGCAGGACACGGTGCAAAAGCAGCCTCCCACCCATGTTTCCCAGCAACTGGCAAAGATAGGCTTACTGCCTTGGTTACTGGAGGTAGCACATAGCCATCAGGGCTAGTAGCTGTTGATAACCTCCATCAATCTGTCCACTAAAACCCCAAGATCTCTTTCTTGTTCAGTCACCACCAGCTCATATCCCACCAGGCTATACTTGAAGTTGGGCGGGTTTTGCCCCAGCATGCATTAGCTTACACTTGCTTACATCTAACCGCATTTGCCATTTGGATGCCCACTCTCCCAGCTTGGAGAGATCCTTTTGGAATTCCTCATAATCCCTTTGTGTTTTACGGCAGCTGCGCCCCTTCCTAGAGTTGGAAGACCTAAAGATGGTAGTGCACACGCTGGTAACTTTGAGGCTTGACTTCTGCAATGCGCTGTACATAGGGCTACCTTTGTGCCTAGTCCAGAAACTTCAACTTGTTCAAAATATGGCAGCCAGGTTGGTCACCGGTACATCTAGGGGTGACCACATTACACCAGTTTTAAAATCGCTTCATTGGCTGCCAATCAGTTTCCGGGCGAAGTATAAAGTGTTGGTTATTACCTTTAAAGCCCTACATGGTTTGGGTCCAGGTTACCTGCGGGATCGCCTTCTCCCATACAATCTGCCCCGCACACTTAGGTCCTCTGGGAAGAACTTACTCAAATCAGCCAGAACTAGGCTGACGAGAGTTACCCAGAAGACTTTCTCTTCCATCGCTCCCAGACTGTGGAATGGTCCGCCGGAGGAGATTCGACAAATTAGCAGTCTTCATGAATTTAAGAGAGTCATGAAGACTGCTCTCCTCCGACAGGCCTATCCAGATGAATTTTAAGATGTTTTTAATGATGTATTTTTTTCTTGTCTTTAAAATTTTAACTGTTTTGTGATTCTTGTGTTTTATATTGTTGTTGTTCCCTACCTCGATCCAGAGGTAGAGGAGGGTTATAAATAATAATAATTATTATTAATAATAATAATAATAATAATAATCTTAAATAATTTGGTGACATTGGCAAACTTGGCCGATGTGATTCAAGTGAACTTAAAACATGTAGCACCACCATGACTACAATTTTCTTCTGTTACCCTGATCACTGCCTCTCTGTGGGGTCCTGAGCTTTATTTCATGAATCTGGAGCAAATGTGTCAAATCTTACTCCTGTTATAACTTCAGTGATCATTGCTTCACTTAAACAGCATTTGTGTGCATAATGCCATCAAGGTTTAACTCCTTCAAGAGGATCATACTCGTATTTCTGCTTCCAAGTTCTGTCTCGCTCTGCTCTTGGACTGTTATCCAATTATCTATGTACAGCTAGCATGAACAGCTGTGGGCTGTAGCCTAGAAATTCCTGTCCTAGAAAGATCCACCTTAATATTTTATAAGGGACACCCTTTGTCCAGATAGTTCCAACAGAAAACCAACATGGGGCATCTCATAGAATCATAGAATAGTAGAGTTGGAACGGGGGCTATAAGGCCTTCAAGTCCAACCCCCTGCTCAATGCAGGAATTCTCCTTAAAGCAACCCTGACAAATGGCTGTCCAGATGCATCCTGAAGGCCTCTAATGTGGGAGAGCCCACAACCTCCCTAGGTAATTGGTTCCATTGTTGTACTGCTCTAACAATCAGAAAGTTATTCCTGATGTCCAGCTGGAATCTGGCTTTCTGTAACTTGAGCCCATTAGTCCGCGTCCTGCACTCTGGGTTGATCAAGAAGAGTTCCTGATCCTCCTCTGTGTGACAACCTTTCATGTATTTGAAGAGTGCTATCGTGTCTCCCCTCAATCTTCTCTTCTCCAGGCTAAACATGCCCAGTTCTTTCAATCTCTCCTCTCTTTGTTTCCAGACCCCTGATCATCCTTGTTGCCCTCCTCTGAACAAGCTCCAGCTTGTCTGCATCCTTCTTGAAATGTGGTGCCCAGAACTGGACGCAATACTCAAGATGAGGCCTAACCAGTGCTGAATAGAGGGGAACCTTACTGTCAATTCCAGCAGCCAAACTAGGCATGACTGAGGAGTTCACATGTAAAATGTAGTAGGAGTCTATTCTTTGAATGAAAAGGAGTGTGTGAGAGAGGAGAGAGAAATCTCTCTCTTTCTCTCTCTCTCTCTCTCTCTGGCCTCTTCAGTTTGGATAAGGGAGATGGTGGGGGTTGGGAAGAAAGGGGGTTGACCCTTTGTCCTCAAGGCGGTTGAGCCATAGGTAGGGACAGGCTTAAATTCCCCACTCTGTGAGGGGTATTTTAAGTCAGGGCATTGTAGAGGGTTAAGGCTTTGGTCACTGCACGTTGGCTGAAACTGTTGCTCAAACAGAGAGGGAAGCTTTGGATTGCCAGTGGTAGGATGTCCTCCTTCTAAACCAGGTTTCTGGAACAGTTCCACCTCATAAAGTGTCCATCCTAGCCAATTCTCTGGCTCCAATAGAAGCTTGCTGACTTGAAAAATGACATTGACAACAGCAGTAGATGAAACAGAAGAAGTGGGGCTCTTTCTCATATGGAGCAGAAACAAAGATAGTCCAAAGACAGAATTATTGGACCCCTCTGACATCAATAACAACTGATTACTCTGAAAGAATGAGGTGAACCTCCTTCTGGAGGTGCTGGGAACAGCTATGAAAGACATAAAGTGGTCTAGCCCTGACCAACCACTTCCAGCCACAGCACATTTAGCCCTTTTTCCCTGGTGGGGGCTGCACATTGTGCCAGGGGCTGTCTAAATGCTCAGAAAGCCTCAGGGCAGGTGTGCAGTGGTGCAGTGTTGCTTATATGATGCCGCCGCAATCACGCACCCACCCTGGAGCTATCTGCCAAAACTGCAGAGAAAAGTCAGAGACTTATCCCCACTTTTTTCTCCGGAGCAAGGTGAGGAGGCACAAGACGGCGTCAAGACAGCCCCGAAGCCTCGCTGTGGAGTCGCAGCAGAGAAGTGGCCAGGTGGTGCCTAGTGGAAGGCAACTCGCGATTGGTCATCTTCCACCAGGAAGAGGGCAGGGGCGACTCCAGTCCCCAGAATGCCACCCAGAAACCTCACGCTCCCTTCTCGATGTCAGGATTACCCGATGCCACCTCGAGGGAGGGAAAGCACAGGGTTTCTGAGGGACACAGCACCAACCCGATGCCCTGAAGACACCCCACCAGTACCAGCAGGATCTTCCCCATCTATCTTGCAGTCAATACACTTAAATCTTGTTCTGTGGGTCAAAATGGCTGCAGTACTTTATCCCCTGGGGGGCACTACCGGACCTGCTATGAACATCTCTCTTTTTTTTCGAAATTACCTCATGTAGCACAAAGCAGTCCAGTACCTGTCTCTCTACAAAGGCTGTCGAGTGCTAATGTAGCATGGCTGGTAACAATTGCTCAGCAGGCAGCTTTGCCCTTGAGATTAAACACACACACACACACACACACATATACACACATACACACACAACCCTATCCCCTGCCCCATCCCTTTCTTCCTGCCAGCCAGCAGCAGCAGCTGGGATCTTCTGTTTCTCCTTTTCGGATACTGCCACTAAATGAGGCGATTCCTCCCACAGCCACCCATGCCATCACCCACCATTCCCAACCTCAGCCTGAGCTCTGCTTGGTCTGCTAGCGTTCCGTCCTGATATTCATGCCTTAAAGGCTAGGTTTCCTCTTTCTTACCCACTGGCCCCTCCACTCCTACCAAGTCCGATTTGCACCAAACAAAAGTTAAAGTGCAGGGAGAAAGAAAGAGAGAGAAGGGGGGAAAGGAAGGCAGAAAAGGCCCGTGAAGCTCCCGCCTGGTTATTCCAATCAGGTCAGTGTTTCTTTGCCAATTAGGATGTGGATGCAATGCACATTATTAAAAATAGGTCTATGGCCCCATCTGTGTTGATTATAGTCCTCTGTTTCCGTCCCCTGGCCAACTCTGTTAATTAATAAAGAAACTGTCAGAGAAGGGAAGTGAGGAACAGGCAGGGGGAGCAGGGGACTTCCCTGACTGGAGCCTCCTGTTTAGAGAGTTCAAGAGAGAAATTGGACACTTGAATCTCTCTGTCATTTCCCATTGTGTGCAGCTCTCCTAATGATGTTGGGCTGGAAGTCAGCTCCGACTGCCTCTTCCATTCAATTATGCACTAAAAAAGAGTTTCTTGCAGAGGAGCCTGGCCAGTGTGGCTTAGCTGCTCCATCTGCCCTGAATTGTTCCTGAGACCTCAAGGAAACAGCATCTGCCTCCTCCCCAAAAAATAAATAATAGTATAGCTGAATGTGAGTGGGATAAGAAATCAACCTCAATAAGGAGCCAATCAAGGTATTCTTGTTCACAAGCAAGAAGGCAAATTTGCAAGGAAACTCCAAACAGTCTTGCATTTATTTGACTAGATCGTCTCTGCATTTGTGCTCCACATACGTAGGGTGTTTTTACACGAGGCATTTATCATACTCTTGTGATTGTTCATTCACAGAAGTTCACAGGTCCTTTTCATGATGTTGTCAACCTCTGGTGCCTCTTTTGTTATTTCTAAGTTTATTCCGCCATTTTAAAAACCACAGAAAATGTAGTAACAAATAAAACCTGCCATCAAAGAGGTGGTGTAATTCATGAATCATGCCTTATTTTAGAAATCGTGCAGCGCCATCTACTGGCTGTATAAATGAAACCTATGGAACATGCCCACAAAGGAACTGGGAAAAACAGGGTGGGAGGCACAAATATTGTGCCCATTGTAAACCTGCAAATACTCCAGGGCCTCCTCCACACGAGACGTTTAATGAGCCTTGAAGGCTCATTATAAATTTTACCTCCACACCAGCGGAGCGCAAAACGGGTGTACAGGCGCGTTATCTCCCCGATAATGCGCATTTTCGAATGCGCGTTAAATAGCGACTTTTATTTTGCTCCGGCCGTTAAAGCGCATTTTCGCTGTGTGAACAAGCGATTATGCGCATTAACGTCTTCTAAAGCGCTTTTTGGACATCAATTAATGCGCTTCGCCGCCTCCCGTGCAGAGGGATTAGGCGTAAATGCGCCTCCGTGATAATGCGCATAATCCCCGAACCGGGCACAAAAGCGCATCCTTGTGGAGGGGGCCCAGAAGACAAAGCCCCAGTAAGGTGGCAGGATTTTCCCTAAATATAGAGAATCCCATAATCTGATACATCTATTACTATTTCTTGTATTTCTTGGCCTTTGGGGCTCACTTTGTAAAAGAAAAGGGGGGAATCTTCTCCTTGTACTCATGGTAAGTACACAAACACCCCTACCCACTTGGGTGACCACTTGTGGGTTCTGGCCTGTGAAAGTTTAAGCCGCAATATATTTGTTATGGTTTTAACTTGCCACAATAATCCTGTCCTCACAATATACTCCCGTAAAAATTTTGAGGTCCAGAGATTTTCTCTGCTGATATGTGATCTTGAGGTATTAGATTAACATAATAATTTGGGTAGACAATCTGATTCTTGTGCAAAACTTTTTTAGGTGCTATTTTCAAAATGGCAGACAATTTTCTTTAGTTCACTAGCTTTCATCAACCACAGAACTATCCTGTGTTTGGTATCAAATTATAGGTTTTCAGGGTCAAGGAGTTTAAAGAATATGTTACTTTAATTGTCAGAGTATTCCTTCCACCATTTTCCAAGATGGCGCTGAAATGTTGTCTCATTTTTTCATTTACTTGACAAATCAACTTACAAATGTGATTTTGGCTTTAAACTTTAGTTTTTTGGGGTCAAGGAGGTCAACAATGGCATTAATTATGATGAAAAGCCTGTCCTTCCACCATTTTTAAAAATGGCATCCAAACACTTATCTCTACAATAGGTCATTTAATGAAAACGTGTAGCTGATATGGTCATTTTTTCATGATGTTTGCTAAAATATTATGGTTTATTACATCGTTAATTTCAAAAAGGAATGAAATTTGAGTATATTTTATTTTAGGTACTAGTCAGCTACTACTATTGGTTCACATTTTTATCTTTTTCCTCAGTATGAGCATTCAGATGACACTTCAGGCTCTGTGGTTAAGGTGGCTTCTGAACAGGCCCATTATGGCTTAGCGTTTCATATGAACCATTCCTAACCATGGGGCTACATAATCATGGTTTAAACTTGCTCACTAACCATTCACTGAAAAGGGTTGGAGGCCTAACTGTGGCTTAGCACGTCATCTAAACAGGCCCAATATCAGCAACAGGCATAGAGAAATGGAGCTGCAAACTTGTTTCAGACTTGCCATGCCAGAAGGTGAAAAATTACTACAGTCTAGTCATTTGATCTAGTCTTCCAGAGGCCTTCATTGTCTCAGATGATATGGATATCATGTCTTCTGATGACGTTGTTGCAAAAGTATCTACGAATGATTTTTTTTGTAACGCTTTTTAGGTGTGGTCTGTCAAATGAAGAAAAAAAGAAAGTTCCTACATGGTGTGGAATTTGTGCCATAATCTCCAAGGATACAGTTCCATTGTCAAGGGTTGGTTTCTTTCCAGTTATACCACATCCACTTACTGACTAGGCGACTGTGAATACAGCTCTAAAAAACATTCAAAATGTTCATGTCCAACTAAGACCAGCCAGTCCTACCAGTTTTCTGTGATGAAGGGGTTTTTTTTATATTGTAACATACATTTTTTTTGTCTAGTCCAGAAGAATTCACTGATCTTATCCCATGACGGGCATGTTCCATATGACAAAAGTAGCATTAAGATGTGCAGGAAAATATATCTGTGGAAGTGGCATGGATGATGCCCTTATTGAAGCAGAATTTTTTGGCAGTAAAACTATTCAGTCTGTACCGAATGGAACTCATTATATGTTTGGTCTGTCCAAGGTATGATAATAATATCAGAGGCAATGCAAACACAGTGGGATGCTTTTTGGTGCAAATCAGTGTTTGTGGAAGTCATTCAAGGTGCAGAATGTACTTGACCAAAACAAAAAAAGCTCACAAAATGTTTGATGCACTAAGTGGGAAGGTTGAATATCTGAGAACGAAGTTTGAAGCTTTTGTTAAAGAGTGTGGAGAGAAAACTGAACTGTGTAAGAACTGGGAAGTCTTCCTCAAGATAGTTTCCCTAGTGAAAATCTTGATTGTTGATTATTGTGATGGTAACTGGAATCTGCATATTGAAACTGTGCAGTCTTTGCTTCCCATTTTTCATGAATTTGACTGCATCAGTTACCTATGGTATGGCAGTTGGTACCTGGAGAGAATAAAGAAACTGGAGCATGAGAACCTCTTTAACAAAACTTCATTGAAGGACATTTTGTTGTGAAGGATAAAGAGGGGAGATTAAGTGCCATAGCACCTGATATGAAGTTGGAGGAAACCATTCAAAGGTCCCAGAAAAGTTAAAAAGGCATCGTTGGGCAAACGCGAAGGATTAATTAGGTTGCTGAGTGGGAGCTAGTGTACCACAAGGTTTTGATGATAGGCAATTTGTTTTGAGAGCTTATCCGTTCTGATTTAGTGGATTGATGTGATACCATACCCATCATGATCTTTTGGGGGGAAAGGTGACCAATTTGATGAAAATGTTGCACGACTCCTAGATTTCATTCAACAACATGGAAATCCATATGAAGTAACTGAGTCAGTGCAGTGTCACAGCTTTGTAACAAAACGATATGTGAATGATATTATAAAGGATCAAATTCTTGATGTCTTAAGCCATGGTTCAGACCTGTATCAGCACCTCAGGCAGGAGAGATTTATATCAAAAAAGAAAAAGCTGTCAGACACAATCTCTGAAGTAAAGCTGTCATCTTTTGCTAGAAAAAGCATCCCAGAGCCTATCACACCCAATTTATAACTAAGAAAGTAATCGATCAAGTACATAGACATATGGAGATTACGAAAGAAAGGGGAGACTCAATAGAGAAAATGATGGAGCATGATGTACTGTCAACAAATACGTCATTTGATGGTAATGCCCTACAAAACCAGCAAAACACATTCTCATAGCATGGCTTGAGAAGCATCTCTCCCCTGAGGATTTTGAATTCACCATTGAAAACCACTGTCATGTCCCAAATATGAATGGTTAAGATTTTGTTTTCGACCGCTATTTGCACCTGTCAGTAAAGGAATGCAGGAGGATAAGAGAATCTACCAGTGGTACAATAGATCTGGCTGTAATCGAAAGCAATACACCAGTACCTGTCAGCTTGAAAAATTCTGGTCGTCTATCTTAAATGAGACAAATCTGCAGAAATTAGCATGAACAAGAGTGCAGGGGGAAGCAGGAGCAGCTATATTTCCACTGATATCTAGCGATTCAGTCATTGATGATGAGTTGGAACCTGCGGTTCAGTTCACAAGGGACTTATGTTCTTGAACAACTAAAGAAAACATCAGAAGAGGCTGACCTTAGAATTGTTCCACAATGGTACAGAGAGAGTTGTGCTTTTGAATGATACTGATGTCGTCTTGCTTCTTTGATTTATGTCCAGTTGGGTTTCCAGAGGTATATCTCAGTTATGGGTATGTTTTGGAACAGGGTAGAATTGTTGCTCCATTCCAGTTCATGAACTCTTCAAAAAGTTATGTCCACAGATGTCAAGAGTGGTCATAAAGGCTCATATACTAACAGGAGATGATGAAATGAACAAAATTGGGATGAAGGTTAGAGCTCTAAGTGCCAAACCAACAAAATACCTTGCCAAATTTGGGGAAACACCTGATAACTGCCATTTTGAGGAAGTGAAAAAGTACCTTGTACGTGTCTGGAAACTTCACTCAAAATGTGACACTTTTTACAGTCTGCGTTTCAGTGAGTATAAAGGTTCTGTACCAATCAGTGAGCTTCCTCCCACATCATGCTTTATAAGAGGGCACATCGCATTTTACATGGTAAGAAGATGTATGTGCCTCTTAGGGTGCCTCTACAAGAGCGATTTAAAGCTCTTTCAAGGCACATTAAGAAATTTACCTCTACAAGAGCGGAGCGTAAAACAGGGGCCCAGGCGCGTTTTCTCTCCGATTATTCACATTTTCGAATGCGCGTTAAATAGCGAGTTTTAATTTACGGCGGGAGTAAGAGCGCCTTATGTCCGTGTAAACAACTTTCTGAGGAGGCGCATTAACGATCAGGGGGTTGGACTGTGGTCATGATATCATGCATAGAACTGCCCCTTCGCTGGGAAAACCTCCCACTTTTTGGTTTAGTTTCCTTTCCTCTCTCCTCCTGGTAACTTCCTCCTTGTACTCTGTGTCTCTGGATGGAATCTCCAAGAAGAGGTGAACCAAGGTGAACCAAAAATAAAGTTTCTTTGAAGTACCCTGATGAAATATTTTTAACATGGAGACACGGGGCCAGATAGAGGTGGTTTTATGAGAAGGAAAGGGGGTAGGAAGGACGTGCGGATGTGCACATAATTAGCCATCAGCGGACATAACTTCCCCTCGCTTCTTGCTGGATTCCTGAGCTGAGTTGTGTGTGTGTGTGTGTGTGTGTGTGTTTTACAATTGTTGAGCTCGCTGGGAAGTGGAGGGAGAAGGAACGAACCAGCATCCCCATCTGTTTTGGTGTGTGTAGCCGAACATGTTAATCAGCTCATTCCTTTCAGGTAACCTAGGAAACCAAAGACAGGAGATTCTGGTGGGCGGGGAGAATAAAGGGAGGGAACCGGTTTGGGGAGTTTCTCTGGGACAAAGCGCATTACTTTCAGCAACATTTGCATGCGATTCTCAGCATGTCAAAAACTTTAAAATGCCTTTCATACAGCCCGTAATGCGCTTCAACGCCTCCCATGTATAGGGATTAGGCGTAAAAGCGCTTCAGAGAAGATGCGCATAATCAGGGAACCGGGTGTCAAACCGAAATCTTGTAGAGGGGGGCTTAGAGAGTGTTCATCCAAAAGTAGACACATATGATTGTGGTTGGGAAAATGATAATGATGTCCTACAACCAAAAAAGTTCTTGAACTTCCTGCCAAGTGATATTTTATGTGTATGTTTGTAAGGTTTGTAGTACAATGAGATGTGCGTGTCAAAACACAGTGGTCAAATGCACAATTTTTTGTAAATGTTTGGAAAATAACTGCAAAAATGCTTCTGTTAAACTGCTTTAATGTTTCTGTATTTTTTATGTTTTAGTAAGTTTTTATATACAATGGGCCAGTTTAGAAGACACCTTAAACCCTGCTGGTTAAGGCTTTGGTTAAGCAACAGGGTTTAAGGTGTCTTGTACGATGTGTGCATGAAGCCACTGGGTCTGGGGATTTGGAGTGAAATGTCATCAGTATACTCTATTTCTCTTTACCATCAGATTGAGGTGAGACTATAGAGGTGCTGAACCATTGTCTAGACATAGTAAGAGATGGATGAGGGCCAATAAACTAAAACTGAATTCTGACTACGAGGAGGCACTGTGGGTAGGTTGTTCCCAAGTCCAGGAAATTGGTGTACAACCTGTTATGTGCAGCTTGGGGGTGCTCTTGTATCCAGCATTGTCTCTCGAGGCCAAGTGGTCTCAGTGGCTCAGAGCAATCTTTAACCAACTTCATATGGTTCATCAGCCAAGGCCTTTCCTGAATAGGGATAGTCTGGCTATAACAATCCAGGTTGGATTACTGTAAAGAGTTGTAGGTGGGTCTGCCCTTGAAAACAGTCCAGAAACTTCAGCTAGTACAGAACTCAGCTGGTAGATTTCTGGATGGATTGCCTTGGTGAAGCCCTGTTACGTTAGTTCTGAAGATGCAACATTGGCTGCCTATTTCTTACTCAGCTCAGTTCAATGTGCTGGGGCTTACCTTTAATGCCCTAAATGGCTTGGGGCCTAAATATCTGAAGGAATGCCTCCTCCCATATCACCCTGAGCATGCTTTACATTCATCAGAAGAGGCATGATTGTGCCTTCCAAAGGCTATCCCTGCTGGGGTGGGGAAGGGCAGGCCTGGGCTGCACTCCTTCCAGCCCAGCAAACAGCTATTTGGTAGGCAGGGATGAGCACAATCTACCTGAGGATGAGAATGTTGTGCAAGAAGTATTAACCTCCCCCTGTCCCAATGCTTCCTGTGAAACCAAGCTAATAACAGTATGGAAACAGCAACCTTGGTGATATTCACAGACCTTGCATCTCCTTAGCTGACTCAGCTGCTGAATTATCATAGTCTTTAATTGTTCAGGGGGAAACTGCATACTTTGCCCAGCCTCTCCCCAACAGCTCTTGCCCTCTGACTCACGCCAGAGGCTCATGCTAGATGCAAACTAGAGGCTTGATAAACCTGCAGAAGTGGGACAGAAACAATCTTTCAGCTGATTCCACACTCTCCCTCAAGAGCCCAGGCAAACACTCTTCTCTAGCAGAAGTGAGGTAGAAACAAACACTCATCAGTGGTCCCCAGCTAGAGGTATGGTGAGCAACACAGTGATTTGCACTACTGAGAAAGAGAGAGAGAGTTAGAGCATCATCAGACAGGGGGATTTTCGTGTTTCCCTACTGTCACTATGGCCTCCTCCTGCTGTCCCACAATAGGGACGGTCTCTTTACATGGGGAGAGAAAGAGGAAGCAGCAATCACCACGTGGCCCATTCAGTGGGTGTTTTTATTGCGCTGCTTTTCCTGCACACAGCAGGAAATGGCAGGAAGTTTCGTTTTTAAAAAAAGAAGTAGGATTTTCCAGAGGTACATCTTGACAAGCGGTTTGCCCCAGGGCGGATTCAGTGTGGCAGGAGGTCATCTATATGATTCAGCCGCCATCCTGAAGCCATCCAGGGGCAACCCCCCCCCCCCCCCGATGCTCCGGTTTTAAAAAGTCAGGCACTTATCCCAACTTTTTTTACTTGGAGCGAGGCGATGACGGCATCTGCTATCTGTTGCCTTGCTCCGGAGCTGCGGCAGAGATGTGCCCCAGCCAATGGTGACCCCTGATTGGTCACCATCAGCTGGACAGGGGAGGGGAAGGGTCAGCGAACCAAACGGCTGCTGACCATCGCTTTAAAAATAATAATTAAATTACAAAAATTAAAATTAAAAAACTGGGGGAAAGGGGAACTGGCGGTGGGGTCCAGTGCACCACATGGCCGCTCCATGAAGCTGTGCATTTAAAGTCAATCGTTTTTTAAAATGCTTGAGGAGCCAGCGCTGTGCCGCCTGTGGAATAAGAAAAAGAAGTTGGGTGGGGGAGAACACGCGGATGCAGCAGTGCCCCAGCGCTTTCGCACAGCTCCTTCCAGGAAACTCCGCACTTGCGCTCCTTCCCATGCAGAAAACGGGAAGGGGCGCCAATGCAGTCGTTGGAGGGCCTCGCGCCACCGTGCTGCTGTCAAGAAACAGCCTGGGTCTTTTTTTGTGATGGAAAAACAAGTGGAAGAAGTGGGAGGTGCACTGGAGGCGGACAGCGTCGTCTAAAGCGTCATTACTGCCCATTCATGAAACACTATGAATGGGCAGTAACGAGCGTGAGACAAAACGCTCGTCTGATTATTCCCTCCTCAGAGAGAGAACAAGAGAAGAGAGAGAGAGAGAGAGAGAGAGAGAGAGAGAGAGGGTGCCTCTACAAGAGCGATTTAAAGCTCTTTCAAGGTGCATTAAAAATTTGACCTCTACAAGAGCGGAGCGCAAATTGGGGGTCGAGGCTCTTTTTCTATGTGATGATGCGCATTATCGAATGTGCGTTAAATAGCAAGTTTTAATTTATCGTGGCCATTAAAGTGCCTTATGACCATGTAAACAAGCGATTCTCTGCATTAAACACCTCTTATGCGTGTTTCATACAACCGGTGAGGCAACCTGTTATGAGCTTAACCGCCTCCTGCGTATGATTTGCAGTAAAAGGGATTGCAAGAAGATGCGCATAATCGGACAACCAGGCGTCAAACCGAATTCTTGTAGAGGGGACCAGAGAGAGAGAGAGAGAGAGAGAGAGAGCAGTAGCTCAGCCGTCCCTTCCTTTTTCCTTTTTTCTTCAGTTGTGATAGTGATGAAATTTGGTTCCAAATCAAATTGATTTTGAATATTGGTGTGTTGTTGCTGCTTATAATTTTGTGCTGTTTCCCTTCTTAACTGGATGTATATTTATGGGTGCCTGAAATTCAATTCCCTCTCTGTGGGTAGGTACTCCTTATTTATTTTTCTCCCCATAAATTATGTTTTTAATTAATTTCCCCTGGCCTAGGCCAAATTAATTTATGTTTCTTAAATCCTTTTTAGCCTAGGGTTGGAAGTGATTGGAGAAATTCTTGCTGGGATGTGTAAAATGGGTAAAATGCCTTTAAGGTTGCAAATGCTATCCTATGCCCACTTACCTGGGGGAAAAGGTCTTACTTCTAAAGTGGCATATATAGGTTGTGTCTGTTTCCCCATGTGTTTAAATAAAATGCAATTCAGAGTGACTTGTGTGAGAAACTCATCACATATGAGTTTAAATAAATGCCTTTTATCCTCTGGGCACCTTGAGACTAGAGAAATCAAGGGCAGGGTGGGGTGGGTAATACTGTATGCATATTTGCCTGTTTTCCTCCATCTTCTGTTTCTTAACAAATTAATTTATTTGTAACTTGTGTGAACGTGTTTCTTTTCCCTCTGTGCAACTGGGGACTGAAGAAATCAAGGTGGTCTTAGTAGTAAGGGAAACGGAAGTTGGCTAGCGACAGGAGCCTGTTGCTGGCTGGCTGGAGTAATGGCGAGGGGGGGTTGTGTGTTGCTGCTGCTGCTGCTATGTGTATATTATATTTTTATTTGCCTTGGGTGAGTGGGAGGGGGGGTTATATGAATATTTGTTTTGCTTTGGATGAGTGTACAGGGGTATATGGATTTTTATTTTATTTTTTTGCCTGTGCGGTGGGGGGGGGGGTGTCTTACAGCTGCAAAAATTTAAATTGCCTTGGCTGCAATCTGATGCCCGTTTATTTAAAAAAAATAATTTCCATGTAAAAATAATAATTGTGAGAGTAGTAACAATAATTTCAATTAATTAATTTTAAAATTTCTTCCCCCCCCCAAAAAAATTGGGCTCTGTGGTTTGCTGGCTTACATAAAATCAAATTAATGTGTGTTTAAACCTTTTTTTTCTGTGGTTTGTGACTGGACAAACTCATGAGGAGGCTGTAAAATGCATTTAACTTTGTGTCGCCATGTTGTTTAAAAATGCCAACTTTTATGCTTTCTGTGTCTCAGTGTAGGCTGACCATATTTTGGAAACCAAAAAGGAGGGCAACATGGCTGCCCCCAAGGGGGCGTGCCCACCCGAACATAGCCTTGGTCACATGTCTGATTTCACAGCACATAATTAAGATAAACTGTTCTATGTAACATCTTAATGTTAAAATCACTGAAATAAAGAACAAATGAGACATTCACTGCCACTGCCGGTTCTCCACCTCGGGTCTCCTCTACTCCGCCACCGCTTTTCCTCTGCCGCTTCTCCTCCTCAGGTCTCCTCTCCTCCACCGGTTCTCCACCTTCACCCTCCTCCTTCACCACCACTTCTCCTTTGCTTCTTGTTTCTTCTCCTTGTCTTCCTCCTCCACTCTGTCGCCAACTCGCTGCCACTGTGCCTGACCTCGTCCTCACTGCCCCTTGGCCCAGCTGCTGCTGCTGCTGCTAGCCAGGTGTTTTCTGGTTGGCACGTACACACCCCACGCCCCGCCTTTCCCAGGAGTCTCAAATCTCATAAGCCATCTGCGATAGGTGGATCTCAATGGAAGTCTTGCGAGAGTTGAGACCATTTCCTGGTTTTTCGACGCTGCATCCCAGGCTGTCTTCTGAACCGTCTCAGGAGACAGCGAAGGACAGCAGCTAGCCCATTTTTTCCAGATGCTTACTCAACAGAGTGAAACTCCATCTGGAGCCCCGGTTCTGGGCTCCAAATCCGGTCAAAACAGGTTTTCCCAGAGAGGTTGGTTACCAATGTCTGCATGTTCTCCCTTTCTTGCTCCTAGCAGTCTGGAATCTGGGGTATATCACTCTGGCTTCATGTTGTTCACATTTACAGCAAATTGGGGGGGGGGGGACTTAATGATAGGAACTATGTACTTTGACCAGATTAGCTTGGTCCCAGAACATTTATACAAAGAGCCCATTGCTTCCCAGAACCTACAGGCATTTCATCTCAGGACTTCAGAAACAAACACCCAACAGCAACTCCCACTCCACTTCTACATCTGGGGGTGCATGCATGGACAGAGCATCCCACACAGGTAAGAAGTGAAGGGAGCATCCATGCTAGAAGTATAATGGCTTCAAAAATGCCTCTTCCCTTCCCCCACCCCCCAACACACATTGGCATATGTAAAAACTGTGTCTTGGCTAAACTGAACAAATCCTTCCACCCCAGCAGCTGAGAGTAGTTTCACCCACAGAGGAGACACTGAGTGTGCAGGCATTCCCACATGCAGGTAATTCACTGTCAGTAATGGCAGACACTCTGCTCCAGCCACTACTATTTGTGCCCAAACATTCACGATTTCTAGTCCTGCAGGATTACCATGTGGCCACATGGAGCAGAACGGTCACTGCACACAGATTCCTACTGCAACAACATATAGTGGAAGGCGGTATGCAAGTATTGTCTCAGTCATTACAGTCTTCCCCCTAATAGGTGCTGAAGCAAGGAAAAATCCTGTACATCCAGGTCCAAGGATCATACCTTGCAGCTGCTGCCCATACCTTCTCTATGGGCATCTTTACATTAAGGGGAAATTGCAATGCTTAGCCAGGGCTTTTGTGCTTCCTGCTTTTTTCTCTCCGTCTATATAATTCATGGACTGAATTACATAGACGGAGAAGGTTTCAATTGAATACTTCCCCTCTAAGCATGCTCTGTTCACTTCAATTGAGACAGCGGCATCTAGTGGTGAAAAATAGTACCACTTCAAAAGTGGCTCTTTTCATGACATAATTTACAACGGATGCAATGGTAGACATCCTGGTCATCCACAACTTCATTGAAAAGACCTGCAAATATCTGTGAGTGGCCAATCACGAGCATGCAATAAAACATTTGTTTAGAGGAGTCCTAAGTCTCTGTTCACGCTCTACAAGCAGCTCTTCAACAGATGCAAAGGACAGGACAGTTCATCAAATTTCCTAGAGTATTCAGTTATACCAAGTGTATGTATGGGGAATGTAACTAATTGTTAATGTCATTAGTCCCCTCTGATTTAGGTCACAACGCCGGGAATATTTTGTATGAGTGAATATGGTGCTTTGCATGAGTTGCAAATGGCATACATGCATTGGTGTTGCTGCTTTCCTCAGCAAAATACACAGAAGCATAGATCAGGCAAAGTCCAGTGTTTTCCCATAATGTCTTCCATTTATTTTTCTTTCTGCAAAAAAAAAAAAACAACAACAACGAAAGCCAGTTAAAGAGGAAGACACAAAGGTTTCAGATTGGTAGCACTAGGAGCCCTCTGACTGGAAGTAGCTCCAGTGAAAGGAAGCCTTTGAATCACAAGGCTGTTCCATTATCACATGACAGAGAATCCACTGAAGAACTGTAAATATGATCTGAATGTATAAGGGAAGAATTACAAGCATGTGGAATTAGTGGGGCAGAGGAATGATGCCTCTGCAGGTACCCCTTTCTGTGAGGCTGAGGAAGAAATGGGGAGCTTGGCAAAGGGCTCACAGAAGTAGAGGCCTCCCTGAGTACAGTGCAACAGAGGGCCCTGTGCCTCTTGAATCTAGCACTGTGAAGTACATGGAGTAGCAGCGTGCATGTGCCAAGAGAGGGTCATAACCTCCTCCATTCTTTTCCTGAGAGGGGTGGGATAATGAAAGAAAAGGCAGTGAAGCTGAGGGCTAATTTATAGTGGCATTTCCTGGCCTGCCAGTGAAGGTCTGTTCACCTTTAGCCTTATCAATGCTACAGTCATGTGGCTTTCCACTTGCAAGTCTCTGCCTCATCTCTCCCACCCACCCTCTCTTTTGTGCTAATAGAAGTGGTGTTAAATGCTGTTCACCTGCTAAGAGGTCCACATCAGAAATACATCTGCACACTCAAAAACAAGAGCTGCTGGCTGGCGGCCTTGGCCACAGAGCACCTATCACACTTTTGCAGGGGCTTTGCATTTACATATTTAATGGTTTCTTTGCTTGCTTTGGACTTTCCTCTTCTTCTTCATCCATTCCCTACACACACATCCATTCTTGTTGGGTAAGGTGTGCTTGTACAGTGGGGCTTCAAATGCACATTCACAAGTGTGGTGTCTCTAGGAAGGAACAATGTTTTTATGCTTCTGATTCAGGAAGGAACTACACATTTGCCAACTTAGTAATGCAGAGATGCCAGGGTGTGGCCAATCATGGCTACATTATATGGCATCCAGAAGTTTGGGATTCTCACTTGCCCTACCAGGGGGCTGTCTATACATGATGAAAGCCCCGGGGTGGGTAGGTGGTGGAGGGATGCAGAAGCCACCACACAGGCATCCCAGGGCTCTCCCCCAAAGCTCTGAAGCAAAAATGTTGGGGACTTATCCCGACTTTCTTGTCCAGAAGGCAGCGAGGACAGCACATCAACGTCTGTCGCCACGTTCCGGAGTCATGGCGAAGCGTGGCAGCGTGGATGGTGAACCCTGATTGGTCGCTGTGCACTCGGGCGGGGGGAGGGGTGGGCCAGCGAGCAGAATGGCCACTAGAACGCCCCTGCGCTGCTTCTGGGTGGGAAGAAGAGCCTCCCTTTTATGGGGGGGGGAGGCGGCGGCTCCCCTCCCATATGAACCCTGCACTCGCTCCTTGGCATGGGAATAACATGGTGTGACCCCACAGGAGCAAAACCTCAGGGTTTGGGGGACTCATGGCACCAATGCACCATCGCCAAGACAGCCTCCTGGTGCCTGAACTGGGAGGTGAAGAGTCCGAGAAAGGAGTTAGCACGGACGAAAGCTCCTCCCCTTTGCACATGCAGAAATAGGCCACAGATGGAGAGACAACAAATCAGATCTCTGATAAGAACAGGAGGATAGTCTATGGGCTAGAGCAACACCACACCAAAGATGGTTTTTCCCTAAGCTTGTTTTTCTTTGAGACTTGGAATTGTAGGTGTTGAATGGGAGACACAAATGGGGCACCACCCATCTCTCCTCACTGCTCATGATCTTAAAGTCACTTGATTCTCTCTACAATGAAAGTTGTTGCTGGAAAAAAAGGATGTGGGTCCAAAGGACTGCTTTTGTGTGGCTATACAAATCCTACCCCGCCCCACGTTTTGCACTTATGATCTTAAAGTTCATGTGTCAGTTTCCTATTTCTGTGGTATGGGTTGCGGGATGTTAGATATTTTAAAAAACTCCTCCATCTCTAGTGGCCGTGTCCTCTCCCTCACCCAGACCTGGCCTTCCCTGGAGCAGCCTGATGCACGCACATCTGGTGGCAAAATTTTTGTTAGAGGGGCATGAACGGCATGGTGGCAACCTCAGGAACACTCACCGCTTCTTGGTCCCACTGACAACCTGCAAGCAGCCAGCGGGACAAAAAAACGGCGACTCCCGCAAGCCTCCCAGGCAGTTCCCAACCACCCAGACTACTCGTTTGGGTAGCCGGCAGGCCTGCCCACTGCCCCTTGATCCCACCAGCCACATGCTCATGTCCAGTGGGACAAAGAAGCAGTGAGCACGGCCAGCGCTGGCTGCCCAAGCAAGCAACCTGGGCAGACAGGAAGCGCCCAAGCAAGCAGACACCTCTTGGCCTTGCCGCCCACCCAGATGCCTCCTGCCCACCTGAGCTGCCCACCTGGGCAACCAGTGGCACACTTACCTCCTTCCCACTGCCTCCTATTTCAACCATTTGCCTGAACAGGAGGCAGCAAGATCGAATAAGATGCAGTGGGCCACTCCCTGGCCTGGCTTGCCCATCTCTCAAAAGACATCAGACACCTCATCCCAGAAATCTCGTGAGACTTCCAGAAGAGGAAGGCAAGCCAGGGAGGGACACACTGTAAGTGCACCACTGGCTGCCCAGGTGGGCAGTCCCAGTGAGCGGGAAGCATGTGGGTGGGCAGCAGGACCAATAGGTGGCCATTCACTCAGTTGGGTTGCTTGCTTGGGCAACTGGCGCCAGTTGCGCTCACCACTTCTTCATCTCACTGCTGGGGACGCCTCACATGAGGCAGCTGGCATGCGGGGTAGGTGCATGTAGTGGGCAAGGCAGCCGCAGCAGCATGCATCAGGTGGCAACCCACATTGCACTGGGCCTAGCAGAGGGTATGGGGTGAACTGGAGTGTGGGCCCACTCCAGGACTAGTGATGTGGCAGGGCTGAAAGTAGAGACAGAGGTCCCAGTGCCTTCCCTTCTCCCATTATTGCTACTGGGAGTTCTGGGGCCACAAAAGGAAGGCTGGCCCCAATACCACCATGTGCACAAAGCACAAGGATGTGGGCACAAGCAGTTATAACAATCATTTGCAAACTTGCAGCAAGCTCTTTGGCACTTCCCTTGATTGTATTCCCAACATACTTTGCAGAGGGCATCCCATCGGGACGGGCCTTGAGTTGTCCTGAATGCACCCGGCTTAGCCTTCAAATGAGGGCCCACAATCAGCAGCCATAGTTTATCATTGAGAACTAGCATGGCACCAAGCGAGGCCATTCTACGGAAGGCCTCATTGTATTCAATGGCAAGTTGGTCACCAGTCAGTGCTTGGGCCCCATGTACTGTGGGAGAAGGTGAATGTTAACCCTCCACCGGGGGGGGGGGGGGAATTTATAACCAGGGGAAGGAGGCAAGTGTGCAAGGGGTGGGGGGAGGCTCATCCATTGCCTCCCCACCCTACCACTGATCTCTCCTCTAGCTTACCACTACCCCCAACTGCCCTGCAGCCCCTTGGAACCACACCAGGGCTAGGAGGGTAACCATCTTTATTTCTATGTTTTCAGCTCCTTTCCACTTTGCTGCATCAATTCCAGCCTCATGGACAATGACGATCTCTGCTGACCTCTTCATCCAGTCTAGGTAGCAGGTTTGAGTGGTGGAGTTGTGCCGTCAATGGTAGCATGATCGTCCCCTAGAGGAGTATAGAAGGTGGTCTCCTGGGCCAATGCCCATCTCCTGCCCACAACTCTGCCCTGTTCTAGCCATTTGGCCAGCAAATCTTCACCCCATAAGGGCATTTTTTTCCCCTCAAGAATGCTGCTGAGGAACTTCATCATCTCATAGCATTGTTCTCAGGACCATTCTGACCACAAATGGAACAGGAGCTGCGCTGCTGAGCACAGCGATGTCACTACTTGGACACGTGGCTTGTTTTGCTTTTTAGAAAAAAGAGAAAAAACAACCCATTGGCCACCTTGTCAAAATGTGAGTACTAAATACACACCCTTCTCGAAAGATTCGCAGAGGGCTTTCAGCCACCTCAAAGGTATTTTAGATAAATGTTATGGGGGAAAACAACTTCAAATACATGAAAAATACAAATGAAAGTTGCAACATAAATAAAACTTGAAAAGCAATATTTAAAGTCTAAAGTCTAAAGATACGAGCAAAATACACAAAGATATGAACATCTTTTGTGGGTCTCCACTTGCATTGCCTGCTGACAGAATTGACTACATCATCCCCAGAATTCCCATCATGTGATACTTGTGTACCAAGATTGGTGAAATGAAGCACCAATGCTTGCCCACATTAACCAATGCTATTATCTATAATTCTGTGTCCTGGGGTGATTCCTACCATTGGAAAGATAGGATGTTCAAGGTCAATTCTATTGTTAGGAAATTGTAGGCAGTCTTGTAGAGCAATGCTTTGCAAAATTTACAAACTCACTCAAATCCTCAGTGCTTCGCACATACAGCTGGACAAATGAACCATCCACCAAGTATACAGGTAGACACAATTGGGAGAGGCTAAGTCTTCCCCATTAGTTCAGCCAAGTCTCAGTTACACATACCAGGTTGGCCCCCTCATCCACAATCAAAGTGTGGATAACAGATATTTTATTTTGGACTGAACTGGCATAGAGCAGCACCATAAGACTAGAGGGCCTGCTGGTAAGGCAACCAGGACCTCTTTGGCTGTGGGCAAAAACAGAAGAAGGAGCAGGCATAAGATGCCTAATTGCTCTTCTCTGTAACTTACTTGTAATCCCCCAATGCCATACTTCCCCCCATGACCACACTAACTGGAGTATCCTCATCCCTCCCCAGAGTTACCAACAGGTCCCCCAGGCACATAACAAGCCGTCAATAATATAGAGCAGAGCAAAAAGGCCTCAAATACTGGCTCTCATCATGGCAACAGTATAGTACCAATGTGAATTTGCTGCTACTCTGAGGCCTAGGCCTGGAGGAAATAGAGCAACCGCCCCTTAAAATGCCTCAAGGGCCAGTTCTTGCAATGTGCTGGGGCACAGGGGTCATTTCTCCCCAGATTGCAGCAACCTGCAATCCACTTGATGAGTTTGCAGTCTGCTCCCTCTTCCAGAAAGCACCTTAAACAAGGAGAAGAGTACAGCTCCTTTTGCTCCCCTAAGCATCTATGCTGGTGAGAAAAGCAGAGGAACCCTTGCACCAGCTTCACTCATCATGACTTCTAAGCGAGCAGCACTGTGGACAAACAGCCTCCAGTGCCGACTGAGCCATTGGCACAAACATGATCTCCTCCCTTGTTTGGGTGCAGCCTCACTTCTCTTATCTCCATAAGGTACCATATCAACCAATGTTTGCACCAGCCCCCTAGCCCCCTCCCCTGCTTTTAATACAGAAAAAAATATTTTGTCACCTTACTCCACCCCCAACAGCCTTTGAAAAGGCATCAATACCAAAGGGATCCCTATTTCCCTGGTCTTCCTTTTCAGCAGATCTCCAGGAATTTAGGAAGAAGCTTTTGAGTAACTCCTTCTATTGTTGGAAGGGAGACAAAAGGGTAAGGACCTGGATTTAAGCATAATAACCAGGAATGCCCTCATGCAGAAAAACCACCACAGAAGGAACCCCCCACCCTCTCTCTGATATACACAAAAGTGGGGGGGAGGGAGAGGAAAACCTTTGAAAATAACTAATTAAAGTTGTTTTAGCCTCTCTCACACGCCTCTAAGGGCACCTAATCTTGCAGGAGCAGGGGCCTGTGGAACAATGGACCTCAGTCCCCATCCCACCTCCCCTTTCTCTGTGCCTCCAACCTCTGTCTCAGAGGTTTTAAAACAAGAGGCCACTTTAACTTAATGAGCTCTCAGCTGACTGGAAGAAGTCTCTAATGAAGGCTGATGGTCACACATCCCCTGGCTGAATGAATAGGGTCCTGCCAAACCCATAACTGTCAGAAACTTTCATTCATAAAATCCACATGCCAGAGAGGTAGGAGGCTTGAAAGGGGGCCTATGAGGGATGGAGGTGTCTACATGGAATAGGCTGACCAAGAAGCAGTATGAATGCATGACCAGCAGTAGCCAAATGCTGGGATCCCTGGGTCCCAGTTCCTTGCTCCTTTGTCTGGTGGTTAATTAGGGGTATTCTCTGCACCACCATGACTCTGGAGACCAACTGCTGAGATAATCAGTGAGAGTTTGGGTTGGGGCTTCTACTTTCCTCTTTTGATGGTGTGTGTGTGTGTGTGTGTGTGTGTGTGTGATTGTCCTGAGTTATACGTGTAGAGACATCATACCTTGCTAACTGATGGGAGCCATGTAAGAGAGCCAAAAGGATTGCGGGAAGAATTGTTTGGGATGTCAAAAAGATGGAAAAGGGAAGGCAGATGAGTCCATTGACATAGTGTGGTGGACTCGCAATTGGGGGCTCAAAGTAGGTGCCAAAATGGTTCAGATTAGATCTGAGCAGAATGTTCAAAGGCAAGAACTTTCTGCTTACATTTTTGGGGAGCAGCGGAACCAACCCCTGTAAATTTTAGATTGGGGCGAAACTGGGAGGGGGCAAAATTCATCACCCACTGCTGGAGTTCCTCTTAGTGGCCACCATTCTTTTCTCCCAAAAGCAATGCCACTACGTGATGACGCATTGCTGTTATGGGAACTTCTGGGGAGAATGGCAGCCTCAGTTTGTTTCAGGGGAGGATTTTGGCTCGCCTTAATTGAAATAGTTCCCCATTTGCAAGACAGACGGAATTTGCTACATGCATAGTCCAAGAGATGTGCACACACACACACACACTCTAACCCTGCTTTGGTCCATCATACCATCTTCCCGCAGGATTGAGCTTGGGGAAAACAACAGAATCTGTTTGCATAGAACATTGCTTGACCAGCACTTTTAGCATGAGAAAACTACATCTCTCCCCTCCCCAAAAGCAACTTTCAAGTTTAATGGACCTATTAAGATGGACCTATTAAGATGGTCCGCCCTCGAAGGCTGATGGATCCTGCTGGATTCCAGAAAGCCTTGGAGGGTTCTATGGCTGGTATCGTCGACGATCCTGTAGAAGCCCTGGTTGATAGATGGAATCGAGACCTAACTAGGGCTATCGACACGATCGCCCCCAAACGTCCTCTCCGACCCGCTTCTAACAGGGCGCCCTGGTATACGGAAGACCTCAGGGAGTTGAAGCGGAAAGGACGACGACTGGAGCGCCGATGGCGGAAAACTCGACTTCTATCCGACAAGACACGGCATAGAGAACATCTTCGTTCCTATGGGGTGGCAATACGTGCAGCGAAGAAAGCTTTCTTCTCTGCGCGCATTGCGTCTGCGAATTCGCGTCCAGCGGAACTGTTCAGGGTGGTGAGGGGTCTAACCCGGGCACCTTCCCCCCTGAATCCGACTTTAGAGCCTTCGGCGGTTCGCTGCGATGCCTTTAATGATCATTTCGCAGATAAAATCTCTCGGATAAGAGCCGACTTAGATGCCGTCGTTATAGCAGAGGCTGACGATGGAGTGTCCAGTGACTCCGCGAGTAGAATTATACTGGATCGGTTTCAGTTGGTGAGTACCGAGGACGTGGACAAGCTGCTTGGACGAGTGAGGGGGACGACTTGCCCTCTCGATCCCTGTCCTTCATGGCTGGTCGTCCAGGGAGGAGATGCGGTTAGATCGCAGTTACAATATATTATTAATGCATCTCTCAGGGAGGGGAGTTTTCCATCATGTTTAAAAGAAGCGGTGATACGGCCGCTTCTAAAGAAGCCCTCCCTGGATCCCCTGGACTTTAATAACTACAGACCGGTATCAAACCTTCCATTCTTGGGCAAGGTGATCGAGAGGGCGGTTGCCTTTCAACTCCAGGTAGTCTTGGATGACACTGATTTTCTAGACCCATTTCAAACTGGCTTCAGGGCGGGATACGGAGTTGAGACTGCTATGGTCGCCTTAGCGGATGATCTACGCCTGGGTATTGACAGGGGGAGTGTGTCCCTGTTGGTACTTTTGGACCTCTCAGCGGCATTCGATACCATCGACCATGGTATCCTTCTGGAACGCCTGAGGGGATTGGGAATCGGGGGCACTGTGCTTCAGTGGTTCCGGTCCTACCTCTCGGGCAGGTTCCAGATGGTGATGCTTGGGGATAGCTGCTCTGCAAAGAAGGAGCTGCTGTGTGGCGTACCGCAAGGTGCCATCCTTTCCCCAATGCTGTTTAACATTTATATGAAACCGTTGGGAGAGATCATCCGGAGGCATGGGGCGGGGTGCTATCAGTATGCTGATGACACCCAAATATATTTCTCTATGCCTTCGACAACATCGTCAGCTAAGGATAGTGTGTCTCCTCTGAATGAATGCTTGGAGGCGGTAATGGGCTGGATGAGGAAAAACAAACTGAAGCTGAATCCAGACAAGACGGAGGTGCTTGCTGTCAAAGGCCGCAACCTGGGTTTGGAGGTGTGTCAACCGGTTCTGGATGGGGTTACACTCCCCCTGAAAGACTGTGTTCGCAGCTTGGGGGTGCTCCTGGATCCGTCGCTCCAAATGACAGCCCAGATAGATACGACGGCCAGGAGTGCCTACTATCAGCTTCGGCTGATACGCCAGCTGCGCCCCTTCCTAGAGTTGGAAGACCTAAAGATGGTGGTGCACGCGCTGGTAACTTCGAGGCTTGACTTCTGCAATGCGCTGTACATAGGGCTACCTTTGTGCCTAGTCCGGAAACTTCAACTAGTTCAAAATATGGCAGCCAGGTTGGTCACCGGTACATCTAGGAGTGACCATATTACTCCAGCTTTAAAATCGCTCCACTGGCTGCCAATTAGTTTCCGGGCAAAGTATAAAGTGTTGGTCATTACCTTTAAAGCCCTACATGGTTTGGGTCCAGGTTACCTGCGGGATCGCCTTCTCCCGTACAATCCGCCCCGCACGCTCAGGTCCTCTGGGAAGAACTTACTGCGGTCGGCCAAGACTAGGCTGACAACTGTTACCCAGAGGACCTTCTCTTCTGCCGCTCCCAGACTGTGGAATGACCTGCCGGAGGAGACTCGTCAACTTAACAGTCTTTTAGAATTTAAGAAAGCTATAAAGACTGTTCTCTTCCGGCAGGCATATCCAGTGTAATTTTTAGAATGTTTTTAGGATGTTTTGGGATGTTTTAATGATGTTTTAGGATGTTTTAATGCAGTTTTAATAATATTTGTCATGTTTTAATTAGTTTTATGTATTTTATCATGCTGTTGTTCCCCGCCTCGATCTAGATGGAGAGGCAGGTAAGAAATAAATCGTTATTATTATTATTATTATTATTATTAAAACAAAAATTTAATTGGATAAATTTGCAAAGTGTTGAAGGATAGGGAGATGGAGAGGCTACCAGCCTGTCTGAAATATGCGAGAAGGGGAAATTTATTTATTGTTTTTTATTTATCAAATATTTATATACCTCATTTCTTAAAAGATTGCAGTGGCTTATATAACAAAACAATCATTTAAAACCCAACAATATAACATTAATATTTGTGAACTGCCCAGAGACCTTCATCTATTAAACAGTATAGGAATGTAATAACTAAATAAATATTAGCAACAGCACAAAATATGAAGAGAAATTGTTCATGGGATTCAGAGGCAAGTACCTATGTGTTTTTTAGAATGGGCACTTGCACATCCCCCCAAAAAAGGAAATGCATCACCAAAACAGAGGAGAAAAGAGGATGCAGATTTACAAAATTTGTACATGTTAATTTATAATGTATAACATAAATAGGCTAAGAAACACTTTGCTCTGGGAAGTCCACTCATCACATTGTTACCACATGTGCCATCTTGTCTTGAGCACCCAGCTCAGGGGCCACAAGTTCTGTCACTTCAAAGCAGAGAGGTCTGTGCCGAGTGCTACATGGCTGGGCACCATTTAGAGATGACACTTATGACTATGATATAATTTCTGACGCTGATTTTCAGCTCAAAAACAAATGATTAGGGCTAAAAATAAACGCACCTGCTTAAATGTACAATTGCACAAATAGTACTTTAAACAAAGGAAAGACGGGCAGATCACCAGAAACAGCTGGAGAGGCCAAACCATGAAGAAATTAGGGTTCACTGGGGAGCCAGTATGTGTCTCTCATGAGAAGGGCAAAGGTGGAGGGAAGCACAACTCTCCCTGCAAGGCCAGGAAAACACACTGGCTCCTTTAAAAAAAAAGTATGTCTGAATGCATCATGGGTTTACTAATATATAAATATATAAATAAATAACTGAACTGACCAATTCTGCAAAAGAAAAAAAGTTGGGTGATTAAATCCACAAATGAGTCAGAGCAAGATCAGTCATCAGCCTACAAGACCATAATTTCTGAAATGGTTGCTGGATATAGATAGAAGACTCCTGATTCAATGGCGAGAGGAGGGCAAACCTGAATAGTTTCATTAAGGGTTAATGCTAATATTAGGAAAACATAGATACCAAAAAGCAAGGAAATGCAAAGGAGAAGCTCTAGTATACACACACACACACACACACACCCCGCCCCCTTGCACCCACCTGCTATGCAGCCTGTTCTGCCCAGTTGCATGCAACAACGTACCATCTCAAATTCTGCTGTGGACAGTAAATGCAAGGTGAGAACATCCCTCAGCTCAATCTGAAATTGAGCATGGGCAAACTGAGCTATCCCACCCCCACAAAAAGCCAGGAAGTAGCCTGGTTTATTCCATGCCAAATTCAAATCCCATTGCTACCCAAATGCATCATCAGGAGGATGAACCTTCCCAGCATCAACATCACCTATAAGGCTCTGTAGCTTGCCCTGCTGCTCCTCTCCCATTCACCTGGCCGAGGAGCAATACTGGTGGTGGTGGAGATGGTGGCAACATCAGCAACACTGGAGACTACTTGATAGTATCTTAGGGAATAATAGATTCTGCGAAATGTAGGGCACCTGAGTCTTCTGTGTGGATCTTAGGTGCCCGAGAAACATGACTCAGGGCTCCTGAAACACCTGGCATCGATACAAAGGCTCAGAGACCAGAGCCAGCTGCAATCCCATCATGGTGATGCTATAACTGTCTTGCCCATTTATAGCTCATACCACACACAATGACATTTGTTGTTGTATTTTGGATAATATAGAATAAAAAGCAGGAAATAATGTTGGAAGACGGGTGAAGTGCCAGATGACTGGAGGAGGGCTAATGTTGTCCCTAACTTCATCAAGGGCAAAAAGAAAGAACCTGGGAACTACAGACCAGTTAGTCTGACATCAGACCCTGGGAAAAATTTGCAGCAGATTATAAAGAAGTCAATCTGTAAACACCTTGAAAACAATGCAGTGATTACTATAAGCCAGCATGGATTTGTCAAGAACAAATCCTATTAGACTGATCTCATTTTTTGATCGGGTACCTCCCTTGTGGACTGTGGGAATGCTGTGGATATAGTATATCTTGACTTCAGCAAAGCTTTTGACAAAGTGCCCCATGACATTCAGATTAACAAACTAATGAAAAGTGGGATAGATGGAACAACTATTAGGTGGACCCACAGTTGGCTACAGAATCTGACTCAAAGAGTACTTATCAATGGTGACTTTTCACACTGGAGGGAGGTAACGAGCGGGGTACAGCAGGACTCAGTCCTGGGCCCAGTGCTCTTCAACATTTTTATTAATGATTTGGACAAGGAGGTGCAGGGAATGCTTATCACATTTGCAGACAACACAAAATTGGGTGGGATCGCTAATACCCTGGCAGACAGAAACAAATTCCAAAGTGATCTTGATAGGCTGGAGCACTGGGCTGAAAACAACAGAATGAAATTTAATAGGGATAAATGCCAAGTTCTACACCTAGGAAAAAGAAACCAAATGCACAATTACAAGATGAGGGATACTTGGCTCAGTAATATGACAAGCGAGAAGGATCTTGGAATCATTGCAGATCACAAGCTGAATATGAGCCAACAGTGTGATGTGGCTGCAAAAAAAGGAAATGCTATTTTGGGCTGCATTAATAGAAGTATAGCTTCGAAATCGCACGAGGTACCAGTTCCCCTCTATTTGGCACTGGTTAGGCCCCATCTTGAGTATTGCATCCAGTCCTGGGCACCACACTTCAAGAAGGATGCAGACAATCTAGAGTGTGTTCAGAAGAGGGCAACGAGGATGATTAGAGGCATACAAACAAAGCCCTATGAGGAGCGATTGAAAGAACTAGGCATGTTTAGCCTTGAGAAGAGAATATTAAGGGGAGACATGATAGCACTCTTCAAATACTTGAAAGGTTGTCACACACAGAGGAGGGCCAGGATCACTTCTCTATTAACCCAGAATGCAGGACACAGAATAAAGGGCTCAAGTTACAGGAAAACAGGTTCTGGCTGAACATCAGGAAAAACTTCCTGACTGTTAGAGCAGTACAACAATGGAACCAATGACCTAGGGAGGTGGTGGGCTCTCCCACATTAGAGGCATTTAAGAGGCAGCTGAACAACCATCTGTCAGGGATGCTTTAAGGTGGATTCCTGCATTGAACAGAGGGTTGGATTTGATGGCCTTATAGGCCCCTTCCAACTCTACTATTCTATGATTCTATGATTCTATGTTCTGAATAGGGAAAACCTATCAGAGTAGAGGATAGGTAGGCTGATCATATGAAAAGGAGGACAGGGCTCATATAACTTTAACAGTTGTAGAGAAAAGGGAATTTCAGCCGGCGTCATTTGTATGCAGTTAGTCCCTGGTGAAATTCCCTCTTCATCACAACAGTTAAAGTTGCAGGCACTATACTAGAGTGACCAGATACAAAAGAAGGCAGGGCCCCTGCAACTTTAACTGTTGTGATGAAGAGGGAATTTCACCAGGAACTACTTGTATACAAATGACGCCGACTGAAATTTCCTTTTCTCTACAACTGTTAAAGTTACATGAGCCCTGTCCTCCTTTTCATATGGTCAGCCTAGGGATAGGGACCTTCCTTGCCTAGCTATGGATGATGTAATCTAGGTCTGTATATATGCCTGTGAAAGGGAACAAAGAGGATAGACTGCAGTTTTGGGGAGTAAGAGATAGCCAAATGCTGGGTAGTGGATGTGGCTGCCTCTTGGAGAGTTTAAGCTGTGCCTCCACCGATGCTAAAACTATTACAGAACAGCCAAATATTACAAAACCACCAAAAGTATCCAGTGACCTCCTTTCAAAGGAAAGTAAACTTGGGCAGGTGCTGCACCCCTGGAATTTCTTGGGCAAGTAGGATGAGCATAACTCTATCTTTAAAAAGAATGCCAGAGAGGCAAGGGAGAGAAGTTATATTCATCATTAGTGATGTCAGAGGTACTATCCAGTAAGGAAGGGGTGGGGAATCTCATACTGGGGCCTTAATCTGGCCCTCCAGGATTCCTGAGACAGTCCTACCTAATTTTCCTGGCCACACCCCTTTCCCTTGAATGCCAACCATTTGGTGGTTTTCCAGCTTTTGCATGTTTTTTCCCTCATTCTAAAAGGATGCATGAGCCTCTGCTAAGGCTTTACTTAAGAGCTTTAAGCAAAAATACCCTGGCATTTTTGGTACTTACTGGAATATGGCCCCTGACAGCTTCTCCAAAATTGAATTCAGCCCTCAGGCTGAAAGAGGTTCAATACTTCTGCAGTAAGTAAACAAAATACAAAAAGCACATTGTCCCAAAAGAACTACAAGGCAAAAAGAAAAAAAAAGAAGCCCTAAATATAGAATTGATAAACGAAGAAAAGAAAAGTCCTCTCTTGTTCCTAGCACTTCACTTTTTACCTTTTAGTTACTATCCAAAAAGTGCCACTCACCATCACACGTCAAACCAATATTCCAGTTGTGCCAGTTGTATTTCATGCAGAACTGGGGTGTTTTAGATATTTGCAAGTAACTGTGAAACTCCATAAACCTGAAAAATGGTTTTGCAGGGTGGGGAGCAGGGAGCCAGTGCGGTATAGTAGAGTGTCACTAGTATTAGGGAGATCTGGGTTCAAATCCTTATTCAGCCATGAAGGTTGGGACAGTCACTATCTGTCAGCCTAACTTGCCTCACGAAATTGTACCAATAAAATGGACGAGGAAGAACAATACACACTTTATTGAGCTCTCTGGAGGAAATGTGGAATATAAATGTAATGATTTGCCATTGTCAAAGGTACAACATAAGGAAATACACATGTGAATTACATGTGAAACAAGAGGAAGTCAAGAGTGTTTACATGCCTTTGAAAATGTATGGTGTCATTACAAGCTTGAGAATTGAGGATGAATGAGAGTAGAGAGACTGGGAGCGTCATCACACGGGGGAAATCGCATTTCCTTACTGACACGTCTCCATCCCCGCGTTTGTCCCTCATTGCTTCCTCTTCGGCACAGAGGGGAAAGAGGAGGTAAACAAAGACCACATGGCCCATTCAGGAGCCATTTTAATTGTGCCACTTTTCCTGCACACAGCAGGAGATTGCGGCACTTTATGTGTGGGTTTTTTTGAAAGTCAGATTAAAAGGGGTCTACTTTGTGACGGAAAAATGAGCAGAAGGAGCGGGAGTCGCGCAGGAGGTGGACAACGTCATCTAAAGGACGCACGCACATCTGTAAGTGGGCAGTAGCGAGCATGCAATAAAACGCTTGTCTGATGAACCTCTGGATATGAGGGCGAGGGGCGGGGAGAGAGGCATAATAGCTAAGTGGAGGAAGATGAACGCCAAAGGCAAGATGGAGGAAAGGGCTGGTGGTGAGAATGAAGACAGACTCAAAGAGGATTCCCTATGCCATAAACTCTGTGATTTCATTGCAGTAGGCAAATGGGAAGGAATAATGGCTTTAGCTACATTTTGTGAGAGCACTTGCCTGACGCAAGAGGTTCTGGCCCCTTGTTTTGAGAAGCAACAGCTCTTAAATGCTCAGGAGAGACAAAAGTCTGTTTGTTTGAGTGGAGTGTGCTTGGGATAAGATGTCCTGGGGCCTGCAAATGGTTCACAATATCAAGTGCCTCCCAATTCTACCATAGTTTGGATAGTATAGCAGAGGATCAACATGATGTAGGGATCAGCCAATACATACACATGGCTTCTATAGCTAGAAAGCTTTTGCCTTCTTAAATCCGCCTAAACATTCTTCACTGTTGATTCTTATGTAAAATACTACTTGAAAATTCAGTATCTGATATTCAGTATCAATATTTAACATCCAATGGCATTGCTATTTGAGAACTGAGACTAGTTGACAATTGACAGATTATGGTATTTGACCCATTTAGCATCTGGTAGTATTTGATATTTGACAACGGATGGCATTTGATAATTGACTTCTGACATTTTATATCTGATTGCATTTGATAATTTGAAAACAAACAATGACTGGACAAAACAATGGCTTTTATAATCAATACCATTTGATGTCATATTCTATGTATAATATATTATAATTTGCAGGTGGTATTTATATTATTTTATATTTCATGTTAACCCTGTCCCTCATGCACACTGATTCTACAAATTATCTATTATTATTCCCAAAACTGGTTTGAGATTCTAGTTAATTCTTTGCAATGTCTGGAGTAAACTCACTTTTCTTAGTGCTTGATTCATCACTATACATCTTACTTTTTCAATAGGTAGGTGCACTTGAAAACAATCCTTCCAGTTCATCAATTACATTTCACCCCCAAAAAAATTAAAAAAAATGCATGGGTTGGTGGTGGTGGAGAGAGAGAGAGAGAGAGAGAGAGAGAGAGACAGAAGCAAAAATTACAAGGAAATGAGAGAAAGCCTTCCCCACTACTTTCTGTTCAAACACAACACTGCTGTTCTTAAAATACTGTTCTCTTGTGCTACACCAAGCAGATATTATCCCCAACCCCTGTAATTTTGATTCAAACACATGGCTCACTAGAAAAAGAAATAAAATCAAGCATGTTTGAAATTAGAGCTTTTCCAGATAATGAAAAAATTTGTTAGTTTTAAAGTAACACTAACCCAACATGTTTTAAAGTAACCCTAACCATAGGGACTAACCCTATGTCCTCTCTGAGCCCACAGCTGCCATCCTCACAGTAGCTAGGAATGGAAATGCATTTTCCCAACAACAATACAATGTTGTGAGCTATGCTTCTTGTAATGCAAAATATTTTAAGGTGGCTTGGTCTTGAATGGGCAATTATGATTAGAGCTGTGCACGGACCCCCCGATCCAATCTAGATCCTGATCTGTCAGATCCGAATTGGGCCCGATCCGATCCACATCCATCCACAGCACTTCCTCCCGCTCTCCCCACTCTCTCCCTCCCTCCCCCCACTCTCCCTGCTTACCTGCTGCCTCCTCCACGTCATGACCAGCAAATGTGGTGGCCCACAGCGAGGAGGGAAGATGATGGCAGGACGATGGCGGACAATGACAGGACGATGCAGAGGAGGCAGCAGGTAAGCAGGGAGAGTGGGGGGAGGGAGGGAGAGAGCAGGAAGAGCAGGAGAAAGTGCTGTGACCGGATCCAGATCAGATCTGGATCTGGATCATGGATCCGATCCGGCCCAATCCAGGCCCGATCTGATCCAATTCATGTCTGGGATCTGGAGGTCTGGATCATCCTGATCTGACTCAGATTCAGGATCCAGATCCGGTCACAGTCCAAATTAAGACATGTTGGCTTTATAAAGGACCTGTTCTTGTAGATAAAAGCCTGATTTGCAATAAGCCACCATGGGTGAATTTCCCCACAGGGCTTCTCATTGCCATGGTAGCTACCATTTTGAATATTCAGAGCGCAGCAGAGAAGCTTGCTTCTCGTTATGGGCAAACCCAGCAAGGGTGGGTTGTTGTGTTGGTTGATGATAACCCACCAACAACTCTAAAACAGCCCATGGATTCTGGGTGGCTTGTCACCGGGTTTGCATGTAAGGAGAAGCTGTGGTGGTGGTAGGGTGCTTGGATTAGCAACCTGGCACCTATGGGCATCGAAACTCGCAGTGGTTAATAAATCACGGTGGGCTGTGGTGATCATGCCAACCAGGTTAGTATGTTCTTCTTTCCTAGTACCAGACAAAGAAATTCCTGGAGAATCTGGAGCTACTGATCTTACAAATGTTTGGTGGCATCTTGTGGCTGCCTCCATGCCTGTCCATGGCTGTCCTGCCCTTTGAGGTTATCCTGTTGGAACATCAATTGTTTTGCTACTTTGTTTCCACCCACCAAGAACTCTTACCGGAAATTGCCTAAATAGTTTGATATGTTTACTCTAGTCAATGAGAGTTACTCCCAGGAAAATGTTCATGGGCTTAAAGAGCACCTATATTTCTGAATCTACCACTACACCACTGAATACATACATAGCCAAACAGAAGAGCCTAAAAGTGTGTTTAAAAATTCACAATCACATGTGGCCTTTTGATGTTTTTTGTGATTAAAAACCACAAAATAAATAACCCCTATGCTTAGCCTGCAATCCTATATACATTTACCCAGGAGTAAGTCCCATTGAATTCTGTAGGACTTACTTCTAAGTAGACATGCATAGGATTTTTAATGAATTGAAATTCTGTGCTATTTCATTACATATGTTATTTGACTGTATACACATTCCCACCCTCCATCACTTACCTCACTTTTCTCTCGCTCATATGTACATATTCCTTTGTGTGAAAGAGCTCCTTTTAAAAAATATATTCCGTCTAACCTACTCCTTCCTCCAAATTTCCATTCCAAACATCCTGAGTTAAAGATATCCTGGAGAAAAATGACATCTCCAATAAGAGAAGCAATTCCATAGAAGTTTAACATAAAAAGATCAGCTGGTATCGACCCATAATTTGAACAAGTGTTATGGTATTGACAGGAAGACAAAATAAGTTAGAATGACCATGTTTCAAAAATGCTGGATGTACACTCAGTCACTGGAGCAGAAATTGCAACCGGGTATATAACAACACGGCCATGTTTTCTATTTCCACTGTAGATCAATGCTAATACAAGGAAAGTCCCTGAAAATGGATGTTGCTGACAAAAAAACAAAATGAAACAAAGCTTGAAATCTTCTGCATCGGGCTTGGGTGGCCTCGTTGATAAAAAAACATCTAGAAGGGTGAAATCTGTTACAGCAAAACCAACAGCAGCATGGCAGTTTAAAGATTAACACATTTGTTATGGCTTATTTTATTTTGTTTGTGGACTAGAGCCCACTTCCTTAGATGCATGAAGTGTTGTCCTCAATTGTCATGTGTGTATGTGCATATAGGAGGTAACACTGTAAAACAGCAATGAAATGCAAAAAGGAAAAGTCTGTCACTAGTTAATGGCCTATTTATTTGAACTGAATCATCATTAGACTGCAGAGGAGGCTGGTGGGTCCGATGTCAGTGGGGCAGTGAATCCACTCCAGTTTTCACTCAGAACTAGTCAGAAGCACCTTGGATGGCTCCTTTGGACAGAGTCAATGCCCCACTGACATTGCAGCTACCAGCCTCCACAGTTAGATTGTACTTTTTGCATTTGAATGGAATGGAACGGGGGGGGGGGGGTTACATTGGTTATCATAGATTTACTTGATCTCAAGCCTAGCTTTCTTTGCAACCCACAGTGTTCTGTTTCATGTGAATTTTGAGTCCTTTCCATGGATTCACTAAGAGTGCTTCCAAATGGAAGGCTCAGAGTGCTACCAGTTAAATGACATTGTGCAGCTATTCCATCTCTTCCTCCTTAATGGATTTTTTGTGGAAAGAAAAAGGCAGAAGAAGCCCTAGAAAAACACAGGATGGTTACAAGTGGAAAGCCATGTTATCTGGACCACTCATAAGATTGCATAAATGAGGCAGGGCAATTTCATAATAAAAGCCTCATCGAGAAGCACCATAATGTTAAGTCTGTTACAGCAAAGACAACACTTGCCTCTGAACAGAGAGGTTTCATTTAACTATCATGACTGGTAGTCTGGCATATCCTTCATCAATTTGCATAATCCTTCCCCCCACCCCAAACCATCTTGTGGCCCCATAGTTAATTAGGCACTATTTACAAAGAACCCATTCCTTCTCCATGTATCATCCTGAATATGCAGCTGATAAGTTTCACTGTGTGTCCCTGAGTTCTAGTATCATGAAAGGCTTTTCTCTCCAACTAGTTATCAGAAAGCCTCTGTCATATCTTCCCTCCCTGACTAAAAAGGCCAACTATTTAACCCTTTCTTCTAGGATAGCTTGATAATTTTATATCAAGTATTCCAAATGTGGCCCACCACTGATGCATATAATGGTATTACCACCGGGAGAGATTAAAAATCAGCAATACTTGAAATGAGATCAAGTTGTGAATTCTGTTCTTGTTATATACATTAATGCAGAAAGAATATTTGGGGACTGCAATTTTATTTATTTATTTTAAAACATTTCTTAGCCGCCTTTCAGGGCAGAAGCCCTCCCAAGGCGGCTTTGAACCATTCAATCACAATTCAATCCGTTTTCTGAATGGATAAACACGACTGATTGAATTCAGGGGGGGGGGGGCATTAGTGCATGAATGTAGCAATTATATTTATATTCATTGTCAATTATAACAGTTTGTATAAAATATATCTGAACTCCTTTAAAGTGGTTGAACTAGTTACTGAACTATTTTTGAAACTTACTGTCTGAACCAGAATTGAACAGAAGAGTTAAACATTGCTGATAACCTACAGCAGAAGTGAATCCAAATCTTTCAGCTCCTAGTTTCTCCAGGGGGACATTTTATTATGTACAGCAGTAGTTTTGTTATTATATTTTATTCTATTCCATGGATGCACCTTGTTGCTTCTATTACTGTAGCCTTTGAGTGACATCCAGTGTTCAAATGCAGCACTGCTGTTGGTTGACATGGTCGCCGTCATAAACAGTACTGAGCCAAATGGGGAGGGCTCATTAACACAAGACTTTCACACTCATCCACACTCACCCACACACTTTACCTACTGCATTGGTAACATTCCATGCCCCTCTGTGAAATGGTGTGAAACAATTCAAACAGAGATCAAAAGAAAGAGGGGGGACCACTGAACCAATGCTCCTTTTTCCTGATCCAATTGTCCAAACGGAGGACATTCATCTCGATAGGCAATGAAACAGCAAGCAAAACCCAACGAGTGCTGTTGACCAAGTTGCTATTCTGCCATCCATAGTGAGGCTAATGGGAGAACTTTGTTTGCCTGCACTGACATTATCACATAGCTTGATCTGGCTACATAGTGCCATGATATCATCTATTCTATTCTATGATTTTATGATCTTATTCCCTACATGGGTCCTGATTGGCTGGGGTCATGCACTGATTAAACTTTTTCAAGTAAAACAGAAAAAAGGGAACTAAAGCCACAACAGAAACATGGAAACAATGGCTGCAGAGAAGAGGCATGGGGAAAATGCATGAACATGTGGAAGGTAGCGGTTTTGTGGATCATTTGCTCTCCTCCCCAAATTATAACATTTGCATTGAAAGCTGAAACTCACAAAAAAGCAGCACAGTAATAGTAAACAAGACAGCAGATATTGGACCTGCATAAGCCAGAACCTTTGCTATAGAATTCATTATCCCAACAATTTGAAATTGCATCTTTGAATTAAAGCCCAAAAGAATGAGGCAGAATGATGAATGGCTAGAAATCTGGAGGGAAAGGAAGAGAGGCCGTCACATATTTAAGCAATTGTTGCCTTTGTACTATTTGTTAGGGGCATCAGTCCTGTATTATTAAGAGTGTGCCTTGCTGTTGCAGTGCTCCACCAACATGCTGGTGGCAGAGGAAACTTCAGATTCTGTTTTCTCTACTATGCAGAAACTGGAGAAAGTAAGCTGTCAAAGATCTCTCAATTTTCTCTCAGCCTCCAAGTTGGCCTTAACAGTCCTTCTCTAGAAGCAGACTTATCTCCCTTCTGCAGTGAGGAGCAGTGACACTAAAATAGGAAGCATAGCAATGAGGATTATTTCCAAGTAAGCATGCATTGGTTCAGACTACACAACCTAATTTCCTAATATTGATGCACTATTTGCTATTTTTTCTTTGGTTTTGCTCCAATTGGAGGTATGACAGTCTTACACAGTGAGCATTTAATAAGAGCACTGCTTTCTCTCAGAGTTAACCCTTCAGGCTGAATTCTACAAGCCTACTGGTTATTCAAAGTTTCCCAAAAGCCCGATTTGAACTAGGGTGTCCAGATGGCCCGGGGTTTCCCGGTCCTAACCGGGAAACCTAGGCCGATCCGGGCCAACCGGGGGGCGGCGGGGGGATACTGGGGTGGTGGGGGGTCAGGCGGCGGTGGCAGCGAGCGGTGACGAGCTGCGGTAAACCCGGCGGCGGTGGCGGCGGAGGAGCCTGGGAAGCGGCCGCCCCAGCAGGTAAGTGCCCCCCCTCGCGCCTCACGCTCCTTACCTGCAGGGGTGTCCGCTTCCCTCCGCAGCGTGAGGCGTGAGGGGGGGCACTTACCTGCTGGGGCGGCCGCTTCCCGGGCTCCTCCACCGCCGCCGCCGCTGGGTCCTCCACCACAGCCAGGTCCTTCACCGCCGCTGCCGGGCTCGTGAGGCCAGAGGCCGCGCGGAAGAGGCGGGAGAGGGCCGATTACATCACTTCCAGATCCGGCCCTCTCCCGCCTCTTCCGCGCGACCTCTAGCCTTACAAGCCTGGCAGCGAAGGACCTGGTGGTGGTGGAGGAAGACCCGGCGACGGCGGGGGACCTGGGGGCGGCGGCTGACCCGGCGGGGGCAGCAGCGGAGGACCCAGCACGGGCGGCGGAGGAAGAGAACCAGGTAGGTCCAGGCTGGTGTTTTGGGGGGGGGATGGCTTGGTGGGGGGGTTGTTTTGGGTGGCGGGGGTGGGGGTGGGGGACCGGGATTTTGGTTTCCAAAATCTGGTCACCCTATTTGAACCCAAGTCCTTAGATCCCTTGTACCAGGGCTTTTTAAAATGTGCAAATACAACATGTACAATTCCAAGAACTAAAAGTTCAAAACGAACATTTGTGCAGTTAAAAAAATCCAAGTCATGCAAAAATTGTGTTATGTTAGCTGATGTAAAAAGTGACTGATGACAACGTAAAACTTAAAGTGAGTAGTCCAGGCTCCTTTAGAACTCCAGACCTGATAAAGTGTGCCCATTTCCTGCCCCCGTCCCCTGCTGCCCAAGACATTCTCTGCAGACTCCAATACTACTCTCCAAACAGTGCTCACCTATGTTTCCAGCATGAAATCATTCTAGAACAGTGATGGCGAACCTATGACACGCGTGTCAGCACTGACACGTGTAGCCATTTCTGATGACACGCGGCCGCTGAGGCGGACGGGTGGCGGGGGGTCACGCGGCGGTGGCAGCGAGACCCGGTGGCGGTGGCGGAGCCCAGGAAGCGGACGCCCCTGCAGGTAAGCATGAAGGGGGGCACTTACCTGCTGAGGCGGCCGCTTCCCGGGCTCCTCCGCCGCCTTCGCCGCTGCTGCCGGGCTCGTAAGGCCAGAGGCCACGCGGAAGAGGCGGGAGAGGGCCAGGGCCGGATCCGGAAGTGACGTAACCGGCCCTCTCCCGCCTCTTCCGCGTGGCCTCTGGCCTCCTTGGGGCTCAATCGCGATGGCGATGACCCCTGAGGAGCCCGGGCAGCGGCGGAGGACCCCGCGCGGCCGCGCGGGTGGTGGCGGAGGACCCCGCTCGGCCGGCGGCGGAGGAACCCGGCGGTAGGTCCAGGCTCGTTTTTTTGGGGGGGGTGGCTTGGTGGGGGGGTTGTTTTGGGTGGGGGGGCGGGGGGGACCGGGATTTTGATTTTTTAAATCTGGTCACCCTACCGCATGCCGAGAAGGATGTTTCATCCTCGAGTAGCCGAGGATGAAACATTTGCTGCTCCTGAGGATGAAACATTTGCGACTAGAGTCTTAGAGTTTATGTTTATGTTTTTTATGTTATTTAAACTATAAATATCGTGAAATAATGTTTTTTCCTCAAAGTGACACACCACCCGAGTTATGCTCAGTTTTTTGGCGAAGTTTGACACACCAAGCTCAAAAGGTTGCCCATCACTGTTCTAGAACATAGGGGGAGGGGGCTTTCCTGGCAAGCCATGTAAAGTTGTCAATGTCGACAATAAGGGCAATGAAGCCAGAAAATATCCAAAAGGACATTCATAGTCAGGAATGGATTGGAGCAAAGCTACACAAAACATTTCTGTCGATTTAAGGCTCTTTCGCGGCATATTAACGTTTTTACCTCTACAAGAGCGAAGCGCATAACAGGTGTACAGGCGATTTTTATCTCCTTTTCTGAGCTTTTTCGCATTCGCATTAAATAGCGAGTTTTATTTGTTCTGCACACTTACGGCGCCTTACCGTCGTGTAATCAACTTCCTCAGAATTTGCATTACCAATAATAGTGGGTGGACTGTGGTGGAGATGTCATTCTTGAAGAACTGCCCCTTCGCCAGGAACACCTCCCTTTCTCCTCCCAAATCCCAAATCTGGGGGGGGGGGGGGGGGGGGAGGGAGGCAGCCATGAAAGAAAATATTTTTTTAAAGGGGGCAGGAGGGGAAGCTTGTGTAGTGGTGGGTGACGGGGAGGAGTCAGCCGCGCGGAACTTCATCCATCAGAGAACGAGGTCATCGGGAAGGAAACTAGGAAGGCGGCTGGGAGGCTCCGACTCACCCATTAGCATGGCGAGGCGAGGCGGAGGGGAGTCAGGGCAGGCAGCTTGCAACCTGAGCCCAGCCGTGCTTCTTTGGAAGGATGGAGAAATAAAAATATTTTTAAAAAGTTAGTTGTGAGGCACATTTCCCTTTACTCTTGAGCAGTTGGGGGAGGCTTGCTGATGCTCACTATTTCCATCTATGGGCATTTACGTCACCACAGTAACCAAAGGCAGGAGATTCTGGTGGGTGAGGTTAACAAACGGGGCAGTTCCTCCAAGAAAAAGTGCTGTGCTTTCAGCAACATTTCCTTGTTCAGGCCTCTGGCTCCCTTCATTTATAATGCGATTCTTCTTGCTTGTCATGCGCTTCCATGGCTCTTGTGTATAGGTATGAGGTGTAAACTTGTGTGTAAGGTAATGCGCATATTCAGAGAATCAGACGTAAAAGCGACATCTTCTAGAGGGAGTCATAGTAGCCATTCTGGTCCTCAATTAAAAAAGCCTCCTTGTAACTAAAGATTCGGCAAATTCAACAAGACAAAGGGGCGAAGACAAGGAACAAGATTATTGAGTTTAAGGAGAGAGACATCTTCTATCTAGGTTTATAGTTGTAATGATGAGAAGTCACCCAATCAAAGTAGCACTTGGGAGTTCTCAGCCTTCCCAAGAACCTTCTGTACTCTAGCTGGAAATATGCTCTCTGTCTCCATACATATGACAAGTCAATGTCAGCCATGTCCAAGAGCATGCAGATGTGAAATCCCCAGCCCAGTTGGGCGTGGGATGATATTTGCGGGGGGGAAGAACCAAGGTGGATGCTCCTAATCGGAGCATCCATATGGTGGCACTGGGCAGGGCCGAGCGGCTTAAATAACCGGCTAACGGGCCTGCCCGCCCTCTTCATCTCTGCGAAGCTCAGCTCCAGCTCTGACGGCTGGGCGAGGCGCGCAGACCAAGCCTTCCAGCGTGGTGCGGCTGGAGAGAGGCGTGCAAGCGGCTTTCAGGCGGCCTGGCAGCAGCGAGGAGCAGCTACAGCAGCGGAAAGCAGGAGGCAAACCCGTCCACCCTGCCGGCGGCGACTATCCAGGGGCTTTTCAGCCCCCAGGTTTGCGGGGCGGGCCGGCCAGCCCTAACCCCCCCCACCCGAGGGATAAGTGTGGCTGAGAGCCAGCGAGTCTGCCTCTTGGGCTGCTGCCCGGCGGTGGCTTGCAGAGGCGGGTGGGCTCAGATCCAACCCTTCTCTTTGCATCGGCTTACCTCGGGTTCCTGGGCTCACGCGCCTTCAAGCTTCCTTTAAAGCGGCGCTGGTTCACCGCGCTGCGGGGGACGGGCGGCATTGGTTTGCACCCACGCGGTTGGGAGGGGCCCACTGCGATCCTTTGGGCTCTGGATTAGGCCTGGGCGGCTTCACTCCAGGACATACCCCTGCGACAGAGATTTGGAGGGAGTTGGCTAGGGCCTAGCGCGCCTTACTGGGCCTTGGAGGGAACCTCTTCAGTAATTCCTACTTTAGCCACTGGGTTGTGCCAGTGCTCTGTTCCATTGATACAGGCTCGTGGGCACTGTGCCCTTTATTTTGGTGGTCGAGCGCAGGATTAACACAGCGGGACAGCCACAGCGTATCAATAGGTATCATGTCACTAAGGAAGGGCCTGGGGGGAAAGAAAGGCAAAGGGAAAGCCACGCGGCCACCGGCGAAACAGCTCAGTGTTAGAAGCGATTCTTCCTCCGACGAGGAAGTTAACCCCCAATTGGCGGTAATTCTGGCACGGCTGCAATAACTAGAGGAGGGGAAGGGCATACCCTCAAGCGTATCAACTCAGGCTCAGACGGTTTCCTTGGTTACACTGCAGCAGCAGACCAGGAACCAAAAGTTAGACAGCATGTTGTCATCTATCAATTCTAGATTGGATGCTATCGAAGCTTCCTCCAGCCAGTCGACGGACAGGCAGGTTCATTCCGCAGTGGCCTTACAGGATGCCCAGGCGACAACTGGACAGCTAGCACGACCTTGGGTGCTACCTCCTTCTGCAGTCCCGAGTCTTCCATCGCAGGGACCAGGTGAGCAGCTAGTGAACGCTGTTAATTCCCCGGTGCAGGCTATGGGTGCCTTCCTCCCTTGGGGTTGGTACCCATGGATGCCTGGGATGACATATTCGACACCACACTTGGGCAGTCATTTATCAGGGACACCGCAGGCGAACGTTCCGCCTCCATCCTCCACGGGGGAGGGCGGAACGACGCCGGGCGGAAGTGACAGGGGTAGCTTGGACACGGCACCATCCCAGCTGAACAACCTGGGACCGTCAGATGTAAGTCACAGTAGTACGGTGACACCAGGGTGACATTGGGGGCACCGATAGACCCTTCCGCTCAAACACAGGTTAATGCAATTTCCGAAACGGGGGCTGTCCCGGTTGGGGGGGCCTCAGCTTTGCAGGTGCCAGCTGTCGTAGCGGCTTGTGCGGAGGTGTGGCAGGGTCCTGCCAGTTCGGCTGCCACATCAATCATGGCAGACAGGGACCCCTTGTCAGGCGCGAAGAGGTCGGCCATTCCCACCAGGAGTACGTCGGCTCCTCTGGGCTATCACCTCCTACTGGCTAAGGGAGACAAGATTTTAAAAGGGGAATTTATAGATGTCTTTTACTTATTATTCTGAGAACCAGAGAACTTAGACAAGGATAAAGCGGCAGAGAGGGTAGCGGAGAAGCTACGAAAGAAACGGGTAGCCAGGACCTGGACCAATTGGTTGCCGGGTTTCTTAATTTATATGGGCGTTGTTCAACAACGCTTCCCTTCCAAAGGGCACATCCTCACAAAATGCCTCGTTATGATTTATCGGGCGTATAGGGAATACGAGGGCGGGGCCTGGTTGGCCTATGATGCATCCTTCTGTAGAAGGGCCGCCTTCGACCGCACCCTACAGTGGGATGTTAAAGATAACGACCTGTGGCTGCAATTTATGACTCCAGCCAAACCGGGTCTGGGAGACCGGGCGGACAGCAGTCACCTTCTGGAAAAGCCTCAACCCGCCACCACCCTGAGTGGATTGGCAGGGCAGGGGGTTCAACTCCACCTGCCCTGTTGGGAATTTAACTCCCGTAGTTTCTGCACAAGATCCCCCTGCAGATACAGGCATGAGTGCCTTGTTTGTGGGGGCATCCACCCCGCGCATAGCTGCCCGTCCAGTAAGAGGGGAAGGGGCACCTTCCGAGGTGGATCCAACTTCAAGAAACCTGCGGGCCCTGGGGGACAACAGCCACCTCCCAAAGGGCCCCAGTCCAATTAGGCTTGAACCCCTTAGGCAATTACTGGCACGATACCTGGTTAAGGAGGATGCAGTGTACTGAGACGCTGGTTTTACTAATGGTTTTATGATTCCGTATAGAGGACTGAGGTTTGCTTCCATAGCCAAAAATCAGAATTCTATACAGGCAATGGAAGCCATGGTGTCGGAAAAATTGCTAAAGAAGTCAGTTCGGGTAGGGTAGTGGGCCCCTTCGATAAACACCTATTCCCAACCTGTGAGTGTCTCCTCTGGGCATAGCACCAGAGATGACACCTGGGGAGTACAGGTTAATTCATAACCCGTCCTTCCCCAACGGAGCGTCAGTAACTGATGCCATACCAGAGCATTTATGCTCAGTAAGATATGCTTTGTGCGATGCAGCAGTGGCATTGGTCCGCAAGAGTGGTGCGGGGGCGTTGATGGCAAATGTGTCATAAAACCCGCGTTTTGCATATTACCCATCAATCCCTGAGACTTTAATCTGTTAGGATTTTGTTTTTAGGACCAATTTTACGTCCCCAGGGCATTACTCATGGGATGCTCCATTTCGTGTGCCATGTTTGTGAGGTTCAGTTCATTCTTAGAATGGGCGTTACGAGACAGGACCGGACTAGAGGACGTGACTCACTACTTGGATGAATTTTTACTCATCAGGCCGAGGCGATCTAACCAATGCCACTTCCTGATGCAGCAGTTTCAGGAGTTGGCCAACGAGCTGGGGGTCCCCTTTAACACACGGAAAAATGGAGGGCCCTGCCACTACCCTCCGATACCTCGGAATCGACTTGGTTTCCAGGGCACAGGGCAGCAGATTGCCTCAGGACAAGCTGCAGACACTTCTCAATAAGCTCCAGGGTTTGATTGGCTCACACAAAGCGACACTGTCCTAATTACAAGAGATAGTGGGGCATTTAAACTTTGCCTGCCGTGTCATCGCACCGGGGACAGCTTTCATCCGGCGCTTGTGCGCAGCCATGCAGGGCCTTCACTCACCACACCATAGGGTCCGTGAGTCGACCCAGATATGTCAAGACCTGAATATGTGGGTTACATTCCTAAATAAGTATAATGGTGTGTCCTTTTGGCAACACGACCTGCTTCTCGAGGCTGAGATGCAGGTCCATTCCGACGCTTCCGGCACTCTGGGATTCGGAGTAATTTGCCAGGATCGATGGTGTGCTGTGAGATGGCCCTCGGTTTGGTTGGCTAAAAGCATTTGCAGAGATTTAACATTCCTAGAATTCCCCCCCCCCAATTTTGGGGCAACGCACATCTGGGCGGCACAAATGGTTACCTCAGTAGTTCACTTCTGGTGTGACAACCGAGCCACGGTGCAGGTCATCAAACACGCTGACCTTGCATAGCCCCAGGGTGATGGGGCTTGTCAGGGCATTCACCTTGTATTGTTTGGCACATAACATTTGGTTCAAGGCACGGCACGTGCCGGGAATCAAGAATGATACTGCTGACGCTTTATCGCGTCAGCAGGTTCAGAGGTTCCGGGAACTGGCTCCTGGGGCGTGGCCACTGCCGGAAATGATGCCAGCAACGCTATGGGAAATTGGAGGGCTGACATAGTACAAGCCATGTGGCAGTCTGTGGCGCCTGGCACCAGGGCAGTCTATAGCAAGACAGGTAGGCAGTTTCAGGAATTCCTGACCACCTACAATTTACGGGAGCACTGGCCAATTCCGGTTGACCAGATACTGCAATTCTGCGCGATGTTGCGCAGGACTGGGTTAGCTGCACGCACCATAGGAGGCAAACTAGCTGCTCTGTCAATTTTGGCTAAAATCCGCGGTGTAGCGGATTCTACCACAGATGAGTGAGTTAAGCATACCTTCAAGGGCTGGTCTAGAGTGTCGCCAAGAGCCCCGGATGCGAGGATCCCAGTATCCCTGACGTTCTGATGGGACTAGGGACGGCCTGGGACGAGCTATGCTCTCCAAATTATGAGGCTCTGCTTTTTCATGCAGCTGCCTTGATGGCATTCTTTGGAGCCTTTAGGATTTCTGAACTTGTAGCAGCATCAAACACTGATAGCACAGGCAGAGCGCTGCAGTGTAGGGATGTAACCTTCTCAGATTCAGGAGTCACTATTAGGTTATGACATTCTAAAACGGATCAAAGGGGAAAAGGGGTGGACATTGCCATTTTTCTCGCACCACTGGCGGAACTATACCCAGTAAAAGTGTTGAGGACATACCTCGGGAAAATGGGGAGTGACTCGAGATTCCTCTTTTGTCATTTGGACGGATCTCCACTGACCAAGTATCAATTCCGGTCGGTGACAAAGCGGTCTGTGAGGCATTTGGGTCTCCCAGCAGATCTGTTTGGGACCCATTCCTTTCAAATAGGCACTGCATCAACAGCGGCCAGCGCGGGTTTCTCTCCCACACAGATACAAGCCATGGTGAGATGGCATTCCTCTGCCTTCAAGACATACAGTCAGAAAGTTTCCTGGGAAGTAGTCAATTGTTTGCGTTGCTGACATGCCCATATTTGATTATAGATACCTGGAGAAGGCAGACCCCAGTGAGCGTGATCATATGTGGACACAGCATGGTCTTTTGGGCTGGCCGGCGAGCATCCTCATCCAGCTTTGGAACTCAGCTGGGGCTGAGTCAATACAGGTCCATCCTATGGCTGGGCAGACGCGGCATGCGGTGGGAGCGTCTTCTTCCCACCTTATTTCATCAGCGTGCCTGCGGTTCCCCCCCGCGAATCCTGTTGATCCATCTGGGGGGAACGATTTGGGCTTGCTAAAAGGCAAGGCCCTGATTCTGCGAGCTATGGCCGATTTGGAAATCATTCGGCAGCGTTGGCCTGACGTGCTGATCATATGGTCATGTTTGTTGCCCGGGCTTGCCTGGAGGGTAGCGACCCTCTGGCGTTGGAGCGTGCCCACAGAAAGGTGAACTCCAAAATGTTTAAGGAGTTATCCAAATATGAGGATGTCAGTATTCAACATCCTGACATCGTGCATTCCCGGAGGGAGCTGTACCGTTCGGATGGTGTACATCTTTCGGACTGCGGCAATGACTTGTTTTGGGCTGATTTGCAGAAGGGTTTAAGGGTAGCGATAGAGGCCAGATTGGGGGGGGAATGACTAATCAAGTGGCTTGTCAGTCCCCGTGGCGGTAGGTGCAGGCATCCTTAGGGGCATTTTCAAATGGTGAACATTCTCAGGAACCGTTGAGGTAAAGGGTAATACCTGAGGCCCATATCTGGGAGCCCCAGGGCACCAGATCATGGGAATAAGGTTTACCTTTGAGGCCAACTCTACTCACACATTCGGAGCCCTGCGGCACGGGTGTTGTGACAAAGGAAGGCCTCCCAACCCCATATGGGGTAAGACCAAGGGGTGGTGAACGTGTGCTGCCACCTCGAGGTCAGAGAATCGTTCGCCCATTCCTAAGATTTGGCCTGGAAGAGGCCAAGAGAGTATGCCCGCATAGGTTTTACTCCCTTCTGCAGATCTTGAATAAAAGTGGCCCATTTTATACCCAACTTTCTTGTCTCGACTCGTTATTTGCACCCTACACCTCGCAATACATTCACATACCACTGTGCTTTTTACCTCAACTACTACTTTCCTGTATTTATAACAGCATGTGTTAAAACAATAGTTCTACGTGTTATTCAAGATACAGATGAGCCCTATTTCGTGCAGCCTTGCCTACCACCTCGTCATCCATGGCTTAAACTGGGCTGAATAGCTAGGAGACGGGATTCTGCAGGAGCTGCAATCTATGAATGAAATTGGGCTGTCTTTTCCAAAAAGGAAAAGAAAAGGTTGCTGAGTGCTCTCTGAATCTGTAACTATTACTCAAGAGAGTTTGAGCACTCTACATGATTATTTATTGCGCGTTCGTAATTGTTCACTCACTGAGGTTTGCAGGTCCTTTTAATGACATCACCAACCTCCGATGCCTCTCCTGCTATTTTCAAGCAGGAATCCACCATTTTATAACATCCAATCTCGATTTGGGGCTGAAAGACCCAGGAAAAGTGTGGATGCATGGAGGGTAAGTTGTAAGCAAGCACAATTTAAGATAATGCACAACCTCATGACTGATCAGAAAGAAGGGAGGCAACCGAGCCAATGGCTTTGTGGAGTTTGGACCAAGGTAAGAAAGCCAAATCTTCTGGTCTTTTAAACTGGCAGCTTTTTATGATTGAATTTCCTGGTTTTTGAAAAGCAATGAACTTGCTTTTAGATTTGCCACTATCAGTACTCTATGCATGCTGTGCATGCCTGCTCTGTCTATCTTTATAGTTCAGTGCAAGGCCCAGCTAGGGAAGGTCAGTAAATTAAACCCAGGAACAGAGGGTGGGATTCCATCAAGTTCAGCTGACAGTGGCTGCTGTACAATGTGGACCTATAAAGAGTGGTGAGGCCGGGTTTCTGGCAGACCCAGACAGACAACTCTATGGCCTATTAGGCCCTCCGGTGGTAGTCTGCAGGAGCACCTGCCTCATAAAGCAAATGAGCACATAAAAACTGTTATTATGGTCAGCTAGTTTGTTTGTCTTTAGTAGTCTGGGATCTAGACCTCTTCAGAAGAGGGGATTGTGTTATGTGGTTGGGGTCAGTCTAAATTATCTCCAGGGGCCCTTACTCAGTGTCTCTGATCACAAAGAGATTGAGATTTCCCCCAACTCTGTACATCTTGAAGTTACTAGGCCTGTTATATTTTAAAACATAAGTAGGAAAACAGTGAATACCCTTCTAACTTGTTAAAGCAATGAAAACATGCCACACAAGAAGTCTTAAGATATGAATGGCTCACAAAAAAAGTAAATGCAAAAGAACATCAGATACAGGAGTAAAATGTGAAACATGCAAAGGTTAGAAAGAAAATATATGTGTACACTATGTAAAATACACTAGTTTAAATGTTGCTAAGGCCTATTAGAAAAAACAATGTGAGTAGTCCCGATGTTAGTTCCAAAACAATTTTAGTAGACCAAAGTATAGGCTGACCAGATAAAATCCAGGTCAGGGCTCAAGTAACTTTAACAGTTGTAGAAAAACAGGGATTTCAGCCAGTGTTATTTGTATGCAATTAGTTCCTGGTGAAATTCCCTCTTCATCACAATAGTTAAAGTTGCAGGGGCCCTGCCTTCTTTTGTATATGGTCACTCTAGTATAGTGCCTGCAACTTTAACTGTTGTGATGAAGAGGGAATTTCACCAGGAACTAAATGATACTGGCTGAAATTCCCTTTTCTCTACAACTGTTAAAGTTACATGAGCCCTGACCTGGATTTTATCTGGTCACCCTACCCAAGTATGCCCAGAAGCAGTTTGAAAAGTTACTTAGTTCTACTTAAACTTCCACCAGTCTAAACTATTCAAATTATGTGTTTGAAGCTTTCAACTTTATAGCAGTATGGTGCAAACTTTTAGAGAATAGGAAGGGAGCGGGGGGGGGGGTTAAAAGGAATGTATAGCTACCTATCGCAAGGAGAGATCTGAAGACCAGGCTTTCATGGACCAAGAGGAAGATTAAAAGAAACCTCTCCTAGAATCCAGGGTGTAGAACTCAGCAAAGTCGAGTTGGGAAAATTAATCCAGGTAGAGAGCGTAGAAAATATTTTAAAATGAAATGTGTTGTGAAAGCCAAGATTCACCAGTGAAAACTATGCCTGGTTCAGAGCAACTGGCTTGGAGAAATATAGGCCAAACTAGTCTCAAAGCCAAGGAAAAACAAGTTCAAAAAGAGAAAAAAGGTCTCTTCTTCTCCCAAAAGGAAGGCAAGAACCAGGCTGAGCCTGCTTCCCAGACTTCAGGCAGCAAAACCTTCTGCCTTCAAGGAAAGACAGGCCTACTTGTGAACAAAAGTTTCACTCCCATTCCATTCCATTGCTTCCTTCTAACCCTTCTGTTCCCAGCACTTGAACCCAAAAAGGCACCTTCGTAACACAAATGATTAAGGGGAAAGGAGGGAGCAGAGGAAGAAGGGGAACGGGTGAGAGCGCAGACCAATAAACAGAAGCGGAACAGTACAGTCATGCTGTGGGGATTGCTTGTCCACATACACACACAGATCCCAGAAATTTGCTGCTGCTGCTTTTACTCCACACAGCAGTTATTCCCCTCCCCACAGGCCCCAATATTCCAAGCGCTGCGCTATGAACTCCCATAGGCTTTCATTAGCAAATAAAAATTGTACAACTGAGTAAATTATTTTTTTAAAAAAAGAAATCCCATTCCACCAACTACAGTAGAAAGGGAATAAGAAAACAGCCATGGTTAAAACCTGGCAGCTATACTGGCTTCACCAAAGAGGGGCACAAAATGCTTGCCAACATGTTTTCAGAAACACATTTGAGTTACTGAGGGTTCCCCCCCCCCATTAATTGCCCTTTCTCCCTCAATCTTTAACCATTTTTCTGGCTATGTGTCGTATTTCAACAGTCTACTGTCTGGGAATCCAGCCAACCCCCTTATCAAAGAATGTCCGGGAAGGACGCCAGCATTTATTTGTTTGAAGGTTTTTATTTATATCCAAAAAGTCCATTTACCAAAGCCAGGGGTCACGCCAGAGATTCAGTCAGTCCAAATGTCGAAGCCGAAGGTCAAACCAGGTATTAGAGAAGTCCAGGATCAACAGTCAAGCCGGGTGTTCCGTCCACAGGTTCCAAGCCAGAAGTACGCGGGGGTGTCAGGAGCCGAATACGTCGGTTGTTCCCAACAAATCCCTGCTTACTCCTTCACCCTTTTTATCCTCGCTTGAGCCTGTCCACAGCTGTGTCCTATTCCTTCGCAATCTTATTTAAGGCTTGTGTCAGCTGTGCTCTGTTTTTGTAATCTCATGCTGCGTCTTGTGGGACGAGCTTGCTCCGCATGCTTGAGCTGCCGCCTCTGCTGGGGAGTTACCGGACAAACCCCTTCAGGCCCAGAATCTTCCTCGTTAGAGACAGGGGGTGGGAGAGGGTGGCTTTCCTGTGGCTCTTCTGAGGAACCTCCCTGCCGTTCCTCCTCCTCCGGTAAGTCCTGGGGAATGGGAGAAGCTGCAGTCTCTGCCACTTCTTCCTCCTCAGAGGAAGATTCTTCAGACTGACTCATGACACTATGTAAAATAGACATTTATATGGTGAAATCCTTTTGGTTCTATTAAGGTTAGAATAACCCACCCACCGATTTTCATTTAACCATATTTTACTGATTGCCTTATCTGTGGCACCAATAATACACATTAGGGTAAGGGACCTCTCTCTCTCTCTCGACCTCTCTCTCTCTCTCTCTGTCTCAATCTCTCTCTCCTTCAGTACAAACTCGGGCTTTTGGCATGATCTGTCAACTGCAAAAAAAGGGGCTGGGTAAATTTCATGAGCAGCAGGGGCCTATTTGTGTTGTAGGCCATGGTTTGTGTTTAAAGCTATACATGCAGCGGGGCAAGCAAAAGCCAACTGTCATCCTCAACTATGTACAATAAACTAAACTCTCCAGCCACATTGGTATCAGCCCTTAGTCTTTCTAAGTATTGAGTGTTGTGATTGGTAGATGTTTAAACAAATGATTAAACAAATATGTATGGCTAATGAGCTAGTCTGTTGATGGTTACATTTATTATTCTGCCTTTTGTGTTTGTACAATGGGTTATTTTTTTATAAAGACTTTATATTGTTACAATATAGCTTGGTCAACATTTTGCATTATTTATTTATTTATTTATTACATTTGTATACCGCCCCACAGCCGAAGCTCTCTGGGCAGTTTACATAGGATTAAAAACAATTAAAAACAATATACAAAAATTAAAACAGCAAAAACATACAACATACACACGATCTGTACATTTAAAACCACTTCAACACTTCAAAAAGCTACAAAACAAAACAAAACAAACCCAGGCTCCTCAGATATTGCCAAATGCCTGAGAGAAGAGGAAAGTCTTGACCTGGCGCCGAAAATATAACAATGTTGGCGCCAGGCGGGCCTCGTTGGGGAGATCGTTCCACAATTGGGGAGCCACCACAGAGAAGGCCCTCTCTCTTGTTGCCGACCTCCGAGCTTCCCTCGGAGGATGCACTCGGAGGAGGGCCTTAGATGTTGAACGTAGTGTTCGGGTAGGTTCATGTCGGGAAAGGCGTTCCATCAGGTATTGTGGCCCAAGCCGTGTAAGGCTTTATAAGTTAAAACCAGCACCTTGAACTGGGCTCAGAAACATACAGGCAGCCAATGCAAGCAGGCCAGAGTAGGTCTTATATGTTCGAACCTACTGGTTCCAGTTATCAATCTGGATGCTGCATTCGATTGAATAAGGTTTTACAAACTTGTTTGATCCCTCTTGTAGATAATAGATAGGGGAAAGATTCCAAAATATGACTACCATAGGCCCAATGTAGACATCCAAATTAACCAGGTTTTACAAATTTTGCTTGATTTCCGGCAGGGTCAACTTGATGTCTCAGGGACACACCCTCACCCTCAAGTGTTGGAGTATACCTGATTAGTAGAAGGCTTACATGAAGCCAGGAGAGTAGCAAGGACCCACTGGGAATAGCCCAGCCCCCTAACCATTGCCTCTCAGCCTCTAGGATGTCAGAAAAAACATGTGAGGCTGAGGGTGAGTCGCTGGTCTCTGGGACAACAGGTCAACCCTGCTGAGAAGCCTCCAGCCCTGCTGTAATGACATGTTGACCAGGTCGGGAACTTGGCCAACAAGGCACCATCAGAATCACCTCTGTGCCCAACTGTCTGATTCTGTGGCGCACTCTTGTTAGCAAGAGCAAGGGTGGGAAGGCATAAAGGAATCCCAGAGGGCATGGTATCTTGAGAGTGTTGTTTCCTACGGCTTCTGGACATGGATCCCTTGTCATGAAGCAAGGAAATTGTGCATTCCACAGTATGGCAAACAGATCTATTTCTGGCAATCCAAATCACTGCTGAAACACCTCTGGGTGAAGCTCCCACTCTGCCTCTTGCACCATTTCGTGGTTGAGCCAGTCAGCCAGAAAGCTGGATTTCCCTACCGGATACCTGGCCCTGGTTGAAGCCAGGTTGTTTTCCACCCAAGTCATTATCGCACACACCTTCAGATGGAATGTCTCCAATCTCAAACCCCCTCCACCTGTTCATGTACAATTTGGCATTTACACTGTTCGTCCTCACCATAACCTGAAGGTCCTGTACATTATCCTGGAATTCCCAGAAAGCCAGCTTGATAGCCCTGAGTTCCAAAAGATTTATGCTCTTCTTCGCTTCTGTCGTTGACCAGGTTCCCTGAGTTACATGAGACCCCAAATGCCCCCCAACCAAACAGGCTGGCATCCATGGTGATGATGACTCTGTCGAGTTTGCCAACAACATTCTGCATGACAGCTGGGTGGGGTTCAGCCACCATTGTAATGACAGCTACACAGCTGCTAGAATGTCTACCACAAAGTGGACTTGGTGTGCTATGTGAGCCTGTTGTAGGGGACAAATGTGGAAGCTTGACCAGCTGACCATCTCCTGGCAGGACACCATTAACAGCTGAGCCAGAGACATCAGATCCAGTTGCTTGGCCTGTACTGTCCCTGCCACCATCTAAAAAACTTTGCTCTTCCTTTCCTCTGTAAGAAATGTTTGTGTCCAAGATCACCCTCAGTTGTTCCAGATGTAGTCTTGGTTCAAATGAGATCTTCTATACATTCACAACAAGGCCATGCACCTGAAAACATTCCAAGGTAATTAACGTTCTTGATTCCTTTCTCTTTGGTTGCAGATTGGACGAGTATATCATCTAACTATGGATACAGATAAATTCCTCTCTTTCCCAAGTGAGCCGCTAATGGAGCCAAAATTTTTGAAAACGCCCATGGTTCAGAAAAAATCCAAAGGGCATTGCCCTGTATTGATAGTGGCTGAATTCGGATGACACACTAAGCAACTGGGGCGGGGAAAACAATTGTCAGTTGTACTGACTATCGTGTCAGCCGACTGCTGCCATAGTCAACTCAGCGCTGATCCTAATCCACACCACAGTTGATTATTTATTACCATGTTGTGTGGGGAGTGCCCCCTAGATGAACAACTGTAAAGTTAATTATTACCCCACCATTGACTATCGTGTTGTCCGAATTCAGCCAGTGTTTCCAACAGTAAACATACCAAAGGAACTTCTGGTGACTGATTGGCACATATAAATAGTCTTTGAAGAGATGTATTGATGCCAGAAAGTCATCATCGGTCAAGGTTGTTACTGTTGACTTCAGGTTTTCCATCTTGAAGTGGCATTTCCAGATGGATTTGTTCAGCCATTTTGAATCCAAAAAGGCTCTGACATCCTGATTTTTCTTGGGAACCAAGAAAAACTTGGAGTAGACCCACAATCCTCCTGAGGAATCAATTCAATGGCTTGGATGTCCAACAAGTGCTGGACTGCTATTTTTAACATGGACTTCGGAGTAATCCAAAGTTTGTTCCTTCAGGTCATAACCCTGAGAGATATCATAGAATCATAGAATAGTAGAGTTGGAAGGGGCCTATAAGGCCACCCTGCTCAATGCAGGAATTCATATTGATGCATAACAAATGGCTGTCCAGTTGTATCTTGAATGCCTCTAGTGAGGGAGAGCCCACCACTTCCCTAGGTCATTGGTTCCATTGTCGTACTGCTCTAACAGTCAGGAAGTTTTTTCTGATGTCCAGCCGGAATCTGGCTTCCTGTAACTTGAACCCATTATTCCACGTCCTGAATTCTGGGGTGATCGAGAAGAGATCCTGGCCCTCCTCTGTGTGACAACCTTTCAAGTATTTGAAAAGTGCCATCATGTCTCCCCTCTGTCTTCTCTTCTCCAGGCTAAACATGCCCAGTTCTATAAGTCTCTCCTCATAGGACTTTGTTTCCAGACCCCTGATCATTCTCGTTGCCCTCCTCTGAACCCCCTCCAGCTTGTCTGCATCCTTCTTGAAGTGTAGTGCCCAGAACTGGACGCAATACTCAGGATGAGGCCCAACCAGTGCTGAATATAAGGGAACCAGTACCTCACACAATTTGGAAGCTATACTTCCATTAATGCATCCCAAAATAGCATTTGCTTTTTTTGCAGCCACATCACACTGTTAGCTCATATTCAGCTTGTGATCTATAACAATTTCAAAATCTTTCTCGCTGAGCCAAGTCTCCCCCATGTTGTAACTGTGCATTTGATTTCTTTTTCTTAGGTGAAGAACTTGGCATTTCATTCTGTTGTTTTCAACCCAGTGTTCCAGCCTACCAAGATCATTTTGAAATTTGTTTCTGTCTTCCAGGGTATTAGCGATCCCACCCAATTTTGTAACGTCTGCAAATTTGATAAGCATTCCCTGCACCTCCTCATCCAAATCATTAATAAAAATGTTGAAAAGCACTGGGCCCACTGAGCCCTGTGGTACCCTGCTCATTACCTCCCCCACAGTTTGATAAGGTACCATTGATAAGCACTTTTTTTTTCTTATTTGTTTTTTTATTATTTCATAACATAAACAAACACTACCAAGGCTAAAACAACAACAAAACTAAAAACAACCACAAAAAATCAAAGAAGAAAAAAGAGTTACATACATACAAAAGAAAAACATATCAAATTAAGATAGACTTCCGATTTTCTCCACAGCAAAAACATGTAAAAACATTTCTTTTCTCTTAATCTTTTCTTCCTATTTGTGGAAGCCACAGGTAAACAGATAATTTTTTTCTTGTCCCTGTACAAAGTCTATAAGAGGTTTCCATTCAGTTATAAATCCAGATGTTGACTTTTCTCTAATTATTGATGTAAGTTTTGCCATCTCTGCCAACTCCAATATCTTCAGCATCCATTCCTCCATTGTAGTTAATGTTGGGCTTTTCCATTGTTGTGCATATAGTAATCTCGCTGCTGTTATCATATATAAAAAATAAGGTTCCACAGTTTCTTTTCATCTGTTCATCCATTATGCCCAAGAGGAAGTATTCCGGCTTCAGTTGTATATTAGTTTTTGGATTAAGGAATGAATTTTTTGCTTTTTTGCTTTTTTACATGTCCACCATATATAGTAAAATGTTCCTTCTTGTTCTTAGCATTTCTAACAGGTTCCCATGGCACCTTTATACATTTTAGCTAATTTCAAAGGAGACATATACCATCTATACATCATCTTATAAAAGTTCTCTTTAAATCTAATACTTAATGTAAATTTTAGTTCTTTTGACCACATATTTTCCCATTGATCCATTGGTATATTATACCCAAAGTTTTGTACCCATTTTATCAAACATTCTTTCACTTGTTCATCTTCCGTCTCAAACCTTAACAATAACTTATATACTTTAGAATTAACATGCTCATCGTTTGTACATAGCGCCCTTTCTAATTCGGACTTTGTTTGCTCAAACCCATGTTTTTTTATCTGTTTTAAACCTTTCCACAAATTGTAGGTATGAAAACCATTGACATATATGACCTTTTTTATTAACCCCTCTCTTGATTTTAATTTATATTCACTTTGCAGCAATTCTAATTTATCGCTGTATGTCAACCAATTATACGTACTTGTCAATTGTCTTCTATGTTAAGCTTCCTGTGCTGATAGCCACTCTTTGAGTCTGATTCTGTAGCCAACTGTGGATCCACCTAATCGTTGTTTCATCTAGCCTAGTTTTAGCTAGTTTGTGAATCAGAATGTCATGGGTCACTTTTTGGTCCTTGGGAGTCATGAGGTTCAGCGTCAGGAAGTGTGGCTTCTTCAACCCTTTGGATGTGTTTGTCGGTATGTTTGGTGACTGATACTGCTTTTTGTATATCTCCCAGCTGCATGGCCACTTAACCTTGGATCCTGAGAATCCTTGTGATATTCCAGTGGGTCTGGAGAGACGAAAATTAGATTGAACCCGGTCCTTGTCTTCCCTCTTGGGAGGTAGGAAGCGTCTTTATTTTGTCCTCACCTTTTTCAAAAGATTCTCCAAACAGCTTTGCCCCCACATAAGGAGAGCTAGATAGTCTGGCCTGTGAGCCTGGGTCAACATCCCAGCTGCACAGCCATATGTTTCTGTGTGCTACCACATTGGCTGCTATGGCCCTGGATCGGGCCTGAACAGTGTCCATAGAGGAGTCAGCCAACAATGCAGCTACGTGTGTCATCTTCATTGGCTTGGGAACAGATTCCACTGCTTCCACGTCTTACGCCCAGAGATAGAGTGCTCTGCCGAACTCGAGTTTGTGGCAGATGTGGCTGTTGCAGATGCCTCAAAATCCTTACAAAGCATGCACTTATCATATGGGTCCCACAGTCAGCCTTTTCCATCTGCTGGAATAGTTTATGTTGGAGGTCAACCGGTGGCGCCTTGAACTTATCTGTACTCTCCTGAGGCAGTATGTAAAGCTTGTTAGTGAAGCAATTGAATGGTCTGGACTCGGTTGGGTTGTCCCATTCAGCCTTGCAAAGCTTCTTGAAGAAGGAAAGGAAGCCCCCCCCCCAATGTTTATCTTCCTGAGGGAAAACCACCTTAGAGCCAGATTGAGAAGGCTTTGTTTCCTCAACCCTCCAGTTTCTGATCCCCTATAAATTGGATGGCTCGGCAGGCTTTGGCTAGCAATATTGGGAACAGCTCTGCCTGGAAAAGCTTGCTGACCCTGGGTTTCACCTGTCTCAAATCCTCCACTGACAGTCCACCCTCTTTCTTGGCATCAGAGATTGGGCATCTGAAGTATCTGGGAGAGCTGTGAAAGCACCCTGAAGACTGCTTTGTTATGGGCTGCCCCAAGGGAGGGTGGCTTTATGCTTGGGTGTCCTGGAGTTGTGGGCAGGTGTCTTACCCGGTAAGTCTGGTGGCCCTTGCATCGCCTTTGTACACATTCCCCTCCTTTTTGCCTTGCTAGTTCGTGGCCCCAACTAAGATGACAAGGACCATCTAGAGGATGGACTTCTCAAGAAAGAAGAGGGGGGTCTGCATCCCCTCTTGTGCCTATAGCTTGATCTGCTGTAATTAGATTTGCACTTTTTCTTCCCCTTATGGGGTTTCTTATGTGGGGAGGCTACCCTGTCAGCCTCCAGCCCATGCTACATAGCCCCCCTTTCCTTCTTGAGTACTAGGGCTTGCACCCACTGTAGAAATCAAGATGGGCCCTGTCCCCACTCAAGTCTGGCAAACTGGATGAGGGAGGGGGAGAATCATTACTCACCCCTTTCCACTGCCCCAAGATCCTCCTCTGGCGCTGCATGTTCCTGGCCATTCCTGATGCTGGCAACCATTTCTCCTGCGCTGTTGTGGCGCTTGGCCTCCATCCTGTCCCAGCTGGTGGGGAGAGGGAGAGACGCCTTCTTTCGGCTCCTGTCCACCTGCTCTGCGAAGACACACTCCCTCCTTCATGCCTAGTGGAAGGACCCCCGGCCCTAACTAGTCTATGTAGGGAAGGAGGGTCGGGGAGGGAGCAGAGAAGAGTTAGCAACTAAAATAAAAATTAAAAACAACAGAGTGCTCACCATAGGCCCTGTTGTACTGCCCGTAGGCAGGGCCAGTCTGGAGAATATCTTCCCCGCTAGAGGAGATGGCAAGATGGCAAGATCTTCCCCACTAGAGGAGATGGCAAGCCACACAAACAAGCAAACACAGGAGACAAGAGTGATAGGCCCATTTGGCTCAAATATTGTCATCTATTTGGCACCAGGTCAATACTGCCCTCTACTCCCAGGTATTTGATGGCATATGACAGGGTATTTATGCCAGTCATCTAAATAGTTCTAGTATTTTATTAAAATTGGTTTTGGCTCTCTAAATTGTTCTAATTTTGGGATATTTAAATGTGTATGCTGTGTTTTATAGTCCCATGAATTGCTGTAAATTGCCCAGAGAGCTTCAGCTATTTGGTGGGGACAGTGTGGATTGATGGGGTGGTAATGTGTGAATCCAATGTGTATATTTCTTTGGCTCCAACTACTGCTGTCAAGTAGCTCCCAGAACATTACCATGAGGAAATGGTGCCCTCCAGATGTTTTGGACTTTGATAGGCCCAGCCAGCATGGCCAGTGGGCAGGGATTTGGGAAGTTGTAGGGCACCAGGTTATCTATCCCTGCCATATGGGATTACCATCACATGGCAGATCTGCTACATTTAAGGTAGCTGTAACTGAGTAGAGAATATTAAAGATGTGAGGGGGTTTCATAGAATCACAGAATTGTTGCGTTGGAAGGGATCATAAGGATCATCTAGCCCAACCCTCTGCAATGTGCAGGAAAAACAATTAAACCATCTATGAGAGGTAGTTGTCCAGCCTTTTCTTAAAAACCTTCAGAGATGGAGAACCCACAACCTCCTTAGGTAGACTGTTCCACTGTTGTTCAGATCTTACCATCAGGAAGTTTTTCCTTATATTTAATCGGAATCTAGGTAGCTGTAACTTATACCCGTTATTTTGGGCCCTAATTTCTCTGGCCATGGAAAATAGTTCTTGACCACCTTCCCTGTGGCATCCTTTTATATACCTGAACACTGCTAACATATCTCCCTCAGTCTCGTTTTCTCCAGATTGAACATCCCAAGTTCCTTCAGCCTGTCCTTAAGTCCCTGTATCATCTTGGTTGCCCTCCACCGAACCTGTTCTAACCTACCATATATGTCATAAAACCAACAAGGGAAACCCTCTCCAAGCAGTCCGTTCCCATATGAGGTTTTACATATTTCAAGGTATATCCAAAGCTGACATCATTATGCAATTACAAATGTTTGTGTGGCCCTAGAGTGCTGGAAATTGCATTTAGCAGGGCTAAATACTTGTAGAATTTTCTCCAACACTCCTATTGAATACTCATTTTCATTCCTGAATGCACTTTGGAGAAACATGCACATTAAGGGTAATCCTCAGCCATCTTAATGAGTTGAAGTATATGAAACTGTTAAAAGTGGAATGTTTCTAGCTTGGACGTTGAGGCAACTAAGCAAAGCCTTTTGAACACTGACTACTAGCCTACAGTAGAGTTCCACAACTAGTTTCAGAACTACCCATCATCACTCTTCGGTTCAAGTGTCTTCTACTCTGTGTTTCGGAAAAATAATACATTGCATGAAGATACATTTGGGGATAAGTAGGACAAACTCCTACTTTAGATAGGTGCTTCCTCAAGACATGGATTGTGTGCATTCATTGTATGTCTTCCACCTCAATGCATTGAATGAAGTATCAAAACCATCTGCTAGTCCTTCAGAATGGATCACAACTGAGGAGAGGAGCAAACGTGCTTCCTTGAAGAGGCTTCAGTCTCAGTTACACGCAGCAACATTTGTGAGAGTAACGCACCGGGTACAAAAATAGCCAAGCTGTTTTGAGCTCTAAATTTCAGGAGATCTCTACTCATGACTAACTAAACCTGAAGCTCATAGGGAAGTCAACACCGTAACTTGTATTTGCAGTATTTGATTTTTGTATTTCTTGGTATAGAAAGCAAAAGTTGAAGTAGAGAAATGAGTTTCAGGTCTTAGTTTATCAAAGTCTAAAAAGAAATTTCACATTTGATTTCATTTTTTCAAACATCATGACATTTAAATGTTTCCCCCCTTCCCATTTCCCTTAGGGCTCTTCCCTGGAGAAGAAACCCTCCATTTTGCTAGACACAAGCACCCATATTGAGTACATTGAAGCATAACAGCACAAAGAACTAAGTGGGTTCTCTACACTTCTCAAAAATAACTACAAAAAAGAAACTTTTTGTCACCTTAAACACTAACAGGTTTATGGTGGCAGAAGCCTTCACAGATTAATACCACAACAAATCTGAATTCTTTTCAAAAGTAACTGTTTGCCTAGTAACACTTTATCTAGCAAAAGGTGATCCAAATAAGGAGGGAATGAGCAGGGAGCTTAACATAAATCAGGGTGCTTAAGATAAAGACTGATAAAGATAAAGGCCTACCCAGTTGAATTTTAAGACTTTGTTGATTTTAATAATGTATTCATTTTATATGCTTTTAATCAGTTTTATGTATTTTATATTGTACTGATGTTGTTCCCCGCCTCAATCCGGAGGGAGAGGCGGGAAAGAAATTTATTATTATTATTATTATTATTATTATTATTAGTTAATTAACAGACGGTGTTACAGTGACAGAGCTACCCTTTGACAACCACCACTCAGGGATGCAGAGGCAACTCCTATGTTGTACTGGTTGTGAAGCATACTGAAATTAAAGATGGTTGGAAGTCATACTGGGTTGCCATCCTCTTCTCCACATTCATTGTAGGTTGGTACTTGGCTTTCTGAACATTTGGGACAATTGAGACCCTGCCCACCAGCAATGGATTTGCATTTTCTTAAGAAGGCCAACCTCAGAAGGAAGCCTCACAAGCACTTTTGTCATGTACTGTTTGTGTTCCAGATGCTTGAGGCTGAATAGTGAAGACCAGAAAACATACAGGTCAGCACCCACAAAGAAAGAAAGCAGCACAAACCCATACAAGTAGATTGCTGAGATAAGGAAAGGAAGGAAAGGTATCATCCAGCCTCAGTCCTCCGAACCATTATCTATCTACCATAGCCCTGGGCCTGGAAAACATACAAACTGTATGTGTACAACCTGGAGAAATTTTGCCAGCAGAAGTAGGCAAATTGTACCAGAGAAATTTACTAGGCGGAGGTAAGGGCAGCAGCATAAAAAGTTGTATTAAGTCTTAGCTCACAACTCTAGTGTTTTGCCACCACTGACAGGAATAAAAGCCCCATTTCATGGAGTGTGTGTTCATTTCCACTAACAGAGCAGGTGCTACCTTCAACAGGGCATTCTGTTCTATATACATGCAGGATTTTGCAAGGTTATTTGCATATGTCAGCAACAGCTCCTTCAAGAACCAAGATGAGCCAGTGCTATATTAAAGCTTTCCAGACATACAGTCATTCACTAAGAAACTCTTGGGGCACTTGTTGTAGTAACAAGCAGTTTGCTCCCTACTGATTCAATGAACTGCAGCTCCATGAACTCAGAAACCAACTTTCAGATCACAGTATTTTCAGGGGGTGGAGAGACAGAAGCAGTCCCATCCCTGAACAACAAGGAGTTAAGGATCAAAATCCATCTAGTCCACGGGTGGGATATGCTTCCATCCCTCCCAAGTCAACCTAGATAATTGCTCTCCAGATCACAAACAGATTCCTTCCAGAATGGTACCTACTGAGCAAGTAACTTCAAGCAAGAGAACTCAGTTACATATTGCAAGTTATCTGGAAAGGAAAATTCACCCTATTTTTCTTTTTATGGTGATCTGTAAAAGAGTAAGTCCCCTGCATTGGGATTTACCCTCCCAAAGGGTATGTGAGAGTATAGCTCCACATCTTGAGCTGCTGAAGCCTCCACCATATGAGAAGAACTCCACCTCCCCAAATCTATACCCAATTGGCCACAGTAGTCTTTTGGAACTAATCATGTAGATGCAGTCTAGTATTCTCAAAATGCTTGATAACCAAGGTACTTTTCTTTTCTACATTAAACTTGGGAGACTGAGGGCAGAATCTATCGGGGCGCATAGACCTAACAGGGCAGAATCTAATGGGGCACCCCCACTTGTGGAATGAAGATTTAGAGCCTCTGGGGCAACTGGAAACAAGTGAAAGTGCTCTTTTCAGGAACCGATCAGGTTGGCAGAGATTGCATAAGGGAGCTCCACCAATCCCAACCAAGCATTTCTACTCATTTCAGGGCTTCTTCTGGGAAGCACTAAATCTCTCTTGTGCAAATGGTGGGTCCTGTTCATGCAATGGAATCAGCAGGACCCACTTGCACAACAGAATCTGTGGGGCACAAGAGAATTGGCAGGGGCGTAAACACTCTGTTGGATTCCATCCACACGTCACATATACCCCAAAAGGTTTGCTTTCGGAGCACAAAAGAGGAGATTTTAATTTATCTGTGGAGATCCATATGAAAAAGCAGTTGGAACTACTTGTGATTGGCAGCCACTTCACAGTAACAAGCCCAATCCATCTCTAGAATATCCTTGATCACACCAGTCAACCATCATGATGCAGCTAAAAGTCACATATTGTCCATCCTAATGCAAATGTGCTTGTTGTTCCAGTGCACACACATGCTGCCAAAAAGGCTATCAGTAGCTCAGGATAGGCCTAGCTTGCAATGATGGTGCTTCCCAGTAGCAGTATCTGACAGCTCTGCCCGCAGGCCCTCTCCAAGAAGCACTGAAAGGTCATTTCTTTCATTAGTTCTGAAGGTTGATAAATGGAGCAAAACCCACATCCTGCAAAAGAACCAGGGCACGTTGCAGCGGAAGTTCCACGTCCAGCTCCACACCACGACTACGCAGGATGCTTAGGCTGGATTCCACAACATCATGACAGTGTTTCACCTTCAAAGCACGGAGCTTGGGGCAGTACTCTGCCAAGGTCCTACCAAAAGAGAACATGTAAAAAGTCAAGATCAGTTTTCTCGTGGCAGCATTAACTGACTTCTAGACTAGCACTGTATCACTTTGGGATGAGTTGGGGAGGGGTGACATGCAGAAGGTCCTAGATTCAATCCCTGGCATCTGCAGTTAAAGGACCGCAGGTAGCAGGAGAGCAACTGCCAGTCAGAGTACTCAGTACTGAGTAGATCAATAATTCATCTGTTATAAGGCAGCTCCATATGCACCAGCAAGGCTGGTAGAAAGTTAGGGCAGTTTAAGTTTTAAGCTTGAAACAGGTGTGAAATTCAGCTGTAAAAAGCCAGTTCTATGACAATAAATCTGTAATCATAGAATTAGGCAAATTTAACTTGATTGAAAAGCAGATGTCTTCACCAGCAATGCAGAATCCTTTTGCTCCCATTATTACAGATCAAGGGGGAAGGGGCTGGGAATAAAATCGCTGGGATCAATAGATGCACAGCAGGACTACCACCCACTCCTCCACTCACAAGCACCAGTTAAACCTTATTTGAGAATGTAGCTTTCTGCAACTCAGCAGCAGCTTCCTGTTTTATGCAGAGCATCAATAAGCCAAAGGTGTATATTTGCCCTGCTCTACCCCTTCACAGACAATTATTAGGCTAGAATTCACTTGAGGCTTTTTGGGGAGAGGACTATTAGGAGAAGCTGTTCTGCCTAGGCTGTGTGTGACTTCAGGTGTGTGTCAGGCCTGACCTGCAGACAATATATTATGCTACAATGTGCCAGAGGTATGAGCCTTGCTCTTAGCCAAAGGACCAAGGCTGGTGGCAAAAGTTGAAAAGTCTAATGAACTTGCTTTATATTGTTGAGGTGACTGAATGGACTCAGTTTTATATTGTTGCTTACAATTTTCCCCCTTTCTATTCCCCACACCTAATATAAGGCATTCTGTTTTAAAATACTTTTTTTTAGTTTTGTGAAAATCTGTTAACGGGTTTTGGAGTAAATTCAGAGTGATTATTTCACTATAGCAAGAGAAGGAAACTCTGGATGATGTGTTATCTGTGATTTCTAACCTCACTTTTCCTGACCCTTACCAAATTATATTAGTTGAGTAGCAAGAGGCTTTAATGATGGAAACAAGTATGTCAGATAACATAATGGGACGGGATGGAATAGAAGGTGAGCACAAGCAACAAGGGCAGGAGCTAAAACAAGTAGACAGTGAATTAGATTTAGAAAGGGCCCCTCAGATAGTGGATTTTCTAGGGAACTCTTCTTTCTGTATCTCCATAAAGAATTGGCGATTGAAACAGATGGATGGCTCATGGAAAAAAGATATGGTGGTCCTATCAGATTTACTATCCATAGTTGGGATTCCATGGGAGGACAGCCAGATGTTTATACCCCTTGGGGTATAAGAAAACAAGAGGTATAGAAAGAAAAAATGGCTATAAATATCCTTTGAGGGGGTGCATGAGGTTTCCAGTAATCAGGGAGGGAGCAGGATGTTCTTTTCAATAACTGCCTGTATCTCTTTCCTGTTCTTGTCTTCATAATCTTCCATCATAGTGATTGCCACCAATGTGGATGGCTTTAAAGGGAGATCAGATAAATTCATGGGGGATAAGGCTATCAATGGCTGCTACTCATGATGGCTACATGCTACCTCCAGTATCAGAGGCTATATGCCTACATACACCAGTTTCTGTGAAACAAAAGTGGGAGGGTCCTATTGCACATGAGAACAGAATACTGAACTAGATGGCCCCTTAGTCTGATCCAACGCTGCTCTTCTTATGTCCCTAGCATTCTATTGACCCCTCTCCATTACTGGCCTGTGAAAATTGGCCCAAAGTTTTATTTATTTATTTATTTAGCACCATCAATGTACATAATGCAACAAAAATGAAGTATTATAATAAAGTACATATGCGTGATCTTACAGAATTTGCATAGTTTATTGCAATTGAGGATTCTAGTTTTCAAGCTGCAGAATTCTGTACATTTAGTACAGCATTTCACAAGCCCTCATCTCCAGTATAACTACTGTTTTTGAGAAGCCGAAGGATCCCAAGATCTAGATAAGTTTTGTTATAAGTATGTTTTACTTTTGATTTTTCTCCTGGGTCAAGAGTGTAAAATCACATTTTAAAATACATAATCAAACTGACCCAGCCTACAACAGACAGTCGGGGAGGGCTTGATGACTCATCCAGTCCAAAACCCTGCTGAAGGCATAAATCAACAAATTTGGCTTCAAGCACCTCAGCTCCAACCCTGTTCCAAGTGAAATGCGCAATGTCCCATCAATTGGAAGCATTCAAGCAGTCTTAAAAAACCCATTCACAACTGCCTTTTCTTGAATGAGATTCTTCCCGGGCTACTATAGTTAATGTTTATCTGATTTTACTGTTCTTACTGGGCTGAATGCTGCTTGTGATTATTATTATTATTATTATTATTATTATTATTAATTCTTATTTTTAATCAATTGTATTTATATGATGTTCTATGGTTTTAAATGTGTACTGATTTTATATTGTAAATGTATATGTTCGAGGCCACCTTGGGAGATTTGACCATAAAAGGCAGCATACAAATATTAATAGTTTTTAAAGAGATCTAGTCCTCCTCATAATGGGAAAAAGCCTAAGGTGAAAAAAGCTATTTTTGCTTATTACTCAATCCATAGTGGAATGCTGTCAGGTATCAGTTGTCAGGTATCAGTTGGTGGACCTTCTACAACCCTCAAACCTAGGTGGGGGGACATAACAACCGTAGAAATAACTTGAAGCAACACAAAAACAAGCTGCAAGGACTGGCAAGTGCAATGCATTTTAATTTATCTTAATCAAGAAAAAAGTGTCTATTTACTCCATGAAAACTGCTAAAAAAAAACCTGTATGCCACAGTGACCCAGCATGCAGCCTTTTGAGTAATATTCATGAAAATGATTTTTGTGTGTTGCTTACACATCCCTCCCTAGGGTTGTCATCATACCCCTCTCCTGTCTGTTCCTCTTTTTCATTCTTCTCATTACCATACCAGTCCTTCTACCAAATTTAGATTTTCACAGAAAGCTCAGAATTTCAATCAGAACAAAGCATGTTAATGTGCTGACTATTCTGTGCAGAATCTCACTAAGTGTGTTTGGCGGTCTTCATATATGCAGTAACAACTCCTTATTGCCTTACTAAAGGAGAGTTTGTATTGATTAAAGCCAGTGAACTGAGAGCTGGTGAGGTGTAGTGGAAAACATGTCAGACTAGGACGGGGGTGACCAAGCCTCAAAACCCCACACTTGTCAAAGCCCATTGGATAACCTTGGGCCAAACACCATCTCTCAGCCTAACCTACCTCGCAGAGTTGTTGTGAGGATAAAGGCATGCATATGCCACCTTGAACTTCTTAGAAGGTTGGATGTGAGTGTAATAACTACATAGATGTGATCGCTTTACTCCCTCTGTGCACGTGTTACCTAATGGAATTGTTCTTGACCCGCAGGCAGCCCGTGAGGTCCAGGTGCTCCAGCTCAGGACAGGCCTTGGCAATCTCCTCTACTGCTGTATCACCAATGTTTGCATTGACAGCCAGCGAGAGGGTCTTCAGCCTGTTGCATTTCCGTGCAAGGTAACAGATGGCTTCATCTTTCAGCTGCCGGCAAGCTGTAAGGTCCAGAGATTCGAGCTCCTTACAGTGGTCAGCAAGACTCCGCAGGGAGAGATTATCCACCCACTCACAATGGGCTAGAGAAAGTTGGCGTAAATTGGGGCAGCTCAGAGAGATGGCAACCAGTGCATGCCGGCTGAGTTGTACACAGCTATTCAACTCAATTTGCTGCAAATGGTGGTTTTGACCAATCACAGGCAGCAACTCCTTGTCAGAGAGCCAATCAGAGCAGTTCCGTAAGGCCAGTTGCTGCAGCACCTCATTGTCTTTTAGCAGAATACAGAATGCGCCTCTTGTAAAGTGAGGTCCGACCTGTCATAAACAAGAAGACAAACTGGGTTACTGTATCTCAACCCCCTGCCAAGAGCTCTTTCCTATGGCACCTCCCTCTTTTTATGGCCAACTAATCAATGTCAAATGGCATTGAAAGGTGGGAGAGCTTCAGCTGATGGGCAGTATAAAGATGTAATAAATACATAAATATGTTTCAGGAATACCATAAAATAAAGAGCTTTAAAAAAAATGAGAACACTGGGGATTTCATCCATCCTTTGCCAGCATTAAATTGGGCCATGTAAGTCCTGGCAAGGGGGTGATGGAGCAGGTATATAGTGCTGACTTTTGCAACCATCCTTTAACATATCACATTGCTTTAAAAATCTGATTTAGACTAGCAGACTGTCTAAATCATGCAAACTGGGCAACTTCACACAAATGACCAACTTAGTGTGTACTGTATCATTTTATTTGAAGCACAGAAGCAGAGTTTCCTTGGATCAGATGTTTGTTGGAGGTGTGAAGTGGGCAAAGGCTGGAATATCTTTTCTTCAACATAAAATGCACCAGTATGATCAAAGTATTCTAGCCAATCTAAAGTTCACATCACCCTGATGTTAAAACAGGGCTACTACTTCTCTGTCCCTGCACTTTCTGCTCTCTTCCTTCTACAATTATGTTTTATTTAGGCACCCCTGACAATCATATTTTATTGTTACAACTACTGCAGAAATGCTCCTAGCACTGCAGAATCTGTAGTTCCCAATCACACATAAGGATTAAATCTAATTTAATTTTCCTGTTAAAAGAATACATAACCATTGCAAGCATGCCCGAAACTAGTGTTTATGGAATATGTTGATGGTTTCCTGATGCTGTAGGAGGACAAGCCATTTTCACTATTAAGCAACTAAAGGCAAAAAAATTATCAGATCCTATTATGACATGTGGATGGGACAATATCAAAAGTAGCCAGTCCCTAGAAATATCACATTTAATTATCTAAATCAACAATTCCGAAAACAGCCTGGTTCAGCTCAGATTAATTTGGAGGCCACCTGCTTTGACTTGGAAATCCAAATCTTCATGCATCCCATTGACTATAATTGGAAATCAGTGAATGACTATAACTTTTTGGATGAAATTTACAGGCATGACAATCTCTTATGAGGGAATTATACACACAAAATTTCAGACAAATAGGGCTCTTTGTATTATGGGCCTTTAAATGCTGACTTTAATAAAAGGGAACAGAATGAAATTTAATAGGGATAAATGCCAAGTTCTACACCTAGGAAAAAGAAACCAAATGCACAGTTACAAGATGGGGGATACTTGGCTCAGCAATATGACAAGTGAGAAGGATCTTGGAATTGTTGTAAATCACAAGCTGAATATGAGCCAACAGTGTGATGTGGCTGCAAAAAAAGGAAATGCTATTTTGGGCTGTATTAATAGAAGTATAGCTTCCAAATCGCGCACGGTACTGGTTCCCCTCTATTCAGCACTGGTTAGGCCCCATCTTGAGTATTACATCCAGTTCTGGGCACCACACTTCAAGAAGGATGCAGACAAGCTGGAGCATGTTCAGAGGAGGGCAACAAGGATGATCAGGGGTCTGGAAACAAAGCCCTATGAGGAGAGATTGAAATAACTGGGCATATTTAGCCTAGAGAAGAGAAGACTGAGGGGAGACATGATAGCACTCTTCAAATACTTGAAAGGTTGTCACATAGAGGAGGGCCAGGATCTCTTCTCGATCAACCCAGAATGCAGGACATGGAATAATGGGCTCAAGTTACAGGAAGACAGATTCCTGCTGGACATCAGGAAAAGCTTCCTGACTCTTAGAGAAATACGACAATGGAACCAATGATGTTTGGAGGTGGTGGGCTCTCCCACATTAGAGGCATTCAAGAGGCAGCTGGACAACCATCTATCAGGGATGCTCTAAGGTAGATTCCTGAATTGAGCAGGGGGTTCGACTCGATGGCCTTATAGGCCCCTTCCAACTCTACTATTCTATGATTCTATGATTTAAAGTGGTTAAAACAAAAAGTGATTATGAGGAGCTCCAAAGGGATCTCTCCAAGCCTGGAGAGTGGGCATCGAAATGGCAGATGCAGTTCAATGTAAGCAAGTATAAGGAGATGCATGTTGGGGCAAAAAAACCCAATGTCATATAGCCTGATGGGATCTGAGCTGGCGGTGACCAAACAAGAAAGAGATCTTGGGGTTTTGGTGGCCAGATCAATGAAAATGTCAACTCAGTGTGCAGCCGCTGTAAAGAATGCAAACTCCATGTTAGGTATTATAAGAAAAGGAATTGAGAATAAAACTGCCAGTATCATATTGCCTTTATACAAATCTACGGTGCAACGACACTTAGAATACTGTGCACCATTCTGGTCACACCTAAAAATAGGATATTATAGAGCTGGAAAAAGTGCAGAAAAGGGCAACTAAAATTATCAAGGAGCTGGAGCATCTCCCCTATGAAAGAAGGTTACAACAGCTGAGATTGTTCAGTTTGGGAAAAAGGAGGCTAAGGGGAGACATGATAGAGGTGTACAAAACTATGCATGGTGTGGAGAGTGTGGATAGTGAGACATTCCCCCACTCCCTTAATACTAGAATCCAGGGTCCCAGGGTCATCCCATGAAGCTGATTGATGGGAGATTCAGGGCAAATAAAAGGAAGAACTTCTTCACACAGCACATACTTAAACTATGGAATTCACTACCATAAGATATGGTGATAGTCACCAGCTGGGATGACTTTAAAAGGGGGGGGGGGGGGGTGGATAAATTCCTGGAGAAGAAGGCTTTCAATGGCTACTAGCCCTGATGACTATGTACTACCCCCAGTATCTGAGGCAATAAGCCTATATGCACCAGTTGCTGGGGAACATGGGTGGGAGGGTGCTGTTGCACCATGTCTTGCTTGTGGGTCCCTGGTCGACAGCTGATTGGCCACTATGTGGTCAGAGTGCTGGACTAGATTGGACCCTCAGTCTGATCCAGTACGGCACTTCTTAGTTAAGAAACTTGCAAAATTTAAGGGTAGGTGAAGCCTTTTTGTGGAAGAGGAATGTTCAAATGTGGTGGTGGTGGTTTTTAGTGATTCACCAACAGAAGGAGAGAGGAATGCAGGGGAATCCCCATTGTTATCTCTGATCTCAGATTGGAGATACAACAGAGATTCCTCCAGCGACCAGGGTTTGGAGGCCAAGCCCCACCCCTTAGAGGAACCCATGCAGTAAAGTAATAGCAGGCCAACCGCACCTAGTGCTTCAAAGCAAGCAGCATACTCCCAGAGTTTGTTATAATCTGGAGGGGGCTGGGTCTTGTTGTGTGTGTGTTTTAAGTAGCAGTAGATTTGTGGGTTTGGGTGCAGAATCTGAGATTTTCAATCACCAGTCTTCCCCACACACACTTTATGTTTGAACACCTGTATTGCTCATCTCTGCAATAAAGAGATTTTCAGATGTGAAAATTTCTTTATACTCAAATATCACTGTGAAGAGTGATGACTAAACTATGCTTAAATCAGAGATATAGGAACTGACTTCTTTTCTTAGATATATATATATATATATATATATATATATATCCTCTGCTTCCTTTTACACAGCTAGGCTAGAAATTCTCTCTTGTCCTAAATCAATTATTGAATGAAATCATTGCTGAAGCTCAAAACCTTTTAGTCCCAGCACAAGTTAGTTTGGGCAAGAAAAGTCTCTCCGCCTAGTTTGACCCAAGGGCTCTACAACTGCACATACAGAATAACTCAATGCCCCCTTGGTTTCAGTTTATTACAGTTTAGTCATCAGCCACACCCACTCTGCATAGGACTGAATACAGATACACACCTGGCTAGAATCAAAACAGCGTATGTTGGTAAGGTAAAGCTGGATTAGAGTCTGGAATGCCTTGCTGACCCTCTGCAGGCTCAACAGTTGCTTCAGAGGTAGATATGAAAGAACATGGGGAAAGAGGATATCCTCCCAGGGCAGGTCTAAGAACTGTTTTCTGGAATAAAAAACAAAGTAAGTCAAGACAGCAGTCACACAGAAAGGCAGAATAAGGTATGCTGGCCACTATCTGTGAAAGTCCTCTGTTCTCTTACAGACAAAGTCACTGCCACATATGATCTTCCACACCAGTTCCTGAAATATATGCACTCTCTTCAGGCTTTTGGGGTGGAAATGTGAATAACAGAGGAGGACACCAACTTCAGCCCCACTTCCTCCAATCCTAATTTTCCCATGTTGATAGGGAAGGTCTGCAGTAATGATATAGCCACCCTCAGCTGGATGCACATACAGTGCTCCACAGGATCAGGAACCATGAACGTGTGGGGCTCCTGGCTGCATAAAGTACAGTAACCGGGTTCAGCCAAACACAATGACAATGCCATTGCACGTACCCTATCAACATGGAGAAGTCTAGGGTGGAGTGATGGGGCCAAAACACATGCCCTCCACAAGTAGAATTTTGCTTGCCTGCAGAGAGCTACAGAACTAGATCCTGTGGTCACCACCTGGGCCCCTTCTGCTTCAGTTTCCTGTTGGAGAGGCACTAAAGCCAATAAACGTTCCTAGAGAATTTTCCTATTCCCCATCTTCGCTTCCTGCTGATGCGGTTAATAAAGCTTTCCTGATTAAACATTCTTCTGTGCTTCCTTTAACATGAAAACCCACAATTAAAATAGCAAAGCAGGCAGAGCACGATCGATCACACTATCTTAAAACCGTATTAAAGCCCACATCAACATCACTATTTAAAGTAATGTCATAGGAAAAGCAACGTATCCACCGTCGCGCGTCGTGTCTATTTCGCAGGCCCCCTTCCCTTCCCTTCCCTTCCCTTCCCAGGCCCGTGACTGGCACTGATACCACCCACCACCAGTGGCAGGTCAACAGGCATCGTCTCGGTTCCTAGGGTGATGTGGCCTATGGACCTTTCGGGAGCTGCCACTGTTCCCACGGACAGTCCTTGTCGCCCCATCCCGAGTGCACAACCGCACCGGAGGAACCCGAGGCTCCCGCCCTCCGCCCTCCCTCCGGCGGAGCTGGCTTTGCCGAGGGCGGTGGCGGCGGTGGCTATTCCCCACTCAGCCCTCCCCGTCTCTCCTTCCGCCGCACCTCGCCCCCGCTGGCCCTGGCGGCCGGACTCTGCCCGCGGCTTCCATCCTCCTCCTCCTCCTCCACCACCACTAGCAGATACGGCCGCGGCCTTCCCCGTAACAGAAACCACCGTGTCAGACAGAGGGAAGCGGCGCGTCTTTTTTACGTCCTCCGCAGCCGCCCTACGGCCTAGCGGGGTGAAAGCGCCATAGAGTTATGAAAGTTTAGAGTGACTTGTCTCGGGATGTAATTTTTCATGGTTCGCCCGGACTATGGCACGTTGGGACTCAGGCTGCAATTTTAAACAACCCTGCAATGTAGTATAGTCCCATCCTATTCGTATTGCAGGCTGGACTGAGAGAGTAGCTTACAAGAATCCTGCATGGTATCATAGGCGTGAGCAGCACATTTCCTTAGGGTGTGCCCCGAGGGAATTTTATGTATTTATTTTTAAGGGTAAACATTTATTGAATATAGTAAATAAAATGCCTCTGGGAGGTTTACAACTAATAAACTTGTAACAGAATACTCCTGTTGCATGGCCCCACTACTTGGAATTCAGAGAGGGGGGGCGCTATACATGTTATAATCTCTCAGACTTATCTTTTAGATTTAAGCGTTTTGATGCCTGTTTCTAAAATGGACAACTGTTTTCTGGAAGGGACAGAGAGGGGGCAGAGAGGGAAGCCTGCTTAATTCGTCCATCCTATAACATATGTGATGTGCTTGACTAACTTTCCTGAGGGTTCCTGTTTTCCAGTTGTTGGCCAGACTGGATATCATATGGCATTAGCTGGTAGCAGAGGGCTTGTAACTAAAGCTTTACATCTAAAGTTTAGAGGAACAGAGCATTTCTGTGGGCTTTGCCACTTGGTCCTCTAGGTCCCACCAAGCTTTGCCCCCCCCAATGCCCCCCCAACCCTTGAGCTTCCAACCTGTTCAAAGGGGAGGGGAGAATTGGCATTGGGACCAATTCTTTTCAACTTGTTCATCAACGATCTGGAATTAGGAGTGAGCAGTGAAGTGGCCAAATTTGCTGATGACACCACATTATTTAAGGTTGATAAAACACAAAGAGATTGTGAAGTGGTCCAAAGGGATCTCTCCAAGCTGGGAGAATGGGCATCCAAGGCTGTTATCACACGCGCGGTTTTTAAGCACACTTACCGCGACTTTGATCCACAATTCTTAGCCCTATACTCGCTAGGGAATGACAGAGGAACTAAGAAGGAAGTGTGTAACTGAACTACAACCCCCACAATGCCTTGCCCTAAATTCATTGAAAAACGAAAGAGAAAGAGACAGGGCAGAGCAGAGCAGCGTGTGACCGCACACACCACTTTAAAGATGGAAGACTGTTCTCCTGTAACGTGAGTACTCAGTAATGTGGCCTAAGACGTTTTAGAACACACCTATTTGGAACGTTTTAAAATACTTTTTAAAACGTTCCAAGGGACTGTGTGGATTCCCCCTCAGGTATCGGAGCAAAACCTACCACACGTGATTCAAAAGGTTACACTCGCATAGGAAACGGTGGGGGAACCCGCAGAAGCAAACCGGGTAGGTATGATAAAGATCCAAATGGCAGATGTGGTTCAATGTAAGCAAGTGTAAGGTGATGCACGTTGGGGCAAAAAAACCTAACTTCAAGTATAACCTGATGGGATCTGAGCTGGCAGTGACCAAACAAGAAAGAGTTCTTGGGGCTGTGGTGAACAGCTGGAGGAAAAAGTCAACTGTAAAGAAGGCAAATTCCATGTTAGGCATTATTAGAAAAGGAATTGAGAATAAAACTGCTACTATCATATTGCCTTTATACAAATCTATGGTGTGACCACACTTAGAATACTGTGTACCGTTCTGGTCACCACACCTTAAAAAAGGTTATTATAGAACTGGAAAAAGTGCAGGAAAGGGCAACTAAAATGATTATGGGGCTGGAGCATTTCCCCTATGAGGGAAGGTTACAACAACTGAGATTGTTCAGCTTGGAAAAAAGGAGGTTAAGGGGAGACATGATACAGACGTTCAAAAGTATGCAGGGTGTGGAGAATGTGGAAAGGGAGACATTTTTCTCCCTCTCTCAAAATACTAGAATCCAGGGACATCCCATGAAGCTGATTGGTGGGAGATTCAGGACAAATAAAAGGAAGAACTTCTTCACACAGCACATAGTTAAATTACGGAACTCACTACCACAAGATGTAGTGATGGCCACCAATTTGGATGGCTTTAAAAGGGGGTTGGATAAATTCCTGGAGGCAAAGGCTATCAGTGGGTGCTAGCTCTGATGGTTGTGTGCTATCTCTAGTATTCAAGGCAGTTAGCCTATATGCACCAGTTGCTAGGGAACATGGGTGAGAGGGTGCTGTTGGACCAGGTCCTGCTTGTTGGTCCGTGGCCGACGGGTGGTTGGCCACTGTGTGAACAGAGTGCTGGACTAGATGGACCCTTGGTCTGATCCAGCATGGCACTTCATATGTTCTTAAGCAGCCTTTCCCAAATTGGTGCCCTTGTGATGAAGAAAGTTTATTTATTTATTTATTTATTTATTTATTACATTTGTATACCACCCCATAGCCGAAGCTCTCTGGGCGGTTTACATAGGATTAAAACAATTAAAAACAATATACAAAAATTAAAACAGCAAAAACATACAACATACACATAATCTGTACATTTAAAACCACTACAACACCCCCAAAATGCTACAAAAAAAAACCAAAAACAAACCCAGGCTCCTCAGATATTGCCAAATGCCTGAGAGAAGAGGAAAGTCTTGACCTGGCGCCGAAAGGATAACAATGTTGGCGCCAGGTGGGCCTCGTCAGGGAGATCATTCCACAATTGGGGGGCCACCACAGAGAAGGCCCTCTCTCTTGTTGCCGACCTCTGGGCTTCCCTCAGAGTAGGCACGGAGGAGAGCCTTAGATGTTGAAGGTAGTGTTCGGGTAGGTTCATGTCGGGAAAGGCGTTCCATCAGGTATTGTGGCCCCAAGCCATGTAAGGCTTTATAGGTTAAAAGCAGCACCTTGAATTGGGCTCGGAAACATACAGGCAGCCAATGGAAGCGGGCCAGAGTAGGTCTTATATGCTCGAACCTACTGGTTCCGGTTATCAATCTGGCCGCTGCATTTTGCACAAGCTGCAGCTTCCGAACCGCCTTCAAAGGCAGCCCCACGTAGAGTGTATTGCAGTAATCTAACTTGGAAGTTACCAGAGCACGGACAACTGAAGCCAGGTTATCCCTGTCCAGATAGGGATGTAGCTGGGCCACCAACCGAAGTTGGTAGAAGGCACTCCGTGCCACTGAGGCCAACCTGCGCCTCAAGTGACAGAGATGGTTCTAGGAGAACCCCCAAGCTACGAACCCGCTCTTTCAAGGGGAGTGCAACCCCATCCAGAACAGGTTGAACACCCTCCATCCGGTCAGCGGAACCACCCACTAACAGCGTCTCGTCTGGATTGAGTTTCAGTTTATTAGCCCTCATCCAGTCCATTGTCACAGCCAGCCACTGGTTCAGCACATCCACAGCCTCACCTGATGAAGATGAAAAGGAGAAATAGAGTTGCGTGACATCAGAGTACTGATGACAACGCACTCCAAAACTCCGGATGACTGCACTCAACGGTTTCATGTAGATGTTGAACAGCATGGGGGACAAGACTGACCCCTGCGGAACCCCATACTGGAGGATCCACGGGGCCGAGCAATGTTCCCCAAGCACCACCTTCTGGAGCCGACCCGCCAAGTAGGAGTGGAACCACTGCAATGCAGTGCCTCCCACTCCCAACTCAGCCAGTCGTCCCAGAAGGATACCATGGTCGATGGTATCGAAAGCCGCTGAGAGATCAAGGAGAATCAACAGAGTAACACTCCCCCTGTCCTTCTCCTGACATAGGTCATCATACAGGGCGACCAAGGCTGTTTCCGTACCAAAACCAGGCCTGAAACCCGACTGAAATGGATCCAGATAATCAGTCTCATCCAAGGGTGCCTGGAGCTGGCTCGCGACCACCCGTTCCAAGACCTTGCCCAGGAATGGAACATTTGCTACTGGCATGTAGATATTAAGATTTTCAGGGTCTAAGGAAGATTTCTTTAGGAGTGGTCTCACTGCTGCCTCTTTCAGGAGGCCTGGGACCACTCCCTCTTGCAAAGAGGCATTAATCACTTCCCTGGCCCAGCCAGTTGTTCCATCCCTGCTAGCTGTTATTAGCCAAGAGGGGCAAGGATCCAATATGGAAGTGGTTGCATGAACCTGACCAAGCACCTTGTCCACATCCTCGAGCTGTACCAACTGAAACTCATCCAAGAAAACAGGACAAGCCTGTGCTCTGGATACCTCACTAGATTCACCTGCTATAACACTGGAGTCTAAGTCCTGACAGATGCCAAAGATTTTATTCTGGAAGTGCCCAGCAAATGTATTGCAGCGGGCCTCAGATGGTTCTACCATGTCCTTGGGGCCGGCATGTAGAAACCCCCAGACAAGTCTGAAAAGCTCCGCTGGGCGGCAGGTTGATGATTGAATAGTGGCAGCAAAGTATTGTTTTTTTGCTGCCCTCACTGCCCCTGAATACAGCTTACCAAAACCAGGCCTGAAACCCGACTGAAATGGATCCAGATAATCGGTCTCATCCAAGAGTTCCTTCTGTTCATTATCTCCTACCTTGGAGCAAATTCAGATATGGTGCATTCAGCCTCACAGGGCCATGCTGTGGAAAATCAAGTTGTCTGGCAGCGGGCAGGCAGGGTCGTTTCCAGGACCTCTTCGAGTAGCTGGCTGCATCTCTCTTAGGCACGTGTGCATGGTGAGGGAGAGGAGGATCATGGGATGGGGCAGAGGGGGGCTGTTTCCGGAGGCCCTGGAGATGACCCTCCCTAATATTTTCCGTTTCCACCCCACCCACCCCAACTGCTCCTATCAGCGACGGTACGTGCGGGCAGCTCTTTCAAAAATATAAAGCAGGCTCAGGGGCACCTCCTCCACCTCCCCGTCCCTGCCAGCCCGGGCACTGGCTCACACGCTAGCTGGACAGCTTTCTCCCCCCACACACACAAGCACACACACACTGCTCCCATCAGCATTGGTGATGGTGGACACGGACGCGCACTGCGTGGCTCCTTCCAGAAAATAAACCAGGCGCTGTGGCAATAGCAGTGTTCCAGCTCCCTGCCTGTCCATTGGAGGACTCCAGAATCCAGATTTAAAGATAGGCCAGGCACAGGCAGTGCCAGTGAGCACTCTGGAGAGCCCCACCCACCCGCTATGAGTGAAGTCATTCAGCCAGTGGCAGCGAGCTGGTGGGGATGGGATGGGGAGGAGCTGCTGCGCTGCGCCTGCTGCTTTATTTGCTGGAAAGCACTCCACACTCACAACACTGCCAATCGGAATGGGGGGTAAGTGAACCCCCCCATGAAGATATTAGGGTGTGTCTTAGCCACCGGGCACACCCCATGTGCCCATCTATGAGTGTATTCCCTTGTAAATATTTCACATCAGAGATGGGGGTGGGGTGGGATGGTTAATAATATCGCCAGCCAAAACTATCCAATACAAAATACCCCTCAGTCTGAGCAAAGGTCAATTGACTTCAGATTTCCTGTGCTCTGAGACCTTTTCCTTGGCCATATGCAACACTCAGTTTATTGTGCAGAGAATTCTTTCGTTCCATTGACTCGTATACAGATGGATTTAATGTGCAAACACTTTAAATGTACAAACACTCAAATTAGGGATGGTGTAAAAGACAGAACGGAACAGGCCAGAATGACCCCTTTATATTAAAAAAATGCCAAAAACAGTGGCATGTGTTAAAAACACTTGAGCATGATATGTTAGGACTAAAACCTTTGCAATATTACATTACTATTAACCCCATCACTCCCAGAACAACATCCGGACAGAATGGATGGCCCAGAACGGCCACTTCCAAATGACTGAAATCAACCAAATCCAGGTGGAACAGATATAATAAGCCACAAAACATTTACAAAAACCACATTCTGATACCCATTCTGGGCCATAGTCCATATTTTGCAAAACAGGCCGGAATGGCAGCTTCCACCTGAGCCAACTTAGCCAAACTCACCAGTCAAACACTAATCCCAGGGACTTCTGCAATAAGCCACAAAGCACCCACAGAAACTAGGGTGTGCACTGGATCGGGTCCGATCCACGATCCGGATCCGATCCAGGGGAAATCGGATACAATTATCCGATTTCTAATCTCACTGCTGGATCGTTCGATCCAATCCGATCTGATCCAGACAGGTCCCGATCCAGATCGGATGGATCGGAGGATTGGTGGGCACCCGCTGGCGCCTGCTGCTGCTTCCATTGGCAGGCACCAGTGGGCGCCCGCCGTTGGAAGCAGACAGCGGAGGGGGGCTCCCCTGGCGGGGCTGTCTGCTTCCATTGGCGGGCGCCAGCAGGCACCCGCCGATGGAAGCGGACAACAGGGGCAGGGGGCTTACCTTCCAGGGATGTCCGCTCCCGTCCGCTGCTGGCGCGCTACTCAGGAACAGGCCGCAAAGCCTGCTCGCAGTAGCGGCCAGCGGTGGACAGGAGCGGACGTCCCCCGAAGGTAAGCAGGGGGGAGGGGGGCCGCAGCCTGCTTACCTTCCATTGCCGTCCGCTCCCATCTGCCGCTGGCCGCTACTGCAAGCAGGCTTTGCGGCCTGCCCCTAGGTAGCACACCAGGTGATGATCACCTGATGACGATCAGGTGATGATCACCTGGTGCGCTTCCTAGGGGCATCTGCGAAGACTGCTCGCAGTAGCGGCCAGTGGCGGACAGGAGCAGACGGCCATGGAAGGTAAGCAGGGGGAGGGGGCTTACCCCCCCAGGGCCGTCCGCTTCCATCCGCTGGCACCGTGCCAGCGGATGGAAGCGGACAGCCCTGGGGGGGTAAGGAGCACGGGGGAGGGGGCTTACCTGCCGGGGCCATCCACAGCAGATGGCCCCGGGGGGGAGGAGGGAGTTAGGCCCCCCTCACCCACCCGCCACCATTTTTTCCTCATAGACTTGCATTGGGGGAAAGCTTTCTTTCCCCCAATGCAAGTCTATGAGGAAAACAAAAATGGCGGCCGATCCAAAGATCGGATGTCCGATTTGGGGATCGGGATCGGACCCGATCCGATCCGGGGGCCTTCAATTTTGTCCGATCTGAGCCGGGACAAAATTGGAGGTCCTGATCCGGGTCCCAATCTGATCCAGGGGGTCCGTGCACACCCATAACAGAAACAATGTTCTGATACCCATTTCAGGCTATAGTCCATATTGTGCAAAAGGGGCTGGAACAGCAGCTTCCAAATGAGCCAACTCAACCAAAGTCACCACTCACACATGACTAGGTGAGACAGATATAATAAGCCACTAAACATCCATGAAAACCACGTTCTAATACCCATTCTGGGTAATAGTCCATATCATGCAAAACTGGCCAAAACAGCAGCTTCCAAGTGAGATAAATCAACCAAACTCAACATTCACACACTAATTCAAGTGACTGATACAATAAGCTACAAAACTCCAACAGAAACAACGTTCTGATACCTGTTCTGGGCCATAGTCCATATTGTGCAAAACAGGCTGGACCGGCCACTTCCGAATGTCTGAAATCAACCAAACCCACCAGTCACACATTCCTAGGTGGGACAGATATAATAAGTGATAAAACATCCACAAAATTCACGTTCCATTACCCATTCTGGGGCATGGTCCATATTGCGCAAAACAGGCTGGAACAGCAACTTCCAAATGAGCCAGCTGAACCAATCTCATCACTCACACCTAACTAGGTGACAAAAATATAATAAGCCCCAAAACTTCCACTGAAACTGTGTTCCATTACCCATTCTGGGCCATAGTCCGTATTCCGCAAAATGAGCCGGAACTGCAGCTTCCAAGTGAGGTAAGTCAACCAAACTCACCAGTCACACATTACTAGATGGGAAAGATATAATAACCTCTGAAACTTCCATGAAAGCCAGCTTCCGATACACGTTCTGGGTCATAGTTCATATTCCCAAACTAAGCTGGAAAAGCAAATGATGGGTGAGCAAATTGAGGCACAATCTATCGTTGGGAAATTGCCCAGAATGGCAACTTCTCTGTGTATTAAGGCTATCAAATAAACCACTTTCATTGTATGAAATGGAACAGTTAATAAACATTCACAGAATCCATAGCAAAGATCTGCAAAGACAGTTTCCTACAGAAGCCAATGGTTGTCATGTCATGTGATGTAGTGCCATTATGCAGTCTCTGGAATTAAATGGGTATACAATTAGTGTTCATAACTTTAGAATAAACTCAGACGTTATGGCGAAGGACATCTGGCTCATTCCCACCAATATACACAGTCCTCATTGTTTTCTTCAAGTGGAAAATGATTATCTTGAGTCCGCACATAATACTGCCACAAAGTACAATGATATGTTGCAAACATGAAGTTCATTTCACCGATTGATTGGTCAGAATGGGCCATTCATGCACCACTTGATAGACCAGTTCAGAAGGACTCTTACAACGGTGGTGTTTTTGTATGTCTCTTTGCACTTGTGTTATGCAGTGGCTCACCTGTCCCTTTCCCGGCAGACATGGTCTCTGAACTTCTCAAGCACAAATCACTTCTTCCACAGCCAGGTTTAATTCAGAAACAACAGCAGAGAATAAAGAAGCAAATAAATCAGACAGTAACTAAGGAATTCAATAGCCCTGTTTCTAGAAATTCACCAAAAGGAACATTCTCTACAATCCAGTTCTTGTCTTCAGCAATACAGCAGTATTGCACTTCATCTTGGTCTCAATGGGTGATCAATGCAAGAAACCCAAGAAGGAAACCATGGCTCTGAGCCAGGGAACATGTCAAGACTGGTGTCATCACTCTTGCCTTCAGATAAATCAAGCTCCTTGTGGAATATTCAAATGCTCAAAGTGTTGTGAGAAAAGAATAATATATGTTGCAGGCAAAATATGTTAACTGCTGCTATATGTGAGCATTTACATGTACACACAGAGAGAGACTCACAATTGTGTGTGTGTGCAGTTTTAGAACACAGATATTATGCAAATTGTTTCTGTTCTTACTATTTGTGGTTATTCTTATTGTATTCATGTTTTCATGAAGATTATAACTAAAGAAAGCTTCAGAACGTCGGACCCAATGACAATGAGTTATACTGAGTCAAACAATTGGTCCACCTAGCTCCCTCTTATCCACACAGGGATGAATTAGACAAGACAACAAACATGCAATTAGCAATTGTGTGATTGGCTTTTAAAAATAAATTCCATGGTTTGAGTGGGGGGGGGGGTGTACCTATCAGGATTGTGGAATGGGGGCATTAACGCTTAGTCTCCTGGTGTGATCCCAATCTGGTTGGGGCCCTGCAACTGCAATTAGCATTGAAAAAAGGAGCTATTCACTCCAAAGAAATCATTTCTCATTATGCAAATAGCAATTGTAGGGATTAAAGCCCTACTAGCCCTCATGGTAGAGTTCTGTTTTAATTGTTCTTTCTAAAATACCTAGAACAGTTAAAACATAAAATCAATGCATTAGTAGTTTAGAAAGTTGGATATTTTAATTCATTAGTCAAATATTGATCAAATTACAGACACACATGCACACACCCCTCCTATAAGCATATCAAAACCCAAGAGTGACCCTAATCTATAGCCCAACGCATTTTAGGATCTTTTGGACAATATGTCCTGAGTGACATGCCTACTCAGAAATAAGTCCTATTGAATCCAATGGTGTTTGCTTACTCCAAGGCAAATGGATACATTATTGTGGTCTTTCTGATAACGTTTTGACCCTTATCAAAAGCACATGGGCATATAATACCAAAAATTCCAACAATAAAAAATTAGAATACTTCAGATGAATTTGTTCATCTTTAAGGTGCTATGTTTTGCTGCAACAGCCTAATATTTCCCACTGGGAATCGGAGGGCTGAATGAGACAATGATCATTCACTTATGGAGGAGCTGGACAGGCATGCTCCAAAAGCAGCAGCAGCAGGCAGGCAGGGCTGGCAAGTCCAGGCTGACGCTCTGCCCCTTCCCTGGATCCTCTCTCCCTCACCACGCAGTAATCATTGACTTAAGAGGAGCTGGGCAGGCACGCTCCAAAAGCAGTAGCAGCAACAGCAGGCAGGCAGGCAGCATCGGGGACGGGGAGACAAGGCTCTGTTCCTTCCCGTGATCACCACAGACACAGGGGTTCAAGAAAGGTGAGCTAGCCACTCAAAGCGGGTGCCATGTGCCTGCATCTGAGGGAAAGGATCACAGGAAGAGGGCGAGGAAACGCCCCCCTCTAATATCTTTGAGGGAAGCCTCCTCCCCTCCCTCCCATCCGCACGGGCGCAGTGCGCTTTCCAGAAAATAAAGCAGCTGCTGCCGCTGTGCCTGCTTTATTTTCTGGAAAACGCCCCACACCCTCGCCAATGGGAGGGGGCAGTGCGCATGCCCTAGCCCACTAAAGAAGTCAGCCAACGGGCAGGCAGGGAAGGGAAGGCAGGGAACTGAAGCTGTCAGATAACAGCACCTCACAAGTGTACGAGACCACACTTCGTGGCATAATGGATCCGTCCTCTGGCCTGAGATGCCGGGCAGCCCGGTGGATTCTGAGCCTTTGTTTAACAACTGCCGGACGAAGCAACCTCGAGGCATGCAAATCTGCCAGGAACATGATCCGAAGCAGGAAGGGGCTGACTGTAGCTGGCAAAGGACCTGGACAGACTAACCCTTCTTAGGCTGCGGTTTGCCAAGCCATCATCCGGCTGCAGCAGAGAGAGGAGGTGGAAGAGGCAGGCGTGGGGGATTGGGGTCAGCCGTAGGGCACGGGGAGGACCTAAGCCCAGCTTAAGGAATGGACACGACGCTTGGAGTGCGGCACTTCCTGGGGCCACGCTCGCCCCGCCTGGCTTGCAGTAGCGAAGGCCAGTGGGAGCAGTGATGGGGGGGAAGTGGAGCCCCCCAAAGACATTAGGGTGTGCCTGTGCACACTCGGCACGCCCCATGCACACGCCAATGACTACTTCAGGCAACTGACTTCCCCACACCTGGCCATGCCCAATGTCCAAGCAGTTGACAATAACCCATATATCGTTTGCACTGCTTTCAAATGCTAGGAAGAGGTGAGACTGCCATCTTGACCTCTCATTGGCCACCCAAGGAAGCAGATATGCAAGTTCCTTGTGCTGTCATCTCTTCTTGCCCTGCATTCATCACACACACTGGGAAGAGAAGAATTTCAGGAGCCAGTGCCATATAAATCCTCAAAATGTATATTATGAATTCAGTGGTCACTCAGTAAAACACTTGATGTAGAGCTTTTGGTTCCTTGAAGGAGCCATGTATAGTGTCTCAAGGCTTTAAAATAATTAAAAAACAAAAACAAATATGCAAATGAAAGAGTAATTGTTCCATTATTTTCTATTGCAGAACAAGAGGCACCATCTAATATGGGCCTGTGACTATTGTGAATCACATTCTGTGTCACTCTCAACCCAGCAAAGGTGGGGGAGGAGAATAGAAGGGAAATGCATTTTCCAGATAACATTACATTTAAGCATGGGGGAAATATCATTTCTCTACAAAAGAAGCATTTCCCCAAGGAAGGACATCTGAATTTCCCACCATAACTTGGAAACGGCTCCATATTCTTGACTTCCTAAAACTATTCTTGCTGCATTATGTTGGAGCTGTCCCTTCAGCACCACACTCAATTTGCTGGATCGAAGTCGCAGGGCTGATTCTCACTCTGCATTGGCCCTGTTCAGAAGACACCTTAAAACACAGCTTTAACCACAGTGAATAAGGCAAAAGGCCTTATTCACCGTGTTTAAAGCTGTGGTTAAGGTGTCTTCTGAAAAGGGCCACTGTGTAGTTCAGTAGGCAAGACCTTGACTCCCCCTTCTCTATGGCTACCAGGAATATGAAACAGAAGTTCACTTACAGACATAGGGCTCCATCACACCTATTCCCCCCCCCCCCCGGTTTGCCTCCACATTTTTTTACCTCCATTTCATAAGTGCAATGAGCTGATGGTCCCTTTCATGTGGGTTTGTGGTATTGCCCTGTACCGTAAAACCTCCCTTTCACTTGTTTGCTCTTCCACTCCACTCCACCCCTTCGCCTTCTGCCTCTAGTTCATTGGTTGTGGTTCTCTGATGGGCATGGGCTTCTTCCTCCCCTCACTCTGACTTTGTTGTCTAGTGATTTACTGATTGAACATTTCATTGGCTGGGCTCCGTTTCTGTGGGTAATAAGGGTGGGGTTGGAGCACTAAAAAGTCCATTCAATAGGAATAAGCACAAGTCTGCAGTCTGCATTCGTTCGATGGAGTGCTGGAGAAGGAGAACCTCCCCTCTCATCAGCAAGACTTCAAAGCACTCCCCCAACACAGGAAAAAGCAAGAGGACAGCACTACATGGAGGCTTAAGGGCGCATTAAATGCACTTGGGGGAAATAATCCAGACTTTCGCAAAATGGAAGAAAAGAGGCGAAATGAGTGCAGGACAGGGATGACGTCATGTGAGTCCTGTGCTGCAAAACCAGATACCAGATATGATGAGAGTGCATTAAACTGCTGGTGTGATGCAGCTCAATAAGAGCCTCTACATGTTGTGGATAAGACTAGAATCAGTCATCAGGGGGAACCACATTTCTGAGGACAGGAAACATTCACCATGGAGAGACCATTTTGGGGGGAAATCTTATAGTGAAATTAATTCATGCTATAAGATAAAGCCTTAGACATAAATGATTGTGAGGGGGGGGAAGGATTTTTTTTTTTTTATCAAAGGACAGAATTAATGAATCATAACGTGTATGGTGGAATGTTTCACCTACTGCAAACTTGAATACATGTAGAATCTACATAATATATGTACACGGAAAAGAAACTGGAAGGAAGGGAAGATGGGCACTGTTCTTTCTGCTGCCTTGTGTGCAGTTGCCATAACAACTCCACATAAGGCTTCAATAAAAATAGAAGCTATTATTTGTTTTCCTGGATTAACCTGTCTCAGAAGAACTATTTATCTCAACGATTTATACACCACTTTTTAATGGGGGGGGATTCATCTAAATTAATTAAACAATCAAATGTAAAATATATAAAATTAAATAGTAGCAGGGGGGATTCAAAGCAGTGAAAATATTAAAACAGCTCATAAAAGTTGGGCCACTCTTTATTTAAAAGCTGGGCAAATAAAATTTTCATAACCTGACACCTAAAACTTAAAAATGAAGGTGCCACCCAGACATCTTGGGAGGGGGATTCCATAAGTAGGGTGCCACCATGAAAGGGCCCTCTCTCTCCTGTGCCCCCTGTCTCAACTTTGAAAGCATGGGCATTCAGAGGAGGTCTTGAGACAAAGATCCTGAGCCCTGCAGATTCATCTCTGATTTATCTTTATGTTATTTATTTATTACTTATTTATTTCATTTCATTTCTATACTGTCCAATAGCCAAAGCTCTCTGGGCTGTTCATTTATCTTGTTAAATGAAGCACAGAATAATGTGGAGTTTATTAGCAGCAAACTGTGAGTGGCTCAATCCTGGGTGTACAATCAAGCATTCAGTATTGGTCAGTCGAGGAACAAATGTTGGGACATTGCAGGGATGAAGAAATTAACAAACTTAGTATGCCTAGCTGCCTTGCATATCATTTTTTGGTAGAAAGGCAGCGTATAAATCAAATAAATAATGTATGAACTTCAGGAAAAGGCAAAATTCTTGGAAACTGGTTTTGCATTATACAGAACCAAACCAAAACAACATTAACCACCCTAGAACACTGCCCTTCCCACCCTTTAAAAAGAAGGGAGATCTGGTTCTTGAATTGCCTGCTGTAGAAGAGAGGAGCCCAGTCCCAGCTAAGGGTCATAGAATCATAGAATCATAGAATCATAGTAGAGTTGGAAGGGGCCTATAAGGCCATCGAGTCCACCCCCCTGCTCAGTGCATAGCAGCAATGGCAGAGTTGGCAGTGGTGATCGGTTGCCTCACTCACCTCTGCTCACAGGGCTGCGGGCATATAGTAGGCTCTGCCGTTGGTTGTGTGTGTTTCATTTGCAGAACGCCTCTGTGCTATGTGCCCTCCTGGAGTATGGGCAGCACTTGTGGCCCAAGGTGTGGCTATGGGGTCATGCAGAGCATTTGGCTTACACCCGTGTCTTGGGGTCTCTGCTGGGGATGGTGGGTTCTCCAGTGCTGCCCGTGGTCCTGCAGGCTTTTCTGGTTGTTGAGTTGGCACAACAACATGGGAGGACTTGCTGCTGGGCTCCTACAGCCGGTGTCCTGCACCGAATAGCTCCTGTGTGGGCAGGACTCTGATGTGGGCGATGGGGACGTGGGAGAAGCCTTGGCTATTAATCAAGGAGCGGGAGGGATCCTCACACAGAAACTCGGTAGGGCGACTTCATTCTCCAAACAAAGAGAACTTTGCCGGGAACTCAGAAATGGAGCGTCACATCGCATTAGTCCCATTCGAGAGAGCCCCCAAATGAGGACAGGTCCATCCATTCTGGGCGACAGAAGTGGGGAAAGAAATGCAGGTTCTTCGGAGAGGCAAGTGGCGTTTCCTCCTAGCAGCAAAGTGTTGCTGCACGTGTCGCCCCATTGCACTCGGATAGGGGATGGTCTGGAACCTCTGGCAGCCTGCGCACTGCCAGAGCGGAGCTGGGGGGGGGGGGGGGGCGGGGGTGGTGGTGTCACGGACAGCCCTCCTTTGAGGGATTTGCGTGTGAATGCGATGCACCGGGAAGCATCCTGTTCCCGCGTGCGCGTTGGGGACGAAGGCGCCCTTTGCACATGCACATTGCCCTGCGTGACGGGCAGCGTGCCGTATGGAGGGTGCAAGGGAGCGCCCCGCCAACGCCCTGCGACAGGCGCGGCAGGGCGGCCGCGTCTCTGACCCGGGGAGGGAGTCCTGCGGCTGCTCGCGCGCCTCCCGGGGATCCAGGCCAGGAGCGCGCCGCCCTCCACAGGTAGGCCGGCGCCAGGTGTCCCGCCGCATCCCTCGAAGAAGGCAGCCCGGCGGGGGGCGCTGACCTTGGCTTGGCGGCAGGGTCAACCCCGGCCGCCCGCCCGCCGGTCCGAGCCCGGTATCCTCGGGCGCTTGGGGGCGGCGCAGCCGGCACCCGCCAACCGAGACGCTGATTGGTGCCGGGGCCTGGGCGGGCGGGGCGCCGCCTGCGGGCTGCTGCAATCGGAGCGCCTCGCTCCCGGCTGCTGGGCGCTTAGCGGGAGGCGGCGGCAGGGGCAGCGGCAGCTCCTCCTCCTGCTGCTGCTGCTGCTGCTGGCGGAGCGGCGCAGCCCTTCGCATGCTGGGCTCCGAGGACGGAGCAGGAGGCGGCGGCAGAGGCAGCAGCAGCAGCAGCACTATAGCAGCCTCCTCGCCGCGGCCGCCGCCGCCTTGCCGCAGCGTCCTGAGGTGAGTGGAGGCAGCAGGCTTTGCGAGCGGCCGGCGGAGCGGGAGACAAAGGCGCGCTCGTCTCCGGCTTGAGGCGGGTGAGCGTCGCGGTGCCTCCGGCTGCCTGCCTGGGCCGGCCCCGCCCCGCTCCCCGGCATTGCCTTGCGATCCTGGGCACGGCGGGCTGGGCTGGCTGGGGACGCTCCCGGGAAGAGGCGGCAGGGCGCGCGCGCGCGGCTTGGCGTCTCCAGAAGAGCGAGGCATTAGCCCGGCTGGGCGCCTGCTTCGGAGGAGAGGAGAGAGGGGGGAGGGAACGGCTGGCAGGCAGGGCGATCCTCCTCCTCCTCCCCCGTCGGGCTTCTGTCACCCACCGGTTCCGAGGTGGCATGTGGAGCCCCGTGGCGGGGGGGTGGGGGGGGAGAGGCCAGCGGCTTCCCGCCCCTCCTTTGCGAAAGCCGAAGCGGCTCTGCCTGCATCCACCTGCGGCGGGGAGGGGCTGCTGCGCTACGGTCATGCCTGGGCCGCGTGGGAGGGGCTGTGTGCGGGGGCATTTCGGAGAGCGGAGAAATGGTTTCGCTGGAGGGCTGGCCGGCGCAGGGAACAGGGGAGGGCGCGAGGGGTTGGGCCCTTTGGCGGCCGCCTCTGCCACAGCCGGGCGGACGTCCGACTTCAGGTGTCTGTGTGGAAGCCACCTCTGGAGAGCCAGTCCACGCGCTGCCCAGAGGCGCTGGAGCAAGTCTGGAAGATAGGGCGAGGGAAGGGGCACCAGAGCCACTCCAGCTCACCTGGAAGGAGAAGCTCTAAGCTGTGGTGCAAGAGCGCTGGTTGAGTCTGCGGGAGGCTGGTGTGGCCTAGGAGGCAGGCAGGCATCTAGGGGTGCAAGGTGGCTAACCAATAAGCATCACCCACATTCCGAGGAAACTACCTGAGGCACAATCAGACCAGTATTGTCAGCACTGACTGGCAACAATGGTTCCCCATGATTTCAAGCAAGATTCTTTTCTAACCCTACCTGAAGATGCCTGGGATTTGGCACCTGCGACCATCTGCATGCAAAGCATGGGATGTGCTGTTGAGCTAGGGTACTGTGGTGTATGTGAATCATGATTGCCTGGTGATTTCGGCTGTGGTGAAGAGAATAACTTGAACTTGTCTGGCTCCTGGATTCTTTCCTGGACATTTCCAGGTCAACCTCTGGAACACTACCCCTGCATAGCTCCACTTCACACATTTCATCCAGCAGGCTCCTCTGGCCCAAGGAGATTCTTGCCATAATATCCACGTATCAGCATTTAATGGTGCACAAGACTCTGTTGGAGTTTACATGTGTTGCTCATCTGAACGGGCAGGCGGTTGCCTTAGTCCAGACGCTTCTTTCCAAGAACTTAAGGTATGACCTCAAAATGCCCAGGTGCCTTTTCCATGACTGGCCATCAGTCTAGCTAGAATAGTATTTTTAGCATTAAAAATGTTCACCGACTTACACTGTGCAAGAGTATAGAAAAATATTTAAGCCAAGTGAGTTCTTAGACTGCAGTGGAAAATTAAACTGAAGTAGCAGTGTCTAACGGTAGATCCAGCAGCTAGTGGGTACATATAAATGTACATAATATGAGTGGAGAGTGTACTATGAATGCATGTTGTATGCATTTTGTTCAAATACACCATCTTCTCTCTTAAATCGAGCTCAGAGGTGGCTGGTTCTTTATGTTTGTGAAAAGCTGCCCTCAACAACTCTGTTTGGCTAGGAATGAAGATGTTGCAAAACCACCTCTTCCTTCTCATCCCTGAAATATTTCCAATTGTTTTAAAATTAATTTTTACTTTTAAATTAAGGGGATGAACATATATTCAATTCAATGAATGTACATACAGTGTAGTGAAAAATAAAGAGACAGCATGCTTGAAACATAGGGGAGGGGCAAGGCAGACAACAGAATTAGCATTCAATTTGCTAATCAGTACATCTGACACTTGCGTTCTGAAGAGAGGAGGAAGCTGAAGCCTGTTAAGTCTGAGTAGAATAACTCTGAGAGACACAAAGAGTCCTTGTAAAAGGAGATGAATCTGTTAAAAAATCCTGTCAGGTAGGCACATCACCAGGGAAAAGCATTTCCAGCATCCATAAATGGTCTTGTCTTGTGTTTTAGTGGACCTTATAGAAGCTGGAGCTAGAATAGAGCTGTTAAGTAGCCTTGTGTGGCTACTGAAGTACTAGGTACGTTCCTAATGATATTGTAGATGCTTCAGCAAGGTACAATAACAGATCAACACAGATTTCTTTGCCTCCTCTATTTAAACTGAACAAGCATGAATTGAGAGAGACAGTACCTGGCTTCCCTCATTGTGACTCTGGAATGCCTACCTTCACTCACCTGACCCTTATTCTAAGAATTATAGTGGCTCAGAACTTGTTTGCTGTCTCTGAGTACTGTATTCTCCAGAAACTCATTCCTTCCTGATCCAGATGGATGTCACAGTTATTCAGAGCTGATCCTTGCTGAGCCAAGAAAACTGAGCTGATCTAGGGTGAGGATCAGCTGATTGTGCCCTAGCAGGCAGCAAGGAGGTAGGGATCAAGAGAACTGAAAATATAATTCTGGCTGGATGTGAGGCTGGAAGGGATAGACGGCAAGAAACAAAGACTATACCTAAGAGAATCCCAGGAGAACTGCGTTATACATGCCCACCTGCACATCCCCTTCATTTTTGGGAATAATTTAACTTAGTTGTTGTTGTTGTTGTTTTCCTTGTGCTGTCCTCTCTGAGGCCCATAACTCTTACTGATGGCCAGGTCCAGGGAACGTCTTCTAGATCACTTAAACTGTAACCCCATGCACACTTACCTGAGAATAAGCCCCACTGAGCACCATGGGGCTTGCTTCTGAGTAGACGTGTGCAGAATTGCACTGTTAATGGATGTAGACAAGCACTCCTTAATGATAAGGAAATCCCAATCAGCTTAGTTCAGTACTTGATAAAATTGATTCTTTTCTCTCTTTCCTGTATCTATATTGATATTAGATTATAACTCTTGTGTGAGGGCATCAATGTAGATTGGTATGTACAGGTTAACTCTTGTGTGTAGGAGGATAGAGGATGATGAAACTTTTGGATTCATTTGTTGAGAATAAAAAGGTATGATTATGCCTCATTATTATATATCAGTGCCATCAAATATGCCTGCAGTGGGGGTTGGGTGAGGTATTTTTCTTTAGCAGAATTTAAGTCTTCTGCGGGGTAGTCCCTTTGCTCAACTTGCCTGAAGTCTCTTCCCCAAACTGGGCTCTACTCAATGATGTGGCCTTTTTGAAACAATTTCCACTACCTTAAATCTATTTGAATCTGATTTAGCATGTTTGTTTGACCTATAAATAAGTAAAACTTTTTAGGAGAATAGCACATTGATTTCATAGGCTCAAGAAAGTTGCAAAAGTTTCTCCAATAGCCAAATGCACTAAAATAGCTGACAATGGGGCTGTCTATATGTTTTCAAAGCCCCACGGTGGCTGTGAATCAGCGCTGCATCGGTTATACAATGCAGCTGCCAATTCACAGCCACTGCGGGGCTTTTCCCTGAAGTTGCACATTAGAAAAGTCAGGGATTTACATTGACTTTTCCCTTTGAAGTGAGGTCACCACGGCCCTTCCACCATGTGACAGGGATAACCTGGCTTCAGTTGTCTATGCTCTGGTAACCTCTAAGTTAGATTACTGCAATGCTCTCTATGTGGGGCGGCCTTTGAAGACGGTTCGGAAGCTGCAGCTTGTGCAGAATGCAGCGGCCAGATTGGTAACAGGGACCAGAAGGTTCGAACATATAAGACCGATTCTGGCCCACTTACATTAGCTGCCTGTATGTTTCTGAGCCCGATTCAAGGTGCTGGTTTTAACCTATAAAGCCTTACACGGCTTGGGACCACAATATCTGCCGGAACACCTTTCCCGACATAAACCTACCCGAACACTACGCTCAACATCAAAGATCATCCTCCGGGTGCCTACTCCGAGGGAAGCTCGGAGGACGGCAACAAGGGAGAAGGCCTTCTCTGTGGTGGCCCCCCCAACTATGGAATGATCTCCCCGATAAGACCCGCCTGGCGCCAACACTGTTATCTTTTCAGCGCCAGGTCAAAACTTTTCTTTTCTCCCAGGCATTTTAACAGCTCAGGTTGAGGTTTTGATTGACAATGTGGCCAGGCTTAACAGTTTAAAATGTTTTAAATATCAGTTGTTTTATGTTTATGGTTTAAAATTTTGTATATTGTCTTTTTATTGTTCAATCTTTTAGTTTTTGTAAACTGCCCAGAGAGCTTCGGCTATGGGGTGGTATATAAATGTAATAAATAATAATAATAATAATAATAATAATAATAATAATGTGACCTTACTCTGGCATTGAGCCAGGGGCATTCCAGGATGCATGGTGACCGGTGATTGGTCGTCAGAAGCCAAGCAGAGGGCAGGCCTGGCAAGCTGAATGGCCACTGGAAAGTTTGTCTGCCTCCTGCCTTCGGGATTACCCACCGCCACCCCAGAGCAGTGAAACTCTGGGGTTTAGCGGCAAAGTGGCAGCAACATGGCATGATGAAGGCAGGGCCAAGCGGAGAAAAAAAAATCAAAGCACTATTGAGTGCAGTCATTTTAACATTTACCCAGAAATAAGTCCCACATTTTTCAATGTGGCTTACTCTTTAAAGTATTTTAGGATTGCAGCAGTAGTGTGGTTTAAATGTTGTACAAACTTCACTTGAAAATTATTGAAATTTTGCAATGTTTTAAGACATGATTATTCAACAGCAGGCACTCTTCTCACATCATTTAAATTTAAAGAACAAAATGTAGGTACTGAACATTGTTAAAATACTAACTTTAGCACATCCGAAGAGCTGTGCATTAAATATATAGATATTTACTGAGTATAAATGCCATCCTCACATTTGTTCAACGTGTGCGGGAGGAGCAGGAGTGTACCCACTGCCCCTGCTCCCAGTTTCCACATGTTGAGCAGGAGGTAAAAATTGGCTGTGTATGCATATGGCTGGACATGTGTTTGGGAACCCAAGTCACATCAAAGCTCAATCCCTATCCATCTACAGCCTGTTCCCACCTTCTGCTGAATGCACAGAGGAGGTCAGCAGCTGCTGCCATTCTGCTCCCTACCCACAATGATGGAACATATTGCATTTCTTTAGGTTATGTATGATTATAAGCACCTTATGACTAAAAATTTTAAAGCCGTATACAAGTCATTAAGAACATAAAATTTAAAACCAATAAATAGAATCAATATGCCATATCTACATAGCCATAGGAATAAATATGAAGTTGGTTAAATTATACTAGGAAGGCTTGCATAAATAGATGTGGCTTCAACATGCACCTAAAAATAAGAATTGCTGGTGCATATCTAATCTATCTCTGGGGGGGGGGGGGAGAGATTACTCCACCTAGTAGGCACCCCACCCCCAATATCCTCTGCTCTGAGCAACTGCAAAGTGAGCCTCAGGAGGGCTTCACCAGATGACCTCAAAGACGAAATTGGTCTATAGGGGGTGGATCATGAGAAGAGAGCTATAGCTATCTGGAAAAGGTCATTGCAACATTGAAATTGCCTGATGTACTGATACTGTATTCATTCATTGGCACTATTTGCATATTGCAATAAACCAGAATTATTTAAAATTCATTAGAATTCTGGCTTATCCAGAATTTATTTATTTATTTATTTATTTGCTGCATTTCTATACCGCCCAATAGCCGGAGCTCTCTGGGCAGTTTACAAGAAGTAAAACCATAAAAACCATTCAAAATATAAAATGACAGTATAAAAACATAATTTAAAATACAGTATAAAAGCACATCCAGGATAAAAACCAAGCAGCCATGCAGAAATTAATACAGATGTAAAATACAAATTTAAACAGCAAGGTTAAAAATCAAACTGAAGAACTGTTAAAATACTGTGAGAATAAAAAGGTCTTCACCTGGCATCTAAAGGAGTATAATGTAGATTCCAGGCGAACCTCTCTGGGGAGCTCATTCCACAGCCGAGGTGCCAGAGCAGAGAAGGCCCTCCTCCTGGTAGCCACCTGCCTCACTTCCTTTGGCAGTGAAGGACCCCTGAGGATGATCTTAGGGTACATATGGGAGGAAGCGTTCCTTCAGATAACCTGGCCCCAAGCCTTTTAGGGCTTTGAATGTTAAAACCAGCACTTTGAATCGGGCCCGGACCTGGACAAGCAGCTAGAGAAGATGGAAAAGGACTGGCGTAATGTGATCTCATTGGCCAGTCCCCGTTAATAGTCTGGCTGCCCTGTTTTGTACCAGTTGAAGTTTCCGTACCGTTTTCAAAGGCAGCCCCACATATAACACATTGCAGTAATCCAGACAAGAGGTGGATAACTGTAGCTAGGCTATCTCTGTCAAGATAAAGGCACAGTTGGTATATCAGCCTAAGCTGATAAAAGGTGCTCCTTGCCACTGAGTTCACCTGTGCCTCAACTGACAATTCTGGATCCAGGAGCACCCCCAAACTACGGACCCGATCCTTTAGGGGGAGTGCAACCCCCTCCAAAACTGGGTGAACACTAGGGTGACCAGATTTTGAGAATCAAAATCCCGGAACCCCCCCCCGCCACCCCCCCAAAACAAACCCCCCACTGTGCGCCCGCGCCGCCCCCCCACCCATGCCATGCCGCCCCCCCCCCGCCATGCCGCCCTCCCCACCCATGCCACGCCGCCCGCCCCGCTCTCCTTACCTGCTGGGGCGTCCGCTTCCCTCCGGTGCTCGGAATCTACTGAGAAACAGGCTTCCTGGCCTGTCTCTCAGTAGCGCGCCGGGTGATGATCACCCGGCGCGCTACTGAGGGACAGGCCGCAAAGCCTGTTTCTCAGTAGATTCCGAGCACCGGAGGGAAGCCCCAGCAGGTAAGTGCCTCACGCCCCCCGCACCGCCCCCACACCCGCCCCACGCACCCGCGCCGCCCCCCCACCCGCCCCATGCACCCGTGCCACCCCCCCGCCCGCCCCACGCCCCCGCGCCGCCCACCCGCCCCCCGCACCCGCGCCACACACCCCACCCGCCCCGCGCACCCGCGCTGCACCTGCCCCGCCCCCCCACCCCGCACACCCCACATGCCCCCGCCCCCCCCCCCGCGCCGCGCCGCCCGCCCCGTGCTCCTTACCTGCTGCTGCTGGGGCGTCCGCTTCCCTCCGGTGCTCGGAATCTACTGAGAAACAGGCTTCCTGGCCTGTCTCTCAGTAGTGCGCCGAGTGATGACGTCATCACCTGGCACGCTATTGAAGGACAGGCCGCGAAGCCTGTTTCTCAGTAGATTCCGAGCACCGGAGGGAAACGGATGCCCCAGTAAGTGCCTCGCGCTGCCAGCCTCCCGCCACCGCCACGTGACCCCCCGCCACCCTGGTTTGCCCCCGCCGCCCCCCGGTTGGCCCAGATCGCCACAGGGCCATCTGGTCACCCTTTTGGGGGGCTAAATTTCCGGATTTGGCCCCCCAAAACAGTTTTTCCACCTGGATGTGGATTTGCTCCCCATTTCCTGGGCATGTCCGGACAAATCGGGGCATCTGGTCACCCTAGAACACCACCTAGCTGGATAGATGAGACACCCACAAACAGTACCTCCTTCTTGGCTGGATTGAGTCTCAGTTTATTGGCCCTCATCCAGTCCATTACCGTGCCCAGGCACTGATTCAGAACAGCCACTGCCTCACCTAGATTTGATGAAAAGGAGAGGTAGAGCTGGGTGTCATCCGCATATTGATGACACCTCAGCCCACATCTCCAGATAACCTCTCCTAGTGGTTTCATGTAAATGTTGAACAGCATAGGGGATAAAATAGAACCTGTGGAACCCTGTGGCCAAGGTGCCATGGCATAGAGCAATAATCCCCCAGCACCACCTTCTGGAATCGGCCATCCAAACAGGAGCAGAACTACTGCAACACAGTGCCTTCATTTCTTTGACGCTCCACCTAACAGACAGGTCTAAGTAGATTTTGGATAAACACTGTTCTGGTGTAGTTACCTTTGACTAACTTGGAAGTGACTTGAATCTTAGGAACATAGGAAGTTGATTTATACAAAGTCAGACTATTGGTCCATCTAGCTGAGGACTGTCGACACTGACTGGCAGTGGCTCTCCAGCGTTTCAGGCAGGATTGTTTCCTAGCCCTACTGGCAGATGCCAGGGATTGAACCTGTGACCTTCAGCATGCAAAGTAGGGGCTCTACCACTGAGTTATGGCCCCTCCTCTTCCGAGTTCAGTATAGGTTTTCTGACCCATCCCCCTTCCCTTTTAATTACATTTCTATATTGTGTTTTGGCCTCAGAGTGTCTTACAAAACCCCCGCAAATATCTAGGAAAACAATGAACTAAAATTATGCATTTGAAATTGCCATATTCTAAATCAGCTGCTGTCATCTAGGATAATTTTGAAATAGTTGTCATAGAGGCCAAGATGTCTCAGACGAGTAAACTCTGAAGAAAGAATCAACCTCTGTATGTATGTCTGTAAGAGCCACATAGCACTCCGCTGGAATTACCATCATTCATTCTGTGTTGTATGTTATGCAGTGTGTACCTTCAATATGCCATGGCCACATTGTTGCACTTATCATCACATGGCTATCTTCTCTCCCAATTGTAGAATGATGTGGCATTGATACCTAGCAGGAGTTTTCTGCATAAATCCTGATTCAGATATCTCATCTAGCCAGATCTTATTTTAAACCAACAATATCCGAACATCTGCATTCTTGGGGGCTGCTCTAGTCCCCAGACAATTATCTGGGGGCTGGAAGTGTAATTTGCTGCACAAACTTACCTTTTTGAAAGTGATGTAACTTCAAAAAAATTGCACTATTTAGTAGGGCTGTACGCTACGCTCTGAAAATCTGAACATCCGTCAGAGGTCTGATCTGACCACACATTTCCTGTTGCCCGTTATTATTAGCCATGAGAGACACCAGTCTATACGTCCTCTTTTTTCCTCAGCAACACAGGGTGAATAACAGGGCAAACTTCTTTTTGACATTTCTGTTAATAAAGCAACCTTTTTAATTAATAATCGTGAATTTCCACCACAGTGGTTAAACCAAAACCCAACAATCATAAGGAATAACTAAGAGAATTAATATGAACAAAAAGGTAAAGGAAGCAGGAGCAAAAGTGTAGTGCTTATTTAAATATTTTGCCTACTTTTACAAAAAGTTGTTAAGTGTAGGATTATTGTGCTGGAAAGGAGAGGAAATTCTCAGTAATGTCTCTCACTCTCCTCCTGGCCAATGTCCCAATCAGTTTTAAAAAGGCTTGGGACGTAAGGCTTGGGAGTAAGACTATTAAACTCAATGGAATTTACTTCTGAGAAGACACTGATGATTCCACTAAGGAAATGGCTGTGCTAGAGGAGGCAAGCAGCCATTTTCCCACCCCACCCCCAACATTCTAATCTATCTGAGGCAGGAGGGAGGGGGAGAGCGATGCTATTGAGCATGTGTCACGTTCTGCCTGAAGAAGGCCTCTGCATTCACTCTAATAGGATGAATAAATATTAATTAAAAATCAACCGAAGGGAATTTTAAAAAAGAAAGAAAAGCTATTCCACAAACTACAAGGAAGGAGGAGGAAGACACCACCACTGGATTAATTAATAAGGTTGTAATGACTTTAAAACTTAAGAACATAAATCTTGCCAGCCCAAATTTAGGAAAAAGAATGTGAGAGGTTTTTCCCCCTACTTTAAACTTCCCTCCTTCCCTCAATCTTTCACCAATCTTCTTGAAATTTGCAGGTTATGTAAAACCAACATTTCTTTCTGGCACATGTAAATTTCAGGAAGATTGGTGAAACATTTTCAATTTTATGAATGTTAGAAAGACCCCCCCCCCAATTACCCCTTTAACATGGTGGAATGTGTTTTTTCCTGTCGGACCTTAACTAAAGAGGCACTGCTGTGCCACTTTGAATATTATATACAATGCTCTGCAAAAATCAAAAGATTCCACAGTAATATGTGTCTCTCTCAAATTATAATAGAAAATAAAATAAAAATCTGAAAAAACCAAAAGAACCAGGTTGGTTTTTTGTTGCAGGTTTTGAGGATGCTTCAGTGTGAGATTTTGACCTGTTGTTGCAAACTTCCAAGGATTTGTTTGTGCCACCCCCTTTATGGTACATCCAAGGTTTTCGCTCCTTTGAGTGTAATTGTGCACGGTTTTGATGCTGCATCGGGTGCCTCCCAACTAGAAGAGGCTCTGTGTATGAAGCTTGGTCCCAATCCTACTTACTTACAGAGAGCTTCGGCTATGGGGCAGTATATAAGTGTAATAAGTAATAATAATAATAATAATAATTATTATTATTATACTTCCAGAGCTTTAAAGCCACCACCCCCTTGTCAGGTTGATGCTGGACGTGCTGAATTAAGCTCTCCCCCTCTTATTGAGATGTTGTGAAAGGTTAAAACAGGCTGCTGTGATGTTGTCAGTGGGTGAAACAGTGCCACTGCTTGGGCAGGAGGACTGCAACGGGAAAGGGGACGGGGGATGACAGATTACACACAGTAGCTTATTTGATTGTGTGGCAGATTACAGTAGTTTATGTTCAAAATAAGTTACTGTGTGTATCTTATTAAGCCATCATGGTTTAAAGTAATATCTGAACCTGACAATCAAGATGTTGGCATGTTTAATTTCAGAAAATAGGTAGTCTGAGAAAAGGATATGAGTGCACTCTATACATGTGAAGAGGAAATTAGGTTAAAGAAGCGAATGCACGCCAAAGTTAATGTACTTGAACATGTTTGCAAAAGAGTCGTGCCTGGGAAAGTTGCACATCCTCAAAGCTAGTGAGCAAGTCCCCAGAGGGAGAGAGTGGTCCTCAAAGGGCCAGGCTTCCCAGCCATAGAAGAGCTTCCCTAAGCATGGCAATGTTTGTAGGGTGGTGGGGCTGGCTGGCTGATGGACTCGCCCAAGACTAGGCTACCTCTCTTTTGGACTTCCCTGAGGATTGCATGGGCCATATCAAAAAGCCTCATGAACATTTACTTTTCACCATTCTTGCCTACATGTTCAACAATATGTTCTATCTTTTTAGAAGGGAAGGTGATGTGTAGTTTATTTTTTTTTACAAAGAATTGGGCAAATTTATAAAGAAATGAATTCATAAATCCATTAAAAATAGCTATTAGTTGGGGTAAATGGAACTTTCACATCCAGAGACTTTATGGTCTCCTCGTGAGCTCCCCAGGTGCACCAGGGCCAGATCTACACCAAGCAGGATATAGTGGTATGAAAGCTGTATGAAAGCGGCATGAAAGCGGTATATAAATGCAGGAGCCACACCAAGCATGGTATGTGTCAATGGGCCCCAACAGTTGTAAGTGCACTTCAATACCACTATAAAGCAGTAATGAGGCTTCTGCCTTTTATATATTGCTTTGATACTGCTATATCCTGCTTGGTGTAGATCTCTGGATCAAGGCGGGGTTCAACAACAAATACAAAACACTATAAAATACATATATAACTAATTAAAAGCATAAAAAATGAATCATGGTCTAGGCCAACAAAACAATCCTTATATCATCTATCTATCTATCTATCTATCTATCTATCTATCTATCTATCTATAAATCAGGGACAGGGAACCTGAGGCCCAAGAGCCAAATCTAGCTGTCTGGGGTTCCGCAGATGGCCGCACCCTTTCCTTTGCCCCATCGCCTTTCCCCCAACCTGGCTTCTCTGCCGTTTTCCCCTATCCTAAAAGGTTAAAATGCCTCTCCTAAGGCTTAAGTTACTGGCACTAAGAGCTCTAAGCTATAATACTATGTTGCCAGTTTTTGTAGTAATTTTCATTGTCATTTTAGCCCCACCCTCTTTGCCTTCAGCCCACTGCTGAAATGTGACCTGAGAGCTTCTCCAAAATTGAATTTGGCCCTCAGCCTGATTCCCTACTCTGATATATATACAATAATAGGATTATGGGGAAGATGCTATATACAGATTGAGAGGCACTGAAGCTCTATAGACTCTGTTTTTCAATCATTCCCCTGGACTTGAACCTGCCTGCAAGCTAAGATCTCGCAGACCTGAAAGTCCTTAACATTTATTCCAGGCATGTAGCAGAGGAAAGTGTTTGGTAATGATGGTGATTTTTAAGCAGTGAATTTACAGGCACCTTGTGCTCTCTGAGGCATTTACATTTGTGATACCTTGGCACACCCAATTGTGATTCCTTAGTTGGATACTAAGGGATAGTAATTTGATCATGAACGTGTGAACCTTGTTACACATTACCAATCCCACCCCCAATAACAAATTGTAATTTTCTTGGGCCTTTCTGATTTATAATTAAAGATACAAATCATTTGGGGATTAGTTCGTATGCATGTGTTAAGCTACCCCAGTGTGTGGGCTGTGGACATGCAGGAACTCATAATCTTGCAATGTCTCTGTTCACAAGGGATAGAGCTAAGGATCAGCAGATCGCAGGGGCTTCGGGTAGGCAGAGTTTTGAGCACTACTGTTTGGGGTGAGGGGAGACACACGATAGCTGCCCCGCTGAAGGTGTGCTGCACAATGTGTGGAACAAGACATAATCTGATAGATGTATGGGGAAAATGTGTGCACCCTGGACAAATGCACACAGGGGCCCATACCTCTTAATCTGGAGCAGGTGCCATTTTATCTCACTGCTGCATCCATTTTCTCAGATTAGGGAAGACAGAAAAGACACTTGTTGCAATTGCCCAGCATCTGTAAGAAGACATGCTCAAGTCTAACCAACCACACCTACAACTTTTGAAAAAGTAAACTAGTTATTCAGGGAAGAGCATACAGCCTCCCAAAGATCTGGGCAGTGAGAACCACCAACTATCCTAGGGGGAAATTCAGCAGGAAAAGATGGATAGGGCCATGACTTTTTGGCCTGTGTCTCTCAACTTTGGGAAGTTTCTCATTTAGATTGTAGCCCCACTCCCTGCAACCTTTGGAGGCTCTGTGCCCCCCCCCCACTTGAAATTTACATCAAACCATTTTGAGAGGAGGGAAGAAGGGAAGAACAGATCTGAGTCACTGGTCAAGCTAGACATTGCTTTAGTTGTGTCATTTGCAATCATGTCTGGTATGATAAGAATAAGAACAGGCGTGGAGGGATTTTCATCCGGATTACAGGGTTTTTTTTAGGGAGGGGAGGTTTAACTGTTCATTAGCCAGTCATGATTCTGGTGTGACACACACACCTCATACACACACCCCAATGCCATAATTATCCTTGGGGAAAGGGAGGAAACTCCTGTTGGTGCCAGTGAGACTTCCCCCCCAAATGCTAAATGCTGTGCTGGAGGGGAATTTTCAATAAGATTAGCCTACAGAGAGAAGGGTTTAAACCTCACCCCGCACATCGTACTCCCAATGAAAACTTTATTTTCTAGAAATAAATTATTCTTTTAAAATAATTACAATAAATCTCTGACATGGTTGCTAACCACACATTGGTTGTATCCAATGGGTAGCCTTGCTTTTGCAGAAAGCCCTTCTGCTCATGCAAGTCAGGGCACCTGATTTTGTGGACACCCCCCATCTCACTTAAGACTCCTGTCTGTCCCCCTGAAAAGCAACTCCTTAGGGTTGGGGAACCCTCTGGAACAATAAGATATGGCACAGAGGGCTGCCGTAGGTTGTGGGGCAGTTGGTAAAAAACTAGGTGCCCAAATTTGGCAAGCACAAGCGCTTTCCACCAAGGCAAAGTCAACATTGGATTAAACCCAATTAAAGTGACATCTAGTTCAGGGGTAGACAAGCTGCTGCCCTCCATGTGCTTTAGACTGCAATTCCTATAAGCCCCCAGCCAGCATGGTCAGAAATTATAGGAGTTGTGGTCCTAAACATCTGGAGAGCACCAGGTTCCTATCACTAGTCTAGTTTGGCCTATTGTGTCCAGGGCTCTGCATGGAACTGGCACTGCTGCAGCAGAAGCTCAATGATGGAGAGAGGAGAGGAGAATGAAAGTGTCATGGCAAAGCTTCCATCTTTTTTTTTAAAAAAAACTCTCCCAGATTGGGTCCATTACATAACCTGCCCATCTAAGGAAGCCAAAATAGCAGCAGCTGTGCTTCTCTGGACACCTCTTATTTCTAGGCCTCCATGCATCCATCTGCTTCCCAGGAGCAAGAGTTTCTCATTGAAGAAGGATGCCCAACCTCATATTTTTCCATCCCTGAGCTCTTACTTGCACAGGGGGTTTTGAGAAACTACAAATCAGCTGGGATCCTTTTGTTTGTTTGTTTGTTTTTGTTTTTAACCTTCTCTGTACCTTAGCTCAAATTAGAAATGCCGCTTCTGCCCCAAGCATAAGTAAAGGCTCATGAGGAAGGCAAGCCAAAGTTTGTGCACCTCTGTTTCTTTCTTATCGCCATTCATGTCAGACGATAGCCAATTGGTGCCCTGTGACCCTTATACAGTCACATACATCACTGTGACGATTGCTGCGCAGAATTACCATCTGGGGAGAAGTGGCTCTTATTTTTCCTGGTCCAGTGCATTGTGGTTTGTCTGATGAGAAAATGTGATCTCTACAACAGACGTACAGTGCTGGATAGTGAGCTCCTATTGAGAAATTAAATCTGCCTTTAGTTCCCTGTGTGGAAATCCTCATTGAAGTAACCCTGGTGTATATTCTATGGCCTTGCTTCTAGACTGATGCATGCAGGATCTGTCCACCCTCTGGTTTGGTGTGCCTTTGTATCTGAGATCCTAACCTCTAACTTTCTCCTATCTTTTTCAGGGCCATGTAATGCTGCTTCTGCTTCTGTTGGACTTCTCACCTCAGCAGTGCTTAGAACATTCCTTCTGTTCTTTCTTCCTCCCCTTTCAGCTCCATTCCTGGTCCATCTCTTTCATCTAAGATGTCACAGGCTGGAGCAGTCATGTGCTGCCATCCTGAGGGAGATCATGCCATGTCACCTCAGCACTTAACACGAGAGCTTGAAAAGAGGCCATGGCTGTCACCTTCCAAGAATATGGAACCTGCTGCTTTTAAGTCCCAGCACTGTCTCTCACCCAACCTCAATGCTGGCAGGATTCACCTTCTCCGGAAGGGACTTACCCCAGCGGCCAGGAGGTCCCAGCTGGGCATGTATAACAGCACCGGCTCCCTCTTCCGGAAGGTCACAGAGATGGGTTACCTTGGCAATGACAGCTGCCCCAGCTCAGGGAGAGTGACAGCGCCATGTACCCCACTGAGAAGCAGGCCTCCACCCTCCCTGTGCTCCCCAGGGAGCTGCATCCCCCTGGTGGCTCCAGTCCCTGGTGGTCAAAGCTCTGTGGTGACCTTCCGGTTTATTGAGAAGGCCAGTGTGAAAACTTTAAATGGCCTCCCACTGGTAGAGTCCAGGAAGAAGAGTGGCCTGACCAGGAACCTGGAGTTTGGGGAGGCTCTCCACTCTGGCTCCAGCAAGCAAGGAACCTGTTGCCCCACTGTCCAAAATCAGCATTCCCCACAGCATAAAGTGACAGTAGATGTGAGCGAGAGCTTCAGAATGAAGACAAATGAGTACAATTTGGCTAATACTGGCCCTACAGGTGAACAGGCCCCACTGAGCCTCAGAAGTAAAGGCCAGGAGCACCTTGGCCATAAGCTGAAGCTGGAGACATCTGCTTCAGACCCTCTCCTGGCTGGAAACAGGCTCCTTTTAGGGGCACCATCCTCTCTGAGCTTGAGTAGTGGAATCCCACATCCTCTCAATGCCAACTGCCTCTCCAGCTCCCTCACCAATGGAATGAGCAGCCCTTCTAAAGATGTCTCGTGGCTTCAGAGAAGCCCACAGTGTGGGGAGTCACCGTGCCAGGTACTTCACAGTAAGACCAATCCCTCTCTTGCCAAGAATGGATTTCCACCCTTAAATCTTCTCACCTGAGGTACATCTTGATGAAGGGAAAGCTCCGGGGTGGATCCGCAGTGGCAGCAGGTCATTTATATGATGCAGCCACCATCAAAGAGCCATCCCAGGGTATTTCCCCGAAGCTCTGATTTTAAAAAGTTGTGTACTTACCCCAACTTTTCCCACTTGGAGCGAGGCAACGACGGCATCTGTGGTCTGTCACCTTGCTTTGGAGCTGCGGCAGAGGCGTGCCCCAGGCAAAGGCAACCCCTGATTGGTCACCATCGGCTGGACATGGGAGGGGTGGCCAGCAAGCCGAATGACCGCTGGAACACCTCTGCGCTTCTCTGGCATGGCAGAAGGACGCCATGTCAGAGAAGTGCATCAACGTTAAAAATAGATTAAAAAAGGTTTTTTAAAAATGTGGGGGACGTACAGATGCGCTGCACTGCCCATAGAATGATGCCTCCACACCTCTCCGCCATGGCAGAAGGACGCCACTCCGGAGAGCCACATAAATGCCCCAAAACGTTTTTAAAAAATATTTTAAAAGTGCGCAGGCATGGACGCACCCTGGCACCCGCTCAATGATGCGCGGTGGTGTACGGGCACGGCTGCTCCTTCCAGCATCCAGCAAACCCCATACTTGCGCTCCTTGCTGTCTGGATAGCGGGAAGGAACGCAAATGCAGAAGATCCAGGGTTTGCGGCGCCAGTGCACCGCCATCAAGTCATGGCCCTGACATCTAATGAGGGATCCTCTCAAATAAAGTCCTCTTTCTTTTCCATAGGGAAGCCTGGGGGCATATTCCCGAGAGAGCTCTGCCCATGCCCAACGGATTGCCAAGGCCAAGTGGGAATTCTTCTATGGCTCACTGGACCCTCCTGGGACAGGTAACAAACTCATTGCCAGGACTGGTGGGGAAAGCATTCCCATTTATGATTTGCACCCGGAAATTGTGTCTTGAGGTTCCACATAATGCATCTGTAGTGGTGCATTTGGACTCTGGATACTCAGTTATGTGAATAAAGGAATGGAGAGCATACTTCTCAAATTAAGATAAAGCACGAACTGGAGATTTGTCCCCTTAGACAATAGGCTTACAACACAAAATGGGCCCCTGTTAGCTGGACAGTGATAACTTAAAAGCGACCACTTTTATCATGATCCATGTAGCTGTGGGGACCCCATCCAGAGTTTCCCTTGCTAGTACTAGCCAGGGAAGCCCTTCCCTTCACTCTGATCAGATCCACTTTAGAAGGAGCAGCTGCAATCTGCCATACAAAGTGGCAGGCTGGAATGTCTCTCGTCTAAAAGACCTACCCATGCGTGAGCATCTGAGCGGAGCAGTATTGGCAATTCCTCTGCTGCTGCTTTTCATGCAACTTATTTGCTAGGCTGCACTCAGGCAACAAATAGCACGTGAGCTTCTTCGGGGTGCTGCCAGAGGAGCTCCTCCTAGCGCTTCCAGTCCAAAGACATTGTGCGGCTCTTCTGTCTTTCCCTCCTTAATAGGTTTTTGTAGTAAGAAAAAAGATGGAAGAAGTGAGAAAACATGGGAGGGTTAAAAGTGGAAAATAATGACATCTGGACCCACAGTAAAATTCCATGAATGAAGCCAGGCGATTGCACAGTAAACGCCTTGCCTGGAAGCACCTGAGGACTCCAAGGGGGAAATGCCCAAGTGTTTGCCAATCCATGTAAAAGAAAGAAAGGGGTTTGCCCCAACACCTTAAGTCACCAGGGAAAAGAGTGACATTTCAGGTTCAGTATATGAAGCCACCTAATGTTGGGTCAGGCTATTGCTCTGTTTACCAACAGTACTGGCTTATTTTACTAGCAACAGCTTTTTAAAGGTTCTCAAGTAGAAACATCTTTTTCCAACCCTATTATCAGAAATTGTAGCTAGTAAGGAGAAGCTAGGGGATGAAAATGGTGGCTTTTACATGTGATCTGCCACTGAACCATGTACTCTTTTGCTTGCCTGTGTTACTTTGGAGGACTGATTTATGCAGGGCCCAGTCAAAGTAAATTCTTTGGATTACCAAGATGAAACCAGACCACTTGTGAAAGGAGTAGCAGTTTCTTGATAGAAAATGGATGCAAAATAAAAAATACAAAGAAAGCGCACACAACTCTTCAGCCCATGGAGCTGTCCACTCCCACAGAGCTGGCATGTGTTGGGGCTCCAAACAACAGCATATTGGAGATCATTTCTAGAACCCACAGTTCTCCAACTTGGTTGTGCACATTCCCCCATGGACCGAAGCCAAATTGGTTACACCTAGGCCGTTTCTACACCGGTTGTCCCTGGGTGCTCCTTATGCATCCAAATGACGCACAGGGACTCCCAAGGGCAGTGGGGACAACCCAGGGATGGGAAAAACCACAGATGGCCTGCTTTTCCCACCATCCCAGGACATGAAATGGGCACGGAGCCACGCAGGGTGGCTCCATGCCCATGGGGGGGAAAGCAATTCTGCCATCTCCAGGATGGCGGGGGGCACACGGGGGGTTCCTTACCTTTTCTGCCACGCTCCCGCTGATCCCCATGCCTTTAAAATACTAATAAAAAAACAAAATGGCACCCACAGCAAGCGCAACATCCCGGGATGTTACATTTCCGCTTTGGATGCTCAGGGATGATCTCGGAAGCAGGTATGTCCAGGATCATCCCCCCTCCCTCCCTCCCTCCCTCCCTCTACACCCTTAGGTGTGGAAAGGGCCTTAGCTCAATCTCTTATACCCTTTTTCTATCACATGTCCCAAAGCATCTCAGACCCCCCTCTAGATGGATTCTGTTTGATGCCTGGTTAGCATCAAGAGGTGTAGTTAGTAGCAAGAGGTAATTGAGCGCACAACTGGTGGCCTTACCAGTTGTTTGAAATGCACTTTACAAGTAGTTAATGCGGAGAATCGCTTGTTCACATAGTCAAAATGCGCTTTAACGGCCGAAGGAAAATAAAAGTCGCTATTTAACACGCATTCGATAATGCACATAATCAGAGAGATAAAGCGCCTCAACTCCCGATTTATGCTCCGCTCTTGTAGAGGTAAAAATTTTAATGAGACTTCAAAGAGCTTTAAACGTCTCGTGTAGAGACAGGCAATGAGTTAGCCCTATAGTTAAGGGATCACAACATTCCAGCATGGGGTGTGTGGATCCCTCTGCATCTGCCTAACAAGATAGAACAGTAAAGCAAACTGTTTTGCTTTAAGCTGTGTAAGATGTTGACATGAAGATTACACCCTTATCTGCATCGGACATCTAGCAATTGTTAGCATGTGGATTGGTGCCTAACTAATCTCCCCATATAAGAAGCCACAGAGTTGCCCAATATACCTGGGGCCTACTCTAAGAAACAAGAAAGCTGACCTTTAAACAGGCCTTTATCCATTTAATAAACAATATATAGGACACCTAAGTTCAACACCTCACCTGATCCCTCACCATTTCTTCACCTCACCTGACACCTCACCACTACATTGCCCCTATTCTAAGAAGCCAGTCTCAGTTTCTCTGCTTTTACATTTTTATGTGGTACCTAATTAATCTAGGTGCCTTATAAAGAAATTATGCTAATATTATTGCTTACTTTGATTTTTCTTTCTACTCACAAAAGTGTTTTTTTTTTCAAATGGGGCAATCAAGCATGTGATGAAGGGAGTTCCATTTAGAATACAATAATATTAGTTCTGATGAGGGATGAATAGAATGTCAGTCCCTCAAATCACAGCATGGTGTGAACATAATTGTCTAACCTCAATAATTCTTAAAATGAATTTGAAGTATTTGGTTTTCCAAGACGTTGAAATTTGGTTCATGACTCACAGTAAGGTCTCTTGTTAAAGTGATCTCATCTATTGTTTATACTCCACCCTTCAAAGAAACTTTTCAAGGACAGCTCTACAATAACAATACAAATACAAATAAAAAATAAATGTTCACAGTAAAATATCAACAGTGAGATGTGTTCCCAGTGCCTGGATCCCAGTTTGGAATTACTACCCAATGCACAAATCCTCATGCATGCAGTCAGCTGTGCAAATAAGTCTGTATGCAAGGACATGGGGTGGGATATGGGGACCCAAAAGGTGCTGGATGTTTTTTTTTTGGGGGGGGGGGGTGAGTTTTAGAAGTCTAAGGACTGAGTAAGCATGAAGTTTGTTTCTTTACTTTAACTTTTGTTTAACACTTTATATTCAGGCACGATGATGATGATGATGATGATGATGATGATGATGATGATTAACTAATACTAAACTCTTTGCAGTGAAGAATGCCTGCAGCTGGCTTCCTTCTTTCCTCCCTCCAGGCTTTTGTTTTCTTACCCACTTGTCTATTTGTCTTATTGGACACATGCCTTTTACCATACTGTACAACCATAGGTATTGATGTGTAATATGTTGATGTTTCTGGGCTAGTGCCATGCACATAAGACAGAGAGAACCATTATCTTTTAGGAATTGGTGGGCATTTTTATATTTATAATCTGGGATCTCTGTGTTCCAGGGATTGCTCCTCAGAATACACTGGATCCTCCACCTCAGCTCTTCAAGAAATCCAGCCAGCTGATGCAAACAAACCCAGATTGGATGGGGCCAGAGCATAGTTTGTGTCATGTAGAGGTAGAAATTGAGATGGCTCCACCAGGCAGTGCAAAGCCTGGGAACTGTGAAACTGGAATTATCCGCAGAACAGTGAAGTATTCAGAAACTGACCTGGATTCTGTTCCTTTGAGGTGCTACTATGAGACCAACATTGATGACATCTTGGCTGAAAAAGATGAAGTGGACTCAGCCATTGAGAGCCAGAAGGACAGTGAGAGCAATCCTAGTTTCACTGGAATCTTGAGGAAAGGGAGCACTGTTCCAGGGGACCTCTTTTCTCAGCACACCAGGGACGATGATGGCAAGTGTTTGCGAAATAAGATACAGGACAACAAAGATGATGAGGTATTTGAAGCCGCACAACAGCAGCAAGAGAGGTGAGAGTTTCTTTAGAGTGGTCAGTACTGGTAGCGAGCAATGTTGCCTAGTTTTTGTTTGTTTTACAGAGGCCCAGGTAACAACAGAAGCCTGGATTTTACTGGCTTTGGAATAATTGGGTCTCTGTCCAGGGCATCCTAATACCTATTAACACATGGCTGGGCCTAACCAATGCTCCTCTGGGAAATCTTGTCAGCCGGTTGGAGCACTACAGGAAACATACAACAATGATCTTGATTAAGGTGAGAGCTGCCAGTGACCCTATAGCTCTCTAGCTTGTCTTGGTGTTCTGGTCTGTACTTTGCTGAATTAAAAATTCTGCAAATTCTCTCCAAGTGCTCTCAGTTCTGCAATTCTGTTTTATGCTTTCTGCCTTATGCCTATTGTCTCTTGAGAAGTTGCTGTTGCTGCTACTGTTGCTCTCATGTTTGCATTTCACCTTTGGACCATGCCTATAATGTCGTAGTAACACAGGACAGAATGTCCTGCAATCACATGCAATTATTCTGAGATAATATCATCAAACGTGTCTACCTCCATAAAAGTTCCTGTGTGAAAGATGGCTGTCTTCAATAACTGGTGTCCTCTTTGCAGCCAGAGCAATTGCTTGTTGATTATTTTGTTTCTTATTGCAATTGCAAAATTGTGTTCATAAAAACAACAAATACATAATGAGCAATTGCTCTGGCTGCAGAGGGGAAACCGGGGTACTTCCAGATGGAGGGCTCTTAGCACTACCAAACTGAAGACATTGTGTAGCTGTTCAATCTTTTCTTCATTTATGATTTTTTTGTGGCAAAGAAAAGGATGGAAGAAGTAGTGGGGAAACACGGGAGGATTACAATTGGGAGATAAGGATGTCTGGACCCCACTAAAATTCTGTGAATGAGGCAGAGTGATGACACAATAAAAGTCTTGTCTGGAAGCACCCTAGTAATTTAAAGACACCTCTCATAGTATTAGGAAGTGACTAATTAATTAGGTTGACCAACTGTCTGGTTTGACCCAGACAGGTCCGAAAAATGGGGCCAAACCAGGGTGCAGGGGAAATTCCATCCTTTCTTATAATGTCCAGGAAAGTCCTGCCCTCTTCCCACATGGCCATCTGGGCCTTTTCTTGGCTGATGCCATAGCGACGGCCACGAAGAAGTCCGGATGGCCACACAGGAGAGGCTTGGAGGGCGTGTTTCTTCATTTCCAGAAATGCATCCTGAATGTGCGTTAAATAGCTATTTTTAATTTACCGCAGGAGTAAGAGCGCCTTATATCCGTGTAAACAATTTTGTGAGGAGGCGCATTAATGATCAGTTGATCTTGATGTCATGCATAGAACTGCCCCTTCGCTGGGAAAACCTCCCACTTTTTCATTTAGTTTTATTTCCTGTCTCCTTCTGGCAACTTCCTCCTTGTTCTCCATCTCTCTGGATGGAAGCTCCAGGAAGACGAGACCCAATGTGAACTGAAAATAAAGTTTATTTTAACTCCCCTGATGGAATATTTTGTTCATGGATACACGGGGCCAGATGGAGGTGGTTTCATGAGAAGTAAAGGGGGTAGGAAGGATGTGCAGATGTGTGCACAATTAGCTATCAGCTTAGACATATCGTCCCCTCGCTTCTTGCTGGGTTCCTGTGTATGTGTGTGTGTGTGCTCGCTGGGAAGAGGATGGGGAAGGAACGAAGCAGCATCCCCTTGTCTGTTTTGGCGTGTGTGTGTGCGAGGCACATTCCCATTTACTCCTGAGCAGTTCAGTTCAAATGGCAATCGGGTGAAAACTTATGAGACACATTCCCATTTACTCCTGAGCAGTTCAGTTCAAATGGCAATCAGGCAAAGGCGGTGGGGGGGGGGGGAGAGAGGTAGCTGAACAGGTTAACCACATCATTCCTGGCAGGTAACCTAGGTAACCAAAGGTGGGAGATTCTGGTAGGTGGGGAGAATAAAGGGTGCAAAACCTGTTTGGGCAGTTTCCCGGGACAAAGCGCATTACTTTCAGCAACATTTGCATGCATGTCAACAACTTTAAAGCGAGTTTCATACAGCCATTAATGCACTTCAACGCCTCTCGTATATAAGTATTAGGCGTAAAAGCGATTGTCAGGAGATGTGCATAATTAGGGAATCGGGTGTCAAAGCGAAATCTTGTAGAGGGGGCCTAAGAGGTGGTAGTGAGAATGACTGCAACAAACCGTTAGTCCACTTTTGTTCCATGGCTAATTTTTGAGAGTAATAGTATTTTACACACTTTATTTATTTATTTATTATTTATTTATTTTGTTTCTAACCCACCTCTCCATCCAGATCGAGGCAGGGAACAACAATAAATATAAATACAAGAATCATAAAACAGATAAAACATTAAAACAAATAAAAACAAATACATTATTCAACTGGATAGGCCTGCCGGAAGAGATCAGTCTTCACAGCTCTCTTAAATTCAAGAAGATTTCTAAGTTGTCGAATCTCCTCCGGCAAACCATTCCACAGTCTGGGAGTGGCAGACTACGTTGCTAGTTTGTTGTACTAGATTTTTCTGCACTTGTCAACTTCTCAGTTTGTTCAGTGGTAGATGTGTGCTGAATCTGTGAGTGTGGACCCTGACTTAAAATGGCTATGAAAAAGGTGATATGGAAAGAGTGTTAAATGTTTGGAAAGCTGAGACTATAGTCATCCAGTGAAGGATTTGCAGTAAGAAAAAAAAATGGAAGGAAAGGGAAAACACTTGGAAAAATAAGTTTAGTTCCTCGTTGGAAGTGAATAGGAATTCAAAACTTTTATTTCCCATTAAATACTACTGGCACAGTACTGTTGAAATTAAGCATTTTATATCCTGTTGATATAACAGTACCATCCTGTGAATGTTTACTCAAAAGTAAGCCCCACCTATGTTGAGTGAGGCTTACTCCCAGGAAAGTGTAATTGGAATTCAGCCCAACTGTCCTATTGAAATGTTACCCTCTGCCAACTCATCCTTTTGCATGATTTTAGCCTCACGTGTCAGGAATCTTCTGCCTGGAATGGGAGTCATTACTATTATTTTGCAAATGGAAACTGAGGGTGAGTGGTGATAACTAGGGGTGTGCACAGACCCCCAGATTGGAACGGGACCTGGATCAGGACCTCTAATTTTGTCCCAGATCAGTTCGGACAAAATTGGAGGCCCCCCGGACTGGATCGGGTCTGATCCCAATCCAAAAATCGGACATCCGATTTTTGGATCGGCCGCCATTTTTCCCCCCATAGACTTGCATTGGGGGAAAGAATGCTTTCCCCCAATGCAACTCTATGAGGAAAAAATGGCGGCAGATGGGTGAGGGGGGGCCTAACTCCCTCCCCCCGCTGGGGCCATCCGCTGTGAATGGCCCCGGGGGGTAAGCCCCCTCCCCACGCTCCTTACCCATCCGGGGCCATCCGCTTCCATCCGCTGGCACCAGCGGATGGAAGCGGACGGCCCCGGGGGAGTAAGCCCCCTCCCCCTCCACCTGCTTACCTTCCATGGCCATCCGTTCCCATCCGCTGCTGGCCGCGGATGGGATGATCACCTGGCGCGCTACCTAGGGGCAGGCCGCGAAGCCCGCTCGCAGTAGCGGCCAGCGGCGGACGGGAGCGGACATCCCCCGAAGGTAAGCAGTGTGTGGGCCCCCCGCGCCCCTCCCCCCCTGCTTACCTCCCTGGAAGATAAGCCCCCTGCCCCCGTTGTCCACTTCCATTGGCGGGCACCCGCTGGCGCCTGCCAATGGAAGCGGCGGCGAGCGCCCGCCGATCCGCCAATCCATCTGATCTGGATCGGAACCTTTCCGGATTGGATCGGATTGGATCCGCCGATCCAGCGGTGAGATCGGAAATTGGATAATTGTATCCGATTTCCCCTGGATTGGATTCGGATCGTGGATCGGACCCAATCCAGTGCACACCCCTAGTGATAACAATAGGTGACAGCAATCCTATGTACACATAGTTAGAACCCTTGGAGGAAATCCCATTGAACTCTGTGGGACTTAATTCTGAGTAAATATGCATGGCCTGGGCTGCACAACATCAACTCCAGGGTCTTTGAAGGGAGGGTGGAACTTTACAACTGTCTTGCCACAGTATCTCACTGGCAAGTCTCCCTTTAAGGTATTTCCACTTGTGTTCTGACCAGCAAAATATCTGAACCTATGCCAATATGAGCGAGATTTCTTAAAACCTTTTCTGGGTCTTCATATTTGGGTTCAGGAATTTTGAGTTCTGAAGGAAATTATTTCCCAACAACAGATAGGGTTTTTTTAAAGTATTCTCTGTGGTATGAGGTTTGAGTTATTTGTGCCTACTTGCTCCATAGTGCAAAGGAAGAAGTGGGCCTCTAGCTGATGCTAGAAGATAGTAATTCATTTTTTAATAATGCATTTTGGCCCATAGACCTTCCGCTTCAATTTGCTTTGCTATAATTGACATAATGTATATTTTGTAACAATTGCTGATAATTGTTCATCCTTTTTAAAAAAATCTTTAAAAAAATTAACAGGGTTGCTATTATTATTATTATTATTATTATTATCTCTTTTTTTGCCTGTGGCAATTTTTCTAGATGAACATGATGGGCTTTGCCAAGTCATGCTGTCTTTTACTGATTCAGAAATTTCTTGACTATTGAACATGTTTTAAGTATGACTGTTTTCTGAATGTTGGTGTGGATGTTTTTTGTAGGTTTTCTGTAAACACAAAAATTGATGTGATGCTGGTGACCGATGTGACTAATGCAATAATTGTAACTTTTTCTGTGGCCGTAGTTCTTTAACGTCCATAGCCAGTGGTGTATATTTTCTTCTCTTTTCCTATTCCTTTTCTGCAACATTTTTGTCATTAGGTATTGTTATGTCAATGAGGTAGGTGATCTTTTCTTTTTTGTTTATGGCTATTATGTCTGGTCAATTGCAAAGTATTGTCTTGTCCCAGAATTGTTCTGTCCCAGCAAGATAATATATGAGTGCATAGTGTGGCTTGGCTTAACTTGTTTGAGTGTGTCTGGATCTCGTACGCTCTGAAAGCATCTTTCTGGAGAGCACCTGCTGGCTGCACAATCCATGAGGCCACGTTCTGGTGAGTGCATAGTTGTCCTTGACAGGAGGGGCTTGCACTTGCTGAAGTAAGGTAAACAGATGTAAAGAGGCTGCAATCCTATATTCATTTATCTGGGAGTAAGCTTTATTGAAATCAAAAGGACTTACTTCTGAAGTTTCTTTGGGCAAGTTTTTTTGGTCCCTGATTGGGATTTCTGTTCTCTGTACATTGAGGCAATATAAATTCAGGAGATACTTGGATAAAAGGAGGGAAAGATCTAGCATTAGTTGAAACAAGCTAAGAGGTGCTAGTGAGAAGTGACTGCAACAAGCCTTTAGTCCATTTTGTTCCATGGCTAATGTTTGCAGGGTAATCGTATTTTATACTCTTCCTGCATGCTAGGTTGCTAGTTTGTTGTACTAGATTTTTCTGCACTTTTCAACTGCTTCATTTGTTCAGTGGTAGCAGTATGCTGAATCTGTGAGCATGAATATGAGAAAGGTGATGGGGAAGGAGTGCCAAATGTTAGGAAAGGTGAAGGATTTTCAGTTTAAAAAAAACATATTTGAAGGAGGGGGAGACTGTACCACATATAGTATAGCAAAAGCTACAAAAGTAGGAGTGAGTAAAGTTAATTTCAGATACATTGGATATCTCACTTGTTCTTCATTTTAATGATTTTTAACATTAAGATGTTACATAGAACAAATTTGTCTTTCTTGTGTGCTGTAAAATCAGACATGTGACCAAGGCTATGTTTGGGTGGGCATGCCCCCTTGGGACTGGACGCCCCCTCCTTTTTGGTTTTCGAAATATAGTCACCCTAAATTAATGTCTAGTTCAGGAATGCTAGCCTTTGGGTGAACAGTGGCAAAGGCTGGGGTGGAAAATGAAAAGAACAGTAGCCATGGGAATTCTCAATAATTAATTTATTTTTATTTATTATTGCATTTATATCCCACCTTTTTCCTCCAAGGAACCCAAGGCAGTGTACATAATCCTCCTCTCCATTTTATCCTCAGACCAACAATCCTATGAGGTAGGTTGGGCTGAGAGTCTGTGACTGCCCCAAAGTCACCCAGTGGGTTTCCATGGCTGAGTGGGAACTAGAACCTGGATCTCCCAACTCCCAGTCCAACACTTTAGTCACCACATCACACTGACTCTCCAACGTTAGCTTTGGTAGCCAAAGTTGGACAAGCTGATACTGCATTTTAACTCAAAACTCGCTTATGCTTTATCATAAGGTTCAATGCAAGCAGTGTTTTCTGCTGCTTCCCTTGCTTGTTGGAAGCATTCTCTCCAACTCCTTTGATACCCAGTTGAAAATAAGCAGCACGTTCTTTCCCCAGAATGCTAGCCAACCATTGAGTTCAGACTGAATTATTTTATTTATTAACCTACCCTGCTTTTAAGTATAAGGGTTCCAAAATGTCTTATACATTATTTAAAAATAATATGATGATAAAAACAAGATGCAGCCAAAACCTGCAAGGAAGAAGAACATGAAGACACATCAGTTACATACCATGAAAGGGCCAGGTAAAAATGACCATTTTCACCTGGTGCCTAAATGGTAATATGTATGAGGCTACGCACACAGATATGGAGAGTGAGTTTGACATATGGGGTGCCACCAAACAAGAAGCCCTCTTAATGGGAGCCGTCTGCTGGAAGTCCAAATTCGTTTTTTAACACTAAGAGCTAGCAAGCTAATGAAAATATTTTTAGCACTGGTAAGATGGAATTAGTCCTGCCCATCCCAGTTAACAACCTTGGCATTGTATTCTGAGCAGTTGGTTTCCAAATGTTGTTCGTTGCTCAACTGCACATATAGCACATTGCAGAAATCTAATCTGGAAATTATTGGGGCATGGATAACTTTGGTCAAATCATGTTTATCCAGGAAGAGCTGCAGCTGGGGCACCAGGGGAAATTGGTTAAAGGTGATTTGAGTCAGATGTGTTTCTTGGACAACTATCTGTAAGGTTGGATCTAATAGAACCCCTCAAGCTGAAAACCCAGGTCTTTAGGGTGGAGGGCATGGCAACCCACCTTCAACAGTTTATTGGCTTTCATTTAGCCCATTACTAACTCTAGGTGTTTGTTCAGACTACCCATTGCTTTACCTGGATTCAAAGAAAATGAGAAATAGAGTTCAGTAATATCACCATACTGATGGCACTTCACCCATATTCACAATTTCCCCTAGCAATTTCATACAGATGTTAAATGGCATGAGGTGGGGGATATGGAACCCTATAATATCCCATAGCACAAATGCCATTAAACAGAGCAGCAATCTCCCAGCACCACCTTCTGGAACAAGCATATCGGTGTTCCCAAATCTAATCCTAGACAGCCAATCCATAAGAATACCAGAGGCAATGGTATCTAAAGCTTTTGAAGTGTCCAAGAGAATCAACGGGGTTGTGCTTGCATTTTAGTCCCAAAGCCAGGTTAGAAGGCAGATTGAAGTGGGTCTAGATAATCAGTTTTATCCAGGAATGTCTGTAGTTAAGAGGCCACTACCCCTTCAATCACTTCCCCCCCCCCAAACAGAAGGTTACCTTCCATCTAGTCATTACCAAAATCATCTGGATCCAAGGAGGACATTCCAGGAAGAACCACTGCTATTAGCTTGCCTAACAATTAGCACAAGCCCTTGGGATGGTGGGTGTTAAAAACTGAATGAAATAAATAAACATGCATTTAGTCAGGCCCTGCAGATCCTGTGGAGGAAGTGCCCAGACCTTGGTACAGAAACACATCCACATTCCAGGACTGGGCCTCAGAGCCTGCCCCTCCAAGTGGAGGGAACCATTGACCAAGCTGAAGATCAACAATTCCCTTCACTGGGAAGGGAAGGCTTTGAGGAGGGGACCACTGACCAACTTTGGTTAGATGATGACTGAGGTGAAAGAACAGAAAACTAATGCATTCTCTGATTTATTATAGGAAGGACTTATCAGTCCCTTTGGGAAGGGTGGCAAGGAATTTCTCCTGACTGATGGGTAGGAAAGGGAGCCCTGAGACATTTGCCTGAGTGAAGGAGCAGGAGGGAGAAGAGCAGTGTTTGATTCCTGGTAACCAACATCTCTTTCTCTCTCTCTCTCTCTGTCTCTCTCTCTCTCCCCCCCCCCTCACCCGGGCCCAGAATCATCAACAGAGATGACCAAGGGTTGCTCAAATCCCCAGTACCCTTCCTCCTTGGACACAGTCTATCCAAAGATGGCATGGATTCATTCAGCAAGCATTTTGAAAGCATCATGGAGTCTCACCGAGCCAAAGGGACTTCTTACACCAGCCTAGATTCCATTGATATCCTGTCTTCCCCAGCTCATACACACAGTGGGACTTACTTCACCTTTGATCTCCCTACTTTGACCCCAGAAATACAAGAGCAAATTCGAGACAGTGCCAAACTCATTGAGCAGAATTTTGCCCCTCTGGCCCTCCTGGAGCCAGACTCTGGAACCAGTTCTGCAACTGATGCTCCCTGGACGGAGAAGGAAGAAGAACCAAGACAAGGAAGGAAAAGTGGCCTGCAGAGTCCCTGCCACTCTGAAGACAGCTTGGGAATTCCCCTGGCCTCCATCATAAGGTAAGTGAATAAAGCTAATTCCAGATAGTGTATTCCTATTATTGTCATCTTTATCTTACCTGTCCCCTTACACTGGCATTGTCAGACAGAAATCACTGGAGAATGTGGACTCAGCAGAAATTACTTCCAGAACCCCATTGATAGTCACTATTTGCTGCATATTACGGCATGTAACTGATCCTGGGAAATATGCCATGTTCAGTCCTGCCCATATATCATAGTGGGGGAGATCAGCAGTGAAAACAGTGCTGTGTAGATGGCCCCCTATACATCACCAAAGTACGGGTCTCCTACAGGACAGCACCCCAGCCAGGGTTCAAGAATGCACAAGCCATCACCAGCTGATACAGAAGCTGGAGACAACCAGGCAGCTCTTAATCTCTCTTGTTATCTTACCCTGGCAACTCAAGGAAGATCTTCTGCAGCCAATCCCATGCTAGCACCGACACTGCTCCCAGACTCAGAAAAAGAAGGAGGTACTTACCCACAGGAACCCAGCTGAAACTGTTCAGCCCATTGAATGAGGCCTGTATGACCCTCAGAGCTAGAGCTGCCTGAGCTGCCTCAAGATAACATTTTCACAGGTGTTTACATCAGCAGGACTCGGCCCAATCGACGGGGCAAAAAGGGGGAACTTTGAGACATGATCCCTCAGTGAAAGAGTCAAAGTACCTGGCATAGAGTGGCATTCTTCACACACACACAAACACACACACACACACACACACACACACACACCATTTTCCTACTGAAAATTATCTCCTGGTACAAAACAGAAAAGTATTATTTATAATATTATTGACAAACATCGACACATGGTTAAAACCATGGATATATGTTGCATCCAGCACCCGGAGAAGCCAGCTCACCCTAATCCAATACCTCCATTACTGGCACAAAGATGATATGCAGATTTCAGTTCTTCAAACATACTTCCTAGTTAATAGGAAGGAGTTTGGAAAAGATGCCCAGAGGAGGAGGGGAAAGAAGAGACTTTATTTATTTGTCTCTTTAGGGTATTTTTATCCTGCTCCTCAGCCAAAAAGGCATAGAAGTAACCAGTAAAAGACGACCTTCCCCACAGGCTTGCAATCTCAACAGACAAGGGAAAAGGAAAGGAAACAGGTGAAGTCTTTCAGCAGGGTGGAATAGCGCTGCTGCCCCCCTCTCATCTCCCTCAGTTCAGCCTGCTGGAACAGCTGGTGGTGGTGACAGATGAGGGAGGAGGAGCAGCTTTCATGGGGGAGGGCCATTCCACCAAATGGGTTAGTGCTTAATGTTGCACTATCTCTATTTTTGGCCTGACACCATCCCAAAGGCTCACAGTGCATAACAAAAATAACCCCTTTGTGGTTAGTGTGGTTAGGGCAGCATGGTTAATGGTGTTGTCTGAACACCCATTTTCCCTAGCCATCTGTCCCGTTAACCACATTTTGGTTAGGCTCACTAGCCACATTGTGCAACATGGTTAGCAGCACTAACCATGGCTAAAAGTGCCTAACACAGCCATCTTGGAAGACTTCCGCCTTCCCTGTGATGACTGCAGAGGTATAGCAGGCATGGGGATGCAGAAAGCAAAATAACTGCTCACTAAACGGGGTGATGCATGTACATAGGCATGCGCACAGGGTGTGCTGGGTGTGCCCAGGCACACCCTAATTCCCAGGGCACCTCTGCTTTCCTGCCCCCTCTCTCTTGAATTTAGGCTTTTAAAAGGACGGGAAGGCCTCCGGAATGCAGCCATTAGCATCCCTGGGGGAACTACACACTTTCCGGAGGACCTGGAAAGTGGAGGGGCGAGAAATCATGCTTTCCCATCCTCCGTTCCACTCAGGGCCTTTAAGGTGCACACCCTAATGAAATGAACTGCGCACACGTATGTGCATGTATGTAATTGCTGATTCCATTGGTGCCTGCACTAAAATGATGGCCGTAACTGCCAGGGCTCCTAGCGCTAGGGCTGCTGGGATACAGGGTGGATCACTTGGAGGAATCAGCGTGTGGTTAACAGTGTTGTCTGCAAGCCTTCCACATGTGGTTAGCATTAACCACAGCTGAATATGGTTAAACTAACCACAAAGCCCTGAGTGTCCTCTGAACGGGGCTAATAAAACTTTCTCACATTCCTTGAAATTTTCCCAACCTTTCCTGACTTAGCCCTGAGTTCTCAAAGGCTGTTCTGTACCAATAAGTATTACAATGCTTGTAAACGCTGCCCAGGCTTGGACTTTGGCTAGTCTATTGTTTGGAGTTCCAAAATTAGGGATGGCAGCCACAAAGAACTCACTTTGCACCTTGCTATCTGAATGAATTAGCACTGTATTCTTCCTACTGTTCTGTAGGAGATGTGGGGTGGGAATGTGAAAAATAATCAGAAGTTCCCTTGCCAACCTTCATCCGCTTTCCTGATGTGCCATGCAATCATGTCTTTTATCCAGTAGATGGCATCTGTCATTTATTGAATTTCCTTTCTGGGGAAGAGACAGGTGATGAGGATCACTTACTACAGTTCCATGAGATTTGTGGTGGATCCCTTCCTCTCTAATACAGATCACAAAATTTTGTTTGCAGAAAATTTGTGCAGTTTGGAAAAGGGAATTGGACTGTATAAGTTCAAAGCAGCCATTGGAAGGCAAGGTGGGAGGAAGGACTTGCATTCTTCTGTCTCAAACTAAAATCTGAGCCAGGGCATAACTTTAGGGGCTGTAATGCTTGCCTTGTATTATTTTATTTTAAGTATTTCTATTATGCCTTTTAGGGTATAGCCTTCACAAACATAATGTACTTGAACTCTTAATACATGAAGGCAAATACGATTTGATAGGTATGACTGAAACTTGGTGGGATGACTCCCATGACTGGAATATAGCAATTGAAGGATATAATTTGTTCAAAAAGAACAGAAGAAATAGAAAGGGAGGCGGAGTCACACTATATGTTAAACATACTTATCCCTGCACAGAAATACAAGAGGATGAGCCTGGGAGCCTGGGATCGAGAGTATCTGGATTAAAATAAATGGAGCAAGGAATAAAAGGAGCATGATAGTTGGAGTCTACTACCGACCACCCAATCAAGGAGAAGATGAGGATGAAACTTTTGAAAAGCAAATTGCCAGTGTTTCAAGGAAATCCAATGTAGTAGTAATGGAGAACTTCAATTACCCCGATCTCTGTTGGGAGACAAATTCTGCCAAAAGTGCCCACTCCAAGAAATTCCTGTGTGACTGGTAACTTTCTCCTACAGAAAGTAGAGGAAGGAACTAGAGGAACGGCTATCCTTGACTTGATGCTGATCAATAGGGAGGACAGTGGATAAAGTGGAAATTACAGGAACTCTGGGGCAAAGTGACCACATCATACTTGAGTTCTTGATTTTAAGGGAAGCAAAAGCTGAGTGTAGCCATACTCGTACTCTGGATTTCAGGAAAAGCGATTTTAATGAACTCAGAACTATGATAAGTAAGGTCCCGTGGCAAGTGACTCTAATGAGAAAAGGAGTCCAAGATGGGTGGGAGTTTTTAAAAAGGAAATTGTAAAGGCCCAATTACAAACAATTCCAACAAGGAAAAAAGATAGAAGACAACAGAAGAAACCAATGTGGCTCCACAAAAAGCTTAGAGATGACATGAAAATAAAAAGGATACACATAGGAAGTGGAAGGAAGGCCAGGCTACAAAAGAAGAGTACAAACAAGTAGCACAGAAGTGCCAGAATGGTGTCAGGAAGGCTAAAGCTGAGAATGAGCTGAGGATAGCGAGGGATGCCAAAAGCAATAAAAAGGCTTTCTTCAGATACATGAATAGTAAAAGACAGAGGAAAGAAATGGTGATTCAACTGCTTCATGAGGATGGCAAATTGGTAACAGATGACAAAGAAAAGGCCGAAGTGCTCATTTCCTACTTTGGCTCAGTCTTCTCTCAAAAGCGGGTCTATGACCCCCCTGGAAAAAGTGAAGTACAAGCTGTCGGGGCAGGACTGCAGTTTGAGATTGATTTAAAAATGGTCAAGGAACACCTAATTTCTTTGAACGAGTTCAAATCTCTAGGGCCGGAAGAACTGCATCCTAGAGTAATAAAGGAGCTGGAAGAAGAACTCTCAGAACCACTGTCTATTATCTTTGCGAAATCATGGAAGGCGGGTGAAGTGCCGGATGACTGGAGGAGGGCTAATGTTGTCCCTATCTTCAAAAAGGGCTAAAAGGAAGAACCTGGGAACTACAGACCAGTTAGTCTGACATCAAACCCTGGGGAAATTTTGGAACAGATTATAAAGAAGTCAATCTGTAAACACCTTGAAAACAATGCTGTGTCAAGAACAAATCCTGTCAATTTGATCTCATTTTTTGATTTGGTAACCTCCCTTGTGGACTGTGGGAATGCTGTGGATATAGTATATCTTCACTTCAGCAAAGCTTTTGACAAAGTGCCCCATGATATTCAGATTAAAAAATGAGTGAAAAGTGGGCTAGATGGAACAACTATTAGGTGGATCCACAGTTGGCTACAGAATCAGACTAACAGAGTGCTCATCAATGGTACATTTTCACACTGGGGGGAGGTAATGAGCAGGGTAGGGCAGGGCTCAGTCCTGGGCGCAGTGCTCTTCAACATTTTTATTAATGATTTGGATGAGGAGGTGCAGGGAATGCTTATCAAATTTGCAGACGACACAAAATTGGGTGGGCTGGATGGGCAGGCCTATCTAGTTGAATTTTAAGAGTTTGATTGTCATTTTAATCATGTATTAATTGTATATGTTTTTAACCGATTTTATGTATTTTATTATATGTCTTTAATTGTTTTGATTGCTTTTTAAAAAAATCTACTGCTTTTAATTTATTAACCATTTAATACTTTTTTAGCTGTGTATATTGTTTATGTTTACATTGTTCTGATTTTATCTCTATGCCGCCCAGAGATCCCAGTGATATCAGGCAGGATACAAGTGTTTAAATAAATAAATAAATAAATAAATAAATAAAGGGAGATTCAGCAGGTGTCATTTGTTAAAGCACAGGATACTCAGCTCTACTTCTCCTTGTCGTTAGCTGGGGCGGTGAAGGTGCTATTTGGTGCTCCACTGTGTAAGAAGAGGATCATGAAAGTGACTGGAGCCACTTTTAGGGTGCATTTTGTATGACTGTATGTATGGGTTTTGTGCAGGTAAACCAAACGGAGTCCAAACCTCTTCCCTTCCAAACAAGTAACAGCTTGTTATTTCATTGCAGGTTACTGCTTAGGCATTGAAGTGTCTGTGAGCTATTTCCTCTCCAGGTAGGTAGGACGAGGTTGAGGTGCAGGACACCAGGTTTCCAGAACACCTGGGCAGTGTCAGGACAGATGAGGAGGCCATTCTCTTCACACAGGAAAAACACCCTGCACTTGGTCAAAGACACTCAAAGTTGAGTCAGACTCTCTTTTCTTTAGTCTGACTGCCCTGAGAGGCTGATATATCATTTATGTGCCTTGATTACAATAGAGGGTGGCAAGCAGCTTATAGAGGATGTTCACACAGTGACATAGGTTTGGGAATCCTACCTCCGCTGGCTAACAGGGTTTACAACTTCCAAATCTCTGTATCAGGAATATGAAACCTCAAGGAATGCAGAAAGACCGTCCTTACTGTACAGGTTATCCTTCCCTTGAAGCTCAGGGGGCAGGACCCATTACTGAATGAGCTACTCCGTGGAGGGAGGGGTCTGACACTTCCCCCCCCCCCCGCAAAGTTACAAGGCTTTTAATTCTTTTTCCTTTTTTTTAGTTAGGCTCATTCTTTTTACCTTCCCCTCCAACACAGCCAGATAGGATTGGGCAGGGGAGAAGGTTTTTTTCCCCCCCTGCGGAGAGGTGGAAGTGAGGTAAGAGGTCTCCACTAGGGGTGTGCATCGGATCGGATCCGATCCACGATCCGAATCCGATCCGACCCAAAATCGGGAAAATCCGATCCGATCCGATCTGATCCGGACAACCTCCGATCCGATCCGATCCGATGAGGTCCGATCCGGATCGGACGCCATTTTGAATGCTTTTTCCCATAGCCAAGTATTGTTTTACAAAAACGCCTATAACTTTTTCATTTTTAAAGATAGAAGGATGAAACTTGGGCACATTGTAGACTGGTTAGGGGTAGTTATCTGTGAGAAATTTCAGAAAGATTGGTGCATGCATTTTGTGGCAATTAATTTTTTAATAAATACCCAGGAATGCCTATAACTTTGTCATTTTTAAAGTTACACACATGAAACTTTGCCACATTGTAGGGGGTACCTTGGGACCTATGTGTGTGAAATTTCAGAAACGTAGGTGCTTGTCTTGTGTGGCAATTAATTTTTAGAAAAATGGGTAGTAGTGGGGTAAATACAGTTACGCCTCCCATTTTTTTATTTTTGAAGATACAAACAGGAAACTTGGGCACATTACAGGTACCACTTGCCTTGATATGTGTGTGAAATTTCAGAAACATTGGAGCTTTCCTTGTGTGGCAATTAATTTTTGAAACAATGAGGAAAGAAACACCTATAACTTTGTCATTTTTAAAGTTACACACATGAAACTTTGCCACATTGTAGGTGGTACCTTGGGACCCATGTGTGTGAAATTTCGGAAACGTAGGTGCTTGCCTTGTGTGGCAATTAATTTTTTAATAAATACCCAGGAATGCCTATAACTTTGTCATTTTTAAAGTTACACACATGAAACTTTGCCACATTGTAGGCGGTACCTTGGGACCTATGTGTGTGAAATTTCGGAAACGTAGGTGCTTGCCTTGTGTGGCAATTAATTTTAGAAAAATGGGTAGTGGTGGGGTAAATACAGTTACGCCTCCCACTTTTTTATTTTTGAAGATACAAACAGGAAACATGGGCACATTACAGGTACCACTTGGCTTGATATGTGTGTAAAATTTCAGACAGCTGGGTCCAGGCATGTGGTGGCAAGGTATTTTTGAAACAATGAGGAAAGAAACGCCTATAACTTTTTTATTTTAAAAGTTAGAAGTCTGAACATTGCTCACTTTGTAGATGGGTTAGGGGTAGATATGTGTCAGAAATTTCAGAATTATAGGTCCAGGCATTTGATGGCTATGGAATTTTTAAATTACATGTTTCAAAAAAATTTCTACAGAGGCCAGGTCTTCCCCTCCCGCTTCCCGCGAAGAAAAGGAAACACTCTCTCGTCTCGATCCCTTTGATCCTTGCTAGTAGTATCCATTACAGGGCTCGTGTTTCCTTTCCTACTTTCACTTTTCAAGCAGAACGGCTGAGCCTAGCTGAGTTTTGCAGCCATGCGTGCAAGGAAGGATCACTCTGGTCTCGATCCCTTTGATCCTTGGTAGTATCCATTACAGGGCTCGTGTCTGCTTTCACTTTGTACTCAAGCAGACACGAGCCCTGTAATGGATACTACCAAGGATCAAAGGGATCGAGACCAGAGTGATCCTTCCTTGCACGCATGGCTGCAAAACTCAGCTAGGCTCAGCCGTTCTGCTTGAAAAGTGAAAGTAGGAAAGGAAACACGAGCCCTGTAATGGATACTACTAGCAAGGATCAAAGGGATCGAGACGAGAGAGTGTTTCCTTTTCTTCGCGGGAAGCGGGAGGGGAAGACCTGGCCTCTGTAGAGATTTTTTTGAAACATGTAATTTAAAAATTCCATAGCCATCAAATGCCTGGACCTATAATTCTGAAATTTCTGACACATATCTACCCCTAACCCATCTACAAAGTGAGCAATGTTCAGACTTCTAACTTTTAAAATAAAAAAGTTATAGGCGTTTCTTTCCTCATTGTTTCAAAAATACCTTGCCACCACATGCCTGGACCCAGCTGTCTGAAATTTTACACACATATCAAGCCAAGTGGTACCTGTAATGTGCCCATGTTTCCTGTTTGTATCTTCAAAAATAAAAAAGTGGGAGGCGTAACTGTATTTACCCCACCACTACCCATTTTTCTAAAATTAATTGCCACACAAGGCAAGCACCTACGTTTCCGAAATTTCACACACATAGGTCCCAAGGTACCGCCTACAATGTGGCAAAGTTTCATGTGTGTAACTTTAAAAATGACAAAGTTATAGGCATTCCTGGGTATTTATTAAAAAATTAATTGCCACACAAGGCAAGCACCTACGTTTCCGAAATTTCACACACATGGGTCCCAAGGTACCACCTACAATGTGGCAAAGTTTCATGTGTGTAACTTTAAAAATGACAAAGTTATAGGTGTTTCTTTCCTCATTGTTTCAAAAATTAATTGCCACACAAGGAAAGCTCCAATGTTTCTGAAATTTCACACACATATCAAGGCAAGTGGTACCTGTAATGTGCCCAAGTTTCCTGTTTGTATCTTCAAAAATAAAAAAATGGGAGGCGTAACTGTATTTACCCCACTACTACCCATTTTTCTAAAAATTAATTGCCACACAAGACAAGCACCTACGTTTCTGAAATTTCACACACATAGGTCCCAAGGTACCCCCTACAATGTGGCAAAGTTTCATGTGTGTAACTTTAAAAATGACAAAGTTATAGGCATTCCTGGGTATTTATTAAAAAATTAATTGCCACAAAATGCATGCACCAATCTTTCTGAAATTTCTCACAGATAACTACCCCTAACCAGTCTACAATGTGCCCAAGTTTCATCCTTCTATCTTTAAAAATGAAAAAGTTATAGGCGTTTTTGTAAAACAATACTTGGCTATGGGAAAAAGCATTCAAAATGGCGTCCGATCCGGATCGGACATCTGGTCCGATCCGACCCGACCAGCCTCCGATCCGATCCGATCCGACCCCCCAGGTCCGATTCCGATCCGCTATCCGATCCGATCCGGGGGGTCAGTGCACATCCCTAGTCTCCACAGGCCTTGCAGGCTGCCTTAGAGCCCCAGACAGAAAGCAGCCATCAAGGCATGCTTTGCACTGCCATGTCTTGCCATGCTCTTCTCCTTTGCTCCTCACAGGTTTGTGGAGGAGGAGGAGGAGGAGGAGGAGAGCAGCTGACACGGGCAGAACTAGCTCTGAGGGCAGACAGCCTTCGGGGCTGCCTTCGCTGGAACCTCAGTCAGTTTGGGGAGGTGGAGTCACCGTGATCTGTTACGAATCCATTCTCTTACTGAGGTGCCCCATCCAACAGTCCTCAAGATTTGAGTTTTGGAGGATCCTCAGACGGGGAGGGGGATCACATTTCCTTGCCGTTGCTTTGCCTCCTGCTTCTGTCCCACAATAGGGACAAGCAGCTTCCTCTTTCTCCACACAGGGAAGAAAGAAGAAGCGAGCAACGACCACTTCGCCCATTCAGTGGCCATTTTTATCATGCTGCTTCTCCTGCGCACAGCAGGAAATGGCAGCAAGTTATATTACAACCAAAAAAATATCGGATTTTCTGGGGGGAGGGAATTGTGATGGAAAAACGAGCAGAAAGAACGGGAGGTGGATGTCGCCATCATCAAAAGGAGCAGCGAACATGAGTGGCCATTCATGTGCATGCTATAAACCGCTTGTCTGATGACACCCTAGATTTACTGAAACATGTAACTTCTGCTGGGGTAGAGGACCTATTAAATTGATCTACCTTTGGAGATGGATGGGTCCTGAAGGCTCCCTGAAGGATCTGGGAAATTTTCCAGCCACTAGACTGGCAATCCTGTCAGTGCCCTGATTGATCTGTGAAGTGTGGAGATGACCTGGGTGGTTGACACAATCACTCTTAAATGTCTTCTCCAAGGATGCAAAGCACAAGCCTCTTGGTTTTCTGGGACAATTAAGCAATGAAGGTCTCAGCTGACAATTAAAGCAACAGGGAAGGAGAATATGTGCCAAATCCAATATAATAGCATCAGCAACTGTGTGGGCAGCCTGGCCAACATTTTGCATCCTCCTAAATCCCCTCTAGCTAGCATTTTCCCATTGCAATGAGGTCTACTACACATCTCTTCATCATTCTGCAGTGTTTCTGGCTGCCCATGCTTCCTGATCTGAAAAAGCCTCGTGGGGGTGTTGTTACTCATATGTTTTCCTTTGGGCATCAATTGTAGGAAGCCAGGGAGGCTGCAGGCTGCCAGAAATATGCTAGTACAAATAAAGACAGCCTCAGCCACTTCGTAATAAGTAAGGTAAGTAGAAGAACCCTAAATCCTACCATGAGAATTTCTCTGAAATTTAGATTTCCTTTCAACATTTTATTGAAAACAACTTATTTTCTACCAAATTGAATGAGAATAGTCAAAAATGTGGAAGAGAATTTTGGCATAGCAAAAATCTGTGTTTGATTTTTGACTTCTGTGCTGCTGACCTTACCTAGTAGATAATCAGAACCCTCCTCTGAACCCCCTCCAGATTGTCTGCATCCTCCTTCAAGTGTGGTGCCCAGAACTGGACACAATACTCAAGATTAGGCCTAACCAGTGCCCAATAGATGGGAACCAGTATCTTGCACAATTTGGAAGCTATACTTCTATTACTGCAGCCCAAAACACCATTTGCTTTTTTTGTAGCCACATCAAGAACACTTTGAACTTTGTTTCTGATGGCCAGGGTATAAGCTATGCCACCCAATTTTGTGTCATCTGCAGATTTGATAAGCATTCCCTGCACCTCCTCATTCATATCAAATAAAAATGTTGAAGAGCATTGGGCCCAGGACAGAGCCCTGCAGTACCCCACTCATTACTTCCCCAAAGTTTGAGAAGGTACCATTGATAAGCACTCTTTGAGTCCGATTCTGTAGCCAACTGTGGATCCACCTAATAGTTGTTCCATCTAGCCCACTTTTAGCTAGTTTGCTAATCAAAATGTCATGGGGCACAAAAGCTTTGCTGAAGTCCAGATATGTTGAGCTCCATCACATCAGTGTTTAATGCACTCTCAACATGATATCGTACCCATCCTGCTGTGATTTCGCTATGATTGCACCATTTCTCCCTCCTCTTCCATTTTATTTTGGTACAGGGAAAGTCCGGTTCTTTTCTCCATGTGCAATAACATCGCTGTTCCATTCCTGTGTAATTTCCTTTTCAATGCTATTTCGGATCGCCCCTATTTTTCTGCTGGTGGTGTATCTGTGGAAGGGCGTGTGTGTAGGGCAGTGTTGCTGACGAAAGCAGTGGGCGGATGGTTCTCCTCAAGCAAGCCATCATCATTCTCCTTGGGAACACCTGCTGGATTGTTGGTATGGAGTTCACAGGTCAAGTGGGCTGTTCTCATAATGCCCAATTCACCAATGCAGTTTCTAAGGATCCTAGGGAAAGCATTGTGTGTTCTTTTTCTTCCCCCCCCCCCAACAATGCTTCGTTGAAATCAGGATAGGTAGACTAGTCCATGGACATGCAAGAGGTTGACTTTCCCTAATCCCGTAATCCCTTAAGTACACCATTGCACAATTACACCATTTTGGCCTACCAGAATTGCTTTCAATTGCATTTGCGCAGAAATAAAAAAAATGGGAAAATAAGAATTAGGGCGGGGGAAGGAACCCACATCTCATTTCCATCTCAAAGTCCCTCCCAACCACAACAACCAATGAACTGCAAGGGGAAGGGGAAGGGACGAGACACGGCGGTATGTTAGCGACGCAAGTCCGCACAGGTGAAAGGATGCACGCACTGTAAATAGCGCTGAAATCGCACAACAACGTACATATGTGAAAGTGATTGCCAGTTGACACGCTGTCAACACAGAGGTGGATAGTGCAGGGACAACCCGGGGGGAGAACCGTGGTGTGATGGAGCTCTATATGGGGTGTTTACTCCATCATGGCTGTGAAGTTGTGCACCTTTGTTTAGATGACGCAGCCGGCAATTCGCAGCTACATTGTGGTAACCATCCTGAAGCTGCACATTTTTGTAGTGCCATTTTCTGGGATATTTTAACTTTGCTCTGCTGACGCTGTGGTTCTCTTTGCATCAGTCATTGGTGGGGTGAATGCAGGTTAGGGTGGTGGGCATATTTTGGGCACTGTATGGCAGAAGGGAAAGTCATATGGCGTGGGGTGGGGGTGGGGAGAGCAGAGGTGTTTAACCATGTCTCCCCAGACGTAAGTCATTGCCTTCAGTTGGCATGTTGGTGAGTACAAGAGCAGAGGATTCTGGAGTCGGGTGACCAGAGAAAATCCAGGTCAGGGCTCATGTAACTTTAACAGTTGTAAAGCAAAGGGAATTTCAGTCGACATCATTTGTATGCAAGTAGTTCCTGGTGAAATTCCCTCTTCATCACAACAGTTAAAGTTGCAGGGGCCCTGCCTTATTTTGTATATGGTCGCTCTAGTATAGTGCCTGCACCTTTAACTGTTGTGATGAAGAGGGAATTTCACCAGGAACTAACTGCATACAAATGACACTGGCTGAAATTCTCTTTGCTCTACAACTGTTAAAGTTACATGAACCCTGTCCTCCTTTTCAGATGGTCAGCCTAGTCAGCCTATGCCATATTTCTTTGACTTCCATGGCCAGTGGTGTATTATTATTATTGCTGCTGCTGCTGCTTCAGTCATTCAGGGCCAGGGCAGTGTCTGCTATTATTATTAGTAGCAGGAAGGGTCCATGCTTTGTAAACATCTCTTTCCTCTTCCTTTCCTTCCCTCCCCCTCTTTCTCAGAAAGTCATATCTACATGGGGCAAGGAGAGAAAAGGAGATGTAAGAGCAGCCGTGGGTCTGATATTCTTAGTACTGCTTCTGCTCAGTCATTCACAATATCAGGCTTAAGGGCACCCCTCCCACTACAGGGGGAGAGAAAGGCATGGGGGTGGATGTTTGCATCACTACTCAGAACTAACTCCTTCATTTCACTTTATGAGCACGCAAGTGGTGGTGGGGAGCCTGTTGATTCAAAGCTTCGCAACTACAAAGGAACTCAGCTGAGAGAGGATGGGTGCCTGTTGAGTCGAAGCTGCCTAGGTGCATGGAGGCATCCTTTCACTGCTACAGAGTTCAGCAGGAAAAAAATACTTTCAGAGCCCCATCATTAGTCACTATTTGCTGTGAATTGCGGCTGTGTAACCAATCTTGCAAAGTTTCAGGGCAGGATAGTCCACATTCAATCCTACCCATGTATCACAGTGGTTGTTGCTTTGCAACAGTGATGCTGAGCATTTTGGGAGGGATCAGTAGTGAAAGCAGCTCCATGTAGATGCTATCCAGGAATCCTACCTGAAACTGTGCGAGCTGTTACCAATCAGTGTCAATGATACTGGGCTAAGTGATAGACCAATGGTCTGACTTAGTATAAGACAGCTTCCTAGGAAGGTAAGAAGCAGAGGCATGGGGCAATGGGGATATGGAGATGAGGAAGGAGCCAATCCATAGTGGTTGAAGGAGTTAAGGCTAGGATTTTGTTTATTGTTCACATTACCACAATCATGGCTGGGACCTCCTGTCCTCTAGAGTGGCTTTATTTTCTGCCATAGAAGTGAACAGCAGCTCTTCACTTCTATGGCAGGAAGTAAACCACAGCTCCCAGAGATTGCAGAGGTGGGAGGCAGGTTTTGTCTATGCATCCACTGTGACCTTGATGCAACCCATTCAATTTTCCCCACACATCATTGGTTCCCCATGACGTACACAAGGTAAAGTAAAATAAGCTGCAGTCTGGAAGATTCCTTATATGGAGGCAAAGTCTGCCCTCGCTCTTGACACGGGACTCAATGATGTGTGTGGGGCGAGGAGAAGCCTTTGTTCCTCCCTCAACTATGTCCTAGCTGCAGCTACTGTGGTTTCTCCCATGGTCCTTAGTGGCTCCAACTAAGTTCTGTGGGAGAAAATAAACACAATTCATCATATTGATGGGCATCTTGCCAGTAAATTAATAAACACGGTTTAGTAACCAGAACTGGCTTGGGCTAGCTGCTCTCTCCTGCTTCTGCCTACCTTAACAGTGGGTGCTATGGCAACAAGGAGAAGGAAGGAGGGGTGCCTAGCAACCAGGAGGGCCTGGCAGCAGATTTCTAAGCAGGTCTGTTGGGAGATGGCAGTTGAATGAGAGTAACTGAGAGAGGAGTGGGAGAAAAAGGTTAAGGGAGTGGGAGAGGGAGAGCGGACCCTGCAGGGCTCTGGGATGGAAACAACAGAATTAGCCTTTCCTTTTTTGCTCATCATGAAATCTGAATTTCTCCATACCAATGTTTCTGTTGGTGGGTTCAATGCAAAAGGGGAGTGGGATAGATCAGCTGCAATATTTTCTCAAAAATATTGTACACTTGGAACACTGGACACTTGGAAGAATGCAGTAGTGATGATAAGAATTAGGATTAGTAGCAGAGGATGGGATGATGGTAGTTGGGGAGGGGGCTCGCCTATAGCACTACATGGACATTTCATTTTAAATGATTGAAAGGATTCAAAATAGAGAGAGCCCCTGGTTGCTATTGCTCATGTACATTTTCTGATTATGAATATCAGTGGAAAACCAGTGTTCTAAAGTTGGCAAGAACTTTTTAATTTTAGGCAGCTAGACAATTTACCCAAAGTGGCAACTTCAAACAATCAGTCCCCTAGTAGACTAAGGAGAAAAGAATTCCTGGGCAGCTAGTACAGGACACTGGATAACAAAGGTTTTCAGGCAATAGTCTAAACTTCTGTCATTTCCAAATATGTAATCATGGCAAAATAGCCCTTTGCATGATTTTCACATATGACTACATATTTGGGGTTACATCAAGTGTGCCGATAGAAGTGGGTCTCCCTGCCCCATCCTTCCCACATCAATCCCTCCAACCCTCTTCTACACAGAGAGTCAGATCCTGCTGAATGGTATGTTGTGTGAGGGAGGGGGAAACCCAAAAATCAGGCAGAGGGACTTTACACAGCAGAGGCCTTCCTCTCACAGAAGGCAATTCTGGATCCAGCCCTTTGTATGCAGATTTCCCTATACCAGGGTACCAAGAATATCACGTATGATGACTACATGACAAAACCCAACGTGGAAGAGGTTAATCTTTGGACTATGCTTCTATCACAGCATGTGAAGACCTTTTTGTGAGAAGCTATGAGAACCTCAGAGGGAATTGCAAGTACTGTTACAAGTTGATTGGCAGTTAGAATGAATGAATAAAAATAATTCATTTTATGAAAACACTCTGTTCTAATTAGTTTTCATTTTGAAAATATCTCTACTGTCACTGCTTTTGCAGGAGCGTTGGGCAACCTACCTACCCACTCCAGACAATAACTCTGACTTCATGTGTCAGAAGTCAACAAACTGCTAAGGAAAAATATTAGCACTGTTGTGAATATCTTGTGATACTGGTTTGTGCTCTCCTAAAGTTCTTTTTTTTTTTTTTGATTAATATTTTTATTAATTTTTCCAACAAACACATACACAAATAAACAATAATAAAACATACAATAACATAAAACCAATTCCCCCCTCAACTACCCCCCGTGCTCCCCCCCCTTCCGAGACCGTCTCATTATCCTTCATCCTCTTTCCAAAATTTTAATGATTCTTTTGAAGGCAATTGTCCCTTCCCCGATCTTAAAACGTAATTCAAAAGGGGCGTCCATATTTCCCCAAAATCACTCTTCCTGGACATTCCCCTCTTTATTTTCATTTTACACGTCAACATATCATTCAAAGCTAAATCCCAAATTTCTTTATACCACTCTTCTATTATATAACTTCGTTGCCCTTTCCAATTTTTAGCAATCAGTATTCTAGCAGGTGCCAGGAGGTTGTTTACCAATTCTTTATTTATTACATCCTTATTCCTACTATCCCATATTGCTAGTAGAGCTAGCTTCGGGTTTAATTCCAACCTACTTCCAATTATATCACTTATTTCTTTACAAACCCTTACCCAAAATTTTTGTACTTGTTCACAGCTCCACCACATATGAAAATATGTCCCAACCTCCTGACACCCCCTCCAGCAATTCTTGGGCAATTTTTTATCAATCTGGTGAAATCTAACAGGTGTTAAATACCATCTCCAAACTGTCTTATAATAATTCTCCTTAATTCTAATCGACAATACCTTTAACATTCTTCCATTCCATATCCTCCCCCAATTATCTTCATTAATTTTCCCCCTTATATCTTCTTCCCAAACCTCTTTTATAACCTTAAGTGAGTCCTGAAATTCTTCCTCTATTAATATTTTATATATCTCACTAGTGAGTCCTTTCTTAGCTCTAGCTTCTTCTTTATCCCACGATTGTTCAATTAAATCTTCAAATCTAGTATTGTTTCTACATTCCTTATTCTTTGTGGTCCAATCCTGTGTCCATTTTAACAGCTGCAAACACTTGAACCACGCTAGCTTTTGTCCTTTAAATAAATTTTTAATATGCTCACTATCCTTCATCTTTTCCATCCAATTCCTTAATTTAATAATATCTAGTTCTTTCAGACTCCCTTCTATCTCTGATTTTAATACACTTGGGAAGTTACCCACTACTACAACTGGGGCAAGCGGAGACTCCCCGGTATCAACTTCCCTCTATACTTCTCCCAGATCATTAATATATTTTCCAACAATGGGTTGTCCAGTACTTTCAATTCTTTCTTTTGCATTTTAGTAAAAAATATATTTCGTAATTTATACTCCACCTTTACTGTTTGCGATTCTAACCATTCCATGTCTTGTTCCCCTAAAATAGCATGAATAACATATCTTAACTGGTTCGCAATATAATAATTCTTAATATTCGGAAGTCCTAGACCTCCTTTCTTTTGAGCCTTATACCATAACCCCTTATTTATCCTAGCTCTTTTATCCCCATTACAATAAGCATTAATCATATTTTGCCAACTTTTAATCTCAGCTGCTGATATTCTAATAGGTAACATTCTAAACAAAAAATTAATCTTAGGTAATATATTCATTTTAATAACCGCTATTCTACCAAACCAAGAATGTTTTAATTTTCTATATATCTGTAACTTCTCCCCTACCTCTTTTCTTAACCTTACTAAGTTAAGTTCCTCTAATCTATTTAATTCTCTATCTATATTAACTCCTAAATATCGTATTATGTTTTTATATCCTAATCCTTAATTAGCTTTACATTTCTCCATCTCTTCCTTGTTATAATTATACAACATCATTTCTGACTTTCCCCAATTAACTTGTAATCCTGTAATTTCCCCAAATTCTCTCAGATGTTTCTGAATCAGATCCCCGCTTTCAAGGGGATCTTCTAATGTCAGCAACGTATCATCCGCAAACATATTTACTTTAATCTTATCATTACTACCTATCCCCTTTAATCTATCATCTTCCCTAATTACATTTGCTAAAATTTCTATAACTACTGCAAATAAAATCGGCGAAAGTGGACATCCTTGCCTGGTTCCTCGAGCTAGATTTATTTGTTGCGTTAACCCATCATTAACCATTATTTCCGCTTTATTATTTTTATACATCTGATTAATCACTCCCATAAATTTATTTCCAAACCCAAACGTTTTTATTATTATTTTTAACGCTGGCCATTCCACGCAATCAAAGGCTTTGAAAATATCCAAAGCTACTAATCCTGCTTTTAACTTTCTTCTTTTTATTATATTTATTGTATTTATAACCCTCCCAATTAAATTTGGCATTTTCCTACCAACAATAAATCCACATTGATCATTTTTTATATATTTAAAAATAAATGAACCCATTCTTTTAGCCATTATTGCTGAAAATATTTTTGCATCCTGATTTATTAAAGATATTGGTCTATAAGATGCTGGATCCGTCATATCCTTGCCTGGCTTCTGTATTAAAATAACCATGGACTGATCCCAAGATGGCGGGGTCCTTCCTCCTTCTATTATATTATTATATAATTTTAATAATCTAGGTATTAAAATATCCTTAAATATTTTATAAAATTCCGGCCCCAGTCCATCAATCCCCGGAGACTTACCTCCTTTTAGTTTTGCAATAATTCCCTCAATTTCTTTCTCAGTAACCAAGGCTTCCATACTCTCTTTATCTTGATCATCCAGTCTTATTTTCCAATTTCTTTCTACATATTCCTGTATCTTATCATTTGTAACCGCCTCTGATGCATATAATTCTTTATAAAATTCCTGAAAATTTTTTAATTTATCTTTCATTAAATTACATCTATTCCCTAATTTATCTCTAATTGTCCCTATCATATTCTTAGCCTTCTCTGACCGCGTGGATCTAGCCAGCATTTTGGAATTTCTGTTATTATATTCAAAAAAATCTCTCTTTAAATACAACAAGTTCTTCTGAACCTGTTCTAATTCTTCTGTCTCCAATTCCTTTTTCTTAGCTTGAATTAAAGCATATAACCGCTTATCTTTAGTCTCCCTTAATCTCTCCTCTAGTCTCCTTATCTCTTCTTCAACGTTTTTATTACGTACTTCCTGTTGCTTTTTAAGTGTGGACATTTCCCTAATACACATCCCTCTTATTACTGCTTTCATTGTATCCCATAATAATCCTTGCGCATTAACTCCTTTTTCATTTATCTGCCATATTTCCTGTACTTCCTTTTTAAATTTCTCTACTATATTTTTATTTTTAAAAATTCTTCCATCCATTCTCCATCTCTTTGCTTGTTTATAATCCTTCTTCCTCTTCATCTCCATCGACATTAATGCATGGTCAGTGATCTTTATTACTCCTATATCGCAATCTATTAAATTTGATAGCATATTCTTTGATATAAATATATAATCAATCCTTGAATAACTCTTAAATCTAGGTGAGTAAAAGGTATATTTCCTCTCTTCTCCTTTTAATACTCTCCATACATCCATTAATTCTTTCCCCTCCATTAATTTAGCTAATTCCGTCTTCCCCCCACCTCTAGCATCTCTAATAATATTATCCCTATCTTTCCCTTTATGAATTACCATATTAAAATCTCCTGCCATCACAATATTTTTGTTCCCTAAATCTCCCCCCATATCAAACACTTCTTTAAAGAATTCCATTTGATTCCCATTTGGAGCATAGACATTAATCAACACAAATTCTTCCCCTTCCATCGTACAGTAGATTATAAGGATCCTTCCATTCTTATCTTTCTTTACACTTTGAATGTCAATACCACATTTCTTCGAGATTATGGTTGCCACACCTCTCGCTTTAGAAGTACCACATGACTTTTCATACACTCCTATTTCCCTCATTCGCAACTCATTAACCCCCTCCTTTGTCTGATGAGTTTCCTGCAAGAAGATTATATCAATTTTTTCCCTTTTCAACATTGTTTCAATTCTTCGTCTTTTAACCACCGTTCCTAGCCCCTTAACATTTAAAGTTGCCCATCTCAATTTATTTTCCATCTCTTAATTTCAACCATATGTATCCATTGATCTCGGTCGGTGAACCCCATACCCCCCTTCCCCTCCCTCCCCCCACACAGACCCTCAGTATCCCCCCCATCCCCCCCTCCCTTCCCTCCCCCTACACTTACCCTCCTTTTACCCCCCTGCTCACCAGACCTCTGGGCACTGGTCCCAATTATTTTAGAACTCTTCAGGGGGGGGGAACCGGCCCAACCCTCAGAGCAAAGTCCGAACCTCCACTCCTTTACCCTTTCCCCACTGATCCCATTTCATTGACTAGCCCCTCCAACCGCTCCTTCTTCTTGGACTACTTCTCCCGGGTCGTTGGGATCGATTATGCCCAACTTCTCCAACAGCTGAATTCCTTGCTCACACGATGTTATTCTTTCTTGCTTCCCACACCAAGCAAATCTCAGAAATACTGGATATCCCCAATTGTACGTTATCGATTTCTTCCTCAATGCTGCTGTACATATCTTGACACTCTTCCTCCACTGGATGGTCTGCGGGGAAAGATCCTGAAAAATCTCAATTGCTGTTGCTTGAATCATTGGTTGAGGTTGTTTCCTGATTGCTTGCATCAATTTTTCTTTTTTATAATAATTTGCAAATTTAACAATTATGTCTCTTGGAAGCACTCCTCTACCTTTGAAACCAACTCGATGCACCCGTTCAAGATCATCTTCCTCCCAGGCCCCCTCCGGAAATTGTGTTTTTAACCACGACAGAATTGTATCTCTTAAATCTTTTAAATTCTCTCTTTCTTGTTCCGGATATTTTCTTATGCGCAGATTTGCTCGTCTGTCCCGATCCTCCATAGCGATAATGCGTTGTTCATGTTGAGAAAGTTGGTCCTCATGCTTCTTGCTAGTTTCAGCCAGAGCTCTTGTGTCTGTCTGCAGCACTCCAACATCCTTCACCACTTGTGTTAAGCCCTCCATAAGTTCCTCTTGCGTGTCTTTAATGCGCTTGGCCAAGCGCTCTTCAAGCCCAACAAGCATTTTATTTATATCCACCTTTAACTCGTCCATTGGGTCTGGCTGCCCTCCTCTGGTAGTCTTTGGAATTACAACTGGGTCTGCAGTTGGTATTTTTACTGGAGACTTCTTTGCTGTCTTCTTATCTGGAATGTCTGGCATGTTTTGCTCCTCCAGGCGCGTCAATCTCTGCCAGGTACGATCCGAACCGCGCTCTTTGGAGGATCTTACCCAGGCTGGGGTGGGAGCAGAAGATTTCTTCTGTCGTCCCTCCTTCTTTCTCATGAATTATCCCCCACCCTATCTGCTTGTTCCTCTTGTTTACGTCAGACTGGATTACAAGTTCACTGGGGATTGACTTTAATCATCTTCTCAATAATCAGTTTTATTTCCAACAGTCTCTCCCCCAGTAACCTACTCAGCCAGTCTGCCTTAAATCCTCATTTATAAGTCCATAAATCGCCTCAAATATGGCCGCTTCACTTTCGTTTCTCCTTCAAGAGCTGACGACTCTTACAACCCCTCCTCTGTCCCTCCAGAGATCAATCAGTTCCAGAGACAATAACAGACTTTCTTTTAACAAGTTTAACCCAGGCTGGAGTGGGAATAAAGCTTCTTATAACATCACTCCTTGTTGCTCGTAAATTATCCCCTCTCTCCGTCCGTCTGGGTTCTCCTTTACTTTTTTTTTTTTTTTTTTTTTGCCACAGCCAGTCAGCCCAAACTGCCAGTTTACTGGAGCTTGCTCATATTGTTCTCCCCCAGTAAACTAATCAAGTAGTCTTCCTTGTATCATTCGTAAAAGTCAATAAATTACCTCACCGACGTCTTCCTTCTTTGTTGTTAGCTCAAAGCGCCTGGTTTCACTTTAACAACCATCAAGCTCTGTCGCTTTTCAGCTCCCGGTCGGATAATTAATCACTTCCAGCCTTTCCCTGTCAACATAACATGTCTTTATGCCTCTCTTGAGACTCTTCCGTAAGGAATTAGTGCTTAATTCAAAGCTTTTTTAAGGAGCAATGAGGATCTATGACTTTACCCCGTCGCGTTCATAGCCACGCCCCCTCTCCTAAAGTTCTGATATTTTCTCTCTAGGTCATGAGGTCTTGCTAGAGGAGTATACTGTGGGCACCAGCCATGTAGCTGAGGGAGATAGGGAGAGGAAGGAAGAGTGTAAAAGAGAAGACCTCCGTGTAGAGTACTAGTTTCCTCACCCTATTTCCCTGTGTTCCTGAGGTTCAGCCAGCAGCTTCAAATCTCTTGGTCCAAAAGGGAGAGAATTCAGTGCCACACACCCCTTTCATCTATATTGCCAAAGCTCTATTCCACCAACAGAAGAGGAAAGAACATCCATCCTTCCTTCCCTCCTTTTTCATACGGATACTGTTTGTTAATGTTGTGCGTCAGTTAAGGAATCAGCCAGAGAGAGGAAACAGCTGAGCCTGGGAGTGTTGGAGGAGTGACACTTCATGGAAGCAGGCAAGGACCGGCTGAGTTTCAATAAAAGTCTGGCCAGCGCTCAGCCAGAGTGCTGGAAGCAATGGTTGTATTTGGTAGTTGCTCTGTGCTTCTCAGCTTCGTGTTCTTGATTCAAGCCTTGTTCTGACCCTTGGACTGTATACCAACCATTCTTCAGCATGTTCCTGTAACCTTGTACTTGCCTGAACTTATCCTGACCCTGTGGGCCGGATTTCTGATAATGCTTCAACGCTTTGCGATTCCAAGATTGTTAACTGGACTTCGGACTGCTACTTCGGCTTTGATCAGTGGTCTGTTTCACCGAACGTTGATATCTACATTCTTCAGTGACATCTTTGAGTTATAACAGCTTGCTTCCAGCCTAGCATACTTTTGAAATAATGCAGCTGTGTGAACCGTGAATTTTTGTTTTTCATTATGGAGGAGCTAGTGCAAGCAAACACGCTTTTGCAAGGTCAGATTAACCAGCTGGTGACAGCTGTCCATGCCTTGCAAAATGCTGCCATGGCTCCAGTCGCAGTGGGGAGAATAAAATGCCCCATTGCCCCTCCAGAGAAGTTTGATGGGTCGGCGGATCAGCTGCTGGTGGTCCAGGCTCAAAGCCAGTTGTTTATGAGCTTAAGAGCGGAGGCTTTCCCAGACAATACGAGCTAAGTGGGGTTTACGATCAGCTTGCTGATAGAACAAGCAGCAAAATGGGCTACTCCCCTGCTGCTGGAAAAAAGCCCAGTACTGGGGAATTTGGCAGACTTCATTCAGCAGCTGAAGGAGATGTATGAAGATTCTGCCAAGGCTGCTATGGCAAACCAATGCATTTGACGGTTGAAACAAGGCGTTCGCCCCCTGGTGGAATATGTAATGGAGGTTCACCTGTTGCAGCAGAACCTGGTGTGGAATGAGGCAGCATTTCTGGACTAGTTCCAAGAAGGACTCTGGGAGGAGATACTGGATGCCTTGGCATACATAGATAGACCTCAAAAGCTGCAGGCCATGATTCAGCTCTGCCTCAGGATTGAGGGGAGATTGGAGACACGTCAAGGCTACACTAAGATGAGAGCAAGTCCTGAGGTCCTGACTCCCCAGCCTTCATCCCTTGGAGCTCCTAGAGCAGAATACACCCTCCCACTTGAGGAACCAATGCAGTTGGGCAGAGCCCGCCCTCACCTGTCACCAGGAGAAAAACGGCGGCGGCGGCAGCTGGGCCTTTGTCTATACTGTAGGCAGAAGGGACATTTCACCAGTTTCTGCCCAGCCAAGGTGCCAGGCCACACTGAGCCAGGAAAAGGCCACACCTCAACCCCTTTGGGCTCCAGGGTCGAGGTGAAGTCATGTGCAAGGGGGCCCAATGCTCCCAGTCTCAAGCCTCCCAGCATCTAACGGTGCCTGTAACCTTATCAATCCCGGGACAAGGGAGTATCCAGCTACAGGCAATGGTGGACTCAGGTTCCACTAGTAATTTCATGGACATCTCCTTTGCTGAGCACCACTGTATCTCCCAGCAACTTCTGAAGGACCCATTCTGGCAGAAACCATTGATGGCAGGATATCATCTTCTGGCCCGGTGGTGCATCAAACAGAGGCCTTGTCCATGACCATGCAGGGACATCATGAGAAGCTTCCCTTTTTTCTGGCCAAGGCTCGCCATTTTCCAGTAGTCCTTGGAATAGTGTGGCTCCAAAGTCATGACCCCCAGATTCAGTGGTCAACAGAGCAAATCTCCTTCCCCTCGCCTCATTGTTGGGACTGTTGTATAGTTCCAAGAGAGCAGGCACTCTTGGCCAGCAAAGGAGGAGGCTGACTGGAGGGGTTGCCCCTCAAATACCAAGGGTATCGGGCCATGTTTGGGAAGAGGGAAGCAGGTCAATTGCCACCACATTGTCCATATGATTGCCCCATCAACCTGGTCCCAGGTTCCAAGATACCAATGGGGCGGATTTATTCATTGTAGGAGCCTGAATTGGCGGAACTGCAGGGCTTCATAAAAAAGAATCTGGACCAGGGGTTTATTAGGCCCCTACTTCACCTGCAGCATCTCCAGTGCTCTTTGTAAAGAAAAAATGTGGGGAACTCTGCCTATGCAATGACTACAGGACTCTGAATCAGATCACAATCCGGAACAGGTACCCCCCTACCCTTGATCCCGGAACTGATGGAACGATTCCGAGAAGCCCGGATTTTCACCAAATTGGAACTTCGCGGGGTGTATAATCTGGTCCGGATTGGGGGGGCTAGTGGAAGATGACGTTTTGAACCCGGTATGAGCACTTTGAGTAAACAGTCATGCCGTTCGGTCTGTCCAATGCTCCAGCTGTCTTCCAGCACCTGATTAACAACATCTTCTGGGACTTCTTGGACCGTTTCCTGATCATCTACTTGGACGATAGTATATTCCTGGAACCCCTAGGAACATGACCAGCATGTAAGGGCTGTGTTGCAGCACTTAAGGGGCAACAGGTTATTTGCAAAGCTGGAGAAGTGTGAGTTTGACCTCACCACTGAGGACTTTCTGGGTCATCGCATCTCCCCAGCAGGTATCCAGATGGCCCCATGAAAGTGGAGAGAGTGGTGCAGTGGCAGGCTCCGCAATCTATAAAGGATGTGCAGTGACTCCTCGGCTTTGCAAATTATTATTGCCAGTTCATCTCCCACTTTGCACAACTCACCATACCCATCTCAGAGTTGCTGAAGGGGAAGGGGTCTTTCAGATGGACTGAGGTGGCCCAACAGGAGTTCCAGCACCTGAAGAAGGTGTTCATGGCAGAGCCTATTCTGCATCAGCCTGACCCTGCATGACCCTTCATTGTGGAGGTGAATGCCTCAGACGTGGTGGCCACTGTACTGCTGCAGCCTGTTGGAGTGGATCAGAACCTCCTTCCATGTGCTTTCCACTCCCGAAAGCTTAACGACTCTGAAAAAAATTACACCATCTGGAAGAAGGAATTTTTGGGGATCAAGGTGGCATTTGAGATGTGGCATCATCTGCTGGAAGGGGCATGGTATCCAGTGCAGGTACACACCAACCACTGGAATCTGGAACACCTGCAGATGGCCCGGCGCCTCAACCAGCAACAGATTCAGTGGTCCATTTTTCCCCAGATTCCAGTTTAAAGTGACGTATTTCCCAGGGCGGCAAAACAAACAGGTGGACGCCCTCTCAAGGAAACCTGAGTACCTGACTGAAAGGAAGAGGTCCTATTGTGCCCTATTCTGCCTCCCCAGAATTTTGCAGCCACGCTTCAGCCACAGTCTTTGGAGGATCGGGTGCAGGATCTGCAGCAGGGTGATTCATTCATTCAGGCACACATGCAGGAGCTCCGGGATGGGGGTCAGGGTATGGACACCCTATTTTCTTTGCAGAATGGGCTCTTGCTGCACAAGGACTGGCTATATATTCCTCGAGGCAACATGAGGGGAGAGGTGCTTCATTTGTGCCATGACAGCTGGCTGGCAGGTCATTTTGGGATTTTGAGACCCTCCACTGGGCATTGCAGGAGTTCTGGTGGCCATGGATCCAGGCCAACATCAAGGGTTATGTGGCAACATGTGACACCTGCCACCAGGCCAAAAGACAGCCAGGTCAGCCACAGGGGCTCTTGCTTCCGCTGGCGACTCCCCCAGGAGCTTGGCGAACTGTGTCCATGGACTTCAGCACAGACTGGGCGCTCTCTCATGGAAAGATCTTGAGCCTGTGGTGGACCTGTTCAGCAAGATGGCCCACTTCTTCCCTTGTGCAGGTCTCCCCTCAGCTAAGGAGATGGCAAAGATGTTCATGGACCAGTTCGTTCGCCTCCATGGCCTTCCAGACAGCTTGATCTCTGACCATGGGGCCCAGTTTACCTCCCGGTTCTGGCAGGCATTGTTTAAGTCCTTGGACGTTGGGGTCCATCTGTCGTCAGCCCATCATCCTCAGTCCGATGGGAAGACAGAATGGACCAATGCAACATTGGAGCAGTACCTGTGCTGCTACACCAGTTTCCAGCAGGATGACTAGGTGGGGCTCTTGCAGATCACGGAGTTTGTCTATAACAACACAGTGCATATGTCCACATGGCAAACCCCATTCTTTGCTAATTATAGCCTGCACCCACAGTTCTTCCCTACAGTCCTCCCTCCCTCCACGGTCCCAGCAGCAGCGCAGGCGGCCCAAGAGTTGCTGGCAATTCGGGCAGTTCTGAGGGAGCAGCTGGAGCAGGCCAAGGAGGCCTACAAAAGGGAGGCAGACCGCCACCGGCAGGAGGGGGGCCCTTTGAAGGTGGGGGATCGGGTATGGCTGACATGTGTGGCAGAAAACTTTCTCCTACAGAAAGTAGATGAACGAACTAGGGGATCGACTATACAAGGGAGAAGGATCTTGGAATTGTTGTAGATCACAAACAAAGCCCTATGAAGAGAGATTGAAAGAACTGGGCATGTTTAGCCTGGAGAAGAGAAGACTGAGGGGAGACATGATAGCACTCTTCAAATACTTGAAAGGTTGTCACACAGAGGAGGGCCAGGATCTCTTCTCGATCAACCCAGAGTGCAGGATGCGGAATAATGGGCTCAAGTTACAGGAAGCCAGATTCTGGCTGAACATCAGGAAAAGCTTCCTGACTGTTAGTGCAATACGACAATGGAACCCATGACCTAGGGAGGTGGTGGGCTCTCCCTCATTAAAGGCCTTCAAGAGGCAGCTGGACAACCATCTGTTAGGAATGCTTTAAGGTGGATTCCTGCACTGAGCAGGGGGTTGAACACGATGGCCTTATAGGCCCCTTCCAACTCTACTATTCTATGATTCTATGACTTGATGCTGACCAATAGGGATGACTTAGCGCTCCATCACACCTATTTTTCCCCTGGTTTGCCTCCATGTTTGCTTTTATGAAGGATCTTCCCCAAAGACAAACAGGTAGAATATTGATTTTTTGTTTTTAAGAATTTTTAATTCCGCCCCCTCCCCACTCCTGGATTTTCAGTGAAATGCTTTAAGGTGGGGGGGAATTAAAAATTCCTTTAAAAATCAAGGAATGAACCAATCTGATTCAAACTTGGCATGGCTAAAGCTCTCCTGGAGACCTATCACCATGCCAAGTTTCATCATGTTACCTATAAACATTACACAGATGTAAGCATTTGGTTAATTTGCATTTTAAAAATTCCTAAAATTCAAGGTATGGATCTATCTGATTCAGACTTGGCACGCCTAAAGCTCTACTTAAGAGCTCTCAAGATAACAAGTTTCATCTCTTTATCTTTAAAAATGAGGGAGCTGTGGGCAAGGAGAGAGGGGTTGGATCAGTAAAAAGAACATTCATTTGAACGTTCGACAAGGAGTGCTGGAGGAGGAGAACCGCCCTGCCCTCCCCTTTCATCAGCAAGACTCCATTCAAAGCACATGCACCCAACAAAGGAAAAAGCGAGAGGCCAGAACTAGATGGAGGCTTAGAGGCGCATTAAAGTCGCTTTCGGAAAATAACACCAAAATAATATGCAAAACAGAGGAAAAGAGGTGAAATGGGTGCAAGACAAGGACAATGTCATGTGAGTCCTGCGCTGCAAAATCAGATACCAGGCATGGCAAGTGTGTTAAACCGCTGGTGTGATGGAGCTCTGAGTGGATAAAGTGGCAGTTACAGGAACTCGGGGGGGGGGGGGGAGTCACCATGTCATACTTGAGTTCTTGATTTTAAAGGAAGCAAAAGTTGAGTGTAGCCATACACGTACTCTGGATTTCAGGAAAGCTGATTTTAATAAACTCAGAACTATAATAAGTAAGGTCCCATGGTAAAAGATCCTAATGAGAAAAAGAGTCCAAGATGGGTGGGAGTTTTTGAAAAAGGAAATTTTAAAGGCCCAATTACAAACAATTCCAACAAAGAAAAAAGATAGAAGACAACAGAAGAAACCAATGTGGCTCCACAAAAAGCTTAGAGATGGCCTGAAAATAAAAAAGGATACATATAGGACAAGGAAGGAAGGCCAGGCTACAAAAGGAGAGTACAAACAAGTAGCACAAAAGTGCGGGAATGGTGTCAGGAAGGCTAAAGCTGAGAAGGAGCTGAGGCTAGTGAGGGATGCTAAAAACAACAAAAAGGCTTTCTTCAGATACATGCATAGTAAAAGTCAGAGGAAAGAAATGGTGGTTCAACTGCCTCATGAGAATGGCAAATTGGTAACAGATGACAAAGAAAAGGCCGAAGTGCTTAATTCCTACTTTGGCTCAGTCTTCTCCCAAGAGTGGGTCTTTGACACACACACACACCCCGGAAAAAGTGAAATACAAGCCGAAGGGGCAGGATTGCAGTTTGAGATAAACAAATAGGGCTCCATCACATTTAGGGTTATCATACTCTTGTAGTCTGTCCTTTCCAGTTTTGGTGCTGTTGACTCGCATGACATCGTCCCTGTCCTGCACTATTCTTGCTTTTTTCCTCCATTCTGGCGGCTTATTATGTACCTGGGAAAGTCCGTTTCATCTTGGAAGTGCACAATGAAAACCCAAATGTAAACCAGTAAATCCGCTTCTGTGTTTGGGGCGGTGTCTTGAAGGCCGTTTTCAGTTACGAAAGAATAGGGCGTGCTTTTAATCACCTTTTCATCTTTGGACACGTTAGGAGTTGGAAGGAAGGTTTCAATGCTCCAACTCCCTCTTTTTTTTAGCTTCCTTGTTTTGGTGAACCCCTGTCCTGTTGGAATCGCAGAACTTCACCTTGGTGCCTATCCAACTTAACCTTTCCAACCATTCTGATCCTTCCTCATATATCCATTTCTGTCCACTTCCATCACCCCTCCACGTGCCTTATACATCTTCCTAGTGGGTCTCTTCCATTTTGAGTAATTATTCTTCCTCCTATATTGTTTTATATTGTCCTATATTATATTATCCCATATGGCTGGAGAAAACATTTCCTGGTGCTAGTGAATTTCATGTTCTAGTTCCTTTTACTGCCTGAAATCTTCTTAGGCAAAGCAGTTTAATACAAAACCAAGCCCACAGGATGTTTCCAAGGAGACCCGATTTGCAAGACAAAAGGCTATCCTTTCCAGTGAGTCATGACCAGTGAATTGCTAGCCTTCTCCTTGGCAACAGATTAACATCTGAAAGAATGTAGGAGTGATCTGACAGGATGAGAACTCAATGTAACTTTGAAATAAAACTGAGCTATGGGGGGTGCGAATGTAGTATGACTTGGATGTAAATACAGTTGAAGTCAATGGGATTTACTTTGGAGTAAGGGAACCAGCCATCCCTATTTTATGAACTGGAGATGCTCAGCTTCGCATGATCGATGGAAAGGAAAAGTGATCCTTCACAAATGCAAAGTGGTGGAAGTTTGCACTGGTGAACTATCAGCCAAATGTTTAAAGAGCAGGGTAATTAAAAAAACAAAATCAAGGGATGAACCAATCTGATTCAAACTTGGCATGCCGAAAGCTCTCCTGGAGACCTATCACCATGCCAAGTTGCATCTCTTTATCTTATAAATTATGCAGATGTAAACATATTGGTTAATTTGCATTTTAGAAATTCCTAAAAATCAAGGCATGGACCTATGTGATTCAAACTTGATATGTGGAAAGCTCTACTTAAGAGCTCTCAAGATCCCAAGTTTCATCTCTTTCGCTTTAAGAATTACACAGATGTAAGCATTTTTGTACATCCTAATAGGAGCTCCAATGAGCGAGTGGAGAAGGCTGCCACGTCCATCACAATGTCCATCAACGACAAGAACCAATGAACTGCTGGGGGAAGGAGAAGGGGCGGGGTGGGCTGGGGCAGGCACAATAGCAGTGAGAGAGCAAAAAGAGAGTTCACCGGTATACCTAAGATAGTGAAAGGGAGGAGCGCTTGCAGCGCTTCTGAAATAGAGATTTAAAAAATGAGGGGGGGGGGGAATTGGTGTGATGGAGCCCATAGTCAAGGAACACCTAATTTCTTTGAACAAGTTCAAATCTCCAGGGCCCGATAAACTGCATCCTAAAGTAATAAAGGAGCTAGCAGGAGAAGTCTCAAAACCACTGTCTATTATCCTTGCGAAATCATGGAAGACGGGTGAAGTGCCAGATGATCAGAAGAGGGCTAATCTTGTCCCTATCTTCAAAAAGGGCTAAAAGGAGGAACTTGGGAACTACAGACCAGTCAGTCTGACATTCATCCCTGGGAAATTTTTGGAGCAGTTTATACTTCAGACACCTTCCCCTCTGAACCTGGTTTTAGAGCCTTCAATAATTCGCTATGATGTGTTCAATGAACATTTCACAGATAAATCTCTCGGATAAGGACCAATTTAGATGCCATCATTAACAGAAGCTGGTAAAGTGTCCAGCAACTCCGCAGGTAGGATAACACTGGATCAGTTTCAGCTGGTGAGTACTGAGGATATGGACAAGCTGCTTGGACGAGTAAGGAGGACAACTTGTCCTCTCTATCCCTGTCCTTCTTGGCTGGTCACCCAGGGAGGAGATGCAGTTAGACTACAACTACAACATATTATTAATGCATCTCTCAGGGAGGGGAATTTTCCACCATGTTTAAAAGAAGTGGTGGTACAGCTGCTTCTAAAAAAGCCCTCCCTGGACCCCCATTTTTGGGCAAGGTGATCGAAAGGGCAGTTGCCTTCCAACTCCAAGCAGTCTTGGATGATACAGATTTTTCTTGACCCATTTTAAACCGGCTTCAGAGCGGGATACGTAGTTGAGACAGTTATGGTCACTTCAGTGGATGATCGCATAAGTATATGTGTCCCTGCTGGTACTTTTGGACCTCTCAGTGGCTTTCGATACCATCGACCATGATATTCTTCTGGAATGCCTGAGGGGATTGGGAATTGGGGGCACTGTGCTCCAGTAATTCCAGTCCTACCTCTCGGGTAAGTTCCAGATGGTGATGCTTGAGGATAGTTGCTCCTCAAAGAAGGAGCTGTTTGTATGGTGTACCACAAGACGCCATCGTATCCCTAATACTGTTTAACATCTACATGAAACCGCTGGGAGGCATGGGTGGGGTGCTATCAGTATGCCGATGACACCCAAATATATTTATGCCTTTGATAGCAGCATCAGTTAAAGATAGTGTGTCTCTTCTGAATGAATGCTTGGAGGCAGTATTGGGCTGGATGAGGAAATTATTATTATTATTATTATTATTATTATTATTATTAAAACAAATTGAAGCTGAATCCAGACAAGATGAAGATGCTTGCTCTCAAGGGCCCTGACCTGAGTTTGGAGGTGTGTCAACCAGTTTTGGATGAGGCTACACTCCCCTGAAAGACTGCATTTGCAGCATGGGGGTGCTCCTGGATCCATTGCTCCAAATGACAGCCCAGACAGATGCGACAGCCAGGAGGGTCTACTATCAGTTTCAGTTATTGTGCCAGCTGCACCCTTTCGTAGAGTTGGAAGACCTGAAGATGGTAGTGCACACGCTGGTAACCTCTAGGCTCAATTTCTGCAATGTGCTGTACATAGGGCTACCATTGTACCTTGTTTGGAAACTTCAGTTTGTTCAAAATATGGCAGCCAGGTTGGTCACCAGTACATCTAGAGGTGAGCATATTACACAAACAATAAAATCACTCCACTGGCTGCCAATTAGTTTCTGGGCAAAGTACAAAGTGTTGGTCATTGCCTTTAAAGCCCTACATTGTTTGGGTCCAGGGTACCTGCGGGATCAGCATCTGTACAATCCACCCCGCACACTCAGATCCTCTGGGGAGAACTTACTTCAGTCAGCCAAAACTAGGCTGACAACTGTTTTCCAGAGGACTCTGGAATGGCCTGCTGGAGGAGAGTTGTCAACTTAACACTCTCTCCAAGTTTAAGACAGCTATAAAGACTAGCCTCTTCCAGCAGGCCTACCTAGATGGATATTAACCCAAGAATTTTAAAATGTCTTGATTGTTTTGTATGCTCTTTTAAATTAATTTTATGTATTTGATTTATATTGTATTGTACTAATGTTGTACCTCGCCTCAGTCCAAAGGGAGGGGCAGATAAGAAATAAAATTATTATTATTATTATTATTATTATTATTATTATTATTATTGTCAATCTGTAAGCACCTTGAAAACAGTGCAGTGATTACTAGAAGCCAGCATGGATTTGTCAAGAACATATCCTGTCAGACTAAACTGATCTCATTTTTTGATCAGGTAATCTCCCTTGTGGACTGTGAAAATGCTGTGGACATAATATATCTTGACTTCAGCAAAGCTTTTCACAAAGTGCCCCATGACATTCTGATTCACAAACTAGTGAAAAGTGGGCTAGATGGAACAACTAATAGGTGGATCCATAATTGGCTACAGAATCAGACTCAAAGGCTGGTTTCAGACAACACTTTAGTCAATGGAGGGTTGACTAGCCAACTCACAGTTGGTTATTTTGTGGGTACTCCTCACACAACATATTCCTACACAACTGTGGGTGGTTGGGCTCTCATTGAGTGGACTAATAGTCAACTTGGCATTTGACTGACACAGCCCCCGTCCCTCTCCCTTCCCTCCCTCCTCCCTCGGTCCTCCCGGTGCTATCCCAGCGGCCTCTGTAAGTTGCACCAGTTGTAGCAGAGTGGCAGCCGCTGCTTTGGTTGCTCTTGCCACCTGCCTCTATGGGCTTGTGTTTTAACCCACTCACCACATGCCATTAACACACTCACCCCTCCACACAACACTTTAAACAACTGGCTTCGAGCTAAACAACTTGCAAGCCAGTTGTTTCTCTCCGTTACTTATTTGGGCGGAATAACATACTGTCAGTAGTTTGTGAGCGGCGTGTTACCCTCCACCCAACACAGTAAGCAACACAACTGACAATTGTTTCCCCCGCCCCTCCATTGCTTAATTTGTTGTCCAAAACCAGCCAAAGAGTGCTCATCGATGGTACCTTCTCACACTGGGGATAACGACTGGGGTACCATAGGGCTCAGTCCTGGGCCCAGAACTCTTCAACATTTTTATTAATGATTTGGATGAGGAGGTGCAGGGAATGCTTATCAAATTTGCAGACAACAAAAACTTGTGTGGGATAGCTAATAGTTCAGAAGCTGCAGCTTGTGCAAAATGCAGCGGCCAGATTGATAACTGGAACCAGTAGGTTCGAACATATAAGACCTACTCTGGCCCGCTTGCATTGGCTGCCTGTATGTTTCCGAGCCCGGTTCAAGGTGCTGGTTTTAACCTATAAAGCCTTACACGGCTTGGGACCACAATAACTGATGGAACGCCTTTCCTGACATGAACCTACCCGAACACTACGTTCAACATCTAAGGCCCTCCTCCGAGTGCCTCCTCCGAGGGAAGCTCGGAGGTCGGCAACAAGAGAGAGGGCCTTCTCTGTGGTGGCTCCCCAATTGTGGAACGATCTCCCCGACGAGGCCCGCCTGGCGCCAACATTGTTATCTTTTCGGCGCCAGGTCAAGACTTTCCTCTTCTCTCAGGCATTTGGCAATATCTGAGGAGCCTGGGTTTGTTTTGTTTTGTTTTTGTAGTTTTTTGAAGTGTTGAAGTGGGTTTTAAATGTACAGATTTGTGTATGTTGTATGTTTTTGCTGTTTTAATTTTTGTATATTGTTTTTAATTATTTTTAATCCTATGTAAACCGCCCAGAGAGCTTCGGCTATGGGGCGGTATACAAATGTAATAAATAAATAAATAAATAATACTCCAGAAATCAGAAACAAACTTCAAAGTGATCTTGATAGGCTGGAGCACTGAGCTGAAAAAAACAGATTGAAATTTAATAGGGACAAATGCCAAGTTCTACACCTAGGAAAAAGAAACCAAATGCACAGATACAAGATAGGGGATACTTGGCTCAGCAATCATACATGCGAGAAGGATCTTGGAATTGTTGTAGATCACAAGCTGAATATGAGCCAACAGTGTGATGTGGCTGCAAAAAAAGCAAATGCTACTTTGGGCTGCATTAATAGAAGTATAGCTTCCAAATTGCACGAGGTACTGGTTCCCCTCTATTCAGCACTGGTTAGGCCTCATCTTGACTATTGCATCCAGTTCTGGGCACCACACTTCAAGAAGGATGCAGACAAGCTGGAGGGGGTTCAGAGGAGAGCAATGAGAATGATCAGGGGTTCTGGCAGGCATTGTTTAAGTCCTTGCACGTTGGGGTCCATCTGTCGTCAGCCCATCATCCTCAGTCCGATGGGAAGACAGAATGGACCAATGCAACATTGGAGCAGTACCTGTGCTGCTACACCAGTTTCCAGCAGGATGACTAGGTGGGGCTCTTGCAGATCACGGAGTTTGTCTATAACAACACAGTGCATATGTCCACATGGCAAACCCCATTCTTTGCTAATTATGGCCTGCACCCACAGTTCTTCCCTACAGTCCTCCCTCCCTCCACGGTCCCAGCAGCAGAGCAGGCGGCCCAAGAGTTGCTGGCAATTCGGGCAGTTCTGAGGGAGCAGCTGGAGCAGGCCAAGGAGGCCTACAAAAGGGAGGCAGACCGCCACCGGCAGGAGGGGGGCCCTTTGAAGGTGGGGGATCGGGTATGGCTGACATGTGTGGCAGAAAACTTTCTCCTACAGAAAGTAGATGAACGAACTAGGGGATCGACTATACAAGCGAGAAGGATCTTGGAATCTCCCTCATTAAAGGCCTTCAAGAGGCAGCTGGACAACCATCTGTTAGGAATGCTTTAAGGTGGATTCCTGCATTGAGCAGGGGGTTGGACTTGATGGCCTTTTAGGCCCCTTTCAACACTACTATGATTCTATATACTTGACATAATTTTTTGCTATGTTGCCTAAAAACATCTGAAAACATGTTTTTCAGGAAACTTATAGCTTCATCAGAATTTGGTTGGGTTGCTATGAAAGGCCAGATAAAATGACTTTAGACCTGGGGATACTGGTCATTCATCTATGGATAAATTGTAAATTTACCCATCGAAGGGAAGAGAACATAACTACTTTCCTTGCAGATATGCTTTTAAATAATCCTGTTATTACCTGGGTCCCAAAATTGAGTCATTGAGAATACTGAGCATCTATCCCCTCCTGATCATAATATGTTTCCTAATTCTTGACTTAAACTCCTGCTTGAGTAGCTTCCTGCTGTTTTAGCCAGTGGTTCTGCTGAGGCCGTGGTCTATGCTTGGACTGCAGAGATGACCTAGGCCATTAGTATGTTCAGTCTCAAGTGTCCTTGACTAATTGTAGATCTCTATTTGAACCTTGGTATTCTGAGGAGCTATGAAACAGTTAGGTTGACAACTAGAGCACAGCATGATTGAACACAGGTGAGAAAAGATATTAGGGCTTACTCTGTTGTGGTAATGGTGGTTAAGATCATTCTCTGGCCCCCTCCACAAGGATGCGCTTTTGCGCCCAGTTCAGCGATTATGCGCATTATCGCGGAGGCGCATTTACTCCTAATCCCTCTGCACGGGAGGCGGCGAGAGGCAGCGAAGCGCATTAATTGATGTCCAAAAAGCGCTTTACAAGAAGTTAACGTGCATAATCGCTTGTTCACACCGCGAAAATGCGCTTTAACGGCCGGAGCAAAATAAAAGTCGCTATTTAACGCGCATTCGAAAATGCGCATTATCGGGGAGATAACGCACCTGTACGCCCGTTTTGTGCTCCGCTGGTGTGGAGGTAAAATTTATAATGAGCCTTCAAGGCTCATTAAACGTCTCGTGTGGAGGAGGCCTCTGTAATCATTGATTTTTTTGAGTTGTGAAAGCTTGTTCTCTGTAGGATTAGGAGATCGGATGGAATCCTTAAAGCTTGCTATGGCCGATTTCCATTATATTTTGCAGACAAAATTGCTCACATTTGTTCTGACTTGGATGCCACATGGTAGTTTGGATAGGTTCCAGCTTGCGCAGCTTGCTGATGTGGACAAGTTACTTGGAGGTTTGAGACCTAGCAGCTTCTCTTTAGATCCAGACCCTTCCTGGATATAAAATCTGCTTTCCATCTGGACCTCAGAGGTGACTAATAGCTCTGTAATGGAGGATATGATTCCCATTGCACTCAAGGAGAGGGCTAAACCCAAGATAGGATCCCTTAATTTTGGATAATTGTCACCCAGTATCTAATTCTTGAGTAAGATCCTGGAAAAAGTGCTGGAATCTCAACTCCAGATGGTCTTGGATGATACTGAGTATTTGGATTTTTTCCAAGATGGTTACTGGGCTTTTAAACTTTTATTGTTTGGGGACAGAAATAGCCTTGGTCACTCTGGTGGATGATGTACTAGGAAATGGAGGGGAATGCAACACAGTCAGTCCTGCTGGACAGCTCAGTGTCCTTCAGAACCATCAACCATGGTAACATAATAGGACTGGGGGGCAGTGGCTCCAGTCTTTTCTTGAGGTATGTAAGTAAGCAATTCTGGGGGATTCCTGCTTTGCCCCCATAGTTAGTGCCTGCATTATTGTATTGACCTTTGGGATGCACCAGGGTTCTACCTTGTGGTCATGGTTGTTAATATCTACATGAAGATACTGAGAGATGTCATTTGGAGGTTTCACTGTCAGGCAGTTCTACCTCTTGCTTTCTCCAGCTACTCCCAGGGAGGCTAAACCGTGTCTGGCGGCAAGTTTGTGATGGAAGAGGGAGTACTGTGGGTATGGAAAACTGCTGAGATGGATGAAGGTGTGAAACCAGTATTGGATGCAGTTGCATTTCCCCTGAAGGCTAAATGCACAGCTTGGGGGGACTCTTGGACTTGGAGTTATCTATGAAAGTGCAGGGGTGTTCTCTTACTGGGGTTCCTTTTATTAGCTTTGGCTGATTTGCCAGATAATATGTCCTTAAGTGAAGAATGTGGACCTTGCTACAGTCATTCATGCCTGGATCATCCAGTCTAGACTACTGTATCATGTTGTATGTGTGGCTGCCCTTAAAGACAGTTCAGAAGCTTCAGCTCTAGCAAAATTCAGCCATCCAGACACTTGCTGGAGCAAGTGATCAGAACATGGAAAGCCGATTCTGTACCAGCTGCACTTTTTTTAATCAATTTTTTTATTGTGAATTTGTAAACAAAACAAAAAACCATAAAGAAAATAATAACAAAAAATTAAAAATAAATAAAAGTTAAACATATACAGCTACATACTTCAAAAGCCTCAGTTTCAAGTATCACAATTTCTAAATAAGTAAAAAAAAAGAGAGAAGGTAGCATAAATTACACATAAACATCCGTAAAGGAAAACCAAATGTCTGAGTAAAAGTGGATTCGTAAATGACGCCTGTATGCCATTCTTCCAAATGTTGTTAATGTTAAGTCTTCAATCCATTTCATTATAGAGAGTGTGGTTTTATCTTTCCAATATTGTAAAATAATTCTTTTGGCAGTCAAAAGGGTGCGAAAAATCCATTTCTGTTGACTATGTGTTAGTTTCCAAGAGACCAGTACATAATTTAAAATGACGTGTACATCTGAAAATATTAAAGAGCTTTCTAATACAAAATGTATGCGACTGATAATTTCCTCCCAAAAGGCGTCAACTGTTGGACATTTCCAGAACATATGAACAAAAGAAGCATTAGCTGTGTGACACTTCCAAAAATTAGTCAATTTAAACAAACCTTTATTGAACAGACGCTGTGGTGTCCAATAGACCCGAAACAGTAATTTTTGCTGAATAAGACGTAACCGGAGATCAATTGACGTATCTGATATGGATGCCAAAACAATGGCTCATTCTTTCGATAAAATAGGACACTCAATTCCCTATTCCATTCCTGCTGAAGCCCCATTGTATCATATTTATTCACTGAAAATAAGAATTTATAAACATGAGTTGTGGGCCGATTTACCCGGTCAGCCTCAATAAGTGCTTCCAGTGAACACTGCAGGGCCAAATCTAGATTCTAACAAATGTTGCAGTTACAAATACTGCCATTCAGCTGCGGTAAGTAATTTAAATTTATCACGCAAAGCTGAGAATAACAAGAACTCATAATCTGCACCCACCAATTGGTCCAGGGTAAAAACTAATCTATCTGTCCAAGTCCACCATAAAAACATGTTCTTTCCTATTTTTAGATCTGGATTTCCCCATATGGTCAGTTTGGCATGAGAAAATGGATCAAACTGTAATTTGTGTGACATTATATGTCACACATCTCTAACCACTAAGATTGTGGGTGGGGATCTTTCCACTTTAATATGCTGAGAACCTAATGCCATCAATTTGGAAAGAGGCTCCAGACAGGATGATTCCAAAACTGACCACAGTGGAAAATCGAATCTAAGTAGAAAGGACCAACATTTAGTGCAGGTGAGCAAGTAAGCAAGGTCTGGAAAGCCAAACCCACCCTCTTTAATTGGAAGTTGCATTCTTTTCAGGGATATTCTTGGTGGAGAGGAACCCCAAAAGAATTTACGGAACAAAGTATTAAGTTTTTGAAAATACTTGCTAGGTATAAGTAAGGGGATTCCAGGGATAATGTAAACAATTCGAGGTATAGTATATTCATCTTAAGTGTATTAACTTTGCCCATAAACTTAACTTTAAGGAAGCCCATCTATCAATATCTCGTGAAATATCATTTATCAACTTATTTAAATTTAACTTAATCATTTGACATATGTCTCTGGGAATAATTATTCCCAAATAAGTGATGGAATCAGGACACCAACGAAACTGCCAATATACTAGAATGTATATTATCTCCAATCGGCATTATTTCTGACTTTAACCAATTAATTGAATAGCCAGACAGATCACCAAAAATATTAATCAATTTCATCAAAGCTGGAACCAACGACTGGAGTTTTGAAATAAATAGTAAAAGATCATCTGCATATGGAATAATTTTAAATTCTAAGTCAGCATGTACAAAACCATGAACCAGTTGCACTTGTTGCCAATGGACCCTACTTATATGATTGCTGGTAAGATCTATTATATTGGTGGGCACAAGAGATAGGGCATTTTCTGTGATGGCCCATCCTTGAGGAATGTCATACCATAGGATGTGCATGTGGCTCTTTTCTTGGTTGTAAATGGGCCTTAATTCCTGGATGTTCCAGTTGACCTTTAAATGAATGGATGCTGATCTTTATTTCATGAATTAGAGATGTAATTGTTAGTTGTTTCAAGAAATGTTTTATGTTGCTATGGTAGATAATTGTATTCTATATTTTATTGTTGTGTAATATTATCTTGTACACCATCTTGAGTAAAGTTCACCTCAAAAACCAGTATTTAAAAATATGTTAAATAAATAAAGAAGGTACAGAACAGATTCAGAAAAGGCACAGAAGTCTCAGATTTGGGGTACTTCAGGCCTGTCCTCTAGAGAGGTGGGCCTAGGATTTTCTACTTCCTACCTTCTGGACTAGTTAATTTGTCTATTATTTCCAGTTGGAGCCATGTCTTTTCATGTTTAATGGGAAACATACATAACGGCCTTCTGTTTTCTGGATATCTTGTGGTCGTGTGAAGGTATTGTATTTAGCACAGGAGCACAAAACTGGAAATGGCAGGGGAAAGTACATTAAAGCACCAATTAGCAGAGGGATTTCTTATTACCTTGGATGGTACTGTCCATGCTGGTCCTTTTAGCAACTGGTTTGCCATTTGGAGTAATGGTGAACAGCACAATAACTGCTACAGTCCCCCCCCCCCAAACCCTCTCCATCTAGAGGTGCCTTCAGCAAAGTGCAGCAGGACAACAGGCCAATGGTTTGCAAGGCTTATATGATGGCTTCTGTGTTTTTCTTTTAGTGAGCATCCTCTTAGTCAGTTGGTCTCTGACTCGGATTCTGAACTGGACAGCATGGAGCAGTTAGCCTTGGGCAGCACGGATACCCTCTCCAGTGGGCACAAGGCTGATCTGGAGGCTGCTAGACGCCTGGCGAAGAGGCTGTACAACCTGGATGGTTTCAAGAAAGCAGATGTAGCCCGCCACCTGGGGAAGAAGTACGTGTGGGTATTAGGAGAAAAGGCTGTTCACCCAGAGCTCTATTAACTCCCTGAAGGAATCCAGCAGCCTGCTACATTCACACAGAACTATTCTGAGGAGACAGTCTTTTGCAGGACCAGCAGATAGGATACAGGCTTCACTCCAGAATTCTGAGTAAACCCCTTGGCTAGCTGGCCCTTATCAGATCCCCTCTACAAGAATTCGGTTTGATGCCCGGTTGGCCGATTATGCGCTTCTTCTCTCAATCGCTTTTACGCCTAATCCCTATACACGGGAGGCGGTGAAGCGCATTACCGATTGTATGAAATGCGCTTTAAAGGTGTTTACATGTGGAGAATCGCTTGTTTACACGGTCATAAGGCGCTTTAACTCCCGCGGTAAATTAAAACTCGCTATTTAACGCGCATTCAATAATGTGCATAATCGGACAGAAAAAGCGCATCAACCCCCGATTTGCGCTCCGTTCATGTGGAGGTAAAATTGGTAATGTGCTTTGAAAGAGCTTTAAATTGCTCTTGTAGAGGTACCCTCATACACTCTTGGGATGACAGTGTTTTCTGTGTGGCCCACATAGTTTATCCTCAGGGGATGGCCTATGTTGCTTTTCTCTAGCCTGAACAAGATATGCACACTAACCACATATGCCTTTACTCCTAATGCCTATTGCCACAGGAGAATAACTCTCTTACTAGAGATTAAGGCACTAAGGGGGTGGTGAAAAGACAGACTTCATCAAAGAATGTAGGTGCCCTTTGCTGGCCTGATATACATTCTGCCATACTTCTTGTCTTCCTGTTTCCTTCCTCTCCCAAGTTTTTCTCCTTCTCTTATGATATACTTTTAAAAATATTTATTGTCTCCTTTTCAGTAATGATTTTAGTAAGATGGTAGCTGGGGAGTACCTCAAGTTCTTTGAATTCACTGGAATGAGTCTGGACCAAGCACTTAGGTGAGTGTCCAGGGAGGGTGGTGTGCAATCTCCAGAAATGCTGAAACCATGAAAAACTGAGTTTGATAGAAATTCAGCAGGAAATTGAATTGTTGCTTTCAGGATTAACATTTATTTACACTAGTATGTATACTGCAACTCTTGAATCTTTTCATTAGTTCTTGATGCACCCATGGCAACTCACCAGCACTTGATAAGCCCAGCATTCTTGCTACCTATCTGAAATTGCAAAAAATGGGGGGAGGGGTGTCTAGCACCCAATACAGCACAATACATTGCTGGTGGGCTCCATACAGCTTGTGTCAGAAGTTGTGAAGTCTTGTCTTTAGGCATGCACCGTTTTTTCTGCCCTGTTTGTGGTTCCTTGGTCGACACCTGGTTGGCCACTCTGTAAACAGGGTGCTGGACTAGATGAACCTTTGGTCTGATCCAGCATGGCTCGTCTTATGTTCTTATGTTCTTTTTTGAAATAATGGTTCACTATAGTAACTCTTCCATTGGGGGGGATGCAGACATTTACCTTTCATAATGGTATTTAAACTATAATCTATAGTTATTTCTTAAAAGTGATTATTGTTCTTTTCATAATTGCAGCTTAGAACACATACACCCAAACAGATGCACAGAGAGAGAGAGAGAGAGAGAGAGAGAGATTTAAAAGAGACATCTGGTGATCTGATCGTGGATCTCCTGTGTCAAATTAAGTTTTGGACATAGTCCTGAGTTGAGCATGTCTCCACTGTAGCTCTTTTAAAAAGCAGTGGATTTTTATGCCACAAGGCAAAAAGATTTTAAAGATTTTTCCTTTGAATTATGTGCAACTATTCTTATACTTGAATATGGATCATGTTTTCTAGAAGCGGATCTGAAAGAGGTATATTCCTCACAGCATGCTCTCCCCCCGCAGCTAGAATTACCTAGTCTTCACCTGTGTGGATATGGTGCCTCTCTCTCTCTAAATGCTCAGCAGCCTTGTAGGTGCTTCTAAATAAGGCTATTATTGTGCAATCATCCTGCCTCATCCATGAAATTTTACTGCGGGGCAGTTTGGTGGTAGTAGTTCCAGATGACATCATCTTCCATTTGTAACCCTTGTTAGTGCTAAAGGCCCTCTGTATGGAAGTCCCCTTAAATTTAATGAAAATGAAGTTAGTCATGACTAAATTATCCCATTGATTTTAATAAGAGTGTGGCTATCCTGATTTAAATTCAAACCATTCTCTTCAGTGCAAATAAATAGCTAGAGCTTATTTATTATTTATTTAAAACATTTATAGCTCACCTTTCCTCAAATAAAGCTCAAAGCAGCTAACAATAAATTAAAACAATTTTAAGAAGTATAAAAGAAGTACATAACACTGGCTGCAGTAAAATACTAAAACCAAAATAAAATATTAAAAGTACAGCACAATTAAAAATAATTGAAACTGACAGCTTCTAGTCAGCTAAAATAATTCAGGGAAAGAGTAACTACACATTCAAAGACCAAAGACCCTTTCTGAAACGTTCACAATTCACTGCAAGCTGATCCCGAGACGGTAGTGCAACTAAGAGATTGTGGAATTCCCTGCTGCATAACACAAGGCAACAACTTCTGAAACAAGTTCAGCCAGTCATTCTTTTATCAAATTTTGAAATGAACATTCTGACTCTGTGCCTTCGGGTGCATAATCCAGAAACCTTGCTGCACTGACATTTACTTATGTATTTAATTATATACTGTCTAACTGGTGGTATACAATCATTTTTTTAAAAAGAAACCTCCAAAACGATAAAATAACAACCAAAACAATTAACACAACAATAAAAATATCAAAATATAATTATTAAAACATAAAAAATATTAAAGAGCCAGTGGTAAAACTGATAATAAAGACAGCAAATCAAATATTAAATACCTACCAAAGCAGGAAGTTCTTAGCCTGGCCTCTAAATGAAGACACCAGGCAGATCTCTCTGGGAAGGGCATTCCACAGACGGGGAGCCACTACAGAGAAGGCTCTTTCCCTGGTAGCTAGCTATCGCATCATTGGGGACGATGGCACCCAGAGAAGAGCCTCCAAAGATTATCTTAACCATTGATCAGGAACATGTAGGTGAAAGTGCTCCTTCAGGTAGACTGGTTCTGAGCCACTGAGGTCTTTAAAGGTCAGCATCAACAGTTTGAATCAGGCCTGGAAACTAGTGTAGCTGAGGCGGCACTAGAGTAATATGTTTGATAGGGCCAGTCCCAGTAAGCCGCCTTGCTGCTCTGTTCTGCCCTAACTGTAGTTTCCAAACTGTCTCCAGAGATAGCTCCGCATATAATGCATCACAACAATCCTGGTAGGAGGTTATCAGGGCATGCAGCCAGGCTACCTTTGTGCATGTGGGGTCATAGCTGATATATCAGCTGAAGCAGATAAAAAGGTACTTTGTGCCACTGAGGTTACTTGGACCTCAAGCGACAGAGCTGGATGTAGGAGCATCCCCCGACTACAAACTTGCTCCTTCTGGAGAAGTGCAGCCCCATTTAGAAGTGCAGTAAGTTGCATGCCACTTAATTGGACAGATGAACCACCTACTAACAGAACCTCTGTCTTGTCTGGATTGCGTCTCAGTTTATTGGCCCTTATTCAGCCCTTTGCCAAGTTTAAGCACTAGTTTAAGCTAGCCACTGCTTCATGTACATTTGATGAAAAGGAAAGGTGGCGTTGAGTGTCATCCATCTATTGATGACACCTTATTCCATCCCCTCAGACAAGTCTCCCAACTGTTTCATGTAGATATGAAAAGGCATTGGGAGGTTGTGGCCTTGCAACTCCCGGCCAGGAGCTCTTGCCACTGTTTTGACTACTCCCAGCCACAGCTGGGCTGATGCTGCAGGGTTGCTGAGCCTTCACATCCTTGGTGGCTGACAGGGCTCTGTGCTGGTGCAGAAGTGTTGTGTCGTCCTAGGCTAGGCTTACACTTGTATTTATAGGGTGAGGGGTCATATTAGCATATAGAGGATTTTGTGAGTTGTGCTCTAAATGTTGTACTGTCAAAGGAAGGAAGGAAGGAAGCACTCTGCTCAATAGCAGGACATGATGGGACAGTGGATATTGTACTCGGGAGTAACCATCTCTTCTTTTTATCACCAGGTCCTTTCTGAAGGAGCTGGCCCTCATGGGCGAGACTCAAGAGCGCGAGCGAGTCCTAGCACATTTTTCACAGCGTTATTATGAGTGCAATCCTAAAGCCATCTCTTCTGAGGGTGAGAGATGGGTGGGTGAGGTTTCGGGGCTTGTTCAGAAACCAAACAGTTAGTTTCTGAACAGCATGCAGACTTCTACCATGCCAGTCAAGCTGAGTAATCTGAGGTCCTCCTTTACATCCATTGGGGCACTGCAGTATCCCAGGCTCTGTGTACATATACTATGCTTACTGGAGTTGGAGTAAGTGCTGCCTGCAGTGGAGCCACCCTGTGCCATTTGCTGCCTCACAAAGAGGAGTGAAGGCTAAGAAGCTGGATTCCTACTGAGATGAATGATGGTGGGAAGGCGGGAGTAGGTTGGACTGGCCTGTTTTTGGGAGGTCTCTTTCACACCTGTCTGCCATTGCTAGGATAGTGGGAGTGGGAGAATAGGCTGGAACCAACTGCTTCCTCTTTCCACACCTCTTGCTTGCTTGCACACCCTGCTTTCTGCATATGGAGACAGCAGTTATATTCCGGAAGCCTATTAAATCAAGTTAGAATTCATACTAGTAAACAATGTATTGCTACATGCTCCTGCCCACTTCCCTGAATTGAGAGACATTCCAGGGTCAATGTTACTGGGTTAAGTTTCATTGTATGTTATTCTGTGTTTTTAGATTGTGCCTTGTTTTATATATTTTTTAATGATTTCATGGTTTTAATTTTTGTGAACCGCCCAGAGAGCTTCGGCTATGGGGCGGTATAAAAATGCAATAAATAAATAAATAAATAAATAAATAGAATACTAGAGTTGGAGGGGCCTATAAGGCCATCGAGGAATCCAGTTAAATGGAGGAATGGAGTTAAATGGAGGAATCCAGTTAAAGCATGCCTGACAGGTAGCTGTCCATCTGCATCTTGAATGCCTCTAGTGTTTCTTTTGGAGGAGAGAGCACTGAAGATGTATGGTATCTGTAATATTGGCACAATTTACTATATGCAAGCAGCACATAAGAGAAGGCAAAGAGGCACTCCTGCAAGGTACCAGATCTGCTACCCCAGACTGCTAAAGGTGCTTCACTTTCAGTCAAATCATAGCTCATTCACTGTCTTCCCCTGTACCAGTCTCTTTAAAAACAAAACAGAACACCATGCTGGCTGTGTGCTCTCTCTCTCTCTCTCTCTCTCTCTCTCTCTCACACACACACACACACACACACACACACCTTCTCCAAAGTCTGATGGGAATGTCATTCCAAACCTCACACACCAGGGGACCGTCTCCCAGCCATTAGCTCCTACTGAAGAAGCATCAACATATCTGCCTAACAAAAGGAATACTTGACTGTGGGCATCTCTACACAAGCAATTTATTGCAGGTTCGTGGTTGGCCACTCACTGAGACTTGCGGGTCCTTTACATGATGTTGTCAACCTCCAGGATGTCTTCTGCATTTCCCCCCATTTATCCTGCTTTCAAAAAGATGGGAGATAAGTTGGATTTTTTTTTAAAAAAAGGCATTTTGGCAATGTGAAATGCCGGTGTAGAGCTATAATTCGGCCACTAGATGATGCTGTTTCATTCAAAATATAGGAAGCTCCGATAAGCCGCCCAGAAAGATTGTTTTCAATTCCACGTCATGTGTTTGCCATCTAAAGGAACTCATCCTAATCATGCCACAGAAACAGAAGCAGAAAGCCCTGGTAAAGCTGCATGATTTTTCCATAATGTAGAGAAGCTTACAGTCAACTGAAGAAAATGCTGCTATGGATGCTCACATTGTCAGAGTTAATAAACAGCCAGCACAACGTCTAATGTCCCCAACTGGTTCCAAAATTCCCTGGGTAATATCTACATAGAGGACTCTTGGGATAACTGCTTGAATCAACTAGTTTACAAAAGCTTAACTAACTTTCCTTCTAGATTAGGCTGACCAGATAAAATCCAGGTCAGGGCTCATGTAACTTTAACAGTTGTAGAGAAAAGGGAATTTCAGTCAGAGTCATTTGTATGCAATTAGTTCCTGGTGATATTCCCTCTTCATCACAACAGTTAAGGTTGCAGGCACTATACTAGAGTGACCAGATACAAAAGAAGGCAGGGCCCCTGCAACTTTAACTGTTGTGATGAAGAGGGAATATCACCAGGAACTAATTGCATACAAATGACTCTGGCTGAAATTCCCTTTTCTCTACAACTGTTAAAGTTACATGAGCCCTGACCTGGATTTTATCTGGTCACGCTATTCTAGATATCCATTCCTGTGGTTATGAGTGGTTCACAGAGTTTTTCTAGGGATTCTACCTGTTTTATACCCACTTTTCAATATGTGTACACAAGATAGTCTGCCTTTAGAGCTAATTAGGTGAGGCTTTTAGTTTAGGTGTGGTACAGATCATAGAAAAATGACAGAAGGCTAGGCTGGGAGCTTATCTCTCTCTCTCTGTTTCTCTCTCTGGTGCTTGTGCTACAGATGGAGCCCACACTCTGACCTGCGCCTTGATGCTCTTAAACACAGACCTTCATGGACATGTAAGTGACTCTGTATCTATCTAGCTGTTCTCTTGAAAGCCTGTTACTGACATGTGTCAAGGCAGCTCTACAGGAAAGCTTCATTTTCCTGGACTGGATAAGCTTTGTACTCAGCTAAATGAACTACAGGGCATTTTCGGATGGTCCCTATGGCTTCTTTTCCCCACCCCACACACTCGTGTGCACACCATTTCCCTAATTATGTTCTCCATGGTGCAAGTTGCTATGTCATCCGAGGCCAGTGAGGTGTGTAGGCAGTGGGGTGGCTTCCAGACCCTCCCCCCCCCAACCCCTACATCAAGCCCGGACTTGCAGGGTGTTTTGGAAGCCGTCCTGCCATGTAGCTCACCAGGTTTGGATAACATGGCAACCCATGCCATGGTGAGAGCAATTTGGAAAATAGCGGGCATACAAGCAAGATGTACTGGGCAGGGAAGAGGAGCCACAGTGCCTTCGTTTCCCCACTGATCATCTGACCCTAGCCACTGTGTAATCTTCCAGCCAGATTGTACAATCGTCTGGCAAGTCCCTGTGTCCAAATATGTGTCCTGTTCTGCTTCCTGTAAGCCTCCTTTAAAATTACCCGCTGCCCAGAAAGCAGTGGCAATTTTCCCATGCAAATCAGAAGGATAGTGGCTAGCCATGAGGGATTTTAAAATGCCAGTAACTGGCCTAGCTGGGAAGCAGAATGAGTACATTTGCTGAAATACATCCTGATTCTGAATATGGAAAGGGAAAGGTAGGTTAGAGTTTGTGCATTTGCATCTATTATTATTATTATTATTATTATTATTATTATTATTTACATTTATATACTGCCCCTTAGCCGAAGCTCTGTGGGCAGTTTACAAAGATTAACATTGAACATTAAAAAATGATATACAAAATTTTAAACCATGAAAAGCATAAAAACATGTTACATACCAACTATTCTGGGGTCTATGCTACAGTACTAGAAATGGGGGCGGGGGCGGGGGGGCAGATTCAACTATGTGCAGCATTTTAGAATATGGTGCAATATTGCATTTTCTCTCTACCACTCCATGTCTTTGTGACAGATAATCTAAATGTACAAAGGGAGAGGGGGAGAACAAAATGAAGTTGGGATGATAGGTAGAAAGAGGTGAGGGATTGAAAAGGAAGGGCATTAAAGATGACAAGCAAAGGAAGGTAAGAGGAAAAGATTAGCTGAAGTGGCAAGAATATTACAAAAAGAAAAATTTGCAGTATCCCTGAATGGATATTCTTTGAATCTGGTCATGAGCCCATTACCATATATTCTGACAAAGAATTCTGCCCTGATAAACCTGATTTGATTAGTCCTGTTGTTTCCGTGACCTTGTTGCTATTTTGCCTTTCCCTATTTCATCTCATAGAACATTGGGAAGCGAATGTCCTGCTCAGACTTTATTGGGAACCTGGAAGGACTCAATGAAGGAAGTGATTTTCCCCGGGAGCTGCTCAAGGTAAACCCACTCAGAGCTCTTCTTGGAGACACGGCACAGTGCAAGGAGGACCTGTAGAATCGATTTGCAGGTCACATTTACTAGGATAGTTCCCTAGGCCTGGCATGTCTGATGGATTTTTCCATCCCAGAGAGATCATTTGGCTAGGAAGAAGTGGTGCCATTAGCCTGGCTGCAATCCCTTTCAAAAAGAGGGCTTTCTGTAGCCAGGGCATTTACTCTGAGGTTTGGCTATGTAAATGCTATGCTCAGCAATAGAAGAAAGCCTCCATTCTTCAATTGCACATTGATAATTGGCAGTTTCGTCTTCTAGATTCAAAGTGTACTGAGTTCTTCATGAAATCTGATATCTGATTCAGAATGGTTTCCTGAAAAACTCTGACCTTTTTCCTTCTTGTGTAATGAAAGCACAGACCTTGTCATGGAGAGATGTCTTTAAAATGCACACACTGGGTTGGTTCATATGACATGACAGCCCAACAGACCACCAGTTTGCATGACACAAAAAAACCCAAGTGAGGGTTGGATATGCAAAGTGCCTGTGTCATGCGAATCATGTCACTGTTTCTGCAAAAAGCTCCTGATGACCAGAAAATGGAGCTTCTGTAGTTTGCCTGCAGGGTCAGCCTACCAAACACCAGTGGTGTAGAGGACCCAAGTCTCACAGGGACACAGCACTGGCACTATTTTATTAGTAGGGACACTGACGTCATCTGCCACCCCACCCCACCTCAGACTTCCCTGTTCTCTCTGAGCTTAACTGCAATCTTCACAGTAGCTGGTGGGAAATGAATTTTCCCAGCAACAGTATATTGTTCCCTGTTGTAATGCAAAGTATTTAGGGGTGGTTTAGACTTGATTGGGCAATAAAGACCCATTAGCTTTACAAAAGATGAAAATAAAAACAGCTAGAAGTGATTTGTTGATATTCAACACAGCTACCTGCATTTTTGTATTCTCCTTATGGGGACTGTCATGATAAGAATCTGTACTTCAACATTTCCCACTGCACCACTGCTGATAAGGCAAATATGCCTCTTAAAATGCAGATGACAGTGGTCCTCTGCTAGCTTCTCACACTAGTTATTCCTCTGGTAATGTATGAAAGTATAGATGCTGCAGGCTCACTAGGTTTGGAAGGGGATGCCTTGAGGTTGCTGAGCACCTTTTGGAGCCATAAAAGGACTGATTTGGGATTGAGATACTCAGGAGTGGCAATTATGTTGAGGTAAGATAAAAGGGGAAGGAAGAGCCAAAGAGAGCTCTGGGGGTCCTGGTTAAGCCATTCGAAGAGCTCAGGGGCAGCTTGGTTCTAAGACTGCCCCACCAGTCATCATGTTGGTCTGCCCTAGCTTGCCGAGTACGTGTGGAAAAGTTCATACAACTATATCCCTACTGTGGTTCACTCCACTATATCCCTATTTTAAAAATATGTTAAGCTTTCAGGAAATGGCTGAAGAAATGCATTTTGTTTAATGTCAGAGAATTTACACCCATAAATAAGATGTGTAATTGTGGAGAAGGTCCTGGGAGACTTGCAAGATGTGGGTTGAATGTCACATTTCAAACTAGTGTATCTTCTGCCATTTCCTGGTGACATTCATGTTGACTTTTAACAACCTTGTCCCAAAAGAATATTTGATAATATGCTAACTCAACTAATGTTAAATATGTCCTATTTTATTGATCTGGGGATTTGCTCCAACCCTTGCTGTGACTGAGTCTAGGAACAAGCAGAAATCTTTTGTAATAAGTAGGGCTATAATGTTTAGGCAATTAACCAATAAGAATAATCAATGTATGAGCAGTTAAAAAGTGACTTATCAGGTCATTCATTAATTATTTTAAATACAGATTTGTCCAGAAATCATAAGTAGCAGGCACCATCTTACAGTAGAACAAATCATTACACGGGAAACATCCTTACAACTTCCATTTCCTTCATAACACTAATATGAGAGCTGAGGACATAGGAGAGATGTTTGACCACACCTCCTCCCCCCGCCCCCAGTTTATTGTTTTTTCCAAGATGGGCTCCAAAGGCTGTGCTGAGCACATCTGTGGGGAAAACAGCTGAGGGTGGCATTTACAAGGAAGAATTGACAGTAGAGATAAAGTAGGGTGACCAGATAAAATCCAGGTCAGGGCTCCTGTAACTTTAACAGTTGTAGAGAAAAGGGAATTTCAGCCAGTGTCATTTGTATGCAATTAGTTCCTGGTGAAATTCCCTCTTCATCACAATAGTTAAAGTTGCAGGGGCCCTGCCTTCTTTTGTATATGGTCACTCTAGTATAGTGCCTGCACCTTTAACTGTTGTGAAGAAGAGGGAATTCCACCAGGAACTAATTGCATACAAATGACTCTGGCTGAAATTCCCTTTTCCCTACAACTGTTAAAGTTACATGAGCCCTGACCTGGATTTTATCTGGTCAGCCTAAGATAAAGCACTTTTCTTGCTCACTTGCCAACCTTTCTTACATGTACCCTGCACCATCATATTTCCATTATTTCAGCAAATGCAGGCTTAGGTCTGCATATTTGCTGGTATAATCTCTAGTGCCACTGTTAGAAGAGGTATTCCTCCTGTCTTAAACAGGAAAGAAGGCCTTTCTAAGGTGGTGCTGGATGTGACATGTACAAGACAAAATATTTTTCTTCCAAAACATTTTATCCATACACAAATGTGTGCAGATTTAAGTAAATAATTAAACAGTGATAGATCGCTTAATGTTTCTTTATTTAGTTGACCACCTTGGTGGTAAGAGGACTTTCCAACTGTGTTTCATAAAACATTTTTGCCAATCTGTTAGAGACTCTTATAGCTCAGGGTTGATAAAGAATCTCCAGGGAAGGAGGTTATATTATAAAACATTGCTTTTAGAGGGAAAACAAGCAGCCCCAGCCCATGTGGCTCGATCTGGAAGAGGAACCAATGTGTGAATCTCAGAAGAGTCATAGCTTTCCAAGTGATCCAAGGAATCCAGCAACCCCAAAAGATGCCCCTTCTGTTTTATCCTTTCCCACTCTTCATTTTTATTATTTGATCTAGGTGCAATGGTAAACCTGGAGGGAACAGCATTAATGTACTAAAGTTTGTAAAGTACTCAAACATAAGCAGGATGGGAAGTGCTGGGGAAGGAGAGGCTGTAGCGCTGCGGTAAAGCACTGCCTGCAGAAAGGTCCCCAGTTCAATCTCCAGCATCTCCAGGCAAGACTAAGAAAGTGCCCTGCCTGAAACCCCGAAAATCCGCTGCCACTAAGTGTCAACAATACTTGGCTTGATGGACCAATGTCTGCCTCAGTGAAAGGCAGTTTCCTATGTTGCTAATTGAACCATAACATTTGTCTTCCTTTGAGTCCTGTCATACATTCTTGTTTTTTATTCCTAATTCTATGGCTGGATTGTCTACTCAGTGTCTACTCAGAAGTGAGTCCTATTGAGATCAATGGGTCTTACTTACAGGTAAGTCTAGGGTTGTAGCCTTGATTAGTTAAATACCCCTAAAAACACACATACTACATGATGAAGATAGCCATCCTCTGATTTTAGCCACAGTATCCAGTACTCAGAGAGGTACTCTGAAAATGAAGGTTCTTTTGAGGTATTGGTAATAACTATCTTTGGTAGATCTATCCCCCCATCTATCCCCCCCATCTATCCCCCCATCTCCACATCTTGTGAAAGTGCAGTCAATAACCTAATTATGCATGGCATTAAGCAATACTTCCTGAAGCTATTGCCAGACAGTGACAAGGGTTGATCCTGAGGTCGAGTATTTTGACAGAGAAAGATCAGTTTCTCTCTTCATGTTCTTCACACCATTCATAATTTTATAAGCCTTTATCATGCACTTTTCTTGAGTCCAAAACAACGCCCTTACACCAACCTCCAAGGCCCATGCCCAATATTCCATTATTGAGCAAGGTTGATGAGGAGGTGGTAAGGAAGCAGTTACACAAGGGATGGGCAATTTATGGCCCTCCAAATGGTTTGTCCTACATTTCTTTCCCACTGGCATTGCTGTCTAGGAGCTCCATCACACCTACTTCTTTTTCCTGATATGCACCCGCGATTTTTACCTCCGTTTCATGAGCGCAGCAAGCGCTGGTCACTTTCACGTGTGTGTGATGTTGCACTATTTCATCTCGTGGTTTATTCACTCTCCCACTCCACTCCACTCCGCCCTGCCCTGCCCCTTCTTCCAGTTCATTGGTTCTTGCCCTTGATGGATGTGTGATGGACATGGCGTGGCCGCCTCCATTCCATTTTCAGATAACCGCTTCATTTTAGCCTATTGGAATTAACCAAAATGCTTACAGCTCCCTCATTTTTAAAGATAAAGAGATGAAACTTGGGACAGTGATAGTTCTTAAGTAGGTCTTTAGTCATGCCAAGGTTGAACCAGATTCGACCATCCATTGTTTTTTACGAATTTATTTCCCCCCTCAAACCATTCACCTGCATAAACGCACACACACACACCCCTACCTCTCTGATTCTGTGTTAATACATCCCCAAACAAGCAGCCTCCACTCAGGTTGGACTATAATTGGACTGCCTGGGAATGATGGGTCTTGCTCTTTGGAGGGGGTCAGGTTGAGGAAAGCTGTTTGAATCCCATTATATTCTCCTCCTCCTCCTCCTCCCAGGCTTCTGAAAAAGCAGAGATAACAAGGAAGGAAAGAGGAAGGAAGGGGAACATGAAAGAGATGCCTGGAGGGTCTCCCGTTAGAACCAGCTGGTTCAGGAGACAACTCTTTTTTATTAACACTACTGAGGTTTAAGGCACTTGAGGCGGGGGGAGCATATTGGGATTTTGTTCTTATTAGCTTTGCAGCTTTAAAACGTGCACTACAAATGAACAGTGTTGTGTAGGCTGACCATCTGAAAAGGAGGACAGGGCTCCTGTAACTTTAACTGTTGTAGAGAAAAGGGAATTTCAGCCAGTGTCATTTGTATGCAGTTAGTTCCTGGTGATATTCCCTCTTCATCACAACAGTTAAAGTTGCAGGCACTATACTAGAGTGACCATATACAAAAGAAGGCAGGGCCCCTGCAACTTTAACAGTTGTGATGAAGAGGGAATTTCACCAGGAACTAATTGCATACAAATGACACTGGCTGAAATTCCCTTTTCTCTACAACTGTTAAAGTTACAGGAGCCCTGTCCTCCTTTTCAGATGGTCAGCCTAGTGTTGTGTGTTTTTCCAACACTCAAATGCCCAGATGAAGGAAAGGAGAGGAAATCTAATGTGACCAGGTAAATTGCCTTTTTCTTATGGCATGGCAGCTATGGAATAGCATGCCCAGGGAGGTCAACAATATGGCCTTTTTATTGAGCTTTCATGCACTGTTAACATTTCAAGAGAGAGAGAGAGTGCTGAGGAAAAGTATTTCAAATGTGGGTTTAGCATAGATTTATACTAGGAGCAGGCAACTGGGAGCTGTCCAGATATTTTGGACTACAACTCCCATAATCCCTGACCATTAGCCATGCTGGCTAGGGCTGATAAGGTAGATTTCAAAACTTCTGGAGGACAGCAGGTTACCTACCCCCAATTTATAGAGTACTGTTGAATTTCCTGTTTAATTTTCTATTCTTAACGCTGAATTTGCCATTTTCATTGACTAGGTTTGCACAATCACTGCAGCCCATTGTGGTTTATTTAAGCCATGGTGGGTTGCAATGCGTGCTGGCAGCCATTTTGGATATTCAACCCCTGGAAGGGATTTGTCATGGTTTATCGTGTCGTCCAAACCCAGGTGACGGGTTGTTTGAGGATTAAATAGCCCTGAAATAACCCAGGGTCTGTTGTAGGGTTACTTGAGGGATGTTTAACTCTCAAACAACCCATGTGTTGTGTCTAATTCCCCTCCCCTTATGCAGGGCGAAGGGCTGTCAGACATTAATTCAGAATCAGATTCTGAACTCGAATAGACATCTCAGTTCATACCAGAAGGGGAGGATGTGGTTCCCATGGCCTCGTCCCCAGCGCTTATCTCTCCTGATGTAAAATAACCCTCCGGCTGAGAAACAGCTCTCCTCTTCCGAAGGAGAGGGAGTAAGCAACCTCAGAGATGCCAAATTCCGTAGGAGGGGAAAGCGCGCACAGACTAGGGAGGTCAGAAGGTGGCGCTCAGAAAGATTGGTGGCTCAGAAAAGGCTTGATTTGGATCCCTCTGAGAAGGGACTCTCTCTTTCTCTTGAATGGATCAACTGAGTTGTTTGCATAGCTAAATTACGCCTTGGGGCAAAACGTTTTCTACTTTTAAAACTCCCTTCAGCTGTAGGAAGGGGTCATTTGCTAAATAAAAGATTGATTGCTTTCCTAAGAGACCTAGTCATTCAAAACGGATACCATCACATGCCACAACCCACCATGGGTTAGGTGAATCAGCCAACGGAGTTTCTAACTGTAACCCCAAGTCCTCTTTCCTAGGTAGTCACAGCCAGTTTAGACTCCACTAGTGTTATGTAAATTTTGAATTTACCCCCCCCCCCCAATCCCATGTGCTGTTTTACATCTACTTATGTTGATCCTGACCTGACAATTTGTAGCACATTCACAGTTTGGAAAAACCCTTTCGGTGGTCTTCACAGTCTGCTTAATATCAGAAAAGCCTGAATAATTTGATGCCATTTGCTTTCTCACTATACTTCTAACTCCAGATCATTTATATGTTAAATAGGCCAGTTCTAATACAAACGCTTGGGGAACCCCCACTGGTTACATCCTAGCATTTCATTGTCAAGACCTATTGATGATTTTATGTGTATCTTTTGCTTTTCTGCCTTTTAGCCAGTTAGTGCTCTGTAAAAGGACCTGTCCTCCTATCCCATTTCTGGTAAGTTTCCATAGGTAGGGTGACCATATGAAAAGGAGGACAGGGCTCCTGTAGCTTTAACAGTTGTATAGAGAAGGGAATTTCAGCAGGTGTCCTTTGTATGCATGCAGCACCTGGTGAAATTCCCTCGTCATCACAACAGTTAAAGCTGCAGGAACCCTGCCCTCTGTTGTATCTGGTCACCATAGTATAGCTCCTGCAGCTTTAACTGTTGTGATGACGAGGGAATTTCACCAGGTGAAGCTTGCATAAAAATGACACCTGCTGAAAGTCTCTTTTATCTGCAACTGTTAAAGATACAGGAGCCCTGTCCTTCTTTCCATATGGTCACCTTACCATAGGACCCTCTTAATACTATTTATGTGAACACTGGATCATTTTTAATATGGAAAAGAAAGATTTGAGGCATTTGAAATACCAAAGAATGTTCTGGCCAACGTAGGTTTTGCAAAGCTGACTGAAGCAAGGACCATTTTAAACCACAGGCATGAAAAAACTTTTTGTGAACAGTCTTTTGAAGCTCCAAAGTTTTGATCTAAAGAGAAGTTATATTCTCACCACCACTGCCACACACACACACACACACACCACTTATTTGTACAAATCTGATAAATGCACTGGCAACTGATTCTCCCCCTCCCCCCTTATAGCCAAACTGGTCATGCAAAATTCCTGAGAATCTCTGGGAAGCACATCCTAATGCACTTCCTCACTGCGTTTCTCACTTGGCCTTTCCTTGCACGTAGTGTGCTTTGCTTTCCAGGAAAGATTCCCCTTTTCTTGTGGGGAAGGTACTTCCCACCTAGGGTTAAAAATATTTTTTTAAAAGTTTACCTGACAATTCAATGGGCTTGATTCCAGATTTCTGAATTTTGAGCCTCCCCACTTCCTGAGAAGAATCCTCAAACATGCTCTAAGTTTTGTTTTAGATAAAATTTGATAGCAATAGACAGTATGAATGCATCCCCCAGGCTGGGGCTGGAGAGGGATAGGTTGGCTCCAGGTCCAGGTAGCAGCCTGAATGCTCCTGCCAAGGAGGGGAGGTAGGTAGAATTCCATTGGGCCCAACTGCATCCCCTATTATGTGGCGGGGGAATGCTTAGGGATTATATCCCTGGAGGGATTTTACACCCCTGTTTCTTATAAACTACTTGTTCAGCCTGAAAAATCCTTTCTGGTATTGCCCACTTGTTTGCCTACTAAGTTTTCTTGGGCAAAAATCTTTGACATTCTTTACCAGTGATTGGAGATCATAGTAGGGGTGCCTTTCTCTGTGGAGAGGAAGCAGGGTCGGGATGGAAACCTCCACCGAATGGATGGGGAACCTCCATAGGCCACAGCTTCTCCATCCCTGCCATTTGAGCTGGTTTATGCTTTTTCTAATCCAACAACATTTAAGCCTTAATTATATGTATTTCCCACCCACCCAATAATGACTATATTTTCTGAAGTGATTTGAGCCTCTCAGCTTCGTGTTAACTAATTTAATGTGTGTGTTTTTGAGAGAGATTGCCCTTTTTGAAATTAAATGTAAGCGTGGTGGGGATTCTTTTGGAAATTTTCAACTCACATATATGTTGTACTTGGTCATGTTGTGTTCCCTATTTCCAAATAGCTCAACACTGAGTTCATCTTGCACCAGATCCTGGGGGCCTCTTAGGTCATTAGACTTCAACCTGTCCAGATGTCAGACCCACTTCTGGTTTCTAATCTGAAAATGGGACCCATTTTCACATTTTGTTTATATGGGGAGAGGAACGAATCCGCACAGACACACAAAAACACTTCCTTGGACTCACGTTCTTTTATTCCACCAACAACTCCCATTGTAGAGTATCAAGTGACTTCAAGATCTTGAGTGCAAAATAGTGAGGGTGAATCCACATGGCCACATAAAATGATGATAATAATGATGGGGTTGGTGGTATCCTCCAAGCTACACAAAAAAGCAGACTTTGAAACCCATCAGCATGTTCTGAGAGCATCCAAAATTTACATGTTGTTGTAATAATAATAATAATAATAATAATAATACCTAGCATCAACCCATTGCAAAAGGAGACGCTGAAAGATGCTGATGCTATCCTCAGAGCCACATAGAAAAGAACAGAAAACCTCTCTCTTTCACTGAGCATTCCCACAGCCACCCCTCTCCAAAACTCTTCAGAGGTAGTAGCAAAAACAGCACAGTACAAAAATGCCACTTATGCATCTCTACTCACATGTAAGGAGTGGATTACTTAGGACTAATTGCCAAGCTACAAACCGAGTAAATAGCACTCCCCTCACAAAAAAAACAAACCCAAAGGTGATGATTTTTTAAAAAAATATGCAAAAACCAGGATTGTAATATTCTACTGTATTAGGTTTACTGGCCAATGACACTAATTATACTTAAGGAGTGAGAGAGACTCACTTACCCACATTAATGAAATAATATAAAGTTAGCTGGAGACTTCATCCATGCTCAGTCACCACCCAGAGAGCTTTGGCTATTGGGCGGTATAGAAATGTAATAAATAAATAAATAAATAAAATAAAATAAAATAAACTGGGTGAGTTCACATGTCATGCTAAGCCACTCTGAGAATAAGCCACAGTGGGTGAGTGGCTTGTCCATTATTCCTGACTATCGCCCACTCTGTGGCTTGCCATGGCTTTTTTCTCTCTTTGGGTTTCTCAGTCCTCCAGGTGCCGTTATGTATCCCAGGGGCCTTTGTGGCAGAAATCCTTGTTTCCTCATTCCCTACATCAACATCCTTTCTGCAATTGGTCTGCTGGGGTTGCGGGCTCACTAAGGAAACTCCCCCCACCCCAAATCATCAAAGGGATTTACGTTTCTGAGTCGTTATGAATGTGGAAACATGTTCGCAGATTCCCCCCACCTATCTGCTGTTGAGCCCAGCATAGCTATATCCCACCCCCCGCCTTGTCAATGTCTTTAGTTTAATCTTCCACTTCGCTGCTTCCCTTGCTAGCAAACACTCCTCCCCCTTTTTTTTTGTTTTTAAAGGTCCTGCTTCATCTTCTACTGGGGTAATAACACTGACCCCCAAAGCTTCTGTTGGACTGCAGTTGCCAGTGACTTTCAGCCCCGCCCCCTTCATGCTTGTCACTTCCCTCCACTGGCCGCCATTGCTAGCTGTCAAATGTACATGAGGTTATAGAACATTGAGTGGGATCACTAAACTTACATAAACATCATGGAAAAGCACTGAAACTAAGGGGGAAATTATACAAATTTCAAGACAGAGCAGTGAAATGGATAGGAAATTATGCAAATTTCCTAGCAGTGAACATTCACTCCTGCACAGGTGTGCAGGACCAAAATTAATTGTTATTTTAAACTTGGAGGATGTGTTCAGGACACTCTCCGGTATAATTTCTTCGAGATGTCTATGAAAAATAAATCAAATATCTACCCTGAGACAGAAGGCACTGAGAAGGGATGAAGGAGAATCATGGAGGCACTAGCAATATTACGAGGGCAGCAGGGCTTTTCGCTATTCTTGCTTGCCGGCTCTCTAGCTTTTTCCAGCAGCCCATGATAAAATCACCCTGTCTTGCTTGGACATCACAAAAAGCCACCCGGAGAACAAGCCACCCGAAACAACCCTATTGCAAGCCTTGGGTTCTCAGAGTAGCATCTTGGAGAAAAATAACCCACAACAGAAAAACTGTTCCAGACTAAGCCTGCAACCAGCCACACTAACAACCCACCAAGGCCTAGCACGAAGTGCGAACCAGGTCACTCACACTCACTTAACACTAGTGATCAACATAACTGGCATTTAATTTGCTCATCACTTTGGAGAATACTGCTGCTGGATGGACAAAACATGTCCTCAGAGAGGAACAGGAAAAGCACAGGAGTTTTCTGTTCCACTACACATGCCTGGACATTGGAACACAGAGCAATCAGAAGAGCTGATAAGGAGACTGACACTGGTAAGCATGGTGCCACACACAAACACATAATAAAAACAAAAAGTCCACTGGGGGTGTTGATGCAGGCAGTAAGAGTCAGGAACTCATCTGATGAAGCCTCACAACCCACTTCTGGGTCATGATCCACTGGTTGAAGGCCTCTGACTTAGGTCCTTTGGGTGGATAGGTCTTCATCCAGAGATGTACCTGTCCAGCAGTCCTTTTGTGCATCCTTCTCCCCCACAAGTTAAGAGGCAAATACCAGAAGCCTTCTTGCTACACCAGGCAGAAGATGAAAGCGAGTGAAGGAACTGGCAAAGCAGCCATGCAGGAGATGCAGAAACTTCATCCTCTCTCAGTAGCTCAGATGACCTGCCACCCCCATGTCCCCCTTTGAGCAGTTTTCCACAACGAAGACAAGGGGGGAGCAGCTACTGCCCCACTACGGGGGGAAAAGAGTTCCTATATTTGTTTCCATTTATTTATTTATTTATTTATTTATTTATTTATTACATTTGTATACCGCCCCATAGCCGAAGCTCTCTGGCGGTTTACATAGGATTAAAAACAATTAAAAACAATATACAAAAATTAAAACAGCAAAAATATACAACATACACACAATCTGTACATTTAAAAACCACTTCAACACTTCAAAAAGCTACAAAAACAAAACAAACCCAGGCTCCTCAGATATTGCCAAATGCCTGAGAGAAGAGGAAAGTCTTGACCTGGCGCCGAAAAGATAACAATGTTGGCGCCAGGCGGGCCTCGTTGGGGAGATCATTCCACAATTGGGGAGCCACCACAGAGAAGGCCCTCTCTCTTGTTGCCGACCTCCGAGCTTCCCTTGGAGGATGCACTCAGAGGAGGGCCTTAGATGTTGAACGTAGTGTTCGGGTCGGTTCATGTCGGGAAAGGCGTTCCATCAGGTATTGTGGCCCAAGCCGTGTAAGGCTTTATAAGTTAAAACCAGCACCTTGAACCGGGCTCGGAAACATACAGGCAGCCAATGCAAGCGGGCCAGAGTAGGTCTTTTATGTTCGAACCTACTGGTTCCAGTTATCAATCTGGCCGCTGCATTTTGCACAAGCTGCAGCTTCCAAACCACCTTCAAAGGCAGCCCCACGTAGAGTGCATTGCAGTAATCTAACTTGGAGGTTACCAGAGCATGGACAACTGAAGCCAGGTTATCCCTGTCCAGATAGGGATGTAGCTGGGCCACCAACCGAAGTTGGTAGAAGGCACTCCGTGCCACTGAGGCCACCTGCGCCTCAAGTGACAGAGATGGTTCTAGGAGAACCCCCAAGCTACGAACCCACTCCTTCAAGGGGAGTGCAACCCCATCCCGAACAGGTTGAACACCCTCCATCCGGTCAGCGGAACCACCCACTAACAGCGTCTCAGTCTTGTCTGGATTGAGTTTCAGTTTATTAGCCCTCATCCAGTCCATTGTAGCAGCCAGGCACTGGTTCAGCACATCCACAGCCTCACCTGATGAAGATGAAAAGGAGAAATAGAGCTGCGTGTTATCAGCGTACTGATGACAACGCACTCCAAAACTCCGGATGACTGCACTCAACGGTTTCATGTAGATGTTGAACAGCATGGGGGACAAAACTGACCCCTGCGGAACCCCATACTGGAGAATCCACGGGGCCAAGCAATGTAGATGGGAAAGCAGCTGCGGCAAGCAGTTTTTGATCCAAAGAGCAGACGGAGTAAAGGGTTATGCCTGATCACATCTAGTTTGGCCCTTGGCCACTATGCTACGCCTGATTAGTTAATTGAGGGTGTTTCCACTCTAGGCATTTAGCGTGGAATTGCTTAATTCATTCCTTTTTTTATTAGAGCACTCACAAGAGGTCATCATTCAGCCATTGTCATCCTATTTTCCCCACTGGTTCTTCCGTCTTTTCTAAGATCACAGAAAGAACAACATTTCAGAAGAATGGAAGGGTAGCACAGTCCCCACAAAGGTGTAGAGGCCTTTATCACTCCTTTCCCATCTTCTTAAAGGGGGGGGATTGTCGTGGGCAGTGATGTATTGAGAAAGTGACATATCATGCTCAGCATACATACATACATACATACATTATTAACCCTTGTGATGAATGCCATTTTACCTTGTCTGAATGCTTTACTGGGTTTTAAAGACAAAGACCGCCATCACACCTAATTCCCCCCCCTCGGTTTGCCTCCACGTTTTTTTACGTCTGAGGCAGAAGCGTGTCACGCTTATGATCCCTTTCACCTGAAGAGCTGCTCCTTCACTCCTATTAGCTGACTGCCAGGCAAAAATGGAACGACCCTTTAGTCTGGCTCTTTGGGGGCATTGAGGGAGTACAATCCTGTCTCTGCAGAGATCCAGGCATTGTATGATTAAAAAAAAGACTTTCGAGCCTGGGATGCAAGGTTTGGGTTTTATATGGAGACTTGAAGCCGGCTGCTGGGAGAGAACTCTTTTCCCTGCCAGGACCTGATGCAATCCATTCAAGCCCCCAGTTCCTTTAAAACTATATTGAGAATTAGGGCACATGAAATGTTCTTAGGGAAAATAATCCAGACTTTTAGCGTTCTAAGAAAGGCTGGGGAAGAGGCTGGGTTTCAGCAGGACAGGCACGGGGTCCTGTGAGTACCGTGCTGCAAATCCTCACACCAGGCATGGCGAGAGTGCACTAAATCGTTGGTGTGATGGAGCTCAAAGAGAGGAGTAGGCACTATAACACCATAATGCTGTAATACTTTTTTTAAAAAAAATGTAGGGACTTGAATGTTGTTTTTTTAAAACTTAAAAATGTATTGTATTATGCTGTTATAGCAATATAATATAAAAATACAAACATTTACATTATAGCATTATGGTGAATGGCACTATTCCAGAATTTCTTTTTTCATTTTTATTAAAGCACCACTGTTGCATAAATTATGCTATTCCCAAGTGTCCAAAGTCCAGATATGAAACACTTGACGAAAGACCTCCTGAAGCTTTGGAAACTAATTTATTATTCTGCGCAGAATAGGTGACCACTGGGCGCTCTCGCTGCCTTCCAGAGTCACACCCGCCAAGGCCCAAACAAGTACTTTTATACATCAGATGTCACATGACATTAGCCCTCATCCCATTGGTTTACAGCCCCAAAAAACATCATTTCCGGCTACAGCTACTCTCGAGTAGACCCGAGTAGTGGCCAGACGTGGCATTGCATTGCCATGTGCTATTTTACTTGTACCCAGAGATGCTTTGCAACGTCCCTCCACTTCTAGCATTTCCTTATATGGTCATTTTGTCTCTCCAGGTGTGCCAAGGTCACATCTGGATGAGTCACTCCTGGTTACAATGGAGTCTGACCTGGAGAAGAAGGAACATTGGCAATATTGACAAGCTCCTAGTTCTTGTGCCACCAAATCACTTGCAAGCAGCTTGACTTTTGCAGAAATGGATACAATGGACAGGCAGTGGGGAATGGGGCTTTGGGGTGCTGTGTGTGGACGGTTTGGGTGTGCGTATTAGCGAACACATGTAGGATGCGTGTAAGATGCGTGTCAGGGGAAATGGACATGTATTGTGGTGAAAATCATAGATCTGTTCAGATTTTTACACCACTGGAAAAGCATTAAACTGGAAAAGTGAGTTAAAAGACTGATAAAAGAAAATAAACAGGGTTATAACATGGCACCCACAAGAGTTATAGTAAATGTGTGCTGAACTTCAAATGGCCCCTCCTCAGTTCTCTTGCTAGTGTGGAAAGTGGTATATAAATCTTTGAAACAAATAAATTCTTTTGAGGCAGGTCAACCCTGGAAAACAAAGTGAGAGCAGGTGCATAAAATAGTGTCAATTATTATTTAAACCTTATGTGGAATATCATTATGAATTGCAGGAAGGGAAAAGGGAATGAAAGAAAATCTCCCTGCCTCCCCGCACCTACTGCTATTTCTCATAGAAGCCTCACTTGTATGTTTCACTTCTAACCCATATTCCAGCTTACATGGTGGCTTTCAGGAGGCACCTTGTGATTTAAATCTGTTAAATCACATCTACAGCATATCATTAATGCATCTCTCAGGGAGGGGAGCTTTCCATCATGTTTGAAAGAGGCGGTGGTAAGGCCGCTTCTAAAAAAGCCCTCCCTGGATCCCCTGGACCTTAATAACTACAGGCCAGTATCAAATCTTCCATTTTTGGGCAAGGTGATCGAGAGAGCAGTTGCTTTTCAACTCCAGGCAGTCTTGGATGACACTGATTTTCTAGACCCATTTCAAACAGGCTTCAGAGCAGGATATGGAGTTGAGACCGCTTTGGTCGCCTTAGAGGATGATCTACGCCTTAGTATCGACAGGGGGAGTGTGTCCCTGCTGGTACTCTTGGACCTCTCAGCGGCTTTCGATACCATCGACCATGGTATCCTTCTGGAGCGCCTGGGGGAATTGGGGATCGGGGGCACTGTGCTTCAGTGGTTCCAGTCCTATCTCTCGGGCAAGTTCCAGATGGTGATGCTTGGGGATAGCTGCTCTTCAAAAAAGGAGCTGCTATGTGGTGTACCACAAGGTGCTATCCTTTCCCCAATGCTGTTTAATATTTACATGAAACCGCTGGGAGAGATCATCCGGAGGCATGGGGCGGGGTGCTATCAATACGCTGATGACACCCAAATATATTTCTCTATGCCTTCGACAACATCGTCAGCTAAGGATAGTGTGTCTCCTTTGAATGAATGCTTGGAGGCGGTAATGGGCTGGATGAGGAAAAACAAACTGAAGTTGAATCCAGACAAGACGGAGGTGCTTGCTGTCAAAGGCCCCAACCTGGGTTTGGAGTTGTGTCAACCAGTTCTGGATGGGGTTACACCCCCCCTGAAAGATTGTGTTCACAGTTTGGGGGTACTCCTGGATCTGTCGCTCCAGATGACAGCTCAGATTGATGCGACGGCCAGGAGTGCCTACTATCAGCTTCGGCTGATACGCCAGTTGCGCCCCTTCCTAGAGTTGGAAGACCTAAAGACAGTAGTGCACGCACTGGTAACTTCGAGGCTCGACTTCTGCAATGCGCTGTACATAGGGCTACCTTTGTGCCTAGTCCGTAAACTTCAACTTGTTCAAAATATGGCAGCCAGGTTGGTCACCGGTACATCTAGGGGTGATCACATCACACCAGTTTTAAAATCGCTTCATTGGCTGCCAATCAGTTTCCGGGCGAAGTATAAAGTGTTGGTTATTACCTTTAAAGCCCTACATGGTTTGGGTCCAGGGTACCTGCGGGATCGCCTTCTCCCGTACAATCCGCCCCGCACACTTAGGTCCTCTGGGAAAAATTTACTCAAGCCAGCCAGAACTAGGCTGGCGGGTGTTACCCAGAGGACCTTCTCTTCCATCGCTCCCAGACTATGGAATGGTCTGTCGGGGATTAAACAAATTGACAGTCTTCATGAATTTAAGAGAGGCATGAAGACTGTCCTCTTCCAACAGGCCTATCCAGATGAATTTTAAGATGTTTTTAATGTTGTATTTTTCTCTTGTTTTTAAAATTTTAACTGTTGTGATTTTTATGTTTTATATTGTTGCTGTTCCCCGCCTCGATCTGAAGGGAGAGGCGGGCTACAAATTATTATTATTATTATTATTATTATTAACCAAAGGTTCAATGCCTTTGGAATGGCATTTTTCTCTTAGCTTGTCCACAACACACTATATATGCTAGGTAAAAATGTGGTGACTTACTCATGCTATGAGCTTGTTAATAATGATGAAGAATATATATAGAACTAGGATGGAGATGAACAAATCCAATTACTGCTTTCTCCTTCAAATTTTTGTTATGTGCTCTCTCCCCTCCTCCATAATTCTCACACACACACTTTCCTCTGAGGAGCTCAAGACGGCATATAGGATCCCCATTTTATCCTCATAACCCTGTGAAGTAGGTTAGGCTGGCTCAGAGCTCCATCAGACGGGGAAAATCACACTTGCCTATGTGGGGGGATTTTGGTAACCATGTACCTCCCTTCATTGAGGGTCAAGAATTCTCAAGACTTCATCTTCTTTAGATCAGAATCTTTATTGCAAGTAATGATGTGGAGTCTACACCACAGGTCGAGTTCAAATTGCAAACCCCCACAACCCTCAAAGGTCTCCCTCTTTTTATAGGTTTGAGGGAGATTGAAGACCAACATTTAGATACTTGAATACACCAATCATATCTCGGTGCTCAGTTACAGAAAACACCAATCAGCACACCAAAATTATAACCAATAAGAATACAGAGTTAATAACCAATCACACACAGAATATGGCATATGGATCATCCAATCCAAATGAGTCTGATGTAATGCTTCTCATCCTTGCATATTTGAAATAAACCACTTATATCACTAATCACTCTTCTGCACTCTGCTTATGGCAGGGTGGCATATACAAGAAAACAACTCTTTATCTACTTTGGCAGGGTGGGGTACTAGCTAAGGGGCCCCCACAGGGAAAAGCTAACACTCTTCATACTGTATGCAAAGTCATGATATATGGGTTACTGTAGTACAATTAATCCTTATGGCTGTCTTAACCTTGGTAGGGTCAAGCTCACAGTCTGGTTCACTGGTCATTGGCCTGTTTATGAGACAGGTGAGGCTCATAACCTTACGATTTCCTCCATCCCACCCCCTCTTTTGTTGCTCAATATTTCCTCTTTCAGGGAGAGGAAAGAGGAAGCAAGGAAGTGCACATGGTGGCCCATTCAGGGGGCGTCTTTATCATGCCACTTCTCTGGCACATAGCAGGAGATAGTGGCAACTTCCGTCTTTAAAAATAATACGGCCTTACTGGGGGCTTTGTCTTGTGAAGAAGGTTGGAAGGGGCAGGAGGCAAACATCGTGAGAGGGACCCACAAAAAACTGTGAGTGTCTAGTAACGAGCGTGCACTAAAACACTCATCTGATGAACGTCAATGAACGTCTTGGCTGAGTGGGGATTTGAACTAGAGTCTCCCTGGTCCTAGTCTGACATTACAAACACTATACTATACTGGCTCTAGAGCATAAAAGAAAGTGTGGTCTCCCAAGCACTAGATCCCAGATACCATTATTCTATGTTACATTTGTTTTGGTTTTCTGTAAATTAGCTTGGTTTAGGTAATTTACAGGAAAAAGTAGAGAAAGGTAAATGATAGATATGATAAATAAATACTGACCAGCCAGTCCATTCTCTGAGGGCTGTGTCTTGTACCCCTTTCAGCTGTCAAATGGAGGTTCTGTCACTGACTTGACAGACCTTTAAATGCTCACTGTAGCAATATAGTCCTGCAAAGGCTGCCTGCTCGTTTTTCCTGCTACTCCTACAGACTGCCACACTTTGTGTGAAACGATTGCTTGGGATTTCAATCCTCTAAGGGGGTTCATCTCCCTCAGCAAGCAAGAAATAAAGCATCTCAGATATGATTCAGATGTTTGAACAGAATCTATGCACTTCCACAATTAAGAGCGCTGCAAGATGTAAAGGGTCCCTAACCCCCTCCACAATCCCAGTTGCATACATACTAAGGGAATGGGTGTGGATCCTCTCTGCCCTTCTCATCACCTGCAAAAGTGTTGTGATTCATAGCTCAAAAAAGTTCACTTCAAGGGAGCGTGTGTCTCTCATCTGCTGATCACAGCCTGTGCCTAAGAATCTTTCCAAATAATTTTTAATACAATGCATGCATGCATGCACGCACACACATAACACACCAAAAGTGCACAGGTGTCATATAGTGCTGGAGTGTGTATATTTGAGGACATCCTTCAAAAATAATGTAATTTTTTAAAAAAAAAATTAGAAAATTGATGAGTGATAACCTCATCAGATAATCTTGCTGGTACCAAACAGAGATACTGAGTGAAGTGACTCACGTGTAGTGTACTTAAATTTGTTTACTGTTCATTGTTACTTTGGAAAAAAAATAAAAAACAGGAGGAAAATGTTATACCAATGGGGAAGCTTTTCTACGGACAGAAGGGAGTCTTGTGGGCTCCTGTATTTTAGTGGCACAGTGAAAGTGGAAGAGCAGTTCCCATTTAAAGGTTTTTTTTAAAAGGATAGATCTGTACAACACTGTCATGAACTTGTATTAGTTGTGGGGTAGAGGAAAATCATGTACCTTTCTATCAGTGATGTTCAAGGCTTGTTTTGGACCCATGCGACTTGCAGAGTAACATCCCACACAATATTTTCCATCCCAAATATGCTGTCTGAGCTCTGGAAAAATGTTATCCTCAAGACACAGGGCTTTTCTATATTAGGAACGATCCCACAGCCGTACTGGGCCTTTATCTTCCAGAGTCTTTGAGGGTTTATAATGGGCACAATGCATGAGCTCCCCTCTGACACTTTTTTGCCAGTTCCTTCCCATACATTTCATTTATACCGCTAGAAGATGGCGCTGCTGTATAGCATGGTTTAGATTGATTACTACATTTTCGGTGACCTATAAAATGGTGGGTTCCCGTGTGAAAACAACAGTAGAGGCATCAGAGGTTGATGACGTTGTGAAAAGGACACGTGAACTTCCTGGCTTTCCCCCCACTTGAATCTTTGTTTTTTCTTCTCCACCTCTGGAGCATAAATGACAATCACAATCAAAGACAAGGTGATGGGTGGACCTGCACTTGCTTCAAGCTTTCTTTGCTGGATGAATTGTGCTAAGTGGCATGTGTTGGATTAGATAGAATTTAACCCCATTTCAAACTTCACTGTGGGGTGTTTGTTTGAGTCATCTTAACTTACCTTTCCTGCAGGTCTCAAGAGCTTTGATATTTTTGGATACTTCAGATTCTAATGATGTCCACACACCACTGGCACCATTGCAGTTCACATTACCAATTAAGTGACTAGAGCAATGACCACTGGAGCTTTCTCCATATTTATGAACACTCCCTCTTTTCAATCAAACAGCAAAGAGTTAAGGAAGGAGTGAGCAACACATTAATTTCCAGTATATACTGTATATAATATATTAAGTTACACACTTAAACAATATTAGATTGCAAGCATGTGCTAGCAATCATATTTAATACAAAACATTATATTTGTTAAAAATGATGAGTAAAGTATTGGTCAAGTAAAATGCTGATCATAAAATGCTGGTCAAACGCGTTTCAACACACAAGGTGTCTTCTTCAGTGACCAAGACAAAGGCAGCTTGTTGAATATTCTATATAAGATTTTTCTAATAGAGTGCTCTAAATTAGATAGCCTGTGTCTCTCCAATTCATCAATTTGCAACTATTTCAGTCTTCCTTGAGTTGCCTAAATGCCAGTCTCCTCCCTGTCACCTCCCTCAGTCCTCCGGCCGTATCCCAGCATGCACTGCAAGTTCTGCCAGCTGTATCTGAGCAGCTGGGGGGGGGGGGGGTTCAGCTGCTCCAGCCGGCGATCTCTATGACCAAAAGGAATAGTAAACGGGGGGGGGGGGGTACCCTCCACACGACGCTTTAAACAACGGAATTCGGGATAAATAATGTGCAAGGCCGTTGTTTTTCTCCGCTGTTTTAGTGCTCCAAATAGCGTACTGTCAGTTGTGTGTGCGTTGTGTGTTGCCCTCCACACGACACAATAAGCAATACAACTGACGATTGTTTCCCCCCCCCCCCCCCCCGGTTGATTATCGTGTCCTCCGAACCAGGCCTAAAGGTTTGAAGTCATATAGATATGTCCTCTACTTTTAAATTCAGATGGCAAATGCTAACAAGTGTGTCAGTCAGAAGGGGTCCTATGGAGGTGAATAAAGTGTCTCTTTGCAGAAGGACTGACAGCTACTCCCTCCATGCCAGGTCAGGAGTTAAATGGCCTCTGCCCTGCTCCAAATGGTGATCTCTGGGTCTTTTTCAAGAAGGCATGCTTTCCTTGCACTCAGACTTTCTTAGTTTGTAAGTGGGGAAACTATATTTTTCTCCCAACTGGCTCATCTGCTGTATTTGTAGTTTCCCATGTGTAGTGTGGTTGCCCAAAAGTAACAGGTCTCTTATTGCATATTGCTCATTTTGGCCAAAAATTTAACTTTACACATATGTATTTCTTTTGTTTTAGGTGAGTGCTTCTTGCTTCATCACTCCATTGTACCATTAAAATGGGGTTAAGGGTGATGTTCGGAGTAAAAAGCCCACAGCGCTGCCCTACCATTTTGGGAGGCCTTTTTTCCTCCACTTCCTGGGCTTGAGCTCTGCTCTCGCTCTCTCCTCCACACTGAAATGCGCATCGCTCGTCTATTTTAAAAAGCAAAGAATTGACGATAGCACTTATTTCCCCCAGAAGCTGCGCGTGTAGGCAAGATATTTAGCTTGAACTGGGCTGCCACTCATTTGCCGCCCCCTTTAGTTAACTAACATGTGGGGTTCGCCGTTGCATAGGACCCCTCCTCCATGGCCTACAGAAATGAGTGTACCCCGCATCTGGGAACTACATGAGAGCGCGCGTGTAAATACGAGAGGGCTTCCTCGCAACGAAGCTTTTGACTGGCCCAGACCCAACCTGAGCCGCACAGCTGCGCGATGGTCGTGCTGCAAAGCGGCGGGTGCCTGGAGAGGGCTTCCCCCCCCCCCCACCTTCCCCCGTGGTTTTCTTTTCCGTGGCCATTGTCGTCACTCCTCCTCCATCTTACAAGTCTGACTCTTGATGTGGCACGTGCGGCTTCGCCGTCGTCGCTGCCGCTCCCCCTGTTCCCAACCCGCTCCCCTCCCCTCCGCCGATCCGCCCTCTATTCGCCCCCCGCCCCGCTCTTCTGCGTCCCGGCAGGCTCCAGCTCGGCTTCCCACCCGTCCTTGACTATTGCGGAGGGAGAGACGGGACCGATGTGGCTCCCGAGCCCCCGCGCGGCTGGCTGAGCAAAATCCCCTAGCAACGCGGAGCAGGAGCGCCGCCGCGCCTTGGAACGCGCATAGCCGGGTCTGCCGGCTGCTCCGGAGCGGTGCGTTGGCCGCAGGCAGCAGCCGGTCCGTCGGCTCGGCGTCCGCCAAGATGATCGGGGTGAACAGCATCAACAGCAGCGGCAGCGCCGGGCGCCTCCGGTCGCGCTCCATGTGCTCGGTGCGCTACGGGCGCAACTGCCGCGGCATGGAGACCTTCTGCTACGGCTGGCCGCAGCGCTCGCGCACCCTCAAGCCCGTCCTCTACACGGACTTGGTGGTCAGCCGCCTGCAGAGCCGCCGAAAGAAGAAACCGGTAAGGACCAAGGGCGCGGGGCGGCCGCCGGGGGAGGCTTTGCCGCAGCCCCGGCACGGCCGGGTCGAAGGATCCCGTCGCGCCGTCGCCCCGCACCTGCCCCCAAGCCGGGAAAGGCGGGGGCCTGGAACGGGAGGGGGACATTCCGGAGGAGGGTTGCGGAGAGCGCCGGGCGCGCGTCTGCGCCACCGCCGCCCTGGTCTTTTCGCGCCAGGCGCTCGACCCCCGCAACGCCCGACGGGCTCGGCTGGGCTCACTTCCCGCAACACCCGGCCGCGTCCGTTCGGGGAGACGCTCGTGCAGGCACGGTCTCTCCAGGTGCCCAGTGGCGTGGATCTCAAAAGCCACGAACGGCTAGTTGTCAGGGGCGGTAGACTGGCTGGCTCGCGGTTCTTAGTGCACGAAGCAGCTGCGCGCGGCCCGATCCTGTGCATGTTTACGCAGTCGAGTAAGTGCGTCCAGCGGTGCAGCTTTTGGCGACATCCTCTACTGCCCCTACGATCTTAAACTGTGCACCCCACATGCAGAAAGTGCAGCTCCCATCAACGCCCACACCTGTGGCCATTGGTTTGGACAGATTTGTTCCGTGTAATACAAAACTATACGGTCGTCTCACCAGGACGGGCAGTGGACAGGATAGATCACCATAAATTGCCTTGATATAAATCATTATTTAAAAGACCAAATTTAAATGAGTGATTTAAGGAAGTTTCCTATTTTGCACTTTATGCATTTCCTGGATAAGAAATCTCTGCGTATTATTTGGTTGCTATAACAGCTTTTTAAAAATTGGATTGCAAGTAATTAAGCCTTTTATGCTATCTTTGAACATTTCCCAAAATTTTGGTCATCTTACGTTTTACACTATACAGTTGTATTTGCTTAAATACGGGGATTGGGGTCAACTGGAATTAATGTAAGTGAAGAGACGATCTGTTACGCCTTGTACTCAGAGCAGAAGTGGGGGGGTTTAGCAGGCAAGCAAGAAAAAGTAGCTGCTGCTCCTGCCTGCTCTCTTGTTTGCTCTCTCTACACATCACAACAGGAAGGGTTGGGCCCACAGTGCTGCCTGGAGAGAAATTGTGGGTAGCTACTTCTCCCATCTTGCCACGTTATCCACTCCCTTGTGGCTTAGTGGTTGGGATTGGATCAAATGGGCTGGTTCACATGATCACCTCAGCCCACCTTGGCTTACTTAAGCCATGGTAGTTTATGATGCATGCTGAGAGCTATTTTGGACATTCAACCCCTGGTAGGGCATTGGCATGGTTTGTCATGTTGTCACAACCTAAGGGCAGGAGTTGTTTGAGGGTTGCTTAACCATCAAATAACCTCTCCCCCATGTCTGGATGACATGGCAAACCATGGTTACCCTCTATCAGGGCTTGAATATTCAAAATGGCCACCAGCGTACAACACAACTACTTAAATAAGCCACAGTGGGCTGCAGTGATCGTTTGAATCCTGTCAATGAAACCAGTCTCCCAGCAACTCCATCATGCGACCCGGGGAGAGAGGACAAGCAATTTGAAAGAGGTGGAGGCTGCTCCTCCAAGGAGAGAGTGTATGGCCCTTTCTATACCTGAGGGTGTGGGGGGGGGGCGATCCCGGACTTATCTACTTCCAGGATCGTCCCCGAGGTTTTAAACAGAAGTGTGACATCTCAGAAAGGAAGGGGGACGTCACGCCGGCCATTTATTTTTAAGGAAGCAGCAGCCGGGAGTGTAATTCAAACTGTGTAAGGGGACATGTGGCACATTCCTTAACATGTAGTTGATGTATAAATGTACCCACCTGGTACCACTCCATCCATGTAATATTAAAGTCCTTCAAATGGGTTCTCCACAAATCCATAGAGAGACATGCATTATCATGATAGAAATCCCGCATTCTATCCAACCATGCTGTTTTAAATGCTTCTACTCTGATTTGCCTTACATTACTAATAAATTCTTGGTGACAATATAATGGGAGTAGTGGAGAGAGATTTGACATTAACTTCTCCAACCATTATCTTGAAACATGAAATGGTCCCATAAAAGTGGACACCAGGCTCTTGGCCACTTGTTGTAATAATCGTTTTATGAATGGGATGCTTTCAGGAGGCTCTATATCTAATACAGTTGCGCCCAGTTCAGATAGCAATCTTGTAGAAGAAAAGAGGGTTGCTTAACCATCAAATAACCTCTCCCCCATGTCTGGATGACATGGCAAACCATAGTTACTCTCTATCAGGGCTTGAATATTAAAAATGGCCACCAGCGTACAACACAACTACTTAAATAAGCCACAGTGGGCTGTGTTGGAGCTGGTATGCTTCATAATATATTTTAAATAGTGGAATACCCCATCCTCCCTCTGACCTAGGCCTGTACTGGTGTACCTTGATAGTTCTAAGATGTTTACTCTTAAATATGAAAAATTCCACCTTCCTTTGCCACGAACTGAGTATTTGATTAGGACTTCAATAGTGTCAAAGATAAAAATCCACTTTGGTTGTAAGGCAACTCTGTTTTATTGAGCGTAATACAGCTGTATGGAGAGAGTCCTTCAGACAAAGAACTTCTCAACTGGCAGTAGTAGCATCTTAACCAATTAGCAGTTGGCAACATTCTAAAGCAAAACAAAGATCAAAGAAAACTTCTTCACTATACCTTATCAACAGGTGGCCCATCTAGCAATGTCAGATTGACCTGGATGGTCAGTCCTCCTTATCAAGCTAACTTATTTGTCCCATACTATAGCAAAAAGGTCTTGACAGTTAGAAATTCAAATTAAACATTTCCTTCTGTTTAAGCAGTTTCAGCATTACAGCACATTCAGGCTCATACCCCATTCCACTCCAATCATGCATACATACAGAGGCCTACGTACAGAGCAGGTATATCAAGGCTTGTGGCCTTGCTTTCTCAGCCCCTCCTTTGGGCCTACTAGGCCCACCAGCCACATTAAACTTTGATTGCCATCAATAGTTCTATTACTCTTTCTCTTCCTCAAGCTTTTCTCTCTGCATACACTGATAATTTGCTTCAATTCTGTTTTTGTGACAGCATTAGTAGTAGATTTAATACAGTATTTTAGCAAAGCAATGATTACACCAATCTGCAAGATTTTAGCACCAATGGAGCCAAACAGTGCTAAACCAAGACCAGATGGACCACTGCTCAACATGGACAGCTTTTTCCATCTCACAGATCTTTCTAGCATGGTCAAATACCTCTTCTGAGTCATCAGGTATGTATACACAACATTCCTTACCCACAAGGGCACAGATTCCATCTTGCTGGCTAGAATGTAATCTAAGGCTATGCAATTCTGTAACACCATCTGTCTGATCTCTTTTTGTTTAGCAGCTAGGCTATCAATGGCATCTGCAGTTTCATTTGCCATAATTTCAATTACAGCTTGCAATCTAAAAACAGCTGAGCCAATTCTACCTACACCATACATAGAGAATAATATGCCACCAAGCACTTGACCATCAGTGAGTGCACTTCGTGATTTTATTTCTTCTCTGGCATTTCTAGCATTCCTGATTTTACCTTCAGGAAGATGGTTAAGCACCCTAATAGCAGCCACATAACACGTGCCTCCCCATCCCGAGGGGAGGTGTTTGTATGCTTTATTCCCACAGACAAAATAATGACCTGCTAAGGCAGTGAACCCATAATTGTACCAAGGTCTCATCATCCACTGCATATAATATCCTGGAAAAGAAGGACTCGAGTTAGGTAACCATGCCCCGTTAGATGTTCAGGCACCATTTACAACATAATAATATCACATTTACTTCTCTCCACCCAAAAGGCAGAACCGTTGCAACCCCCCAACAAAACTTCCCTGGTACTTTGGCATACAATTGGATATATTCAGTCTTATTCCTGCCCATAACATCCCATGTTGCATTTGCTTTCAGTTCAGTAAAGGTTGGAGACACTAGCTGAGTTTCATTCACTGGAATGGAAATCATAGGAACTCCTCCATGAGCATGAACAGGCATGTGACTACAAACCTAACAGTTAGTTTTTTACATTAGCTCAGCAGTCATTTTTGCCACTTTGAAGACAACCTTGTCCTCATAGTTCATCACGAATGGCAGGAAAGACAGAAATAAGACAAAGCTGGGCTTCATTTTGTTACTCTAGGGTCCCCTCCACAAGGATTCGCTTTTGCGCCTGGTTAGGCGATTATGCGCACAATCGCTGAAGCGCATTTAAACCCAATACCTCTGCACGAGAGTCGGCGGGAAGAAGAAGCCGTGGTCATGTGTCTGTGGTTCCCCCCTCCCCCACCGGCGCCCTAGCGGGAAGGATCGGGCAGGTGCTTGGTGACATTTTCAGGGCTGTAACCCGGGGACGTCGTCTGCCGGAGCGAGGCAAGGAAGGCGTCTCTCTCTCCCTTTGCGCAGACGGCGGCGGCCCCTGGGGGATGAGGCGGCGGCGGCGCTGCTGCTGCGGCTTCAAAGCGAGCGACGGAACAGTCCCTGCGCCGCCCGCCTGCGGGATTTACCTGAAAGCCGATCTCTAGTCCAGCTCCTGGGGCAAAGGGGTCGAAAGCCAAGTGGCTCCCTTTGGAGAGAAGCGGGTCCTTCTGTCCGATCCAGCCTCCGCCTGGACAGGCTGGGCGACACATTTTAAAGGCTCCCCTCCTCCCGCTTTCCTCCCTTCCGCGCAATCCTGTTCTTTCCGTGCTCAGGGAGGGTGACATAATTTCCTCCTCCTCCTCCTCCTCTCATTCAGCCTCCTGACCGCCCGGCTGTCAGCTGTCAAAATGCGCTTTAACGGCCGGAGCAAAATAAAACTCGTTATTTAACGCGCATTCGATAATGCGAATAATCGGATGTTTAAAGCGCCTCAGCTCCCAATTTGCGCTCCTCTCTTGTAGAGGTAAAAATTTTAAAGCGCCTTGAAAGAGCTTTAAACCTCTCTTGTAGAGGCACCCTAGGTTAAAGTACAAGTACAATAAAGCAGTTGCACACAGGAGGAAGAAAATAGGGATCAACCAGAACCAGGGAGGCAAGGTGTTTTCAGTTACTGAGCAAAGTCCGGTAGACAGGCAACTTGGAGATTTGTTTGTTGGGTGCATGTAGTATAGTTCAGTTCTGGGGTATGCAATTCGTGCTTTGCATTGTCTAGGATTGGAGTGTGTTGCCTTTGGGATAGGGACTTCCTTGTAGTATGCTGTGCAGATCTAGTAAGCAGTATTTGACACTTCACATTGATATTGGCAACAACCTGTCTTCATAGTGACCTCTTAGAGTGTCACTTGAGGCAGTCACAAGGAGGGTAAGTTATTATGTATCCTTCTAAGACCTCAGGTTGTATGCTGGAGTGATGGTCTCCTCTACCTCAGGCTGAAGGAGATCCTGGGTGTCTTTATCCTGGGACCCAGGGAGTGATGCTGAAGCAGAAGCTGGAATAAAGCCAGGGACGCCTGGATCGAAGAGAGGCAGGACTTTCTTGCAATGCGAGGCGTGGATCCAAGTAGACACACCTTGAAGCTTGACAGCAGTATTGGTAGTCAGGAGGATCTGGACCGGCACTTTCTGGCGAGGCACAAGGGATGCCTTTCTCTGGCGTACCCTGGTATACACCCAATCACCTGGTTGGAGTTTGTGACACTTGGCTGTTGAAATGGAGGGAAGAGCTTCTTGAACCTGTGAATGGAAAGCTTTAACAGATTTCATTAGTGCCTTGAAATAGCTTAGAACAGTTTCATCAATTAACTGCAAGTCAATAAATTGCTCTTTTATAGGTGCTGAGGAGGGAAGCCTCATGGGTCTTCCCATCAGGATTTCATGAGGACTAAGTTCAGTCTGTTTGTGTGAGGTGGCACGCATGCTCATAAGGGATAATGGGAGAGCATCTGGCCACTGCAGTCTCTGCAAAAATCTTTGCCATTCTTAAGAACACCATTCTTCCTTTCCGCAAGGCCTGCTGACTGAGGATGATGAGGGCAAAGGAAGTGTTGTTCAACTTGTAGAGCCTTGCAGATTTCTTTAACAATTTGTCCAGTGAAGTGTTAATACACAGAGATATTCCAAATCTAGGGATAAAGTCTCTTAGGGCTTCTGGCTCACAATGACAGTATCTGCTTTTGCACAGAGGTGGGCTTCTACACAAGAACCACCATATTTTAACCCACAAAACTTGTTCAATTTGAATATTCACAAAGGGTCCCCAAAGTGGGGGATGTGCTGCACGAGTTCTCTTCACACCGTTCCCAACATTGTGGGCCAGAAATTCTTACTGCATTTATAACTTTAGAGGAAAGAGGAACAGAAGAAAATTCTTCAGAGTGTAAAGTGGAGCAACACTTAGCAGTTTTCCCAAAAGACATAGGGACCAGATTGGACTACAGAAAGAGAAGGCGCCAAAAGTTACTCAAGTACTAACAAAGTACTTTGTTAGGCTGTACTAACAAAGGAAAGCATTGTCTGGTGGTAGAGGGGGTATGAGGGGTGTGCCTGGATGTGGGGAGGTGGGTTATATGAACCTGGAGGGTATGCAGTGTCTACATATTTCTAATGCCCAGGCTGGTTACAGTAGTGAAAAATGCCAGGCTTGCTGATTTGGGATATTTGAAGGATCACCACATCCTCTACCTCACTCTCTCTGGAAACCACTCTGTCCCTGGCTGCGGCCTCTATCTCTTTGGGGAGTTGCTGGGGCCACATGGGCTGCTTGTGGCTGAGCAGTAGGGAGAGGGGGAATAGCTGGGATGGCAGCTTGCGCATTCTGGAGATTGTATGGCAGTGGAGCAATTGGGCAAAAATCAAGAAGATCGTCATGAAGACTTTCTTCTGGTACAGATTCTTTTTCCAGCTGTGGGTAAAGGCTTGTTTGGTGCTCTGCAGAGTCTTAAGCTTTATTTTGAGCTTCTTGGGAGTCCTTTAGACTCCTAATCCTATGTAAACCGCCCAGAGAGCTTCTTAAAAATAAAAATCATATGAGACTCATGTTGCCTCTTTGAGGATTCCTTAAATCAAGAAACAAAATGCATCCCATTCGCCCTGATTAACCTTACTGCCTCTACCTTCCAGGGCTCCCCTCAAATGGGCCACTTTGGCCTACTCTACACCTGCAGCCCTTTTGAGAGGGGGGAGGGATGATTACAGGGTTACCTGCTTCAGCGATTGTCCCTCATGGGGCACATGCTAGCAGGATTCCCCACAATTAAAGGAGTGTCGCTGCAGGAGGATGTGTACCCCATTATGGTGGTTCCGACTGTGGATTGGGAGAAGTGGGCAGGACTGGACAGATAGGAACGGGGTACGGAATATCCCGGGGAAATGAAGCGGTCGTCCCTAGAGTAGGTGAAAGTTATGACCTCGATACAATCCTGGAATAAACGGTTGGTGTAGACACGCCCTTTGTCCAAGTCAAAAGTCCCACCCAAGGGAAACTGCTTAGAGGGGTCATCTCTGGTATACCAATTCCATTCCTTTAAAAACTTGCAAGGTTTCTGCCCATAATAGACATACACAAAATATGCTGGAGTCCCCTGTGGGTGGCAAAAGTGCTGCCTTGGAGCCCAATGCCCCCATACCTCACACTCACACAGGGCTTTCACATGGAATGGCTTATTGAGGGAGGGGGGCAAACTTCTTTCACCCTCTACAGCACAGACTCCACATTGGAGAAGGCACAAAGAGTGGCTCAATCAGAATGGCTCCGAACTTCTTTCACCCCCGTACGGCACTGTCTCCATGTTGGAGAAGGCCCAAAGGATAGCTCAATCAGAATGGCTCATGTTTGGGAGGGAATAGGAAAACATGGCAGCTTCATAATCACCACAGGGGTTTCATATACACTCACACCACTATCACAAGGAATGGCTTATTGAGGGGTCCGATAAACAGCTCATATTTGGAGGGAGTAGGAGACTCACTCCGCCTCACAAAACAAAAGGTACACAGGATTATTCATAGAGAGACCAGCCCTTGCTTTCGAAACACTACCGGTCACTGGGTTGCCCCTCACAGTGGGTTTGGTGTGACTGCTGGATCCAGAATTGATCCTGGTACTCACTTCACTCTCATACACAGACCCAGAAAACAACTCAGAAAATAACACAAAATTCCCTTAGCTTAATTTAACTGAAAGTTAGGTCACTCTAACAGACTTGTAGGGGAAAAAAAGATGAGGCTTACCTAGAGTGGAAAACAGAGGCGGAATGGCAAAGTCAGAACCCTACAGTTAGAGATTTCAAAAGGCCTCTTACCTTGGTTGTGCACAGGTAGGGTTTAGACAAGGCCAATCCCCAAACCTCTTCTCCTCTCAAGGTGTGCTCATCCTGGACAAGAGCCCCCAAATTGTCAAGGGTAAAAATCCACTTTGGTTGTAAGGCAACTGTTTTATTGAGTGTAATACAGCTGTATGGAAAGAGTCCTACAGAAAAATCCCTATCTTCAAAATGAATGAACTGTAAGTTTAAAACTAAATTTGTGTATCTGAAACATTGTAGTACAGGAATGTGCTGGGAGATTAACTGGGAACAGCGTATAACAGCATTGATAAGCTCCGGAAGAATTTGGGCTGGTTGCCAATTGTTTCGACGCTCAGTAAAGTTGTTTGAAAATATTTCTGCCTTAGCTGCTATCCTCAAACCAAAAATAAAAGGGATATTATGGGATTTAAGAACTGATATATGAAAGAAGGGAAAGAATTAAAATATAAACTGAGATTGAGCGATGGAACGCCTTGAAGCACCTGGCTGGATGCCAGATGCATAGAGATCGCAGAGGAAGAAGTATTTCTGCTAAGTGGGCCAGGAAGGCAAAAATACATCCTTCTGATAAAAATTTGGCATGTTTGACCAGAACGGTGTCAGACGAAGTAATCATGAAAGAGGAAGGAAAAGCAGTAAATAAAGCAGCCCAGTCTCAAACTGGAAGTGGTAATCATAAAACTGGACCTAAGCCAGGAGCCGTTCCTAAGGGAACCAAACCACAGGAATGTCAACAAATGCCTTCAGCAGAGTTACTGGCAAATATCCAAGTTATGATGGATAGTAGTTTAGACAGGCAGAAAGAAGAGATTATGAAAGAAGTCAAAGTAGAACTTCATAAATCTCAGTTGGAATTGCAAGCAAGCCTTCAAGCTGTTAATGCCAAATTGTCATCTTTGGAACAACAAACTGCAGAGAATAAGAAAGAAAATAAGCAGCAAGGCATCAAAATTCAAGAATTGGATCTATGTCTAATTTCTATTGAGGACAGAGACCGAAGAGTAAATATTTGAATCAGATCCTTCCAGGAACAGCAGGTGGAAAATCCAAAGATATTGAGAGACAAGATAATGGAATGGATCAAGGAGCTGGACCCCCAAACGGCTTGGGAAGATGCTGATATTGAAAGGATCCACAGAGTTGGATATAAGAAAAGGGGGATGTTCCCAAGGGACCTAATTGTAAAATTTGCGAATTACTACAAAAAAGAAAAATTGATGCAAGCAATTAGACATGGTGGTCAACTGATGTTCCAATCAACGCCGATACAAGTTTATAATGATCTTTGCCCTCAAATGATCCAATGGAGGAAAAGTGTGAAGTTATGCACAACGACCCTGCGGAAGAATGCAATAGTCTACAGCTGGGGATACCCAGTATTTCTGAGATTTGTGTGGCAGGGGAAACAACATAGAATAACATAGTGTGAGGAAGGGATGGAGTTACTGGAGAAGCTGGGCCTAATGGAGAAAGATACCTATAGAGGGCAAGAACAAGAAGGAGAAGATCAAGGAGCAGGAGAAGGCAGTCTGTGATTGAGAAATGGATTAAAAAGGGATAGAAGAAGAGAATTAGAGGGAGGAGAAAATCTACTGGGGCTCCAGGGCATTGAAGGTGCCTCCCCCCCCAAAGGGTCCTAAAAAGGGAATAAAGGAGCCATTGCCCAGGAATTCCTAGTGATGAGGGGGAGAAATGGGGGGTATTTGTGGGAGGGGGGTGGAAGGGGGGGGGGGTAAATGTAACACAAAAGGAGACCTACAAAGAGAATTAAGGTTGGAAAGATGGAAAATAAATTAAGAATTGTAACTTTAAATGTTAAAGAGCTGGGAAATGTTGTTAAAAGGAAGAGGGTGGAGCGATGTTAAACAAAGAAAAAGCAGATATAATATTCCTACAAGAAACTCATCAATTGAAAGAGGGAGTAAATGAGCTTAAAATGAGGGATGTGGGCATATATGAGAAGGCATTTGGGACTTCTAAAGCGAGAGGAGTAGCGATATTAATTTCTAAAAAATGTGGTCTCAACATAGTAAAAGTAAAGAAGGACGTCATGGGAAGATTTTTAATATTATATTGTACTGTGGAAGAAGAGGAATATGTACTGGTCAATGTATCTGCTCCAAATGAAAAGCAGATGGAATTTTATGATAAAGTGTTTAAAGCTATGGGAAATATGGGAAAAGCAAATATTGTAATGGCTGGAGACTTTAATATGGTGATGGATAAATTGAAGGATAAAGATAATATATTGAGAACTTTAAAAAGTAGTGGTAAAACTGGTTTAAGTAAAGTAATGGATGAAAAAGAATTAGTAGATGTTTGGAGGTTAATAAAAGGGGAAGAAAGGAGGTACACTTTTTATTCACCGAAATATAAAAGTTATTCTAGGATCATGCATTATTAAGTATGGATATTAAAAGGAAGAAAGATTATAGAGAAGCAAAAAGGTGGAGAATGGATACAAAGATTTTAAATTATAAAAACATTGTTGAGAAAATGAAAAATGAAATACAGACAATATGGGAAATTAACGAAACAGGGCAAAACTCTCAAGCGATAGTATGGGATACGATGAAAGTGGTAGTAAGAGGTATATGCATTAGGGAATCGTGTAAATTAAGAAGACAACAAGAAGTACAAAGTAAAAAGATCGAGAAGGAGGTTAGGAATTTAGAGGAACAATTGAGAATAAATAAAGATAAATGAACATACGCTCAGCTCCAAGCTAAAAAGAAGGAAATTGAGAAGGTGGATTTAGAGAGAGTTCAGAAAGATTTGATATATTTGAAAAGGGATTTCTTTGAACATAGTAATAAAAATTCTAAAATGCTGGCCAGGTCCACGCAGTCGAAGAAGGCAAAGAATATGCTAGGGACTATCAAAGATAAAACAGGGAAAAGCTGTAATTTAATGAAAGATAAATTAAATATATTTCAAGAATTTTATCAGAAATTGTAAGCATCAGGAGTGGGCCCACAGGCAAGGATAGTGGAGTATGTAGAGAGGAACTGGAAATAAGGTTACAAGGAAAAGATCGGGATTATATGGAAGGTTTAGTGACGGAAAATGAAATAGAAGCAATGGGTTTAGATGGGTTGGGGCCGGAATATTATAAGATATTTAGAGAGTTATTGGTACCGAAATTGAAAGTATTATATAACAATATACTAGAGGGAGAGAAGACCCCACCATCATGGGAACATTCTCTGATAATACTAATCCCGAAACCGGATAAGGATTTAACGGACCCAGCTTCTTATAGACCTATATCTTTAATAAATCAAGATTCAAAAATCTTTACGGCAATTACGGCAGCAAGAATGAATACTTTTATAAATAAATATATAAAAAAGGATCAATGTGGATTTATTTCAGAGAGGCAAATGCCTAATTTAATTGGGAGAGTATTGAATATAATAAATGTTATTAAAAAAAGAAATATAAAAGCAGGGTTGATAGTGTTAGATATTTTTAAAGCCTTTGATTGTGTGGAATGGCCAGCGTTAAAAACAATTATAAAAACATTTGAGTTTGGAGGAAAATTTATAGGAGTGATTAATCCGTTATATGCGAATAATAAAGCAATGGTGATTGTTAATGATGGGTTAACACAACAAATTACCTTACCCCAAGGTACTAGACAAGGATGTCTACTTTCCCCAATATTATTTGCAATAGTAATAGAAATTTTGGCAAATGGGAAGATGGGAGATTAAAAGGGATTGGAGGAAAAGAAAAGATAAAAATTAATATGTTTGCAGATGATACATTAATGATATTAGAAAATCCAATGGAGACCTTGGAGGAAATAAAGCATCATTTGAGAGAATTTGGGGAGAATACAGGATTACAAGTAAATTGGGGAAAATCAGAAGTGATGTTATTTAATTATAACAAGGAGGAAAGGGAGGAGTGTAGTATAAAACTTGGTTTTAAGATTAAAAATATAGTGCGCTATTTAGGGGTTAATATTACAAAAGATTTAGAAAAGTTAGAAGAAATTAATTTTAGTAGTTTGAAGAAACAGATAATGAAAAATTAGAGGCATATAGGAAGTTAAAGCATTCATGGTTTGGTAGAATAGCAGTTATTAAAATGAAGATATTACCTAAGATAATTTTTTTGTTCAAAATGTTACCAGTTAAAATAACAGAAGTAGAAATAAAGAGTTGGCAAAGTATGATAAATAATTATTGTAATGGAGATAAAAAAGCAAGGATTAATAAAGGGAAATGGTATAAGATTCAAAAGAAAGGAGGGTTGGGACTTCCAAATATAAAGATGTATTACAATGCTAATCGTTATAAAAAGCATAGTAGGAAAATAGGATTTAGAATGGTTAGAGACGCAGACAGAAGAAATAGAGTTAGAATTACAAAACATTTTCTTTAGCAAAATACAAAAGAAACAATTGAAGGAAATGGAAAATCCCCCTTTAAAAATATTGTAGACATTTGGGAAAAGTATTTTAAAAAATTAGCACCAGGAATTTCTCCTCTGACTCCAGTGGCATTACTGGAGAACTTCCCAGGGAATCTAAGAAGAGATATGGAAGCGGTATTGAGGGAACAGAAAATTATTAAACTGAAAGATTGGTTGAAAAGAATGATTAATAAGGAGCAAATAGAAGAAGTCTTAAGAGGACAAAAGTTCTCTTGGTTCAAATGTATACAATTGGAACAATGGACGCAGGATTGGAAAAAGAAAAATAAGGATTGTAGAGATAACACAAGATTTAAGAAATTAATAGAATCAAGAGAAAAGGAGGGGAAAATAAAAGTAAAATAGGTATGAGAAGTGAAATTTATAAAATATTGATAGAGGATGGAGATCAACAGGATTCTCTTAAAAATTATGGGAAGATGATTTAACAAAACAAATTAGTGATTATAACTGGGGGATGATATGGGAATCAAGAATGTTAAAGTTACTATTAGTAAGGATAAAAGAGAATTATTATAAAATAATTTGGAGGTGGTACTTAACACCAGTAAGATTACATCAGACAAGAAAATGTCGATGTTATGTTGGAAGGGTTGTCAGGAGGTTGGAACATACTTTCATACGTGGTGGACATGTGAACATGTACAACAATTTTGGAAAAGGGTTTTTAAAGAAATAAGTGAAATTATGGGAAGCAATGTCAAAATAAGTCCAAATTTGGCATTACTGTCAATTTTTGATAAAGCTTATGAGAATCAAAATATGAAGGATTTGATTAACAACCTCCTGACACCCATTAGATTAATGATAGCGAAGAATTTGAAAATACAAGGAAATTATACAATAGAAAAATGGTATAAAGAGGTATGGGATATTGCGATTAATGATAAATTAACATGTAACATAAAAGTAAAGAGGGGAATATCTAAGAAGAATGATTTTGAAAATATATGGGGGCCATTTTTAGAGTTTATTTTAATTAAGGGGAAAGGTTGTACACCTTTAAAAGATTCTTTACAATTTTGGAAGAATGTATAATAGAATAGAATAAAATAAGGTTTCAATGGGTTAGGGGATCACTGGGCGGTTGTCAAGGTTATGTTAGTGTATATTATTTGTATGTTTGTGCTGTATTATATGTTGAAAATAATAAAAATATAATAATAATAATAATAATAATAATAATAATAATAATAATAATATTTTTTTAAAAAAGTGAGGCTGCGGATGTGCTGAACCGGTGCTTGGCTGCGACAATGGGCTGGATGAGAGCTAATAAACTAAAACTCAGTCCAGACAAGACTGAGACGCTTTTAGTGGGTGGTTCTTCTGACCGGATGGCGGGTGTTCAACCTGTTCTGGATGGGGTTGCACTCCCCCTGAAGGAGCAGATTTGTAGCTCGGGGGTTCTCCTAGAACCATCTCTGTCACTTGAGGCTCAAGTGGCCTCGGTGGCACGGAATGCCTTCTACAAACTTCAGTTGGTGGCCCAGCTATGGCCCTGTCTGGACAGGGATAACCTGGCTTCAGTTGTCTATGCTCTGGTAACCTCCAAGTTAGATTACTGCAGTGCACTGTACGTAGGGCTGCCTTTGAAGATGGTTCAGAAGCTGCAGCTTATGCAAAATGCAGTGGCCAGATTGGTTACAGGGACCAAAAGGTTCGAATATATAAGACCTATTCTGGCCTGCTTGCATTGGCTGCCTGTACGTTTCTGAGCCCGATTCAAGGTGCTGGTTTTAACCTAAAAAGTCTTACACAGCTTGGGACCGCAATACCTGATGGAACGCCTCTCCTGACACGAACCTACCCGTACATTATGCTCAACATGTAAGGTCCTCCTCCGGGTGCCTACTCTGAGAGAAGCTTGGAGGACGGCAACAAGGGAGAGGGCCTTTCCTGTGGTGGCCCCCCAATTATGGAACGATCTCCCTGATGAGGCCCACCTGGCGCCAGCATTGTTATCTTTTTGGCGCCAGGTTAAGACTTTTCTTTTCTTCCAGTCATTTAACAGTTGAGAGTTTAAAATTGTTTTAAATGTTGGCTTTTTTATTTTTTTAATGTTGTATATTGATTTTTAATGTTCAGTCTTTTAATCTTTGTAAACCTCCCGGAGAGCTTCTGCTATGGGGCAGCATATAAATGTAATAATAATAACAACAACTACTCAATTACCATTACAAATAATAAAGGAGAAAGTGGACATCCCTGCTTAGTGCCACTATGTACTTCAAAGGTCTGTGAGTCTAAATTATTAATGCGAACCTGCGCTTTTGTGGGGGAATAGATTGCCCGTAATGCATTTATAAATTTAGGGCCGAACTGAAAACTACCTAAAGATCTTAATAGAAAGGTCTAGTTGACACAATCAAATGCTTTATACAGATCTAATCCCATAAGTGCTAATGGTTTATTATGTTGCCTACAAAACTTTATTATGCTGAAAGCCCGTCTTACCAGTTCTGCAATATATCATTGTAGAATAAAACCAAATTGATCTGGATTAATAATCTTATTAATGTGTGATCACCCCCTTCCATGGTGCCCAGAGAAGGTGAGTAAGAGAGATGAGGCAGCAGCAGCCACTGCCTTGCCTCGCTTTCATGCTCTCCCTGAGCCCCATCAGAAATGGAGAGCTGCTGGAGGCAGGAGTTCCAGGGAGCTTCTAAGCCATGCAGGGGATGTCTTCCTCAGTCCTGTTCTTTCCGGGCTTTGCTAAATAGCTTGTTATTTATTGTTTGCTTTTTAAATTGCCTCTCCTCACCAGCAACAGTTGTTGATGCGGCCCTCACAGCTGTATTTTCTTCAAAATAGAAGTTAGACATGTTGTTTTTTAATGATACCCAATTGTGTTCTGTCTACACCAAGGATAGCAGGGCTACATGTAATTCTGCCCTCTCAAACCTGGAGACTTTCTGAAGAAATACAGCAATATAAAGAGTCCCCCACCCAGTGTACTCCTTCTCTTTCTGGCTAAATTTGGGATTTGGGATACCTCTCATTTTTATCTGTCCTTTGTAGTTTTGTTGTTGTTGATCATAACGGTTAATTTTTTGGCATCAACCCTAGTAAACAACTTCAATCCGTTTTCTCTTGACTTCAGTATCAACGTTGGCCCTTCCAGTAGTAGTTAATCTCAGGCTCCCCATCACCTAGCTGAAGCTAAGTATCACTTGGCACCCATTTCTCCCAGACTAAACTGAAGTTGCATACTCCCAATCTATTTGCCAGTTTGCAGCTCCGCTTGGGAATTCACCACTCCCCAGTAGTCATCAAGTCTTACAAATCCACATGGAGCACAGACTAGCATGTTTCAGTGGGTATTTTTGGCTGGGCACCCAGCACACAAGGGCACTTGGATAGGGATGTCCTGACCAGTCACTGACTTTGAGGTCTCGTAGGTGTTTTTCCCATTCAATCTATTTCTGAGACATTTTGTCTAACAGGAACAGAGGTGATTGCCTTACTCTGGCACAAAAGTTCTTGGTTTCAAGACCTGTCAGAGATGGCTGTGGAGAGTGTTGAAGTCAGACCAACTGCCAAAGTCACCTGTTCCAGGGCCCAGTTTTTTCTCAGAACTTGGTGTAGCTCCACCTCATTGCATGGAAATTGAAAGATTCAATGTAGTCAACCAGCAGGCACCTTGCTGGTTTCATACAATGAATCTAATAAATTTTTTGAAACTATTTAAAAGGCCTTCATACATTGCTGTAAATGAAAGAACATTCAGTCCATCAAAGCAGAAGTTTGTCACTTAATGGATTTCTGTAGAAGAATCTGTTCCAGGGTTTTTTGCCTAACACACTGATTAGCTTTAGCTATTTCTTCAATCCTTAGCAAATTGGCTAAAGACCATCATGTGAAACAGTTCTTGGGAGGAGATTTATTGTCAAATCCTCTATGTTTCTTATTTCTTTTACATAGAAAAACATTTTATCAGTATGTTTCAATAGTGCATAGAATTTAACATATTTATATTAAATCCTATTCTTTTTGTGAACCATTTTTAAAGTATCAATATCACTGAAATTCCCAAAACATTTCAGAAGTCTTCTTAAAAATAAATATATCCATTGAGGGAAACCCCAATTTTTAAAATTACCCTGTTTGTGGGCGAGTCCTACAGTAGGGTGACCAGATAAAATCCAGGTCAGGGCTCATGTAACTTTAACAGTTGTAGAGAAAAGGGAATTTCAGCCAGAGTCATTTGTATGCAATTAGTTCCTGGTGAAATTCCCTCTTCATCACAACAGTTAAAGGTGCATGCACTATATTAGAGTGATCATATACAAAAGAAACCAAACCAAACCGGACCAAAGGGTAATGGCAATTCCTGAAATGTACCACACTACTCATAGTAGAAATATTTCATACAAATATCAATGTTTTATTGGCTCATCTGAGCTTAACAATGAGCAAAAACCTACTCCTTAAAACTGTACATAAACAGTAATGAATATTTTACATACAAGAATTAATGAAATCTCATGTACAAATATATGTTTGCTCAATTGGCTCTCCAATAACAACAAGCAATGAACAATTAACAAACGGTAATCCGTTTCAACATTTCATCAGTGATTGAGTAGTATTATTCAACTCTGTCACCCGTGGGAGAATAAACACTCCTAAATAAAATGGAGATAAATAAGTAGCTCAGTGTAGTAAATCATAACATGTTATACTTTTATTTTATTTTTATAGGTAAATGAACTTTATACCTGCCTAAATAGGATTTTTATTTCTTCATCAAAATGGGTCAAAGCCTCCTTATAAAACTTTATGCCTTCCTAAATAGGGTTAAGAATATCTTTCAAATGGGTCAATGCCTCCTTGTGAAACTTCCAGGGATGTAAATCATCTCATGTGTATAACATTAAATACATAAGGATAACATTAACAATCCTATGAGTGATATAGATGCTGAAACTATTTCTAAAGCATGCTACCAAAATACTTAAATACTTATCTTTGGAACCTCCATAAACTGGTGCTGGTATCTAACCTCACGGGTTAGATACCAGAAGGCTGGGCCCCTGCAACTTTAACTGTTGTGATGAAGAGGGAATTGCACCAGGAACTAATTGCATACAAATGACACTGGTTGAAATTCCCTTTTCTCTACAACTGTTAAAGTTACATGAGCCCTGACCTGGATTTTATCTGGTCAGCCTAGCCTACAGGAATGTGTGTTTACTCTGACTTCACTCACAAGCTGCTCTGGACTTCTAATTAGAATGAACAAACAGGATACTCACAAGGTCCAAAGGCCAGTCTTCTTTTAGCTGAAAGACCATCTGTTGCGCTGCATTTACTAGATCTTCTGAAAAGTATGGGGAAAAAACATGTCAGAAAGGGTGTGTGTGAGAAATCACACCCAGACTCAAGAGCACGCAGTGATATTCTCAGATATAATCTGAAGGACAGTTATTTTCAGCTGTCAGGTGAGAGCTTCAGTCTCCATTAAATTTGATTATTTCTTTATTATTGCATTTATATCCCGCCTTTTTTCCTCCAAGGAACCCAAGGCGGTGTACATAATCCTCTCCATTTTTATCCTCACAACAACAACCCTGTGAGGTAGGTTGGGCTGAGAGTCTTTGACTGGCCCAGAATCACCCAGTGAGTTTCCATGGCTGAATGGGGACTAGAACCTGGATCTCCTGACTCCTAGTCCAACGCTCTAGCCACTACATAACCCGCTGGAACTCTGGTTCTTTCCTTTGGCATAGGACTGCAGAGAAAGAAGACTGGGGACTTAATTATTTATTTATTTATACCACACCACTTCAACCATAAATGTTCCAGACTTCAATATAAAAACATAATGAACAACAATGCAAGACAGTTCCATAGCAACAAAACCAAAATCAGCATTTAAAATCTGGCAAATGCAAAATAAACAAAGGAATGTCACATCAAATACCAAGGGAAAGCTCAACACATGACACTGTAAAAAAAATACATATATTTACTCCTTACATGATGTGGAAATCAAGGTGGGTGCCTTAACTCAGAATTTCAATGCTTTGGGGTGTATTAAAGTTTTTTTAAAATCTTGGAATAAAGTTGGCTACAATGGTTAAGCCATATAATTGATTGTTCTGGGATGCGTGCTAAATCCTCCAAACCACCAACACCAGTTAACTATTTTATGTTTAAATAGTTAATTTATACTGAACAGTTTGAAAATAAAGGGCAGGGCTAGAAATACCATCCAGTCCCACCTCCTAATTTTTGATACTTTAAAAAAACACAGGGAAGATTGTTCTCCTGGCAAGAAGCCACAAATACTGGCTGGCCCATTTTTTAAAAAAATGGTTGCCTATCCCTCAAATTCCCCTCAGTCCATCTGGCACCTATTGGCGTGTATATGTGAGGCTTTCCCCTCATGCTAGGATGGAACATTCTCAAATGACATGCTGTGTGAGCGGTTGATCTTTGTTCACTTGCCTTGTGCTGGCCTAAGAGATGCTCAGAAGTAGTGACAGATTCTGGTGTCATTGGAGTGCACTAACTTATGTATGTTTTCTTCTATGCATTCATAATGTGACTTGCACACATCAGGGTCCCATCTACTGGACTTTAGACATCTACCTTTTGCACTTCTCCACCTTGCATTTCAAGGCAGTTCTCTGCCTTGGTGAGTCTGCCCTGATGTATGACTATATCTATATATCTTTAATTTTGTGCCTTTTTCTTTTTCAACTTGATTTAAGTAAGTTATGTGTGCTTGTTACAAGGCCTTTTTAAACTATTCCTCATGTTTCATAAGCAGAATATTGCATTACCAAGATATATTATAGGCAGGTTTGAGGAGTTGGAGAGTCTTAAGGGCATCCATGCTGGATCAGACCAAGGATCCATCTAGTCCAGCACTCAGTTCACACATGGCCAACTAGCTGTCAACCAGGGACCCACAAGCAGGACATGGTGCAACAGTACCCTCCTACCCATGTTCCTCAGCAACTGCTGTATATAGCTTACTGCCTCTGATACTGGAGATGGCATATCAGGACTAGTAGCCATTGATAGCCTTCTCCTCCAGAAATATAGCCAACCCCCTTTTAAAGCCATCCAGATTGATGGCCATCACCACATCTTGTGGTAGTGAATTCCATAGTTTAACTATGTGCTGTGTGAAGAAGTGCCTCCTTTTATCTGTCCTGAATCTCCCACCAATCAGCTTCATTGGATGACCTCGGTTTCTAGTATTATGGAAGAAGGAGAAAAATGTCTCCCTATCCACATTCTTCACACCATGCATAATTTTGTACACCTCTATCAGGTCTCCCCTTTGCTTCCTTGTTCCAAGCTAAACAATCCCAGCTGTTGTAACCTTCCCTCATAGGGGAGATGCTTCAGCCCCTTGATCATTCAGTTGTCCTTTTCTGCACTTTTTCCAGCTCCATAATATCTTTTTTTAGGTATGGTGACCAGAACTGTACACAGTATTCTAAGTGTGGTCACACCATAGATTTGTATAAAGGCAGTATGATACTGGCAGATTTATTCTCAATGCCTTTTCTAGGAATGCTTTCTTTACATGTTGATCGAACTGTCCATTACATTCCGAGATACCAGGCAAGAGTCATTTCACAGGGTGTGATTGGTTTAATAGGAATGGGTGTATTGATGCCTACGAGGTCGATATTACCTCTTTTTACTGATCCCAGTGGATTTCTTTTTAAGTGACTTCTCCCTTCAAATTCAAACCCTAGAGGCAAGGGGAGAGAGAACTACCAAAGATGAGGACTTGGTTTGTAACAAGCATGCTACATTAATGCTCTTGATAAGCCCATCATCTGCAAGTGTCCAGATACTGTTGGGATGGGTGGAATACAGGGCAGCAGGGGTATAGCTCCATAGCAAAGATTGCCTCCCTGAGAATTCTGTTCATCCTCACAGAGCATTCACAGATTTGCCCTGTTGGCTCCCGGTCCCTGGAGCATGTATATTTATTTAATATTTATTTATTAATTTATTACTTCTTTATACGGCTTGATTCCTGCATTGAGAAGGGGGTTGGACACGATGGCCTTATAGGCCCCTTCCAACTCTACTATTCTATGATTCTATGATACCTGCTGGAACCTACCAAAGACCTGCTCTTTAGTGTCAGAATGCTTTCCTCTCTTGATTCATAATGGGTGTATTGATGCCTACGAGATCGATATTACCTCTTTTTACTGATCCCAGTTTCCAATAGTTCTATTAATGTTGCTTCTTATAACACCCCTTTTTAAAGTCACATAGGTTCAGAAGGCAATGCTCTCTCACAGGCCAGTCCCCTCAGAATTTTTTCTTTCCTATTTTTATGCAGTCATTCCTAGCATTCATTGCTTCTGTTGAAGCCAAGTGATTGTTATTTACATTTATTTTTATTTATTACATTTATATACCACCCCATAGCCAAAGCACTCTGGGCGGTTTACAAAAATTAAAACTTTGGACATTAAAAATCGATATACAAAATTTAAACGCATAAAAACATAAAAACAAGACAGCATATAAAAACAGTATACATTTAAAACAATTGTGAACTCTCAGCCAGGCCTAAATATAGTTCTGGGGTCAATTAAAAACTCAGTATATGCTGTTAAATGCCTGGGAGAAGAGGAAAGTCTTGACCTGGTGCCAAAACGATAACGGAGCCAGGCGAGCCTCGTTGGGGAGATCATTCCATAATTGGGGGGCCACCACTGAAAAGGCCCTCTCCCTTGTTGCCATCCTCCGAGCTTCCCTTGGAGTAGGCACCTGGAGGAGGGCCTCCGATGTTGAGCATAGTGTACGGGTAGGTTCATGTCAGGAGAGGTGTTCTGTCAGGTATTGTGGCCCCAAACCATGTAAGGTTTTATAGTTTAAAACCAGCACCTTTTATAGGTTAAAAGTGGCTCGGAAATATACAGGCAGCCAATACAAGCGGGCCAGAGTTGGTTTTATATGTTCGAATCTCTTGGCCCATGTTACTAGTCTGGCGACCACATTTTGCACTAGCTGCAGCTTCTGAACCGCCTTCAAAGGCAGCCCCACGTAGAGTGCATTGCAGTAATCTAACTTGGAGGTTACCAGAGCATAGACAACTGAAGCCAGGTTATCCCTGTCCAGATAGGGGCATAGCTGAGCTACCAACTGAAGTTGGTAGAAGGCACTCCATGCCACTGAGGCCACCTGAGCCTCAAGTGACAGAGATGGTTCTAGGAGAAACCCCCAAGCTACGGACTTGCTCCTTCAGGGGGTGTGCAACCCCATCCAGAACAGATTGAAGACCCTCCATCCAGTCAGAAGAACCACCCACTAACAGCATCTCAGTCTTGTCTGGATTGAGTTTTAGTTTATTAGCCCTCATCATTGTCACAGCCAAGCACCAGTTCAACACATCCACAGCCTCACCTGATGAAAATGAGAAGGAGAAGTAGAGCTGCATGTCATCAGCATACTGATGACAACGCACTCCAAAACTTCAGATGACTGCACCCAACGGTTTCATGTACATGTTGAACAGCATGGGGGACAAGACTGACCCCTGCGGAACCCCATACGGGAGAATCCTTGGGGCCGAGCAATGTTCCCTAAGCACCACCTTCTGGAGCCGACCCACCAAGTAGGAGCGAAACCATTGCAATGTAGTGCTTCCCATCCCAACTCAGCCAGTCGTCCCAGAAGGATACCATGGTCGATGGTATCAAAAACCGCTGAGAGATCAAGGAGAATCAACAGAGTCACACTCCCCCTGTCCTTCTCCCAACATAGGTCATCATACAGGGTGACGAAGGCTGTCTCCATGCCAAAACCAGGCCTGAAACCCGACTGAAATGGATCCAGATAATCAGTCTCATCCAAGAGCGTCTGGAGCTGGCCGGCGACCACACGCTCAGGGACTTTGCCCAAGAATAGAACATTTGTCACCAGCCTATAGTTATTAAGTTTTTCTGGGTCCAGAGAGGATTTCTTCAGGAGTGGTCTCTCTACCGCCTCTTTCAGGAGGCCTGGGATCACTCCCTCTTGCAAAGAGGCATTAATCACTTCCCTGGCCCAGCCAGCTGTTCCATCCCTGCTAGTTTTTATTAGCCAAGAGGGGCAAGGATCCAATACAAAGGTGGTTGCACGAACCTGTCCAAGCACCTTGTCGACATCCTCAAGCTGTACCAACTGAAACTCATCCAAGAAAATAGGACAAGTCTGTGCTCTGGACAACTCACTAGATTCACCTGCTGATTATATGGTAGGCTGACCAGATAAAATCCAGGTCAGGGCTCATGTAACTTTAGTTGTAGAGAAAAGGGAATTTCAGCCAGCATCATTTGTATGCAATTAGTTCCTGGTGAAATTCCCTTTTCATCACAACAGTTAAAGTTGCAGGGGCCCTGCCTTCTTTTGTATATGGTCACTCTAGTATAGTGCCTGCTATACTAGAGTGACCATATACTAGAGTGACCATACCTGTTGTGATGAAGAGGGAATTGCACCAGGAACTAATTGCATACAAATGACACTGGCTGAAATTCCCTTTTCTCTACAACTGTTAAAGTTACATGAGCCCTGACCTCGATTTTATCTGGTCACCCTATGATATGGTGATGTTTGCAAGCGGTCAACGTCTGGTCTTCATTTCTGCTTAGTGGGCATTTCTGCCTTAAAATGTATTTTTAGTAAACCTCTGGGACTGGAGCTTTGTATCAAGCCCTTCACCCAGAAAAAGTACCTTATTTGATTCATGTCAGTTACTTCTAGGCAAACAGCAAATACATGGAAATATTTTTTTCTTGGATATAGGCTAGAAAACAAATACTTCAAGCAGTAGAAGGGCAATCTCCTTGCTCCCTGTTTTTGCTCTGTCTTTCTGCAGTCTTGACCAAGTCTGGGAAAAGGTGGGTGTGACCTTCTATTCCAGGCAGAAGCAGACATAAAAAAGGGTGCCTAAAAATGTCAGCGTTAAGTGAGAGCTCCTCAGCCTGAATGCAAAAAAAGCTGCCCTGAAGAATCATAAAACAGCTCAAAAACAATTGGAAAGCACAGCCTTGGATGGGGAATGACAGCAGACAGACAGCGAACCAGAGAAAGCAACATCAAAAACTATTTTAAACCAAGGGAACAGGATCCAAAAAATAGAGAGGCTTCAAAAAAAGCAGACAAGATGGATGCCAGAAACTCAGCAAGCACAGCAAACAGCACCCAGTTAACACAGGAACAACAGCAATGCATGCAATTTATGGCAAAAACATTTAAAGAGGAAATAAGCAAGAACTAAAGGAAACTTGGACAATGATTTTGGAAACTAAACTGGGAACTTTAAACACAGATGGAACAAATGGAAAAAAAACAACAGCGACAACAGTAATAAAGATAACATAGGATGATGAGAAAGTTAAATACCTTAGAAAGCAAAATGAAGAAATAAAATATAAAATGGAGGAAACTGAGAACCGAAATTGCAGATGCAACCTGTGCCTGCGTGGACTTACAGAAGATACAGAAGGAGACAACATAAAATACTTTTTAGCAAAGTGGCTCTCCTCCCTGGTCCCAGATTTCCGAATTGCACCAGACAATTTTGAAAGAGCTCACAGACCTCTGGGAACAAGGAGAAAGGATGCAAACTCTCCTAGAGACATAATTGTGTGCTTTGCAAGATACAACAAAAAGAGATCCTGCAGAAAAAACTGAGGGAACTGAAGGAAATCATGCATAATGATATTACAAGACTTGGCGCCAGAAACGCTACCACGACGGCGGCAACTGAGACCCTACACATTAAAACTGCAGAAGGCAGGCTACAGATATATTTTTTGGGGGGGGGTCCATTTTGTCTGATGGTACAAAACAAAGGGAACACAGTAATAGCGACAAGCAGGAAAGAAGCAGCTTTAATTTTAAAGGAACTGAGACTAGGATTCCCAGAAGGGGTCTCCGCTGAAGATGCAGACAGAGAAGAGGATGGCGAGGGATCTGAAGAAGATGGAAGCTGGGAAATTATCTACAGGAGACGAAGCCAAAGACCCAGGGACAGAGGTCAAATGTCGGAAGGCTCAACCCGTACGCTGAGATCTTTACCAAATAGATGAAAATGAATGGACAAGGAAGCTAAGGTGACATGACATAATATGAGCTGATATATAGAACATTAAGGATAGACTGTCTTTAAGCACTGTTATTTGAATTTCTCCTTCACATAGGATAGTAACAGAAACAATCTAAATCTATTGTTATATTAATAATTTAACAGGGCCAAAAAAGTATGTGAAGAAAATTTGGTAAGGCTGTGAGATAAAGATACTGGGATCTCATGTGATCCTATACCTTGAAACAAGGATAAAGGTCTAGACTTTCAGATGAGAGCTGGAAGGCCTATAACTCCTATCTGGCAACTTCCTCTGTTATCCAAGTAGATGGAGATAGCACATCACAGACGTCCATTGTAGTTGGAAGGAATGAGAGAGAGAGATTACTGTAATGAGAATCCCCCTTATTATTAATTTATAAATACTAATTTTTAAAACAGCCACATTCAGACGTAAACTCTGGGGAAATATATCTGTATAAACATACTTTATTTTCAAATGAAAAGCTAGAATACTTCAAGAGCATTCCAGACTGGATTTCACCACAAGGCATGGCTCAGCAAGAATGTAGCAATGTCCCATGCGTTTGTGGCATGGGAAGTTTGCTTGCAGGAAAAGAAGGGCGCAATAAACCCAACCAAAAAAGGCTGTGTTTGGGGTGGCTGATTAGAAAGTCAGTTGGAACAGGTCCAAGGTGGCTTCTGTTAGAGAGTATACATTTATTTTAGAGGAAGAAGAAGTTGGGGAAGAAGAAAGGGATAAGGCAAAACAAAACAAAAATATATTATGCCTAAAATAGAACAACGTTATCAAAGTACAACGGGAAAGGTCAAGCAAGGCGGGGGGGGGGGGGAACTAATAGAGTTCCTTATGTATAACCATACTTTATTCCCCGCTCCCCCTTGAGTCATCAGGAACTATCTCAGGACAAGATGCTGGGCAATATGGACATGCTCAATTAAAAGTGATTTGCCATTACTTAGTGGATAGAGTATGCTTGCACTAGATCTGACTCATCACCATATTTGGCATCCAGAAGTACCTTCTTCCCTGCCCCTAGTTTTTAGCACTCCGAGATGCATGTTGCACAAGTTGATCAGTGAGGACAGCTGTCCCTGATCGAAAAGAGTGGGTGGGTTGGACTAGAGGGCCTTCTAACACTCTTGTATGTTTATTATAAGCATGTATAGTATACAAGAAAGGTAAATAGACTAAAAGCAGAGAAATTTAAATATATATATTTAGTGCTAAATGTTTTGGCTTCTGCCTTTATCAGTTTCTGCCATGTTAAATGTATACCAAGCCTGGCGGTTTGGAACACTGGAAGATGAAAATTCCTAAGAAGAAATAAACAGTGTGCTTGATTGACACATCCCCACCCTCTCTCCCTCCGTCAGTCCTCCCGCTGGTATCCCATCAGCCATTGTGAGTTCTGCCAGGTTGACTAGAGCGGCAGCTGTTGCTTTGGCCAATCTTGGCAGTGGACTCTGAAGTCGCCAAAAATAACCGACTGTGGGGGAATCCACACATAAGGTTGTTACATTTTAAAGTGGTCATCATAACGTCAGGTATTACTGCGTTTTAAAACATCCTGGGTCACATGAAGTTAATACTACGTTACCTCAGTAAATTTCTCCTGTCGTTACAGCGTTAAGGCAGGTCTCACTATTTCTTTTCAGCGTCGTTTCTTCTGCCGTGACTTCCTCATTACCTAGTTTCCACGCCCACTTCCCCATAAACCCTTCTTTCTTTCCCTTGCTTCCAAGAGAGCATTAAGTCTTAAAGGGGAAGCGCAGAATTTTAGCCAACGGCAATACTAACGATTTCGGAGCCGAAACACGCCCACCATTCTTTGATTGGATTACATAGATATGAACTTAGCGACGCGATGACGATCAGGAAGGACACATGCTCCTTCTTGCAACGCTTCTTATGAAAATACCACGGCATATATCGCAGAAGAAGGGGGTAAAATATCACGAAGAAAAAAGTCATAGTAAGTGCGTCATGTGGCCCAATGAGTGGTCATTACCCTTTCTTAACGTAGCATAACTAAAGTGTAGTTCCCCTCTAGGTGTGACAAAATAGTCAGCGGTGCCCAACGCAGAACATGATAACCAACGGTTGTTCAGATAATCAACTCTGCACAGCGTTGGTTATTTGCATTGGTTATTTCAGCTGAATAAGTAACCATGGTGTGAAAAAGTCCCAGTGGATTACACAATAACCCATCGTTGACTATTTAACCCACTGTTGGCTATTTAACCCACTGTTGGTTATCGTATTGTCAGAACCCAGTCACGACACACTAAGCAACTGGGGCGGGGGGAAACAATCGTCAGTTGTATTGACTATTGTGTCGTCCGAATGCTGCCATAGTCAACTCAGTGCTGATCCTAATCCACACCACAGTTGATTATTTATTACCATGTTGTGTGGGGAGTACCCGCTAGATGAACAACTGTAAAGTTGATTATGACCCCACCATTGACTATCGTGTTGTCCGAATTCAGCCATTGTCTTAAATTCTAAAAGAAAATATTTCATAATCCAATGGTATCCTTCTGGGACAGTGGTCTTAGTTGGGAATGGAAGGTACTGCATTGCAGTGGTTTCACTCCTATTTGGATGGTCAGCTCCGGAAAGTGATGTTTGGGGGATATTGCTTGACTCTCTGAATTCTCCAGTATTGGGTTCCTATTTCACATCTACATGCAACTATTGAGTGCAGTCATCTGGAGTTTTGGAGTGAGTTGTTATCAGTATGCTGATGACACACAGCTCAATTTTCTTTTTCATATTCATTTCGTGAAGTTGTGGATGTTGCCTGGCTGTGACAATAGACTAGATGAGGGTTAACGAAGCTCAATCCAGACAAGACTGAAATGCTATTAGTGGGTGGTTCTTCTGGTTGGATAGAGGGTGCTCAAGCTAATCTGAATGGGGTTGTACTCCCCCTGAAGGAGCAGGTTCATTGTTTTGAGATTCTCCTGGAGCCATCTTCGTCACTTGGGCCTCAGGTCGCCTCAGTGGCATGGAGTACTTTCTGTCAGCTTTGGTTGGTGACCCAGCTGTGCCCCTATGTGGACAGTCATAACCTGACCTCTGTCGTCTATGCTTTGGTAACCTCCAAGTTAGTTTACTACAATGCATTCTACGTGGGGCTGTCTCTGAAGTTGCAGCTTGTGCAAAATGCTGTAGCCAGATTGATAACAGAGATGAGAAGGTCTGAACATAATAATACTGATTCTGGCCTGCTTGCACTGGCTGCCTGTATGTTTCTGAGCTTGATTCAAGTTGTTGGCTTTGACCTATAAAGCTTTACCTGGCTTGGAGCCTCAGTACTTGACAGATTTCCTCTCCCTGCATGAACCTACCCATATGCTATGCTCATCATCTATGCCCTCCTCTAGGTGCCTCCTCCCATGGAGGCTTGGAAAGTCGCAACAAGACAGAGGGCCTTCTCAGTGGTGCCCCTCCTGATTATGAAATGAGGCCTGCCTGGTGCCAACCTTGTTATCATTTCAATGCCAGCTTAAGACCTTCTTCTACTATCAGGCATTTGGTAGCATATGATAAAGTTTTTAATCAGTCCTGGGATTTTCTATTATGATTGTTAAATTGTTTTAGCTATATGTGTTTTTGTGTGTGTGCTATCTGTTTATATCTTTGAAAGTATTTTTTATTATTATATACAATATTATATTTTTAAATTTTAATCTTTGTAAACCATCCAAAGAGCTTTGACTGTTGAGTGGTGTAGAAATGTAATGAATGAATGAATGAATGAAACAGATGTTCCTGATTTAGTCTTTCATAAGGAAATTTGTACTGTCCTTAATATTAGGACTGTGCAAGATTCAGCCTCGGCTTTGGAATTCCAAAGCTTCGGTGGTCATTTTATAGAGAAGCTGCCACGTTGTGCACAGCCCTTGCATCAGTGAAGAAAAGTCCTACGACTTCCAGCATGCCTTGCCAGGGAGGGACAGACTTATTGGGGTCTGGGAGCGACAGGCACTCATGGCCTTGCCACTGCTGCCCACCCAGCTACATGATTGGGACCATGGGAGACCCAGCATGGCTTGCCACAGAGTCCACAAGGACCCCACAGATGTTTGTGTCTCCTGAGAGCCGCCAGCTTCCTTCCGCTCCTCACTGATGCTGGGCCCTGAATGAACACAGCAAGGATCTGGCATACAATGGCCGTAAACCAAATAGCCGGTTCTCAAGTGTAGGTCCAAATGTCGGATCCAACTTGGTCACTGGAAATCAGAGCAGGATCTACACTACTGCTTTATAATGGTTTAGAACAGTGTTGGCAAATGTTAGGATGCATGGCACACTCCTTATACAGTTTTCATGCTGTTTTCAAAGTGTTATATCCTGCTTGTAGATCTGGCACTGTTTGGTATTGAAGGGAGCTGAAGCAATTGCCTAAATTTTATTTTTTGAAGGATTTTACGTTTATCTAAATCCACTTAAAAATCCATAGGTGGTGTGTGTGTGTGTTTGGTGTTAATATTGTTGTTTGCGTGTTCTTTTGGTTAGTTTTCTTCATCAACAACCTTATTAGTACGGGGATGGTGACATCATCAGCTTAAGATGGCGCCTTAGCCCACAGCTCCCTCTCACCCTCAGCACTACTGAGCCTCACCTCAACATTTTTGCAATTCTAAAGATACTCTCTGATGGGACATGGTACAAAGCAGCAGCAGGGCTAAAAAAGGGACTGTAGAGGCCTAGACTTCCCTAACGGTGGCAGCATTTGGACGACACTTTAGGCAATGGAGTGGGGAAGAGGCAACGGATGGTACATTATTTTTGCAGTGCCCGACACACGACATGTTGCCCCTCCCCCTGTCAGGTGGCTAAAAGTCCCGGCCTCATGATAAGCAACGGGGCTCCAATAAACAACAGAGCAGCCCGTTGTTTTTTCCAGTTGTTTAATAACGTACGCTCAGTTGTGCGTGCGTTGTGTGTCGCCTGACACACAACACAATAAGCAACACAACTGACAGTTGATTCCCCCGCTCAGTTGATAATTGTGTCGTCCGAATGCTGCCAAAGCCTCCCTTTCAGGATCAGACAACAACAACCTCCGTGAGATTCAAAATGGCCACTAAGGCGAGAAGAATGAATCGGAACAGCAAGCAGACACAGACGCCATGCTGGAGCTTGTCGTAGTAATTAGGTGGGAATTAGCTCAAGTTTGGGCTAAAGCTTTGCAACCCCTAAGGGCAGATTTAGCCACTTTGAACAAAACAATAGCAGAGACCTCTCAAACTGCAAATGAAGCTCTGGAATAGAGCTCAAAAAACAAGACCTCCATTAAAATGTTAAAACAAGTCCAGGCTGACTTCTGGCTTCAATTTGGGGTCATGCATGATTGACGTCTTAACATTCGTTTAAGAGGACTTAAAGAAAGCTTTGGTAAGAATAATTTACTTAATGCTTTTAACACTTGGATAAATTCTGTACACCCTGAAATTAATCTCCAACCTGAGGTGATAGAAAGAATACATAGAGCGATCTGTCCAAAACCAAAGTGAGGGGAACCTCCTAGAGATATCATAATGCGCTTTAACAAGTATACTATCAAAATGACCTTATGCTTAAACTTAGAGCTCTTGATAAAATTGAATATGATGGAACCCCTGTGGCCATCTACCAAGACTTAAGTCCTGGCACCCTCAAGAGAAGGAGGGATTTTAGACCTTATACTAAAGCCTTACGAAATGCTAAGATAGCTTACAGATGGGGCTTTCCATTTAAATTGCTCAAAACCCATAATGGCATCACCAAATCCATAGCCACCCATCTTGAGGCTAAGAAACTACTTGCTCAACTTGATACCTGCTGGGAACTTGAGAATCCAGCCCAGGAAGAAGAAGAGGAATGTGAAGAAGAAGAAACAGATCATGACACCGCTGGCTGGCAGACTAAGCAGAAAAAGAGAGGGGAAAAGAAAACCAAAAAGACTCCAGGGAAAAGGAGAAATCCACAGGATGGTTCCTGCTCTGCTTGAATACTATTATCTGGATTCTAGCTCAGCCATCGCAAGCCTATTGCTTTTTTTCTAGTTCAATTCTCTGGGATGAGGGGGGAAGCGGTGCTATGTCATCCCCCCATGTTATTTCCCACTGTATTTGTGATCTGAGATTAAAATATGTCCTCTGACCCTGTGGTCAGCGCCATTAGTGGTTTGGGTAGTTTGGGAGTTTTTGTTTGGATGTGGGGGAGGGGGTGAGATACAAGTTGGTGGGAGTTATCACTGACTTATTCACTCATTGTGGATAGCTCTAGACACTACAGATTTGGGTATTGCTTTCTTAACTTTTCAGTGTTACGGCTAAAGTTAATGTTCTTACATGAAATGTAAATGAGATCTCTTCACCAATTAAGCATAGGAGAATTTGGAAATTAATGAAACTCGATAAAACCCGCATGTAATTCTGATCCAGGAAACCCACCAAAGCCAAAAAAGAGTCTCCCGATACCCTGCTCCTTTGCCCTCTGCAGGGAGGCAATGGTTTCCCTCTCAATTAGGTTTAGTAGTCAAAGACATTCTGTCTGACCCAGACAGCCGCTATTTATTTATTAAAGGCACTGTTGGTAACTCTTGGATGACCATAGGGTCGCTCTATGCCCCAAACTCACTATAGGAAGCCTTTTTAAAAGAAACTTTAACACTTTTAGACACCTTTAAGCAAGGCAGTGTGCTCCTAGGTGGGGACCTCAACTTAGTCCTTAATGCATATTTTGACAAAAGTAAAAAGACAATGACTGGTCAATGACTAACTTGCTCTCCCTCTTTTAAAACCCCGCTACATAAGATTCTTTTAAAAATTATTGATATGATTCATGGCGGACAGTTCATCCCCATGAGCGCGATTATTCATATTACTCACCTCTTCATCGGGTCTATTCGAGACTGGACTATGTTCTGGTCTCGGAGGGGTGGACATCTTTAATCCATTCCTCCAAGATGGGTACATTAGGAGTCTCAGATCACACCTTAGTCCGGGCATCCCTACATTGGGGAACTAGGCCTTCACAACCTCCAGCTAGGAGACTGGACCCTTGGCTGGCTCAAAACAAGCTTATATTAGATAAAATGAAAAAAAGAAATCCCAGAATTTCTTGCAATTAACGATACTGGAGCTCACACCCTGGCAATAATCTGGGAAATTTTAAAAGCAGGGCCTATTCATTAGCAAGCGGAGCAGAATTTAAAAAGGGAAAGAGAATCAGGGACTATCCTTGATAAAAGAGATTCATGAGCTTGAAACCAAACATAAAATCACACTGAACAAACAAATTTATTGCAAATTGCTTTGGAAACGTTCAGAATTGAACTCACTGGAGATACCTAAAATTATAGATTCATTGCAATATTTAAAACGGCATTATTTTGGATTTGGTAACTAAATTTCTAAACTTCTCAACCACCTATTAAGAAAACACCAAGCCAAAAAGATAATCTGTTCCTTAAAAACTGGCAATGGAGACAAAACATTTGATAAAGGTAGAATAATGCAGGAATTTGCTAACTTCTACAAAAAAAAATTGTACACTCTGGAACCCTTTAATAAGGATAATATAGCTCAATTTCTGAATAAAATAAACTTCCCAAAATTCTCCGAAGCACATAAACAATATTTAAATCAGCCATTTACGTTGGAGGAAATACAAAATGGAATCAAACTTTTAAAATCCTTAAAATCACCTGGGCCTGATGGATTTATGGGGATTTTTTACAAAATGTTCTCTGATCAAATACCACCCATTTTATTAAAACTATTCCTGGACATACAGAACAGTGGCCAGATACCAGACTCTTGGAAAGCCACAAACATTGGCTCAATTCGGACGACACGATAGTCAATTATGGGGTAATAATCAACTTTACAGTTGTTCAACTAGGGGGTACACCCCACACAACATGGTAATAAATAATCAATTTTGGTGTGTATGAGGATCAGCGCTGAGTTGACTATGGCAGCATTTGGATGACACAATAGTCAAAACAACTGACGATTGTTTCCCCCACACCAGTTGTTTATTGTGTCGTCCGAATTGAGCCATTGTAGTAATACCTAAAACTTTCAAAAACATTAAGTCTGTGGACTCATACCGTCCTATCTCGTTAATCAATGTTGACACAAATCTCTTCATTAGTTTACTTGCACACATACTTTCAATTGTTGCACCTTCTTATGATGAGCACAATCAAACAAGATTTATTCAACAGCGCTCAATTGCTTTCCCTATCCAACGTATTTTGGATGCAATTTATTGGGGACATCAACACCCAGGCCCAACAGCAATAATAGCGCTAGATGCTACAAAAGCATTTAATCACCTTAATTGGCAGTTTCTATTTGCTACACTAGACAAATTTGACCAGGGTGGACCTTTCATTCACCTTCTAATGAGACTTTATCAGGGAGGCTCAGCTAAAGTCTTGGTGAATTGTATATGCTCAACCTCCTTCGCCATTGGCCGAGGCACAAAGCAGGGTTGCCCTTTGTCCCTTCTGCTTTTTGCCCTGGCCATGGAGCCCCTGGCCATAGCATTAAGAACAGATCCCAATAACTGGGGGTTGATGGCAAATAACAGCACCCATCTTGTAAACATGTTTGCAGATGATGTAGCCCTGATGTTGCCTTCCCCAGACTTATCCATCCCAGTGGTCATGAAGCAATTACAAAGCTATGAAGAGGTTTCAGGGTTTCTTGTGAATTATAGCAAGTCTGAGCTCATATCTCATTCACCACCTGAACAACAAATGGAATGGCAGCTCCTCACAGGTCTTAAATTTTGTATCTCACATTTCCGATATTTGGGAGTGATCATCCCAAAAAAACTGACCAAATTGGAAAAGCTGAACTTCACACCACTTATCACAGAAATGGCTCAGAAACTTAAATCCTGGACTAAGCTCACATTGTCTTGGCTGGGCCATGTTGTGGCAGTAAAAATGATGCTACTACCACACTTCCTTTATCTGATTTGGGTTATTCCCATAAGTATTGCAGAATCAAAACTTAAACAATGGCAGATGATGCTACACAAATTCATTCATTTAAGCAAGAAACCTTGTCTACTGCAAATACTTTGTACAGACCTAACACGCAAGAAGGCATGGTGGTACCAAATTTGAAATGGTACCACAGTGAGGCACATCTACACAACGTGGTGCTAATTGCACAAGGCTCTGAAAAAAGTGACATGGCTAAATATGGAATACGAAGGAAACTGTGCAGCCTTACGTGGCCTACCTTTCTAAGTGCCAGGATCCAACAACTTTACGCTGCCTCATTAACACCCTTAAACTCAATCAAAGCCCAATGGGGAAAAGATCTAGGAGGGGCAATTGATGAAACCCTGTGGAATAAAATCTGGAACAAAACACACTTTAAAACAACTTCTACATGAGTCCAAGAGAATGCTCTCAAGGTTATCCACCAATGGTATATATATCCACAACTTCTCAGTAAAATTAACAACCCCCTTTCAGTATCTTGCTGGAGGAATTGTGGTAGTAACAGTGGTTCTTACGTCCACACAGAATGGATAAAAATCAATACTTTTTAAAAATAAAATTAAAAAAATCAGATTTTTTTTTATTTAAATCAGATTTTTTAAATTTAAATTGGATTGTTTTTAATAAAATGCTTTTTGGGGGGAAATCTATCTAAAATAGTTTTCTATTTGAGATATATTATAGTCCAAAGGTTATTTATTATGAAATAAGGATTAGTTTTTAATTATGTAGCATGAGGCTGTATATTCATGCAATGTTTAATTTTTTTGGTAAATGAATTCCATTAATCCATTCACAATGTCATGCTCTTCCAGAGGTTTCTGTAAGATTATTGGGAAATTTTTCTATCTAGAAGATATTATCACAGATGCTTGGTTTTACAGTTCTCAAACCTGTGAATTTGCGTCTGCAGAGATCACAATTCCATTGTTCTTTTGCAAATCTATGTACACAGAATCAAGCCCTTACCTCTTAAGTGCTAAATTTCAAAAATTCAATGAATAGATTGTTGGGAGTGAAATAGATCTGCACAAGAACCTAAAAATGAAACCTGCATCTGCTTGTAAATATTAAGATTATACCAGCAAGAATGAGTCTTTGGTAACTCTGAGTTGTGTAAAATATGTATTAAGCTTATAGCGGGGAAGAGTGCACTGGGGGGGGTCACTTGATTAAATCGAGTCTTTCTGAGTAGTGATTAAAATCGTGATTTAAATCATGATTTAAATCAAATTCATTTAAATCAAATCCATCCTGCTTCCACATGTGGTGGGATTGCCCATTAGTCTCTGTATTCTGGAAAAAAAATATTTCATGAAGCTGAACTCATCACTAACCAAACCATTCCACTCAACCCTAAAATTGCCCTCCTATCAATATATGACGGGACAGCACTAGCTCTTACCCAAAAGGGCCTCATAACTGACCTGTTGACTATGGCAAGACTCACTATAGCCAAATGCTGGAGAACCCTGGATGGATATTTATTTGAAATCTGGCTGGCACAGCTTTGGTACTTCGCTCTTATGGACAAATTAACAAATGAAACCCGGAACCAAAGAAGCAAAACAATCACCACCATTTTTTTTATCAAACTTGGTTTGATGTTATTTCATATGTGGTTACTAAAGAACATGGATATCGACCTCCAGCCATGTATGGTAATCTTTGGAACACTACTTTTATTTAACTGGAAGAAGATCCTTTTTTTTCTTTGCTTCTGGAAACATTGTTTTGTCCTTGCTACCCATGTTTTTCAGTGGTACTGTCATTGGGGAGGGGGAGGGAACTGTTGTGCTTTTTATTGTTTTAACTAAAATAATAAAATATAATTTAAAAAAACAATCTTAGTAGTACAATTTAGAAGCCTGTTTGGTGGTGGTGATTTTTCACACATCATGGCAAAAATGGTTCACAAGTTCATTCTGCTTTAGTACTAAGATGATCAAATTATTACACCATTTTTGATGAAAATTAATCTAAAACCAATTCAGAATAATTGCCTAGTCTGTACCTACCTTCTAATGAAATCTACATATCTAAATGTTAAGGTTGTATTAAATAATAATGTACTTCTATTAAAAATGATGATCAAATAGAATGTTCCTCACTAGTGTTTAAACTGTGATTTAAATCATTAAAATCCAGTCCTTCAGAGAAGCAATTAAAATCATGATTTAAATCAAATCAATCCTGTTTTCAGCATTCATTTGGTGTAGGGAGGAAGCCTTTCGACATTCATTCCCTAGGTGTAGGGAGGAAGCCTTTCGACATCAGTTTAATTTCTGTAGGAGAAATTCTATCAGCTGTTAGACTTGCTATAAGAGTCTTTTTTCAAATTTCACAGTTTTGGGAGTACTTTTGGTACATAGTCTAACTGCGTTGAAATCTTTAAAATCTCCTACTTTTATGTTTCTTGGGATTTACTATCTTTAGTGTATATATAAAGTGTGTTTAAACATCAAGTTCCTTATCTTGTTATTGAGGAGCACAGGAAGATTGTAATTTTAGATATTCCTTCAGGGTTGTTTACTTTTTTCTCTCAATTTTCTCAAAAGGTAATTTGTTTGGTTATAAAGATGCTTTAAAAAAAAAAAACCAAAAAAGCTAAGGGCTAGAATATTTAGATGCATTTGTTGGAATTGAAGTTCTTGTTGTAATTTTGTTTTTAGGATTCCCTCTTTGTGTATGTATTCAGGGATAACAAAAGGCACATATTCATTTCATGTCTCTTGATCTGATCGTTTAAAGAGACAGACACCCTTTCAGAGATGGCTATGATTGTGCAGATCTCGAGGGTCAGGGAAATGGTAGAAATGGATTTTTAGGAACTTAGATGTTCAATAGTAAGTATGCCTTTGGTAATTCTTTTCTTGAAGGAATAAAACATACATAGGATGGTTTTGGTGGTTATTTCCAATTCTATGTCTCTTTGTGCTAGATCTGTTAAGGATGCTAGTCGCTTTATGGAAGCAATGTAGAGGTAGGTGTAAAGTGGCACAATAGCAAAGCAACAAGGAGGCTCTGGATCCAGAATGAATGTAGTTAGTCTTCAGTTGAAATATATAAGCAAGATAGACTAAAAACAGAGTCATTTTAAAATATATTTAGTGCTAAGTGTTTTGGCTTCCACCTATATAAGTAGCTGCAACATAAGTAGCCATAATGTTAAATGGATACCAAAAGTGGCAGTTTGGAATACTGAGAGATGAAAATTCCTAAAAAGAAACAAGGATCTGAGTAGTATTTAAGGCGGCACAGGAGTGCCTCCTTAGTTAAGCTTGGAACGGAAAAAACACATTCCACCATGTTAAAGGGGTAATTGGGGTGGAGGTCATTCTAACCTTCATAAAGCTGAAAATGTTTCATCAATCTTCCTTAAATTTACATGTGCCAGAAAGAAATGTTGGTTTTACATAACCTGAAAATTCAAGAAGTTTGGTGAAAGATTGAGGGAAGGATGGCAGTTTAAATTAGAAAAGGAAAACAAACCTCTCTCACCCATTTTGTATCCTGAATTTGTATTGGCAAGATTTGTGCTCAGGATTTACATAATATTTAGAGTCTTACTAATAAATCCAGTGGTGGGGTCTTCTTCCTCCTTCATTGTAGTTGGTGAAATGATTTTCCTTTTTAAAATATTCTCTTCCATTGATTTTTAATGAATATTATTCACCCCATTGGAGTCAATGCAGAGGCCTTCTTCCATCATAGTGTGACACACGCTCAGTAGCGCTGCTCTCCCCCTCCCTCCTGCCTCAGTTAGATTAGAATGTTGGGGGGTGGGGAATGGCTGCTGCCTCTAGCACAGACATTTTGAGAGAAGAAGAGTTCTCTTTTCTCTTTTGAAACATGTTTTCCTTTGTCTTTGAGAGTATTTTGGGCTGGTGAAGCAGGGTGTAGGTCCTTTGGATCCATGATAACCAGGTCTTCAGATCCCCTCACCCCATACACACACAGTGCTCCTTCCCTTTTTTCTAAGAGTTTGGTCCATACTGCTATAAAGTTGAAAGCTTCAAACACTTAATTTAATTAATTTGGGCCAGTGTAAGTTTTAAGTACAATTTTGAAATCTTTCAAAGTGCTTCTGGCCCTACAACATTGGTTTCCGCCTAGTCAAACTGTTTTTCTAATAATTTTTAGAAACAGTTAAACTGTCGTATTTTCTTTCTAATTTTCTTTCTAATCATTGCAGTCTACACAAGTTCCCTCCTTGATGTATTTTTGGAGGCAGGCAAACCCTTTTTTTGTTCCAGCAGGCCTTTGGCAAATAATCTGGACCTCTGTCTATACCTTTAACTTTTAAGTTGTTGTGTATTTTAAATGATTTAAATGTTGTAATATTGAAATGTATTTAATTATATTTTTAACTTTTGTATATTTCCATTTATAGGCTTAAAGGCCCCAATTGGAGCAGAGGAGGGAAAAGTGTCATTCTCACCCCCAACCCCATTGCTCCAATCAGGCCCTTTTCTACAATGTCTGGGAATGACATGCTTTCCCCCTTTAAGGTCTTGATTGGAGCAGTGAGGGAGAATGACACACCTCCAGAAAGCACGTCATTCCCCCCCTGCCACGCTAATATTGGCCTTAAAGGGGAAAGTGTGTCATTCCAGGTCATTATAGACAATTGCAGAAAATCCCCCCCGACACCCAGGATAGAACAAAAACCAGGACAGATCCGGGGAAATCCTGACAGTTGGTCACCCTAGCTGAGCCATGCCAAGTTGGAAGTAGATCTGTTCGTGCCTTGAGTTTTAGGATTTTTTTAAAAAGTTTGATTTTTTTAAAATCCTAAAATTCAAGGCATGAACCAATCTGCTTCCAACTTGGCATGGTTCAATCTCTACTTAAGAGCTACCACGCTGACAAGTTTCATCCCTTTACCTTTAAAAATGACAGAATTGTGAGCATTTTAGTTAATTTCCTTAGGCTATAATGGCCAGTGTATTCCAACTTTTAAAAAATCCTAAAAATCAAGGGATGAACAGATCTGCTTCCAACTTGGCATGGCTAAATCCCTACTTCAGAGCTATCATGGTGCCAAATTTCATCTCTTTATCTTCAATTTCATTTTTTAAACTTGTACTGGTCAAGGTTCTAGACTCCAAAGAGGAGATTTCTGTTTGAACTTTACTGACTTGCAATGATGGGAGTTGTAGTCCAACACATTTGGGCACCAGGTTGGGGAAGGGCTGCTCTAAACAAAAAGAAGTAGGTGGCCCTAAGTTGTTCATCATCAGTTTTCTACAACCCCACAGTCACCTCTGCATATCATATTCTCCATCCTGTCCTCATGGTTTATCTGCTTTGGGAGAATGAGAATTTCACTTGCACTTTCTGCCTCCTTAGGGACAATGTGGCGTTAAGGCTTGTGAGCCTTAACTCCCAATTTCCCTGCTTTTTGGTGCTTGGTTGGAAACCGTAGAGCCTTAACATTTTTGTAAACCGTAGGTTTTTTCTTTAATGATAAAGCTTATGAATTGTCCTCTGGGTTAAGGCTCAGAGTCCTAAATCTAGATCCAGAAATGTTCCTTTCTGTCAAGCATGTTCAGTTGGAAGCAATACTAAGTCTGAAGACTAATTGCAAGTGTGTTAAAACGTCTTGTGGCTGCTGTGGGGTTTTTTGAGGGGGGGTGAGTAAGGATTGCAAATTTGTGATTATGGAATCTTCTTCTTAGATCTATTGTAGTTTTTGCTACATATTGCTGCGGCTGCTTTCTTAGTTATCTTTCTCTTTAAAAAGACCCAGGGCGACTTACAAGAATTTTTAAAACATACAAAATGTGAGTTTTTTTCGAAACCGCATGGAAAACAGAAGTGGTGAACGGATGGGAGGCAGCATGTTTGCTCATGTCCCCAACTAACAGTGGGTTGTTTAACCTATGCCAGGTGCACATTTCATTTTTAAAACCATGTTTCTGTACACACGTAACTGAAATCTCCATTACTCTGCTTTTGCAGATCCATCATAGTAGTAAGATTCTACTACTGGCCTTTTACAGAGTCTGCAGTGCTATTTGTACATAATATCAAATTCTGCTTTTAAAGAGTGCACTCAGGTTACCCCCTATGAAAGTATCAAAAGCTTTTCATGACCAGAGTTATGTTATAACTTGCTGAATATAGCAAGTATTGCAGCAGCATCTGTGGGCACCTGCAGGATCCTGGATATCTAAGGCTCATACTAATGAGACATCCTGTGGGTGTGTGGAAGTTCTGTTAATGGCCCCCTCCACAAAGATGCGCTTTTGCGCCCGGTTCGACGATTATGCGCATTATCGCGGAGGCGCATTTACTCCTAATCCCTCTGCACGGGAGGCGGCGAGAGGCGGCGAAGCGCATTAATTGATGTCCAAAAAGCGCTTTACAAGACTTTAACGCGCATAATCGCTTGTTCACACCGCGAAAATGCGCTTTAACGGCCGGAGCAAAATAAAAGTCGCTATTTAACGCGCATTCGAAAATGCACATTATCGGGGAGATAACACGCCTGTACGCCCGTTTTGTGCTCCGCTGGTGTGGAGGTAAAATTTATAATGAGCCTTCAAGGCTCATTAAACGTCTCGTGTGGAGGAGGCCAATGTTTAGAAAGTAAAAGGGGGTTGAAGCAGAACCTCAGCAGCCTGTGACCTGAACTTCAGTTCCTATTCATTTACTACTAAACACATTTTCCCTACAATATTTTATAACAGCTAACCATTATTACTTAGGTTGCAAGAAGAAAACTGGATTTTTTTCTTTTTAAAAAAACAAATCATGTTTACAACATATAATCTGCAGATTTCCTAAATTTAATACTATAATCTTTGCTTGTTCTTAATAATCCACAATTCTTCAATTGCTGGATCATCACAAGGTCCCATCTAGACCAGGGGTGGGCAACTTGTAACCCTACAACTAGCTCATCTTTTAGATAGAGAGGATATATTCTAGTGTTAACAGTTAAAGATTTTATAGCTGAGACGGAATTCCCAAGTGGTGATGTCTGATTAGGAACTTCCTTAAAAAGTGAGACAGTGACTCCCATAGACCCGAGCCTCAAAGGCTTTTGTGTGCGTGTGTGTGTGTCTGTTTAAAGAAACACTGGTGAGATAACCCACATACTATTCCGTTGCCTCCAGTGACAGTGGAGGGGATAACCTACAGTGGGTTCCCCCCCCCCCCACATGTTGGGTTTAGATTTGAACTACATGGAGGGAGCAATCCTGTAGTCCTTAGATGTTGCCTGAAAACGCCCAATGGGAGAAATTACCTCACGATGTCTTCCCTTGGGCTTTAATTGAAGTGCAGGAAGCTGAGGAGGTACAAGCTGTCAGTGAGAGCATTGTACAATGAAAGACAGGACAGGTGTGCGCACTCTTTGGCCATCTTAAAAGTAAGCTGAGCACAATAAACCTGAGCCCAACCCATGAGAATTTTTCCAAAATATTCTTCTCCTTGGAATTTATTTTTGAAAGCAATTTATTTTCTATCAAATTGAATGAAAATGGTAGGGAAAATTGTGGAAGACATTTTTGGCACAGCAGAGAGATGATATAGATATATGGAGAGGGGGTAAGCACCACTGATCTGTTAGCTGGAACCCCCACTAACCAAGAGCTGGCCCAGGTAAAGATGTCATGAAGTTACTGCCAGTCAACTTCATTGGGTCACTCAAAATGAATTATGAGAAAATAGATTTTTTCCCCCCATAAATTCATAGACTTCTATCATATACACCTTGGTTATCTAACCTGATATTAGTTGTCTTTTTCACTACTTTCCCCAGCTCTAGCATATCCTTTTCGAAATTGCATGACTGGAATTGTACACAATATTCCAAATATGACTGCACCATAGATTCATATAATGGAAATCTGGGGTTGAATCTGGATCCAGATTTATGTGTGTGCGACTGGGCTGGTGGAAACAGACTTCCCCACCCGTCCTCCCCATGGCAGAAGGTTTGAGAACTGTGCTGAATGGAGTGAAGTGGTGTGAAGGGGGAATCCTCGAAAATCAGAGGAACCTTCTGCCAGTGGAAGGCAGATCCTGAATCCAGCCCTTTGTGTTTTATTTCTAGCCTCTCTCCTAATGAATCTTAACATGAAGTGATTTAAACATGTTATGTATTTTGGTCAACCGACCAATTTAGGTGACTGCCATTTGGCCCTTGCCAGTTCTATAACCTAAGTAAGTATTCTTAGGATCTCTCTGCAAGGCTGCAGTCACCCATTTTGGATGTTAGTGAGGCTTACCACTATTAAGCGTGGTGCGGAGCCACCGTTAAAACTCCTCCAGATGATTTTGGAGGAGCAGCACTTCAAGCTGTGCTAAATGAACCTGCTGTGGAAGCAACCTAATTTCTGCAGCTTCTTTGCCCCTTTTGTTTAGCCATGCTGTTCTTTTGGACGGCTTGCGCCCTTCCTAATACTACATTGTGCATATTAGCTGAGATAAGTAGTGATAGTGATTTTAAATAACCTCTGACCTTTCTGAAGGGAGCTGACTTTCCTGACTCACCCTTTCAGCATCCTTTTACCTAATCCCTTCTTTCACTGTGCTGTATGTTCTGAGCAATTTTCACTCATGTGCGCATTGACCATCATAGCGTTGTGGCAATTGTTTTCAAGCAGTTAATTCTTAAACTATCTTGCAGCCGCTGTTCAGGATTAAATGCAGAATTGTGTCTCTTCTCAGTATCATGACTATGAGTTGAATATTTTATCTAGAAATATTGCCTCTTTGTTAATTACACAGCTATCCTGATAATACAGATAGTTCTTTTCTTTCTGCAGGCTCTGTATAGCTCCATCAAGAATGAAAAGCTACAGTGGGCCATGTGAGTACCTCTATGTATTGCCTATAGTAAAAACTGCATTACCCTTCCTTCTCTGAACAGCCCCTTGATTTACTTTGAGCCTTATTGATTTACTTTCTTCATTTATAGCCTTCCTAACAAATCTGTGAAGCAGCTTACAATGGAAACAAACCACAGATGGACCATCTACATTGGCCCTGTGCTTTAGATCCAGCCCTTTGCCCTTCTTTCCCTTCACCATTGCTATTGTCATATAGTGGAAGCTTAATTTGTATGACTATATTAATTATAGAAATTAAGATTTGTTTTATCTTCCGCAGACAATGTTCTTACCCACCTGTATCCCCGCAAAAACGTTGTGTGGGCGGGAGCTGGGAGCTTGTTATAAACACAATGTAGATCCACAAAATGTGGATTCCAGATCATATCTTTCTTTGGAAACATTGACCTATGTTCATATGTAAATGGTTATTTCCTGCTAGGAGTCAGTGAATTTCTGTTATTCAAACCACCTAAGGTAATGTGTAGGGCATGGGTTCCCCATACAGTGCTCTACCAGTGTCCACAAAGCTCTCCACTCCTGCCCCATTCAAAAATTATGTTGATAAAACTTTAAGGCACCAGATTCTCCTTCCTGTTCCCAAACCTACTGCTGATCAGCTCTTCAGTGGGCAGGAAGAGAGGAAAGAGTTACTTCCGAGCCTCACCCAGTTTTTTTTCCCTCCACACAGACCTTTCCCCTTTGCTCTGTCTCTCCACTCCCAGCCTCTAGCCTTGACGTTTTGCTCCTCACAACCCCTTTCCTGACTATTTTTCTCCCTTCCCCATCCCTAGCCCCCCCCCTCTCTTTCTCCTATTAACGCCTTTATCTCGTGGTTTCTCTTCACTTCTAGCCTCCCTATTTCTCCCCACCCCACACCCACATCTTTACCTCATGGTTTCTTCCCCCTTCCCAGTCTCTAGCCTTGCTCTTTCTCTCCTCTCCAGCTCTTTGCCTTGTTCTTTCTCCCTCCCTCTCTGTCTCTATCCTTGTTCATTCTCCCCCACTCAGTCACCTCTCTCTCACTCACTATTTCTTCCTCCTCTCACCCCCTACTTTCGTTCTTTTTCTCTCCCATCCCAGGCTCTTCTCTCACTCTTGAAGTATACGCATGCACACACGCAGACAAATACCACCTTCCGAGGTGGGGGCTTGGATGGGAACAGAGTGGCTGAGCCCGGGTCGAGGCAGGGAAACCATTTTCTTTCTGTGTGCGTGCATGTGGATAGGATGAGGAGAACGATCCTATGTAGGGCTACTCAGAAGTAATTCTTACAGAGTTCCATGTAAGCATACATAACATTCCAACCTTAAATGGGTATTTTGTTGTGCATCTGTGGGGTCAAATATGTGGATTGGCATTGGAGTTCAGACCTTTCTTCTGCTTATACTCAGTTTGTTGAATTCATTGTTTGTCTTTTGACTAGCGGGTATGTCGGCAGCCATTATGTGACTAGCCACATCCTCCATGACAGCCACTTTATGGTGGTGCCCACAACAGTTTCACAAATTCCCAAGTGTGCCCATGGGTCCAAAAAAATTGGGGACCCCTGGAAGATAGGGTTTCCTATCAGTCTCATTGGGTCAAACTACACATAAGGCCCAGTTGTATGTTACTTTTCCCTTACAGATTTTTTAAAGTGAAAAGCAGCTGCAGGAGGCTGCAGTCTTGAGCAGACATGAAATCGGTGTTTAGAAGGTACTTAATTTTTTTCCTCTTTGTTTTTCTACTCAGAATCTCCCCCAGCTGCTTTTCTTCCCATGGAGTGAAGGATTCAGATTCCCATATCTTTTTCTCAGAGAGAAAAGCAGCTGAGGGTGATTTCAAGCAGAAAAATGACCCAAAAAGTTTACAGATTAAGACCTGATTCACACATATTGCTAATGCATAGTTTATTTAACCCATGGTTAATCCAGGGTTTGTTACCTTATCTAAGATTTGTCTGACAGAAAATTGAAAAAATCATGGTTTGTTTTCTTAATACTTCGGTTGTTTCCCTACTCCTTTGCCCGCTCCCTCCCTGTATGGCGCTGTAGTTCTGACATGTAGAGTGGCTGGGTCTTTTTTTATTATTTTTCTTTTTTTACTGTCCTTGCCTGCAACTTCTGTAGCTTGGTGAAAGAACCCATAAACAACTCTTGGTTTAAATACCCCAGTGTTCACAACCAACAGCAAAAGCATGGGTTCACTTTTTAGGTTGTTTGTGACAACTTAGTATTTAACAAACTATGGGTTAAATAAACCATGATTTACCATTATGTACATGCCAGGTCTAAAAATGACCCAAGAAGGAGGTTAAGCACCCTCTTACACACATACACTAGTCTTTTATTTAACATTTTGTATGGAAAACAGGCAATACATACCAGAGTTTTGTTAAATTGTATTCTTGTATATACTTTTGGTAGGAAATTAGCTCATGTCTTCAAAGTTAAAATATCTCGATTTATAAAGAATACTTTTAGGAATGAGCTTTGTGACAGACCTGAGTCTGCCCTTCAGTTTGGCTTCTGACATCTTGAAAAAAGTGCAAGGCTACCTCATATTTGTTCTTGCTCACCATCGGCCTTTGGGAGGATGTTGAGATGATCACAGGGGTAAAAGATGCCATCGTGGCTTCTCCCCCACCCCCCATTCTGACGTATGCTATGCACTCAGCTGCCATTTTCATAATTACATGCAATACAGTGAGGGTTGCTGTGTCATCTAAACTTGCCACAGGGGTGGCTTCGTACCCACCTTGCAACTCCTACTGCAAGTTGTGGGTGGTAAAAAGTGGGTAAGAAGCTGCATAGAGGGGAAAAGGCACAATGACTTCTTTTACCCCCATGATTGGCCAAACTATGTGTCTTTGGAAGAAATCTCTAAACATCTGCAGTCATGCTTTCTGTCAAAATAGCAAGTGGTAATAGTTTATTATCAGCTGTCTACTGGCCACATACTTCACAAAATAAATAATATGCAAATATAAAATATGTATGAAAAGATATAGTACATCAAAATAAAGAGCAGAATCATGACACTATCATAGAGGGTCTAATCCAGATGGCCACATTTTAAAAGAAATGGCAGATTGAGAGCATACAGATTCTTCTGCCTAGATTTTCTGGATATGTAGCCTCTTATACTACATTATACTACTCAAGTTTTGAGGGCTGTGGCTTATTAGTATTGCCCAAGTTAATAGTCATATTGGCTGACTATACTTGCTTTCATATTCTGTAATTGTATTTAGGTTTTCTTATTAAAATATAAATTTCTTTAAATATATGTAATATTTCCATGGGTGCTTTTCATCTATTTCCTGTATCGTCAATAATAATTAATAATAATAATAATAATAATAATAATATATTTATTTCTTACCTGCCTCTCCCTTTGGATCGGGCAGGGAACAACATTAGTATAACAATACAATAAAAATCAAATACATAAAATTAATTAAAAGAGCATATAAACCAATACAATATCAAGATAACAATCAACACATCTTAAAATTCTTGGTTCAAAATTCAGCTGGGTTGGGCCTGCCAGAAGAGGCTAGTTTTTATAGCTACCTTAAACTTGGAGAGAGTGTTAAGTTGACGAATCTCTTCTGGCAGGTCATTCCACAGTCCGGAGGCAGCAGAAGAGAAGGTCCTCTGGGTAACAGTTGTCAGCCTAGTTTTGGCTGACTAAAGTAAGTTCTCCCCAGAGGACCTGAGTGTGCAGGACCTGAGTGTGCAGGGCAGATTGTATGGGAGAAGTCGATCCTGCAGATAACCTGGACCCAAACCATGTAGGGCTTTGAAGATAATGACCAACAGTTTTGTCTATGCCAGGGGTGGGGAACTTCTTTTCTGCTAAGAGCTGCATGTCCATGAGGGTAAAATCTTTTGGGGGGGCACATTTTGGCAGTGGGCAGGGCCAAAAGTAGTGGTGCTTCTCTCTCTCCTTCCTTGCCCAACAGGCTGCCAGAGGAAGAAACAGATCACACTTGCTAGAGTTCTGAACTGATCATTTGCAGAGGGCATTTTTCATTATGCCATAGATGGCTTCCCCCTGTACTAAGCCTTAAAATAGTGCTGGCCTCAAACTGTCAAGGCATTCCATGGTATCCAGATGTTGTTGGATTGTAACTTCCATCATCCCCAGTCAGAATGACCAATTGTCAGGGATAATGGGAGTTGCTTTGGCTATGGGGCGGTATATAAATGTTAATAATAATAATAATAATAATAATAATAATAATATGGATTGGTTGGAAAAGATGAGTACTAAAGAACAATTAGAAGAATTTATGAGAGGAAGGAACATAGCATGGTTTAAAGTTATCCAACTAGAACAATGGATGGCTAAATGGAAAAAGATTAACAAAGAGCTTCGAAATTTTACAAAATTTGAGAAGATAATTATAATGAGAGAAGAGGAGGATATAAATAAGAATATTAAAGGGGTGGTAAGTGAAATTTATAAAAATTTGTTAGAAGGAGAAGAGAAGCAAAATTATTTGAAAGTATTATGGGAAGAAGATTTAAAAGAACAAGTAAATGATCAAAGTTGGGGGAAAATATGGAATTTGCATAATTTGAACACTATGTCAGTAAGAATAAAAGAAAACTATTATAAAATAGCATGGAGGTGGTATTTAACACCGGTAAAATTAAACCAAATAGATAGAAACATTCGAAGCTATGTTGGAGAGGTTGTCAAGAAATTGGAACGTAGTTTCATATGTGGTGGACTTGTAAACATGTACAAATATTTTGGTTAAAAGTAATTGAAGAAGTAAAAAAGATAACAGATTTAAAGTTTGAGATATGCCCTAGGATAGCTTTACTATCAATTTATGATAAAGAAGAAGGAGAGCAAAATGTTAAAGATTTAATTATGAATTTAATGACTGCAGCGAGGTTTATAATAGCCAGACAATGGAAAATGCAAGGCAACTACCAAATAGAAGATTGGTATAAAGAAGTGTGGAATATTGCTATAAACGATGATTTAACAAACAATGTTAAAGTTAAAAGAGGAATATTAAGAAAAAATGAATTTGGAAATATATGGGGATTATTTGTGGATTATGTATTAAAAAAGGGAAAGGGGTGTGCACCGTCATACGAATCTATGCAATTTTGGAAGAATGTTTAAAATATAGATAGATAGATAGATAGTGTTAAGGAAATGTTCCCTAACTCTCAAATTGAAAAATCACCAGGAACAGGCAGAGTTCAGTCCAACAGGTTTATTCAAAACTTCGTACGAAGAAGAGAGAAGTGGCACATGGGTAGTACCAAAGCTCTCTGAATCACAAAGACAAAACTGATTCATTTATCTCTGTTACAGGCTTTGACGTCACATACCCCTCACACCCTCCCTCCTGTGATGGATACATGCCAATAAATGTTCCAACTAAACAATATCTTAAACCATAATAAAGCAATATCCGGGGCAATTGACGCCTCAAAGTAATTTACTGTTTCCTGATAACCTTCGATCACTGATATTTTGTGTTATTTGGTTTTCTATAATGGCCAGTAATTTTCCTTGTGAAGAACTGAAAATATTTACTTTTATGGTGCCAACTTATCTGTGTTTGAGGGCCGTTGAGTCATGTCTAATTCACCGTCTATTTGGAGGAAGAGATTGTGAGGCTTGTTATTGGGAGAGGATGTTTTGAGTTATCGTGTTCTGTGTTTTTCCTCTGAAACGCTAGAATGTGAGGTGTGAACTTTCCCCTGGTGCAGTGAAATATGTCTCTACTTTACCTTAAAATGTTTCTTTAGAGGCTTGGGGGAAACTAGTGTTCCAGGTTTTTATTTTATATCAATGCCCAGATCAAAAATCCTTATCAATAGATAGATAGATAGATAGATAGATAGATAGATAGATAGATAGATAGATGATAGATAGATAGATAGATAGATAGATTAAAAAATGTTATATAGAAATGTATTAGCTGGTCCCAGGGGGGTGGGGTGCACTAGTTAGGTGAATTATGTTAGATTTATAATGTTAGTGATATGATTTATAAGTGATGTGTTTATGTCTTTTTCTTATGTTATTGTACAAAAATTAATATTATAATAATAATAATAATAATAATAATAATAATAACAACAACAACTTGAATTCACTAGCCCAAATGTTGACTTTTTGCTGACTGGTTGCAGCAACTACACTAACAGTGCAATCTATATAGAAGTAAATCCTGTTAAATTTGGTGCAAATTATATATTTGTACAAATTATACATTTAAAATAGCTAAACTTGTAGCTACCTTAAGTCTAGGCTGACCATACGAAAAGGAGGACAGGGCTCATGTAACTTTAACTGTTGTAGAGAAAAGGGAAATTCAGCCAGTGTCATTTGTATACAATTAGTTCCTGGTGAAATTCCCTCTTCATCACAACAGTTAAAGTTGCAGGGGCCCTGTCCTCCTTTTCATATATATGGTCAGCCTACTTAACCATTTGTTCATCTAACTCAGTATCGTCTAGACCAAGGGATAGGAAACCTTTCTGGATCATGGGCACATTTGGCCAATTGAGACACTATTCTGGGCATCACTGCAACATGGCTGCCATGGAAGGTGTGGCAAAGGACAAGTAACATGCCCAAAAGATTGAAGACAAGGCAGAGCTGGGGTCTGATCTCCAACATTCTAAACAAACCCTTTGAATCCACAGTTTCCAGCACAAACCTATTTCACAGCAATCCCAGCTGCCAGTGGCATAATGTGTTCCTATTTTTTTTTTAAGCGGGAGGGGTAGCATTACAGTTTGGCTTTGTTTGATCTATCTGTCTATAGTTCAATACTCTGGGAGCATTTAGTTGCCTATTTACTCCTATAGTAGAGTAAAACACTTCTAAACAAAGTGTACACCTAGGATTTCATGGGTTCAATTCAGGTTTTGTATTGAAATAATATTGTATTGTATTGTATTGAAAAAGTTGGGGTAAATCTCCAACTTCCCCAAATCGCAGCATCGTGGGGAAGCCCTGCGGTGGCTGCAAAGCTGCACTTGTGTCTAACCGATACAGCACAGATCAACAGCCACTGCAGGTTTTCCCCTGTTTATAGATAGCCCCAGGGAAACAGGCCTGGTGAGCTTCTAATAAGAAACTCCATAGTTTATATGGCCTACTGTTTCATAAATTAGGGCTCACAGTTTTAATTATCTCATTGTCATTAAATATTCTTTAAAAATTAGAACATACATAAAAGGCTTACATGTACACTTTTCAGGCTAGATCAGTTTGTAATTATACCTTTGGGCAGATAACTCTTTACTCAACATTTGCCAATTAAACCTAAATTCATAATTCTTTCTAGATATTTGTATATCAAGCTTTTAGTATATCTTACACAATATTTTTTGCTCATTAATTGATAAGCAAAAACTTTCAGTACAGTTTTGGCCTGGAATAATACAGTCTCACACCTGGTAATTACTCAAATAACATGTTGGCCCAGGTGATAGGGCTTTAAATAAGCATCTTCTCTTTGGATACCGTCTAGGTCATCTTGACCATTATTTTTATGCCACTTACCCAAAATTCTTTGTGAACTTTCTTGTGTTTCCTTCTCTTTAATTCAACTTAATACACTACTTACATAGATTTTCAAATTCTTAAGGATTCATAGGGGGCCCTAGGAATATTGTCTGGGGGCACCATGTTGTCTTCTCTTGGTCTACACTGACTGGCAGCAGCTCCCCATGGCTGCTATCACAATAGTGACTTGAATTATTTTAGAAAAATCTACATGTCATATATTGATGCCATCAGAACATTTTGCTTCAAGTTACATTTCTCAACCTTTTAAATAACAAGAAAACATTTTCTGAAGTGTGTGTCTATGAGTGTGTCAAGGATAAAGATCCACTTTGGTTGTAAGGCAACTCTGTTTTATTGAGCGTAATGCAGCTGTATGTAGGCTGACCATATGAAAAGGAGGACAGGGCTCCTGTAACTTTAACAGTTGTAGAGAAAAGGGAATTTCAGCCAGTGTCATTTGTATGTAATTGGTTCCTGGTGAAATTCCCTCTTCATCATAGCAGTTAAAGTTGCAGAGGCCCTGGCTTCTTTTGTATATGGTCACTCTAGTATAGTGCCTGCAACTTTACCTGTTGTAATGAAGAGGGAATTTCACCAGGAACTAATTGCATACAAATGATACTGGCTGAAATTCCCTTTTCTCTACAACTGTTAAAGTTACAGGAGCCCTGTCCTCCTTTCCATATGGTCAGCCTAGCTGTATGGAGAGAGTCCTACAGACAAAGAACTTCTCAACTGGCCGTGTGAAAAGCAGGTATATTTATACATAGTAGCATCTTAACCAATTAGCAGTTGGCAAAGTTCTAAAGCAAAACAAAAACAAATCAAAGAAAATTTCATTATACCGTATTAATGGAGGCACAGCCGTGCCTTCATTGTTAAGGGCCGTCAGTAAAAAACACATTCCGCCATGTTAAAGTGATAATTGGGGAGGGTGTCATTCTAACAGCCATAAAATCGAAAATGTTTCATCAACCTTTCTGAAATTTACAGGTGCCAGAAAGAAATGTTTGTTTTACATTACCTGAAAATTTCAAGAAGATTGGTGAAAGATTGAGGGAAGGAGAGCAGTTTAAGTTAGAAAAGGAATACAAACCTGTCTCCCTGCTTTTGTAAAATTTACTTCCGGGTTGCTACTTTTTGTGCTCACAATTTGCATAATTTCTAGAGCCTTATTAAGTAATCCAGTGGTGGGGTCTTCTTCCTCCTTGACTGTAATTGGTTGAAAGCTTTTCGTTTTTTAAAAATTCCCTTCGGGTGACTTTTAAGGACTATTTTAACCTCTCATTCAAGTCAATGAGGCGGCCATCTTCCCTCATAACGCGACACACTCTCCCCCCTCCCTCCTGCCTTAGAATGTGGGGTGGGTGAGTGAAATGGCCGCTGCCTCTAGCACAGACCTTTTGAGTGAAGAAGAGTTTCTCTTTTCTCTTCTGGAACATGCATTCCTTTGGCTCTGAGAGTATTTTGGGCTATCTTCATAAGGCCAGTTTGCTCTTTTGCTCCCTGGTGAAGCAGGGTGTGGTTCCTCTGGATCCATGGTAACTTGATCTTCAGATCTCTCCTGGGAATAGGTAGCTATACCTTTCTTTTAATTTCCTCCACCCCACTCACACACAGTGCTCCTTCCTTCTTTTCTAAGAGTTTGGTCCATACTGCTATAAGTTGAAAGCTTCAAACACTTCATTTAATTAGTTTGGGCCGGTGTTAACTTTTAAGTACAATGTTGAAACCTTTCAAAGTGCTTCTGGGCCTACAACGCTGGTTTCGGCCTAGTCACCCTGTTTTTCTAATAAGTTTAGAAACAGTTGAGCTGTCGTTTATTTTGCATAGTGTACACACATGGATTTTCTTTCTAATCCTTGCAGTCTACACTGGCTCCCTCCTTGATGTGTTTTTGGATGCAGACAAACCCTTTTTTGTTCCAGCAGGCCTTTGGCAAATCATCTGGACCTCTGTCTATACCTTTGACTTTTAAATTGTTATGTATTTAAAATGTTTAAAATGCTTTAATATTGAAAAGTATTTAATTATATTTTTAACTTTTGTATATTTAGGCTGACCATATGAAAAGGAGGACAGGGCTCATGTAACTTTAACAGTTGTAGAGAAAAGGGAATTTCAGCTAGTGTCATTTGTATGCAATTAGTCCCTGGTGAAATTCCCTCTTCATCACAACAGTTAAAGTTGCAGGCACTATACTAGAGTGACCATATACAAAAGAAGGCAGGGTCCCTGCAACTTTAACTGGTGTGATGAAGAGGGAATTTCACCAGGAACTAATTGCATAGAAATGACACTGGCTGAAATCTCCTTTTCTCTACAACTGTTAAAGTTACATGAGCCCTGTCCTCCTTTTCATATGGTCAGCCTAGTATATTCCTATTTATAGGTTTTAGCTGTATATGTTTTAGTCTTGTCAGGCTGCCCTGAGGCCCAGCATTGGGCAAAAGGCAGGATACTACTTCTACTACTAGTAGTAGTAGTAGTAATGTTTCAGATTTCACTTCTGCATCTGATGTTCTTTTGCATTTAATTTTCTTTATAAACCATTCATATCTTAAGACTTCTTGTGTGGCATGTTTTCATGGGTTTAACAAGTTAAAAGGGGTATTCACTGTTTTCATGCTTATGTTATAAAATCTATTTTCAACAGGCCTAGTAACTTCAAGAGTAACAGAATTGGGGAAAATCCTCAATCTCTTTGCTATCAGAGGCTCTGAGTAAGGGACCCCTGGAGATAATTTAGACTGACCCCAACCACAAAACACTATTCCCCCTTCTGAAGAGATCTGGACCACAGACTACTAAAGACAAACAAAGTAGCAGGCCATAATAACAGTTCTCATGTGGCCATTTGCCTTATGAGGCAGGTGCTCTGCGGGCTACCAAATGGAGGGACTAACAGGCCATAAAGTTGCCTGGCTGGGTCTGCCAGAAATCCAGCCTCAACACTCCTGGAAGGTCCATGTTCTATAGCACCTGCTGTCAGATGAACCTGAGGGAATCCCACCCTCCACCCCTGGGTTTAATTTACGGGCTTCCCCTGGCTGGACCTTGCAGGAAACTATAGGGACAGACAGAGCAGGCATTCATAGCACACATAGAATGCTGAGACTGGCATATCTAAAAGCAAGTGTGTTGCTTTTCAAGAACCAAGGAAATTCAGTGGGTCTTACTTTTGAGTAAATATCTAGGGATGGATATGCAGCCTGTGCAAGAACTGAGTAGGGTGACCATATTTGGGAAACCAAAAAAGAGGACATCTAGTGGGGGGGGAGCAGGAAAATGGCTTTCTGGGGCCACCTTAAAGTCCCCAATTGGACCGGAGGAGGGGAAAGCATGTCATTCTCACCCCACCCCACCGCTCCAATCAGGCCCTTTTTTATAATGCCTGGGAATGACACGTTTTTTCCCTTTTAAGGCCTTGATTGGAGCAGTGGGAGAGAATGACACACCTCCAGAAAGCATGTCATTCCCCCTGCCACGCTAATGGTGGCCTTAAAAGGGAAAGTGTGTAATTCCAGGTCATTATAGACTATTGCATAAAATCCTCCCTGACACTGAGGATAGAACAAAAACCAGGAGAAATCTGGGGAAATCCTGACAGTTCTTTATTTATTATTGCATTTATATCCCACTTTTTTCCGCCAAGAAACCCAAGGCGGCATACATAATCCTCCTCCTCTCCATTTTATCCTCACAATAGCAACCCTGTGAGATGGGTTGGGCTGAGAGTCTGCAACTGGCCCAAAGTCACCCAATGGGTTTTCATGGCTAAGTGGGGAGTAGAACCCAGATCTCCCAGCTCCCAGTCCAACACTTTAGCCACTAGGCCACACCCTAGTGGTCACCCTAGAATTGAGCCATGCCAAGTTGGAAGCAGATCAGTTCGTGCCTTGATTTTTAGGATATTTTTTTTAAAATTTTGACTTCAATTTTTTTTCTAAAATTCAAGGCATGAACCAATCTGCTTTCAACTTGGCATGGCTAAAGCCTTACTTAAGAGGTACCATGGTGCCAAGTTTCATCTCTTCATCTTTACTTTCTTTCTTTTTTTTAATGTACTGCTCAAGGCCCTAGACCCCAAAGAGGAGTATTGGGTTTGAAGTTTTAAAAATTCCTAAAACTCAAGGCATAAACAGATCTGCTTCCAACTTGGCATGGCTCAATCCCTACTTAAGAGCTACCATGCTGTCAAGTTTCATCCCTTTATCTTTAAAAATGATAGAATTGTAAGCATTTTAGTTAATTTAAAAAATTTAATTGAAGTTTTAAACATTTCTAAAAATCAAGGGATGAACGGATCTGCTTCCAACTTGGCATGGCTAAATCCCTACTTCAGAGCTACCATGGTGCCAAGTTTCATCTCTTTATCTTTCATTTCATTTTTTTTAACTTGTACTGCTCAAGGTCCTGGACCCCAAAGAGATTTCTGTTTGAACTTTAAAAAATTCCTAAAAATCAAGGCATGAACGGATCTGCTTCATACTTGGCATAGCTATATCCCTACTTAAGAGCTACCATGATGCCAGGTTTCATCTCTTTATCTTTAAAAATGAGGGAGATGCAAGCATTTTGGTTGATTTATTAATGTTAAAAGTGAGTTCAACACATAACACTAGCGTTGATTTTATATTGGATGTCAATAATAATAATAATAATAATAATAATAACGATTTATTTCTTACCCGCCTCTCCGTCTAGATCGAGGCGGGGAACAACAACATGATAAAATACATAAAACTAATTAAAACATGACAAATATTATTAAAACTGCATTAAAACATCCTAAAACATCCTAAAAACATTCTAAAAATTACACTGGATATGCCTGCCGGAAGAGAACAGTCTTTATAGCTTTCTTAAATTCTAAAAGACTGTTAAGTTGACGAGTCTCCTCCAGCAGGTCATTCCACAGTCTGGGAGCGGCAGAAGAGAAGGTCCTCTGGGTAACAGTTGTCAGCCTAGTCTTGGCCGACCGTATAACATTCTGGCTGATGCCGGCTTGGTTGTCAACTGTATAATATCCAGTCATCCGTTACACAAAGCCATGAAATTCATTAAACAAAAAACCTACGATTTACAAAAACAGTGTTAAGGCTCTACAGATTCCAACCAAGCACCAAAAAGCAGGGAAATTGGGAGTTAAGGCTCACAAGCCTTAACGCCACATCCTCCCTAAGGAGGCAGAAAGTGCAAGTGAAATTCTCATTCTCCCAAAGCAGATAAACCATGAGGACAGGGTGGAGAATATGATATGCAGAGGTGACTGTGGGGTTGTGGAAAACTGATCACAAACAACTTAGGGCCACCTACTTCTCTTTTTTTGTTTAGAGCAGCCCTTCCCCAACCTGGTGCCCTCCAAAGGTGTTGGACTACAACTCCCATCATTGCAAGTCAGTATGTCCCATGGTCAGGAATGCTAGGACTTGTCATCTCAAACACCTGGAGGGCAGCAGGATGGGGAATGCTGTTCCATACCCTTACCAAATACAGGGTCTGCCCAATACTTTTCTCTCACACACATCTCGCATATAGCAGCACTCTTGATAACAAAAGGGGCACTATTCATTACAGATCTAGAACCAGAGCATGTGCCAGGCACTTCCAACTTTTGGTCAATATCCTGCCTTTTTTTTCTTTAAATGTATTTATAAATACATGCTTTTTTTCTTTAAATGTATTTATAAAAAATATACTGTTCACTCCCCACAATCCCTGCACAATACATCATCTCATCAAAGCAACAGTGGAGCAGAAGAGGTTTAGTTAGGCTGTCTTGAACACCTTTCAGATGAGATTAGTTTGCAATCCTGTACCTCTTGGGAGAAAGCTCTAGTGAATTCAGTGGCACTGGCTTCTGAGAAGATATGTATAGGAGTCAACCTGGTGGTCTCCAGATGCGTTGCACTGTAACTCCCATGTTATGTGTTATGGGGAAGACAAAAATCAATTCATACTTAATTTTAAAATAATACTTACGCATGAAAGTATTAGGTGGTATTAGGTGGTAGCTCTGTCTTTGATCTCACACTGCTGAACAAGTAAGAGAAATCCTTTATCTGATATTCAAGAAACAGACATCCTATGCCATGTGTTGAAAACTAATGAAGGGCTATCTGGATTAGGTCTTCAAGATTCATTCATTGTTGTTTCATTTGGTTTTGACAGTTTATTTAAAGTGATGCAGCTCTTTTGTAGTTCCTTGATTGATCACATATCTTAATGCTGGAAAACATCATACTTTAGTACATATGTGGGCAGAAAATAGATCTATCCTGATGATTTGGACATCAACTCGCGGCATTCCTGATAACTGCCCATGCTGATAGGGGCTTTTACAAGTTGAATTCCAAAACATCTGGAGATCTACTTTCTGCCTTCCCTTGTTCTTGAACAACATTCCCCAACCTGGTGCCTGTCAGATGTGTTGGGTTGCAATTCTCAACATAAGGAGATGCTCTAAGAAATGAGAAGTAGCTGGTCCTAAGTTGTTCATCATCATTTCCCACAACCCCACAGTCACCTCTGCAGATCAAATTGCATATCTAGATTTTTGAGATGACAAGTCCCAGCATTCATGACCATGGGACATACTGACTTGCAATGATGGGAGTTGTAGTCCAACACCTTTGGAGGGCACCAGGTTGGGGAAGGGCTGCTCTAAACAAAAAAAGAGAAGTAGGTGGCCCTAAGTTGTTTGTGATCAGTTTTCCACAACCCCACAGTCACCTCTGCATATCATATTCTCCACCCTGTCCTCATGGTTTATCTGCTTTGGGAGAATGAGAATTTCACTTGCACTTTCTGCCTCCTTAGGGAGGATGTGGCGTTAAGGCTTGTGAGCCTTAACTCCCAATTTCCCTGCTTTTTGGTGCTTGGTTGGAATCTGTAGAGCCTTAACATTGTTTTTGTAAACCGTTGGTTTTTTGTTTAATGAATCAACATATGGCCCATAATGCTTCTGGCAATGTCAGATTAACCTGGATGGTCAGTCCTGCATATCAAGCTAGCTTATTTGTCTTCTACTATATCAAGAAGTCTTGACAGTTAGGAATTCCAATTAAGCATTTTGTTGCTGATATAGCAGTTATAGCTATAGCAGGGTGACCAGATCGCCAGGGATTTCCCGGTCCTAACCGGGAAAACTGGGGTGATCTGGGCCAACCGGGCCCTGGGGACAAACCTCCGGGGAAACGGTTGGCTCGATCTGGAGTGCTCCCCCTCCTCCCTGTTCAGAGCACCACCACGCCAAGCCCCTCGCAGGCGACACTCACCTGGGCTCATGTCGCTGGCTCGCTCACTCATGCCACCGCTGCTGCTGCTGCCCCTCTTCGCCTCGCAGGAGTAAGTGAGGGTGCCTAGCTCAGGTGTCCCATCGTCCCCCCCCCCCCAAACCAGCCCTGGAGCCGGCGCGCTTGGGGCGGCGCGCCAAGGAAACTTCCCCCTTGGCGGGCGAGGCAGACTGTCGCCCCTCCTCGACATACTTCCTCCAGCCCCTCCTCCCTTGGGCGATCCGGGGCTTCTTCTAGGCCAGAGCGACGGCGCTTCCTCCAGGCCGAGCTGAGCAGTTTTTAGTCCTGCGCCATCGCTCTGGCATAGAAGAAGCTCCAGATTGCCCGGGGGAGGGGCTGGAGGAAGTGTGCCGAGGAGGGGCGGCAGTCTGCCTCACCCGCCCAGGGGGAAGTTTCCTCGGCGCCGCCCGAAGCGCGCCGGCTCCAGGGCTGGTTTGGGGGGACGATGAGACACCTGAGCTGGGCGCCCTCACTTCCTCCTGCGAGGCGACGAGGGGCAGCAGCAGCGGCAGCACGAGTGAGCGAGCCAGCGACATGAGCCCAGGTGAGTGTCGCCCGCAAGGGGCTTGGCGCGGTGGTGCTTTGAACAGGGAGGAGGGGGAGCGAGCGAGCGCTGGGGTGGAAGCTTTTTGCTCCTTGGGCAGCCTGATGCCCCGCTCTAAAAGATGGTGTAGGGCTCCAGATACCAACATCCCGGGGGTAGTAGTCCAACACCAACTGGGGCGGTTTGGGCATGTTGCTGGGGACGATGGGACTTGAAGTCCCAACACAATCTCGTGGGCACTGCACGCCCCCTTTGGGAGGCCATTTTGGACCTGGATTTTGGTTTCCAAAATCTGGTCACCCTACAAAAGAAGGCAGGACCCCTGCAACTTTAACTGTTGTGATGAAGAGGGAATTTCACCAGGAACTAATTGCATACAAATGACACTGGCTGAAATTCCCTTTTCTCTACAACAGTTAAAGTTACATGAGCCCTGTCCTCCTTTTCATATGGTCAGCCTAATCATGCAGTTCACTTGCAAGAACCAAACTACATACAGAGGCCTACATACAGAGCAGGTATATCAAAGCTTGTGGCCTTGCTTTCTCAGCCCCTCCGTTGGGCCCACTGGGCCTACTGGGCCCACCAAACACACTAAACTTGCATTGCCATCAATTGTTCAATTTCTCTTTCTTTTTATTTCTCTTCCTCAAGCATTTCTCCCTGCATAACACTGACCATTTGCTTCTAGTCTGTCTTTGTGACAGCATTAGTAGTAGATTTAATACATTTTAGCAAAGCAATGATTACATGTATTATTACTATGCAAGCAATGATGTCACCAAGCACAAGCATAACTGTTTATTTTTATTTATTATTTATTAAAACATTTATATCCCGCCCTATATCACAAGGATCTCAGGGTGGCATACAGATAAAATCATACATATTAAATAGAATAAATATACAATTCTAAAAAAAATTAAACCGTTAATATATTAAAACCATTAAGAAATTTTAAAACAGTAAAATCCAATTAAAACAAAACAGTGTGCAAGCTGATGGATTTAGCCATTAAAGGCTTTGTCAAAAAGCCATGTCTTAACCTGGCACTGAAATGAAGCTAGTGCTAGTGCCAGTAGGGTCTCCAGGGGGAGGGCATTCCACAGCTGGGGTGCTACAACAGAGAGACATATGTCTTGTGTTGGTGGGGCACAGAGAAGGGCTCCTCTGACTTAAAGAACTGAGCATATTTAGCCTGGAGAAGAGAAGACTGAGGTGAGACAACCTTTCAAATACTTGAAAGGTTGTCACATAGAGGAGGTCCAGGATCTCTTCCAATCATCCCAGTGTGCAGGACACGGAATAATGAGCTCAAGTTACAGGAAGCCAGATTCCGTCTGGGCATCAGAAAAAACTTCCTGACTGTTAGAGTAGTACAACAGCAGAACCAATTGGACTCGATGGCCTTATAGGCCCCTTTCAACTCTTCTATTCTATGATTCTGTGGTACACTCTCCCATTTTGAAGAAGGTACAAAGAGTGACTCAATCAGAACGGCTCTGAACTTCTTTCACCCCCATACGGTACTGTCTCCATATTGGAGAAGGCCCAAAGGGTAGCTCAATCAGAACAGCTCCTGTTTGGGAGGGAATAGGAAAACATGGTACCTTCACAATCACACAGGGCTTTTATATACACTCAAACCACTTTCACAAGGAATGGCTTATTGAAGGGTCCGTTAAACAACTCATATTTGGATGGAATAGGAAAATGGATAGACTCACTCCGCCTCACAAAACAAAAGGTACACAGGATTATTCGTAGAGAGACCAGCCCTTGCTTTCGAAACACTACCGGTCACTGGGTTGCCCCTCACAGTGGGTTTGGTGTGGCTGCTGGATCCAGAATTGATCCTGGTACTCACTTCACTCTCATACACAGACTCGGCTTTACTCAGAAAACAACTCAGAAAATAACACAAAATTCCCTTAGCTTAATCTAACAGAAAGTTAGGTCAATCTAACAGACTTGTAGTAAAAAAAAAAAAAAAAAAAGAGGAGATGAGGCTTACCTAGAGCAGAAAAGAGAGGCGGAATTATAAAGTCAGAAACGCACAGTTAGAGATTTCAAAAGGCCTCTTACCTTGGTTGTGCACAAGTAGGGTTTAGACAAAGCAAGTCCCCAAACCGCTTCTCCTCTCAAGGTGTGCTCATTCCGGACAAGAGCCATGTGGATGTTGTCTGCTATGGATTATTCTCTCTCTCTCTCTCTCACACACACACACACACACACACACACAGATATAGCTATATAGAACCATTTATTCTGCAGTTTGTTCAGGGTAATTAGCATATTGATTGTACTAATACCTAAGATGATAATAAATTCATGATATAAACGAGAGTTTCCTGTATATTTTAATATCCATTAATAATCATTACATGTATAGGTGATAAATGGAATCTGAGTATTTTCAAATCTTTCTTGTTTGGTCCTTTGTAACAGAATCTTTCAAAAGTCCTCAGCAAACAGCCTTAACTGCTTCAACAGATGGTTATAACTAGTATTTATCAAAACCAGTTCTTTCAACAATTGCTTCAAATGTGTATAAAATATGTCTTTTGTTTGGCATACTTCCAGCATTTTTAATTGCTTTGTTTATATATATATTTGAACGACAGAGTGTCAAATGCCAGCAGATTAAGTTCTTGTAGTGACTATTCGGCACTGGTTAGGCCTCATTTTGAGTATTGCATCCAGTTCTGGGCACCACACTTCAAGAAGGATGCAGACAAGCTGGAGCGTGTTCAGAGGAGGGCAACAAGGATGATTAGGGGTCTGGAAACAAAGCCCTATGAGGAGAGATTGAAAGAACTGGGCATGTTTAGCCTGGAGAAGATTGAGGGGAGACATGATAGCACTCTTCAATTACTTGAAAAGTTGTCACACAGAGGAGGGCCAGGATCTCTTCTCAATCAACCCAGAACGCAGGACATGGAATAATGGGCTCAAGTTACAGGAAGCCAGATTCTGGCTGGACATCAGGAAACACTTCCTGACTGTTAGAGCAGTACTACAATGGAACCAATTACCTAGGGCTCTCCCACATTAGAGGCATTCAAGAGGCAGCTGGATAACCATCTGACAGGTATGCTTTAAGGTAGATTCCTGCATTGAGCAGGGGTTGGATCAATGGCCTTATAGGCCCTTTTCAACTCTACTATTCTATGATTCTATGATTCTATGATTTTATGACTTTCCTTTATATATTTCACAGGATAGGCAGCTAGACCTTTTGTGAATACTCTCCCAAATGCCTTCTGAAATTGGAAAATCCCAGCATTCTTTCTCACTTGGCTCTAAAGTATTATATTCTATACTCATAAAAGCTGATACATTTTGGACCATAGTTTTTTCCTTCTCCTCTTGTTATCTTCCTATTCTTTCTATCATTACCTCAAAAAGAGTAATTTCTACTTTCATCTTCTCAGATCTAAGCTTCTATGATATGAAACTCCTTAACTCAAAATAATGTAACAGTGTGCATTTTTTTTATAATGCCGTAGTAAGTGATTCAGTGACATCCTAGAACAAGTTTGTTCAAATGTATACTATGTGACATCTTCAGCCCTAAATGATCACTTTCAAAGATAGATATGGCAAAACATTTGGGGAATGTAATCTTTGCTAAAATGGCTTCTGTAGAGATGAAATTTGCAAGTGAATGCTGGCAAATAGAGAGAGAATGAGGTTTTAAGTGTATTATTATTATTATTCCGCCTTTTTCCCAGTACTGGGACTCAAGGCAGCTTACAAATTAAAACATGTACACTTAGAAACAAATATATACAAAAATTAAAAATATAATTAAACATAGTACAATTTTAAAATATTTTAAACATTTTAAAACAAATAATTTAAAAAATCCAACGTATAAACAACACATCAACAGAGATTGAGCTCTCGGGCTTCTTTATCTATGATTAAACCCATAGCTTGCAATTCTGGGCTTGGAGAAATCACAATCATTTGACTGGTTTGAGTGTAATGGCAATCTAATGTGCCACAAAAAGGTGGATACCTTATCCTAGGGTGACCAGATAAAATCTAGGTCAGGGCTCATGTAACTTTAACAGTTGTAGAGAAAAGGGAATTTCAGCCAGTGTCATTTGTATACAATTAGTTCCTGATGAAATTCCCTCTTCATCACAACAGTTAAAGTTGCAGGGGCCCTGCCTTCTTTTGTATATGGTCACTCTAGTATAGTGCCTGCAACTTTACCTGTTGTGATGAAGAGGGAATTTCACCAGGAACTAATTGCATACAAATGACACTGGCTGAAATTCCCTTCTCTCTACAACTGTTAAAGTTACATGAGCCCTGACCTAGATTTTATCTGGTCAGCCTACTGAGTATGCAAGGGGAAGAGGAAGCACTCAAACCCAAGGCTACATATGCAACAGTAAACCACAGTTTGGCACTACATGTGAACCAAGCCATTCATTTTGTTTCTAGAAAATGAAACCTTTGTCAAAAGCATCGGTCTGCCTATTTGACTGAAGCCATTTCTTGTAACAGGTGAACATTGTGAGTTAGTGCAATGGCCAAGTGTTTCACCCATAAACTGATGCCCAACATATTAACACAGCCTAGAATTAATCACTGAAGTTGAAGAGCTGAACTTCTGAGGTTAATTAACTTCCTTTGAAATTTTACAAACACAACAAATACCTTCCTTGCAAATCATAGTCTCACACCCCATTTCAGCTAAGTACTGGGATAATATACAAAACAGAAGAGGAAAACAAAACCCAGTTACACCCATTTTCCTTTCCCTCTTGCTTCCCAAATGTACAAAGACTTATTCAGAGACCAGTTAGACCAAACAAGGAGTCTCACCAATGCAAGCCCTAATTGCTCAAGAGCTCATGCAAAACAAAAAACACATTCAAAACCTCAAAGACTAAAGAATCACAACCAATGGAGACATCAAACAACATTCACCATGCAAAGGATTTGTCCTTGAAATTATAGATATGGTAGAAAAGCCTGCAAGTTACAACATGAAAGACTTTCTTGCTGTCAAAGACTATTGGCTAATCCCAATAACACTATATAAGCATGCTTATTTACAGTCAAATAGAATAATCTTTTGATAGCTTGATCTTTATCGTTTCTTTAGTGTTCAGTCTGTTAGGATACTAGTCTCACCACCTCTAGATTTACAAGTACTTGCTATCTGTCGCATTTTATTCATTTCATTTACATCCCACCTTTCTGCAAAATTATGGCAGTCAAAGTGGTTAACAATAAAAATCAAATTAAAACTAAATCTTAATTAAATGTTGCATAAAAAGAGCAACCCTCTTTTGTGTCCCTACCAAAAAGGATACAAAATCTATGACAGGTATTTGGTCTATCAACTCACAATGCAGCTATGTTTCCTCCAAAGTTACAATAATCATGACATCAAAAATATTAAAACTGGTATTTTCTGATCAATACACCCATCATATTAATCTCGCACCCAAACAATTTCTGATCAGGGCCATTTGTGATTTACAACAATCTTGTTGACTGCATCAACATGTTAAATGTAGAAGCCCTCGCACAGCTGTCCTGCTCATTCTACGTCCAGTGCCAAGCCTCTTCTTGCACTCGATTTCCTAGGTTTGCAACGGCAACATCCAAATTTATTTCTCACTGCCTTGGTGAACACATCATGCTGGTGCCTCATTGATTTTGAGTTCTGTGAGTGGGTGTTGGGAGTGTGTGTAAAGTTTTGGTATGGTAAGGATGTACTTGAATAATTCTGATCAGGGAACCTATGGGAGTGGTACTTCTATTCCAGTAATTTGGGATAGAAGGAGATATGGCAGGAGGAGGGGGTTGGGTCATCAGAGTAGAATGGGTCACAGATATGTATACACTCTTCTCCTTCAATCTCCTGTCCTAGCTCTCATATACCTGATAGCTAAAACACTGAGCCCTCTGGTCTTGTGTTGCTCCTATGAAACACCAGTCTGGTCCATAATAACATTGCATTCAATCATAGGTGTGTCGATCTGGCATGTATTAATTACTGAGACTTGGGTGGATGAGTTGCTTGGGGTTGATCTGACTCAATTCTGCCCACCAGGTACTCGATGCAGCACCAACACAGACTGGAGGCTGCAGGGGAGTCACTATGGTTTATAGAACGTCCACCTCTCTCACCAGGAAACCACTCCACCTTGGGGCAGGTCTTGAGGGGTTGCACCTGATGATGGGCCATAAAGACAGATTGGAGATGCTGTTGGAGTACTGCCCATCCTGCTCCCCAGCAGAACTCCTTGACAGTTGGCAGAGGTGGTCTCAAGTTTAGTGTTGGATGCTACCCTATGGATCCATAATACTTCCTGCTGAGCAATTAACAACTACAAAGATAGGCTTTAAATGGGATTGGTTGATACCAAAGGAATTGAGATCAGAGGGTATATGCAGACACTTCAGGAAGTGTATAGTCAAAGCAGCTTTTATATTTCTAGTATGGATTTTACTCTTGTGTTCAATTATCCTCAGTTTAACTTTGGACATAAATTTTTGGACACAGAGACATGATCTCATAATAAATTGAATTATAATTGGTGAAGGATCTCAGACTGTAATTGTTATTATCAGTAAGATTACAAAGCTATTTAATTTCTGAACATTGTGGGCAGCAAAATAGCATCCACAGTTATAGTGACCTACAGTGCCATTATAACAAGTTTCTATATGCATAATATCTAAGCGAGCCAACTTGTCCACTAAATCAAATGTTCTATGATGTCCCACAAGAGGAACCCTTTGGACACTGGCAGATCCTGTAATATGTGCTAACGTTTATATACAATGTTTTTTAATATTATAGGCCAGATGATTACATTCTTGGAATCAAAATAACGTACACTTGTTTCTTTGCTTATTTAAACCAGCAGGGATGCAGCTAAAGAACTCCCAATAATAGCAATCTCAAGTATTGCTGCTCATGTAGAATCTGGTATAATACTTAATTTGTTGGGAGGGGACTCATTTAATTTGTCCTTGGGACAAAAAGGGGATTCTGTAAGTATACTTTCCACTCTACAGCCTCACTACCTGTCCTGTTGGAGGTGCTCTTGGACTTGGTATTGAAAGTTTATTGTCCTGTGGGAACTGAGAGCCTGGGCTCGCACGACGCGCTAACCCATCACCGTTGTCTGCCCACACAGGGTTAGCGTGTCATGCAAATCCAGACCGTTCTTAACAGGGTGGATAGTTTTTCCCAAACAACTCACCCTGATAACCAACAATCTGCAGTGGGATTGTTGTGTGAACTCAGACATGCCACCCCATCATGGGCAATGGACATCAGGCAGTGAGCCATTCAACAAGAGCAGCAGAAACCCCTGCTGCTTTTGCCAAATAGGCCATGATCGCCATTCACAATCTCGGCCAAGCCGCTGCCCAGACCCTTTCCCCCTTGACAGTGACAGCATAAAACCCTTTCCCCCTTGCCAATGCGTGAAAAAACGGGGCTGGGATATTTCTTTCGCACTTCACCATGTCCGGGGAATGTGCACAAATGTTCACACACACACACACACACACTTCAGTTTTCTGCTGATGAGCAACAGCTGGGAACTGAAGGATACCGGCTTACCCCTCCTGCACCTCTGTTTGTCGCAATTAGCAAACATAGAGAGGTGTAGGCTAGGATTGCCTGTCTCGAGTGCTCAGCACCTGTTCTTTGGGATGTTGGGCACACCGTTCCCTGTGAAGATCAGTCAAGCAAAATCTAAGTGGCAAGAGCCATCCTTAGGGTTAAACCGAGACACAGGCCTACTTTTATGGGAAGGACCAGGGAGGCCTGGGGGGAGTGGGGTGCCAAATGGGGGACAGACCCTGCTAGGGGGCTAGTGCACCCATAGGAACATGGGAAATCTGCAAGTAAGTGGGTTATTTTAAAACTTCCTCCCCACGCCATGGAGGAAAAAAGGTTTAAAATTACCCAGTGGCTTTCCTATGCTTTTATGGTGCACAAGCCCCCTGGGAGGGCTCCTCAACTGATACCCCTCTCTCCACTCATTTCCATGAAAGTAGGCACTCATCCCATTTTGGGGGACAGATGCTCAAGGTGCTTGTGTTTCAGTGATCTTTCAAAGGGAGAGGTGGCAAAGCACCCAGTTTCTTTGGAGGAAGTGAAGAGCCTGGCATGGGGTGTGAGACTACAATGGAAGGCATCTGCTCACTGTATCCCGCTCCCCTCTTCTTCTGCATGGCACTTCTGTGTCTGTAAGAATGCGTCACAGTCGTCGTCGTTGTCGCAGCGGCATATAAACAGAAGCTGTCAAATCATGCCGCTTGGGCCATATGGTGCATTTTAGGTTCTCCTCAGAACCAAAATCTGTGCCAATTAGGTTTGGACAGGATTCTTTTAGGGTTCGAAGTGTCCCTAACGCTGCCATTTGATCTCAATAGAAGTGCAAGGCCCTCCTACACCCTAGGTGATGTGAGCAGTGCAAACTTCTCGTCTGCTTTCCATCACCATAGACTTGTTCAATGGATTTGCTGGGATTAATTAGCCTGGTGTGTAACCCTGGCTGTGAGTCAAAATAGCCGAGGCTGTAGCCATGGAGACAGCTCGGCTTAGGCGGATGTATTTAAGTAATCATGGTGTTTGTGAGGGAAATGCAGCACACAGCAGCCCTGCCCCAGCATGGTGTGGATTCATGATTCACAAGGGAGAGGCGGGAGCAGGACAGGCCCACCACCTGCCTCCAGCCCTGAAGTGATGGCCAGCAGATGCTCATGATGATCCTTCGCTCTGTGTGTGTCCCTGTAAGGCTGGACAGAAGCGACTCCCATCTTGATGCTCACAGCTAGGATTTTCTTCAGAGAGCTTTCTTTGTATCTTCTTGGTCTTTCTAGCCTCTGTCTGGCTCTGTAATGCTCCCCTTGGGGCTGGGCAGTGCAGGACCTCTTCTGCTAAGGCATCTGTAATGTAAGAATCTCAGCTTGCGTTTGAACGAAGAGTAGGACTTTGTCAAAGTTGCTGAACTGGCAGTTTCTGCTAACCTCCCTTGGTTCCATGACCACCAAGCCAGCCCAAACAAGGCTGGTAGGAAGGATGGCCCAGGCTACTGAGTCCAACGTTGTGATCCTCCCTAACCAGACTTGGGTGTGTATGTCTGACAACTTTGTAAACTATTGTAAACCTCTCTACTCTTCTGCAATTGCCTGCAGTACACATTCCTTTGTCTTGTTTCCCCACCATTCTCTTTGGGCATGCCTTCAGTGACGCACAATGCATGAGCCTGCTATCGCCCTGCATGCGATACATGCCCAGATTAGTTTTCATCCCCCCCCCCGCTATATGTATGGTAGGTTATTTACACTATTACTCATTCAGCCTTTTAAAAATAAAACAAATGCCTCCATGACTCATAATGAGTAATATACAAACAGCCCAATGTTCAGATCAATTTGGGGGGGGGGGGGGGGTAAGTGAAAGCTGTGTACATATCCACATGTCTAGAAAACAGTGCAAGGCATCCTTCTACACAGCCATGCCCACCATTTCTTAATTTTTAAATTTTTTGTTGGATGTGTTCCCCTTTTAAATAAGAATATTATTTTTCTTTAAGAAAAAATGGCCTAAGAACATCCGAAGAGCCCTGAGGCTGGATCAGACGAAGGTTCCTTCTAGTCCAGCACTCTGTTCACCCAGGGGCCAACCAGCTGTTTTAGGAATGAAGTTGAGCAGACAAGCTACTTGTCAAATTCGCCTCCTTTGAGCTGTATAAAACTAGCGGGAAGTCCTTCCTGCTGCAGGAGGAGGGCCCCTTCTGTCCTTGATCCTGCTGTTCTATTTGCTGTGTTGACTGGACCCTGACTAGTGCCGCAAAAGTGTTAAAGGGGAAGTTGTTCCCACTGCTCTGTAACTAATTGTATGTACACAGCCTGTGTAGCGCAGTGCCTAGATAAATAACAATAATCAGAGAAGTTCTTTCTCCTGTTTAGTATGCTGAGCATACAAAGGCACAAGGTTGGATTCAGACCTAAGAGTAGATGCATAATCAATGGGATTTATGTTAGACCACACCATTGAAATCAATAGGACTTTAGTCATGACTAAGTATGAATAAGTCTGGATCCTGCCTATGTGTTGCTTACGCCCTTGTTTCCAAAATGGTGGCAACCTCCCACTTTGCTGAGAATTGGGTATTTTGTGATCTTCAATCCTACCCATGCACTGGACCATGACTCGAGGAGGACAAAGCATTGTAAACAGACTATACTCTCATTGACATTGTCTTTGGATCTCTGGGTGTGCCATTCCCATGCTCAAAGGCTTCAGATATTTCACTGGTGGGAGAATATGCCAGTTGGTTTGACGATGTTAATCCCTAACGTTTGTTTGCCCTCCAGAGATGAAGAAGAGCTGCGCAAGTCCCTTTCAGAACTGGCCGACCCCAATCCAAAGTCCATCAAACGCATCAGCAGCTGCAGCAACCCATTCCTAGACTTCTCACAGGATCCCAGCATTGCTACATACAAGCATGGTCTCCTGGTGCGCAAGAGCCACGCGGAGCCAGATTGCAAAAAGAGTACGTGTGGCAGCGGGGTTGGGTTGGGGGTGATTTGGGGCCTCACCCAAGGCTGGAGGTCCTGTGGGAACGGCAACTGCCCTTTGTAGTTTGACATTAGGATTAGGGAGAGAGAGGAACTAACACTGAGGGGCTTATTTTGTCCTCTGTCCAGGATTGTCTGTGAAACTCCATTGAGAAACAGGTCTGTTGCAGCTGGCAAAAACAGTCTTGCAATTGCAGAAATGGCTTTTAGCCACTGCAGGCAGTGAGGCTAACAGAAACATCCTTCAGTTACTAACTCCTCTACACCCTTCCATCATTTGGATGGTCCTTTGCAGGGCACACGCTTTGGACACTTATTTATTATAACACTGGTATCCCATGTTTCTTCCAAAGCAGTTCAAAATGGTTTATGTATTTTCACTTGACACAAAAATACACTGGTCTGTGGCAGTTGCAATTTGCATAGTGCACATCTCAAAAACAACCTAGGATGATTCATCTCTTAGTGAGATTCTGCAGTAATTCTTTTGGCCAGCAATTGCTACCAGAAAGAGGCTTCCTTTTTCCCAGCACGCCACACCGAGCCCTTTGATTTCCTTCCCCACTATCTAAAGCAGCAGTGGAGAACCTCTACACAGCAGCTAGGCTTGAGGAAAAACTCCAACCGAAGATTCCACCCCCCAGCTTAATTGCTGCAAAGGGAGTGCAATACAGCGGTGGGTGGGTGGATGGGTGTGCCCCACAGGGCACAGAGGGGAGGGCTTACTCTTCCCTCCCTAGCTGCGTCCCCCCACCTCGTGACATTGACCTTGCTCTACAATCAGGCTTGAAAAACGCTGTCCACTGGCTCCAATGGAAAGACTTTTTCAAGCTTAATTGGTACAGGGGGCAAGGGGTGAAGCCTGCAGGCTAGTAAGGGAGGTTGCATTAGGCCTGCATGCCGGAGGTCCTGTTTCACCACCACCACCACCCTTATTCTAATGGCTTCTCTCTGCTTTCTGGAGGATCTAGTGTGCTTCCACAGACTGTGTCGATTTCTCCTCATTAAGGTTGCAACTTCATCTCCCACCTTAGCGGTAGCAATGTGGTGAAAAATACAAAAACACCCCCAAACTGTGATCATAGTAATGCGTAGAAACAGGGTTCTGCAGTTTAGGAAGACATGTGGCTGGAACAAAGAACTTTTTGTTCAGGTGCCCAAGCATTGCATGCTCCGGTGTGTTGAGAGTATTGAGCTCCAGCCCACAACCCAGCCCTATCAACCCAACGATAAATGGAAGCTGATATATAGTACAAACACACCACAGTGAAATGTGTTGATTTCTATTTTTTTCTACCTTCAAGTTCTTTGAGCATTGCCAAATGGCACTCGTATGAAATCCTTGTGCCCAACAGTACTATATTATACCTGTGTACTCTAAAATAAGCTCTACTCAGTTCAGTGAGACTTAAGCAGCCAAGACGAGCCTGGCTGGATCAGACCAAACTCTTATCTAGTCCAACATTCTGGTCCCACAGTGGCCAACCAGATGCCTATGGAAAGCTCACCAGCAGGACAGGAGCACAATAGCATCTGCCTCCTCATGTTCTCCAGCAACTGATATACAGAGACATACTATCTCCAATACAATATATATCCATCGTGATTTACTCTGTGGGAGGTGGATATTAGGATTGCAACCTAAGCCAGAACCCAAATAAACCAATTGCAGGAACATAGGTCCCTTCTACAAAATTTCGCTTTGACGCCCGGTTGCCCGATTATGCACATATACGGATAAGCGCATTTACTCCTAATATCTATTCACGAGAGGCGGTGAAGCGCATTACGGGCTGTATGAAACGCGCTTTAAAGTTGTTGACATGCGGAGAATCGCATGTTTACATGGCCATAAGGCACTTTAACTCCCGCGGTAAATTTTAAGTCATTATTTAATGCGCATTCGATAATGTGAATAATCGGAGGTAAAAAGCGCCTCAACCCACGATTTGTGCTCTGCTCTTGTAGAGGTAAAATCTGTAATGCGCCTTGAAAGAGTTTTAAATCGCTCTTGTAGAGGCACCCATAGGTAGCAACTTTTAAGTTGCACTGAACTTGTCCCAAGGAAGAATGTGCTTCAGCTCTGTTATTCTGGGAGGGGACAGACAGCACAGTACATTGAAATTCTTTGTTTCCTGCAGATTGATTTTGATAACATAATTTCATGCTGGGGCAAGGGGACAAGGTTATACAGATGGGGAAGGTTGCCAGCAGAACTGCTGGGGATAAACTGAGCTCATCTGCCAGGTGACAGCCTTCTCCCTTTTTGCACTTTCTCCTCTTGTGTGCTCTCTCTCTCTCTCGCTGGCTGTGGTTTGAACAGGTGGGGGGGAGGAGGAGAGATACAGGGCTGGGGTAGAGGCTTTCCTTCAGCTTCAAGATGTGATACACCTTGTTGACACCATAATTATAGATGGGAACCAAGACGTTTGCCTGGGTTTGAAGTTTCTACCCCATACCAATGAATGTGGCTGCAGTGTGCATTCCTTGTCCCCTGCAAAATCCTTAATCCCAGCCAGTTAATGCCTCCCTGATCTGATTACATATATGTCTGTGTATGCTTTGTATCAGTTGCTCCGTACAGATTTACCTGCCAGGAGCCACTCACTGTACCTGCTTCCTCTAAGCAGCAATCACAGAGCCTTCGTCTAGCAGGAGCTTTTGTACTGACTGTCTTTTTTGCTTGACAGCCCCAAGAGGAAAGCGGGGATGGAAGACTTTCCATGGGATCCTGAAGGGAATGATCCTGTATCTACAGAAGGTACAAGTGTCCCCTTCCTTCCATTGCATATCATGGGGCTAGACCTCCATGATTCCATGCATAACACTTGGAATAAACAAGCTAATCGTATTTTCTTAGCTTTTTGTATATTTTATTCTTCTAATAACTAAGGAATGGTTCCAAACTTAGTCATGCTTCAAGTCAACCTTGAAATCAATATGATTAACTTCCCATTGATTTCAGTGAGTCTATTCTAAGTCTGGATACAACCCTTTTGATCATGAAATTTAAATCTTGACAAGGTGGGACAAAAGACAAAAAGGTCGGACAAAAGTATTGAGATTAGTTACACAGAAGGCAATAGAAAGAATAGTAACCCTATAAAGACATTCACAGAGGATTGTAGGGTTTTTTCCCTGTGCTGCCTTGTCCCCTGATGTTGAGGTCAAGCCACTGACACCATTTACACACAGTTGCAGTTTCTGTGGGGGCTTCCTAGACACATCCCATAGTATGACCTTTGCTACACCGCTAGAGAAATTATAATCTCCAGTCCCCAGGAAATTTCTTAGATTCTCTTCGTGAACTGAGAGTGAGATTGCTTGGAAAGTCCAATCAGGTAGCACAGCGCAGATTCCACGTACCAACACAAAATTACAGTAATTTGCCTCTGCTTCCGTCCGGGTGGGACAGTGCCTCCTGCACTATCAGGTATCAGGCAAGGGCTCCTCTTCTACCTAGCTGATGTATAGTGTCTTGACATCCTTCTCTTTAGCAAGCTGCTCAGATCCTACAGTGAGGTGGGGGTTGGACATGTTGCTGGATCCAGACTATTAAAAACCAGAACCCTCAACTGGCATAAAATAGTCACATTCCTACTATCCAAAATGTGTGAGGGTGTCACGTATTCACAGGTTTTGCTCCAGAAAGCAATAGATAGAAATTAAAGCTTGTACAGCACTTTGCAAATTGTATAGTGATTGGTCTTACAATAGCTCTGTAATATTTTAGTCTACAGGTCCTTATCCAACTGTTAACTACCGGGCTACATCATTTTCATTCTTAGAATTCTTGAGGCATCTTCCAAGGCTTCCTGCTTCCTTTAACCTTTGCTAAGCAGCAAGTACCCACTACCACCACCACCATTCAGTTTTAGGCAGCCACTGCATTACTTGATACCACATCTCTGTGGTGCAAACTTGAGGGGCATAATAAACAACAGAGGCCAACTCTGATTCTGCCTGTTACACAATAGACTTGGAGCTGACCTAGTCAATGCCAGCTAGCAGGCAGAAAAAAGGGCAGGAACAGAACATGGCAATACCTCTGGCTGGCAAGTGGTGTGGTGTGATGGCCACACCATGATCTGGGAATGGCCTTGCAAAGCAGCCATTTTATAGAAATAGCATTCATCTCAAGAAATTTCTCTTCACCACAAGGCTCATAGTACTGGAAGCAAATCAGGGACAGATGCGTGCACACTCTTGGACTGAGCAATCCTGTAAAGATACTGAATAACTGGCAACCTTGGAAGGGACTAGGAAAGAAGGAACTACTCATCCTTTCCTGAAGAGGTTTTAACTAAAACCCCTTCAGAGTTTAAGCTGATCTGTCCTTGAACATAAAGTAGGAACAAGACATGCATCATCACATGACCATTTGCATGGTGATCCCACTTCCTTGAGTTTCAATGTTCAGTAGGTTTGAGGCTTCGGTTAGGGGCATGGGGAGGCTGTAGATCACAGAACATAATGGGAAGCAAACTCAGGCCATGACCCAGGAGCAATAATAAATGAAAACAGATGCTAGCCACACCTACTCACAGATCTAGTTTCCAAGGCCACACACTCATACGCCCCCAAAAGCCTTTAGCAAAAATGGCCACATGCTTTAAGGCTTATCTTCAGCATTTGAAGATGAAATAACTAAAATACATTAAGACAATAATAATGCTTCAAATTCTACAGTTTTAAAAGGAGTATGCAACTCCAATAGAATAGGCAAGGGGGTGCATGGCGTATCTGCATCATGCTGACTGCTTGCTTGTTTTCTGGTCCTGGAGTCAGGGATTTTTCCACACGTAAGTGCAAGAAGTCCCATCCTTCATTTCTAGAAGCCCCTTCTCACAGCAGTCTCAAAACTGAAATCAGGTTCTGAGGGAAGCGGGAGGACAATTCCCATGTCCTTTTGGGAATGTGGCAAATCCCAGGAGGTGCAGGTCTCACACAGACACCATATCTGCCTATATTTCAGGAGGAGTATAAGCCTGGCAAAACTCTGGCAGAGGAGGAGCTAAAGAATGCTATCAGCATCCACCACTCCCTGGCTACCCAAGCATCAGACTACAACAAGAGGCCCAACGTCTTCTACCTCAGGACGGCTGACTGGAGAGTCTTCCTCTTCCAGGCCCAGTAGGTAGTTGGGCTCAGTCTGGTCTGGAAAGCCCTGAATGTTGAGGGTGAAGAGGGATGTGGGATGCAGGAAAACAGCTGGTGGGAGGAGGGTGCTTCTCCTTCAGGCACCCGCTGAGCCTCCCTAGATTGGAACACCCTCTGCCTTTGCTTTATCCCTGCCCTCCAGCCTGTCCGACTCCAATTGCTTAGCTCCCGCTTCCTCTCAAATTGCATGTCCCTTCCACCTACTTGCAATCTGCTTTATGCTACTGAAAGCCAGCAGCCAGCAGCGGTTTCTATTAAAGCATCCCAGCCACCTTCAGTCCCCCAACCCTTGACAGTTGCTGTACTTCTCCGGGGTGAAATAGCATATTTTGATAAACTGTGCCCCAAAGATGTTACTTTGGCAGCACTACATTCTCAAAACAGGTATTGCCCAAGGAGTGCCACTACCCTGAAGTAAAGGGTCACATCCCTGCCACCTCTATTTGTCAGACTGCTGGCTAGCTGCACTTGACCCAGAAATACCATGCTTTGCCTCAAACGAATGCTGGTCTTTATTGGAATAGACCTATGAGCCACTGAGACCTTCCCCTTTTCAGGCTTCACATGTTAAAACCTGAAGCAGAATATGGTCCTAGGACTATTAAGGACTTCTACGTTTTCATCTTCCTCCAGGAACACAGAACAAATGCATTCGTGGATCACACGCATCAATGTGGTGGCAGCCATGTTCTCTGCTCCACCATTTCCAGCTGCCATTGGGTCCCAAAAGAAATTCAGCCGCCCACTGCTGCCCAGCTCCACCACACGACTATCTCAGGTAAGTGGAGGACCTTACCCTCTACCACCACTTGCCAGTGTCTACTGCATTATGAAGTCCCAGATAGAAAAGTAGCAGCAGTGACAACAGTGATAGGATTGCAATAGAAAAGGGATGAGGGAAGTGATGGAACTTCCGTATCTCAAGGAACTCTCTTGAGGTGGAGCAGATGGGAGGATAAACCATCCACGTAGCGGTGCAGAAATTTACATTGATGTGGGCACAGAGGCGAGTACAAGGCAGCACAAGGCCACCTTTAGCTCAGAAGGGGAAAGAAAGCCTATATAGGGCAGCTTATTGTGGGATAATGCAGCTTGGGGCAGATTAAGTATCAGGACGAAGCAGTACAGATAAGAGCAGAGAACTTCTTTCCTTTTTCTTTCCCAGGAGGAGCAAGTGAAGAGTCATGAGACCAAATTCAAAGCCATGGCAGCAGAGCTGCTGGAACACCGCTCCTCCCTGCCTGAGAAGAAGGTGAAGGGCAAAGAGTATGAGGAGCTGAAGCAAAAGGAGGAGTACCTGATATTTGAGGTTAGTGGTGGTGGTGGGGCACACACAGACTTGGGTGGAGTTCCTAGCTGGAGAGTTGTTAAAAAGAGAAACAGGGAAATGCCAGTTTAGTCAGAGCAGCTGTCCATCCCGAAGACCTGTGACCCAGGTTCAAGGACCTGGATGCTTTGCAAGTCCCTACTGGACCAGACCAAGATCCAGTAGCCCAGTTTCCTAATTACAGCAGCAGCTAGCCAGAGGCTTCCAGGAAGCCAACAAGTTCAGCAGGAAGAGGGCAACCCTTTCCATTGGTTCCCCCAAACACTGGCAGAGGGGTATGCTGCCTCTTCTAGCTGGAGGTGCCATTTATCTGTCACTGTGCATAGATGCAGTTGCGTGGAAATTGTATTTTAAGGTATCTAAGCTAGTGAATTTCCAGCACCACCACACATCCTGTGGCAGTGAACTCCTGAAGTTGATTATGGGGCAAAAACACTAGTGCAGTTCTGGGCACCACACTACACAAAGGATGCAGACAAGCTGGAGGGGGTTCAGAGGAGGGCAACAAGGATGATTAGGGGTCTGGAAACAAAGCCCTATGAGGAGAAACTGAAAGAACTGGGTATGTTTAGCCTGGAGAAGACTGAGGGGAGACATGATAGCACTCTTCAAATACATGAAAGGTTGTCACACAGAGGAGGGCCAGGATCTCTTCTCGATCAACCCAGAGTGCAGGACGCGAAATAATGGGCTCAAGTTACAGGAAGCCAGATTCCGGCTGGACATCAGGAAAAGCTTCCTGACTGTTAGAGCAATACGACAATGGAACCAATTACCTAGGGAGGTGGTGGGCTCTCCCACGTTAGAGGCCTTCAAGAGGCAGCTGGACAACCATCTGTCAGGGATGCTGTAAGGTAGATTCCTGCATTGAGCAGGGGTTTGGACGCAATGGCCTTATAGGCCCCTTCCAACTCTACTATTCTATGCTTCTATGGTCACTCTTGACTTTACTGACCCTGCATTCGAGCTGTATAAGGACTACAAATATTTTAGAAACCCCAATCATCCCTCCCTCAACTCTGCAAGTCTTCCCTCTCCAAAAGTTAACTCTTACCAAGTGTTTTAGCAGTTTCCTGTAGGTAAGGTGCTCTGACTCCATGATCTGCCCCTTTTCTAGCTCTGCAGTATTATTTTTCAAATTGGGCATTAAGGACCTTACAATATTCCCAATGCAGTCATAACATTGCCTGGATCCTAAGGAGGTTAGTCATGCTTTAGTCCTGTTGAAAATCTATGGGACTTAAGTTAGTCATGTAAAGCTTGAATAGAGAATATGGACCCAACCCCAATTTCAGACTCTTGTGGCACCTTAAAGATGAACTGTTTATTAGGGCATAAGATGTCAAGACTTTGTTGTTTCTGCTGCAATTAGACTAATGTGGCTACCCCTCTGGAAGTGATAGAAATCATGTTTGCTGTTTTACCCAGTTTTGAACAGTCCCTTTGGTGTGCTATTTGGCCCTTCTCTAGCCTGCAGACTGGGAAGTCCCTTGTGCCTGGTGCATTGAATGAAGAATGGGAATGGGTGGGGAGAAGAGCGCCCCCCCCCACCTGCCTCTTATTTTTGTTCTTTACAGAAATCACGCTATGGCATCTATGCTACGCTAATGCGTGCTAAGCTGAAGACTGGCTGTGAGGACCTGGCAGTGCTGGAGGCTACCCTGTTTGATACAACGGGCAACATCGAAGACAGCCTCAAAAAGACCCAGTCCAGCTGTTCCCTGAACCAGGAGCCAGCTGGCACCGGTCCCAGAATCAAACGTAACAGTCGACAAGCCACCAGCAGTCTGCAAAAATCCTAGAAGGTATCGACGCTTGCCAGGAGGGTGGCATGGCTGCCCTAAAAATCTGCATGCCTTCATTCTCCATAGCCGGGAGGTGCACTATAGGAGGCAGAGGGCACCTTGCTATGGACCAGATCCTGTGTCAACCTTACCAGCCAGGAGGAGGGACAACGTCCTATCCTGACCGCAGTCCCAGTATGTGCAGCCTTTCCAATCTCATGAGACTCTGGTTCATGCATGAGTGAAGCGACCAAAAGCCCTTGTGTAACAAACAAGGCTGCTGTCTAGATCACACAGCAGAAAGAACCTTTTCCATTTCTTGCAAAAATAGCGGTGAGTGGCTGGATGCTGGCTTCCTCCCCACGTTGCACCCGCCCTTGCCAGTTTCTTACCGTTTTGTGATATGCTATTTTACATTTTTTTTAGTACCAGACAAAATTGAATCACACTGGAGTAGGGAAGGTAAGTTTTGACACTATAGAAGATAAACACTTGCTACATTTAGTGGGCAGTTTTGCCCCTTTCCCTCTTGCAAACACAATGCTTGCACTGGCTGCCTACAGGAGCACTAGCAACTCACTCCTGCAGATGCCCAATCCCTTCACCACCACCACCAGCTGTCCTGGACTGACTCAGTTCTTTTCCCACCAGCATGAGCTGGACCTTGACTCTGAGACCTTCTTCAGCACTTACAGAACTGGCCAGGGTCTGCAATTTGGCTTCAAGGCCAGAGTCCAGCACTAACAGGGTAAACCAGGGATAGTGGATGCCTCCCAGATGGCAGCCTGACACAAAACACAAAAGCCATAGAAGGGTGGCTGCTGAGCAACCCCCCCCCAAGTCCCTCCTCCCTATGTAGATCACTGTGGATGGTAGGTCTGCTGGCCTTAGGACTTCACGTGGAACTTATGAATTGTAGTGGCCAGGATAGAGTGGCCTGTCTGCATTGCAAAACTAAGTATATTTTAGAGTCTGAGTCTCTAATGGGGCACTTCTAGAGTGAAGGAGTGATTCTAAAACTGCCAGGAGCATTTCTACTCCTAAATGCTTGGCTGCGCAACTAGTGCCATTACAGCCCATGTACAGATAGCCTGCTCCTTTAACTTGTCATCTCAAAGGGCTTTAAGGCTGTGGCTCCAATACTTGATTACAATATCATGTATGCAGTGGAAAAAGAAAGGCCCAACTGATAGCCAGGGTCAGAGGTCTGGGTATAAGCAAGCTGACATTCTGCAGACACAAAAGGTCTGAGGGCTGCCTGTATGGCCGGTGTATTCCACGGTAGTGGGCGGAAGGAGAGTGCCACTCCCAACGGCAAGGGGGCTGGCTGTTTCCAGCACTGACTCTCTGAATGTGTTGTTTTTTATTCTACTCTTGAATTGACTGTAAAAACAAAACCTAAAGAGCTCTGTACAGTTTTGTCCTTCATTTACCGAAGTAAAAACTTCTCAAGCACCTAGAGTGACCTAGTTCTCCCTCAAACCCTCCCTGTGCCATATGGGCAGCAGCCCAAGGGCTAGAAGCAACTCCCCTTCATATCGTAAGCCAAGCTCAGCAGGTGGCCATTGCTACTGCCTATTTCAAGCACAGAGAAGTGGCAAAACGGAGCACCCTGTGAGCAAACTGGCCAGAAGTGTACCCCACCTTCCCACCCACCTAGAAGCTGGATGATGCAGATACACAAAAATGTACTGGGGTTTGTTTTGCTCTGGCTTTAGGTGTTTTTTAGTAAGGGACAGGAGAAGCTGCCCAGCGATCGCCAAAGAGGAAGAAACAATGAGGCAACGGAAAGGAACAGACAAGCTGCCTGTCCTCTTCAAGGCACGACATAGTCACCCTATCTAGGACAAGTAAAGTTCCTGCTCATAAACTTTATGCTTATTTCTTTTTGTTCCTAGTAAAAAAAAAAAAAGGGGGGGGGGCTAAATTCTATTAAACAGAACACCATCTTGTGCAGCAAATACAAAGTTGCATCATTTATTCCAGTAACAGAATTGGAAGCTTTCTGAGCAAAGGCATTTTAGCTTAGAAAACCCTGACAATAAACTAGCACGGATTCAGAACCATTACCTCAAAGCTGGAGCTACTTTAAGCAAGGGGTGGTTGTGAGTTTTGTTCCCCACTGAGGAATTTACCATCACTGGGATTGCTATGTACACAACAGTTTAAAAGTTCACACCCTGCCACACGCTCTACAATAGAATTCACCTCCTTTAAATAGGGAATGCAAATGTCAGCAGCTAGTTGGGGCCAGAACATGTGTGTCTCTTCACTTGTGGAAGCTTAGCTGCTGCTACTGCTGAAACTCCCATTTTCGGGATTGTTATTTGAGAGTAATGAACAGACCAGCAATCTGCTGATACTTGTTAAAATTGAATTTAAGGAACTAGCAAAAATCATCGGTCACACCTGTAGGGGACTGAGTCCAAAATACCATGACACAACTAAGCAATGGCCTTGTTCTAAAGGATCTGAAATACAGGTGTGGGTCCCTCTTTACAAGAGGAGGGACAAAAGGAACCCAAAATCCCAAGATTGTGCCTACTTTTGGCACAATCCTCCAAAAAGAGTTTCAGAATTCTGCACCAAATTCCCAGGTAAAATGCTCAGTTCCACAGGGCAGGAAGGCATCTGTTCCTAAGGAAAAGCCACCTGAATCAACAGAGGGCTTGCAAAGGCACTAAGGGAACCTGGTAAGGGTTTTTCCTTCCAGCAGCTCACAAGGAAGTAGCTGCCATTGCCCAGCAAGTCCTAACTATTACAGATGGTGTGGCTGTAATAGGGGCGCATCGGAACAACATTCTAGGTCATGATCAAGCTGACAAGAAATGCCAGAACAAGAGCCTCAGCTTCATGCTCTCTTATGTTTGGGCCAGGTCTGATGAAGGCAGGCTGAACAGCAACGAAGACCCCCTGCCCCCTTTTACAGGCCAACCCTTAAAATTGGAGCCAATCCAGGCTCTGCACAGCACTCCAACTGGCCCTGGAATCCTGGATGGGAAAGAGGCCTGTGCCTGAAATGCCCTTTTCCCCCTACAGTCAGTCAGGCTCCGGGCTGCACTACCATCAGTGCACTTGTTCCTGCTGGTTGTGAGGAAAGAGAGAAGGGGGCTCCAGCAAGGGGGCTGGCTGCAGCTTCTCAGGAAGGTCGGTTGGCTCCTCGTCCACTGACTGACTCCCATAAGCACTGTCTTCCTTCAGCTCTGAGGCAGAAAGAGAAGGTAATATGTAAGGCACCCCAAGAGAGTCCTTCCCCACCCTACCCTAATTCCAAATATTTACCTGTACTTTGTAGCTTGACAAAGACTTCTGGGCTCTGCAGTAACTTCACTCCCTCGGCCAGCCCCATAGAGTCAAGTGCTTCCAGGAGACCGCTAAGGCTGCCACCAGAAAGCTGGGGAGAGAGAATCACACGGATGAGGGAAGTAACCTGGGAAGGGGGTAAGAATGGAAAGACACAGGATAATTTACTGACCTCATAGCTGAGAAGGAGTCTCCTGCAGGGAGAAGCTGTACCTTTGTAGGTCTCCACTAGACTGCAGAGACCTAACCTCTTGGCCAATTCTGCCCAGTCTGCCCCTTGGCAGTCTCGGTTCAGGAGCTGCTCCAGACTTTTGAGGGTATCGCTACTCAGGGACAGGATACTCCCTAACACATAAATGAACTGCATTACCTCTCTGTAAATCAGAAACCATGCCAGGTTCTGCCCTCAAACCCTCACTTTTGTCCAGCAGAGAAGCATTGCGTTCTCTCCGTGGCCAAAAGTCACCTGCCACACATCCAGCCCAAATCATAAGCCATGTAGACAGAGTCATTCTTCACAGGACTCTAGGAGAACAGCAAAGTTCGCCCACCTTGCCTAGAAGCAGAAGCAGACGGCTCTCTTTCAGGGCCTTGCAGTGAGGCATGCAGCAAGATCTCCCGCACCTGGAGGGAAAGAAACCTTAGTTTTGAACACTACACTAGGAGAACATCTGTGAAAAAGGAGCCCCATCCTACAGTGCGCACCTGCTACCTCCACCTGCTGCAATGCCACATGACTCCAACCCACTGTAAAATTAGATGCAAATAGGCTTCTGGAGAATTGCCAGAAGCTATTATGAGAGGTAGATGATAACCAAAACAGTCTTAGACACAAGGTCCATAGTCACATAACATCCTCAAAGTGTCAAAGGCTAAACAAGGTTACGCAAGTCATGAGAAGGCACATCCCAGCTGCATCACCCCACCCCAAAATGTTACCTACCTTCAGGCTAGAAGTCAAGTCAAACGGGGTGTGTCCCCGGCGCCGTTTTGGATCATATGTGTCAGGCTCAGCAACACAGTCTACATCTTGCTTATCAGAACATGCCTCTCCCAGCTCCATGACCCCTTCCTCCTCTTCCTCCTCTTCCTGCTCCACCTCAGTGTCACTACTTGGGTTGGATGAGGGAGACAAGAGAGGCTCATCGTTCTCACACAGAATATCTGCTCCTAGGGAGGGAGAGAACAATCAGCCAGAGTATTGCTGCAAGTAAGACAAAGGAAAGGAGACTGGCCTGCATGCCTTTTAGTAGGGCTAGAATGGGCAGCTCCAGTTCTGACAGACTCCTGTGACTGGGAGCAGGACCCAGCCCAGGCCCAGAGCTAGACTCTTCAGTCGGGTCAGGTTGTTGCCAGTACAGTAGAGCCCCACCCTCTCCTCCTCCTCCTGTTTAAAAGACTGGAATATTCCGTCAATCCTGTCTTCATTCTGTCAACATGTGCCTCATCTAGACATCTTTAAATAAAACCTTTTGTTTTATGTCCAATGGTTTAAACAAAGTTTTACATCCCCACAACCTTATTTGGATATCCAGCAAGGCTCCAAGGCAGATTCAGCCCACAAAGTCTCTCTTAAATCAAACCACGGCTATCATTTTTGTTTTGCCTCTTGGGACAGCCAGATGTGGCTCAATGACTCCCTCTACTACTAAGCCCTGATGCAACCAAAATCTAAGTAAGAGCTAAAGCCAGGGCTGATGATGCTAGACACAAGGAAGACCAAAAAAGAAACTAATCAAGCTAGGCTTGAAAGGAAAGACAGACAGCTAGGAGGAAATCTCTTCACAGTTTAGATCTCCTCTTTGCAGATATAGAAGAGGAGAAACCTTAGATCCTAACATTCAAGACAGTGAATGGCACCAAAATCCAGATGGAGGAGAGGACAACTACATTTGCAGGGCTGAGCACAAGAGGTGTTGGCCCTGAGTCATGTGCAAGGCCCAAGACCCACATTCACCCCTCTCTTGTGGAAGCCAGTCATTCTTGGAGGAGGACATTCTGGCTACAGGCCCGGGGCACCACCTAGGCTTGTAGCCCTGGGCTTGCAGCTCTCTAGTCCACATGGATTGGGCACACCTGGTATAGATCAGGAGAAACGTTTTTCTGCTAGTCAGATGAGCTAAGGCCACATGTTTTCTCATTTATACTTTGGGAAACAGTAAGTATTTAATAGACAAAAGTGTGCATGTGAGGAAGGGGGAATTCATGAAGGAAGTGAGTACAAGTGGAAAGAAATGTCCAGCAACACAACGGGAGTTTCAGGTAATACATAAGTTTCAAAACCAAAGCACACTCAGGGAAGGGATCAGCCTATGAGGAAGTGGCCAGTTTCACCACCTCTCCCCCATTCCTTCAGAAGCTAATCCACTACTTTCCAGAAAAAATCTTGAACCAAATTACCCAGGAGAGACTGGAGAGATGAATTACCTGCTTTGATAAGCAATTTGGTCAGGATCGGGGAACCCATTCCTGCTGCCAAGTGAAGGGGTGTATTCCCCGCAGATGTCTGGGCATTCACATCAGCTCCCAGCTTGATAGAGAAAGGAGAGGGAGTGAATAGCATGGAAATACATTCAGAAAAAGAGTCTATCCCTTCCCATGTGTGCAGAAGGGGGTAAATCCTTTGGGTAAATCCAATGTAAGTGCTACTTGGAGTAGATCCATTGAAATGAATGGGATTTCAGTTAGTCATGACTAACTGAAGTCCCATTCATTTCAATGGATCTACTCTAAGTAGGACTTATGTTGGATTTTACCCTATGACTCCACACATGCCTTGAGTGTGGATGAAGATTGCAGAACCCTGACAAATTAGATTTTCACTTTACACATACAGAGTAATTTATTAGACCAGAACAAAGAAAGAACAATGGATACAGATGTGGCCCACTTCTGCTTTCACACACGACACTAACCCATGGTGGCTGGCAAGCTACAAAGGGTAGGTGGTTATGCAAACAACCTATTGTGCCTCCATCAGATGATCAGGCAAACAAGCTACACAGAGTAGTTTATTTCACACACACCCTGCCCTCCTGTAGTCCTCCCACCCAGCCAGCCAGGTATCCCAGCTTCCTTTGTGGCGGGAATAGAGATCACATGAGAGGAGCAGAGCAGCAGCAGCAGTAGTTTTGGCTGCTCTTTCCATGCAGCTCTTTAGGCAATCTCTATAACCCATGCTGCGCAACAGGCAACACACTAACCCACCATAGGTAATAACCCTTATTGCAGACCGCAGGTTCTCAGGGTAGCTTATTTGAGGGAAATAACCCACTTGGGGGGGGGGACATCCCACAGACAACATGCTAGCCCATCATGGGTTGTTCCGGAAAATAAACCATCATGAGATAACGTTGTGTGAACCAGAGAACGGTCCTCCTTCACAAGCCTGTTTCTTTCTTTCTGCCTCTATGCTATTGCTGTCTACTACATTGTAAGAATCCCAAATGGTCCTTCCCAAGAACTTCACAAAAAGACTTCTTCTACTTAAAGAGAAGCTCTGCAACCAAAACACAAGTCCACAGAAAGGCCATTTATACAACCCTACCTAATGTGCATAATTATAGTTGCAAAAAATCACACTGGTATATTTCCTGTGCATTTTTTCTCCTCAAGAGTAGCAGAGCGAACGGAATAGGGTTGTGCCACTTCCAGTAGGCCAGTAAAACTGGTAAAAAATGAAGGCCAGAAGCAATGAGAAACAAATGCCAGGGGGAAAAGTTCATCAGCTGTGGAAGCAGAGGGAGAGGCATCCCTCGGAGAACACATTACAAAACATTTCTGATTCCCCTCATCACACAGAATAAATCGTTCTTTAGATTCTGTTTAGACCTTGGCCTTTTCCCCACTAAGTTTTGTTGGTCCCTTCTCTCAGATCCATGATTGTTGCTAGATCTTTCTGTTCCCTCTCTGTTCTCGTTAATGTTTCTCCTAGATATGAGACCACCATGCTCATTTGCTCTCCCAGTAACCTTTCCCCCCAGTCTTCTCAGTAAAGTAAGAAGTTGGGCATTATCTTTGTTGGCTCATGTTACTCTCTCCCTGAGGAATGAGGATGACCGGGATGACTTCCTACTGCTGTTGCCCTCTTTCTGACACACAAGCAGGGTGTGGGGGACCTGTTTTTGGATGGGGCACAAGAATCTCGTCCAGGGGTCAAGATTAATCTCCAAATTCCACAGCTGAGAACTGCATCCAGAGGAGTTTTGGGACCTGTTGCATGCCAACCCTAAGCTCCGGCATCTCCTTGTAAAAAAGTCTCAGGCAGCAGAGCCAGAGAACCACCACCTCTCTCTGCTTGAGACTCTGGAGAGCTGCCTGCCAAAAACCATTACTAGCATAAGTGGAGCAACTCACTCCATATTAGGCAGCTTCATATGTTCAAGCACAATGGCATACCGGGCCCAGGTCTATGTTCAGTGCTTCACCTACCTGCTTGTTCCAAAGCCTAAAGAGAGCGCCTTGACCAAATGGTCAGGGAAACCTATCCAAACTCTGCTAGTGCATCTCTTCCCATTCCCAGGCGAGTCAAAAAGTAGCAGCCACAGTCTCTACCTTGGCTCCTTTCCGTGTCTGGAGCATCATTTGTTCATTGGACAGTGAACTCCCACAGCACCTGCTCGATTGTAGTTTCAGGCTGCAGAAACAAGACTGCTCTCCATGACCCAGCAACAGCCTCATCCATACGCACCTTCTTCATCAAGTACGTGGCCAGGTTAAGGTTATCCATCTCCACAGCTAGGTGTAACGGTGTCCGTCCGCTCTGCCGCTCAGCTGCATTCACATCTGCTCCCTTCTCTACTAGCAGCTCAAGACAGGCCAACTTCTTGGACTTCACAGCAAGGTGCACAGGGAAAAGGCCTAAGATAACAAACGTTGCCATCAATCCCCTCCCATTCTGCAGCCCTTTGAGGATGATGGGGAGCTCCCTCTGGGCAGAGCACGCCTCCTAAATAACCAAATCAGGGTTTCAAACTTCAAAGCCCAGGCATAATTAGCTTGGCCTCTCAGCACCAAGCACAAGAAAGGATTTAAACCCACACTCTTCCCACGTAAGAGCCCTGCAGAATCAGACCAAAGGTCCATCTATTCCAGCCAGCACTCTGTTCAGGCAGTAGCCCACCAGCTGCACACGGGAAATCCACAAGCAGACGTGAGTGCAACACCACCCTCCCGTCCATGTTCCTCAGCAACTGATAATGGAGGTAGCATATATAGCCACCAGGACTAGGAACCATTGATAGCCTTATTCTCCCTGAATCTGTCTAATCCGCTTTGAAAACCAGTCAAACTGGTGGCCATTGCTACGTTTTATGGCAGAGAATTCTATATTTTAACCGTGCGCTGTGTGAAGTACTATCTTTAATTTCCCACCAATCAACTTCATGGAATGATGCAGGTTCTAGTATTATGGGAGAGGGAGGAAAATGTCTCTCCTATCCACCTTCTCGGCACCACGCATAGTTTTGTACATCTCTATCACGTCTCCCCTCACTTGCCCTTTTTCTAAGCTAACCAGTCCCAGAATTTGTAACCATTCCTTATAGGGGAGTTTGCTCCAGTCCCTTGGTCGTTTTATAGTTGCCCTTTTCTGCACTTTTTCCACCTCTACAATATTCTTTTTAAGGTGCAGTGATTAGAACTACACAGTTTCCCAAGTGTGGTTGCACCATAGATTTGCATAAGGGCAGCCTGATACTGGCAGTTTTATTTTTTATTCCTAATTATGCCTACATGGAATTTACCTTTTTCACAGCAACCACACACTGGGTCGACATTTTCATCGAGCTGCATCCACCACAACCTCAAGATTACTTTGTTGGTCAGCAATCACTAACTCAGATCCCATCAGCTTATATGTAAAGTTGGGATTCTCCCCCCCCCCCACCACCACACATCATTTTACATTTGTTTGCATTGAACCACGTTTGCCATTTTTATGCCCATCCTCCCAGTTTGGAGAGATCCTTTTGGAGCTCTTCACAATGCTTTTTTGTTTTAATCATCCTAAATAATTTGGTGTCATCAGCAAACTTGGTCACTTTACTGCTAATTCCGGATCATTTATAAGCAAGCTGAAAAGCATTGGTCCTCATACAGATTCCTGTGGGATCTCACTACTTACATCCCTCCATTAGGAGAATTTACCATTTATTTCTACTCTTCTGCTTTCTGTTCTTTAACTAGTCACTGATGGCTATGTTTGCTCAGGGCTCTTTGGTGAGGGACTTTGGTGAATGGCTTTATTATCAGAAGCCTTTGGAAAGACCAAGTAAACACTCAATCTACTGCATCGCTCCTGCCCAGAGGTTTACTGACACTCTCAAAGAACTCTAAAATGTTAGTGAGACAAGACTTACCTTTGCAGAACCCATCTTGACTTTTTCCCCACAGGCTTGTCCCTCTATATGCTTACTAATTTGATCTTTAATACTGCTTTCAACCAATTTATCTGGCATAGTCATTAAGCTAACTGGCCTGTAACTTCCTGGGACCCCCTGTAGCCCTTCATAAAAATTGGTGTTACACTGCCCATTCTCCAGGGACATGTTACGTATTTTCATTAGAAGATCAGTAGTCTTAGATTTGAGTTTCTTACAAACTCTAGCATGGATACCATCTGGGCCCGGTTATTTATTAGCTTTCAATTCATTAATAAAGTTGAGAACTTCATCTTTGTCACCACTATTTGCCTCAGTTCCTCAGACTCCCTTCCTGAAAACATCCATTCAGGCAGAGGTATCTGTCCTACATCTTCTGCAATGAAGACAGATGAAAAGGGTTCATTCAGCTTCTCTGCAATTTCCTTATCCTCCTTTAACTCCATTGTCATCCAGCAGTCCAACTGGCTCCCTAGCTGGTTTCCTGCTTCTGATATTTTTACATAATTCTTTATTGTTGGCCATAATGTTGTTAGCGACAGGATCCTCAAAACTTTTTTTGCATTTATTGTCTGCTTGCATTTCCTTTGTGCAAGTTTGTGCTTCTTTTTTGTTCCCTTCATTTAGGCAAGACTGCCATCTTCTGAAGGAAGATTTCTTTTCTCTAATAGCTTCCTTGACACTATCCTTTCACCATGCTAGTGACCTCTCTGACTTGGTGCTATCTTTCCTAACCGGGAGTATAGATTCTGGTTGACCTTCTATTATTGTGGTTCCTCTTTTGAAGTAAAATGGACCTCTATGGCAATTTTCCACTTAAATATATATTAAATCTGCTAGCGCTATTGTCAGCATTTCTAACTGGTTCAACAACATTCACATCTCTTGCTAGGTCCTGGGCAGCACCATTTAGGATTAAGTCCAAGGTTGCCTCCCCTCTCGTCAGTTCCATGGCCAACTATGCTAGGGCACAATAATTTAGGACATCGTGAAATGTAGCGTCTTTGTTTGACTGAAACATACATTTATCCAGTTGATGTGGGGTAACTGAAGTCACCCATTATTACAATATTTCCTCATTTGGATGCTTCCCTGATTTTATGTGCCATCTGAGATCACCCTGACCATTCTAACCATCTGGGGGACAACAGTATATCTCTAGTACTATATTATTTTTGGAGCCTGGTATTGTCACCCACAGTGCATATGTATTGGGAGTACGCCCTTCTTGGTTTTCTAGTCTGCTTAATATTATGCCCCCTTTGACATAGAGAGGAGCATCTTCTCCATGACATCCTTCCTTGTCCTTCCGATAGAGTTTATATCTAGAGACGACCCTATTCCACTCATTCACTCCATTCCACAGGTTTCCATTATCCCCATTATATTGAGGTTTTCCTTTATAACCAGGTACTCTAAAACTCTCCCATCTTGGCTCAGCAGCTTCTAGCATTAGCATAGAAACACCTACATACGGTGTCACTCCCCCAATGTCTCTGACATGTGCATCTTCTGCTATGATCTTTAGGCCTCTTTGACTGGCTATATACTTCACCATACTCTCATGTCGTTTCCTCCCTGTCTCCATTTGGTCAATCAGAAATGTTTTCACCTTCATCCTCTAGGACCGATTCAACCCAAACTGGATGCTTCACGGCTCCTGTCAGCTTTCCCCCAGGGTTCAGTTTAAAAGCTGCACTTCTACCTTTTGTTTAAGAGCCAGCAGTCTGGTTCAAGTGGAGCCTGTCCCTCTCGTACAGCTTTGGCTTTTCACAAAATGTTTCCCAGTGCCTGTAAAATCTGAACCCCTTCTCCCTACACCACCATCTCATCCATGCTTTGAGATTCCTCAGCTTTTCCTGTCTAGTTGGCCCCTGCACGTGGAACAAGAAGCATTTCAGAGAATTCCTCCTTGGTGGTCCTGGATTTCAAAATCCTATATGGCAATTTAAATTTGGCTCCTAGGACCTCACAACTACCTTTCCCCGAGTCACTGGTACCAATATAGACCACAGCCACTGACTCCACCACAGCACTATCTACAAAGCTATCTAGATGGAACGTAATATCCTCAACCTTCACACCAAGCAGACAATTTACTATGCAGTCTACACACCCATCACAGCCTCTATATGTAATGACCAAATTTCCCATTATCACAACCCCCTTGCCCTCCAGCAAGAGGATATTTGTTCATCTTCAGAGGAATCGATCCCTTCTCAGGGATTATTTCCCTCTTCAGAGGAATTATGCCCTCCTTCCCCAAGCCCCCATTCTCTCTGACAGCAGAGAAGCTGTCACCCAAGGATTAAGATATGGTTAATAGGTCCCCGAAGTTACAAACTCACTACTTCTCTCAGCTTCCCCAGGTGGAGAAGTTGTTCCCTGTAATTAGTCAGGAGCTAATTACACCAAGTACACACCCATGTCTTCTGTCTGCAATACACTGGATAGCCCTCACACCCCTGCTGGCTTTATACCTTCATTACTGGTTTTGTTATTATTTGGCTTGTTTACATGGAAAGCTAAGTTATTCACTAGGATAAGGTAGGGAATTTTAATAGTTTTTATTTATAGTTATTTTTTAAGAGAAGGTGGGGAAGGGTCAACTTCCCTAGCCTCCTCACACTGTTGCTAAACTCACATGGGTGCTTAAACACACGTGTGTGTGTGCTATAATACTTTTAACTTTGATGCTTTGTCACTGGGGCTCGTGTTCTGTGTGCTGGGCTCTCTCACAAATCTGCCTCCTTATAGTTCTAGCTAGCTTGCCCCAACTGCTGGTGCAGCCAATCAGATTAGAGGGCCCTGTTTAAAAAGCAAAGAACAGGGTAGGTTTACTACTAATCTGCACTAGTTCCCTATCAGTGGAAATCTAGGGGAACTGAGATTTTCTATTCAGGGGAGAGGACCACAGACAATGGGTCATTAGAGGAGACAACAGACAATGAGTAGGTGCTTAAGGAAAGATGTGATTTGAGCTCCACTGGGAATGCAAGTGGCTGAATCACTGAGCGTGGCTAACTGCACCCTTTTTTTTACTTTGTGTGTTTTTAAAAAGCTAAATAAAAAGCTGAACTCTCAAACTTGGGATGAGTCTATCTCTGAACTTAAGTTTATGAGCTGCTGTATTAAACCTAAAACCTGAGCTTATAGTCAGCGCGAACTGAAACCAGCCTACACTTCTTGTTTATAAGCAGGCGCCTGCGCTAGCTAGGCCTGCACACTGGCCTTTGTCAATAGAGAGCTATGTGATACTTTCCATACTTGGGTTTAGTTTATGTATATGTTTGAGGTTCTCTGCAACCACCAAGGAATCACTGTTATTGCTGAAAGAACTCCAGGTTTCTGCCGGATTTGCCCCTGGGATTTAGTGCCCAACAGTAAGTTTGTAAAAGGGTTTGTAAAGGGTTTAGCTTCCTTCGCCTTGTTTTGGCGAATTTTGAATTATTACTTGAGAGAATTTAATCAGTAGATTCAGTTGTTTCTACAGCCCAACAGGACTTTCCATTCTCATACCACTCACCGAGATAGTTAGGTGTCTCAAGAAGGTGAAGAGTGTGGGAGCCCAGGTGACAGAGGAGGGTCTTCAGCATCTCCTCATCACCCAACTGCAGAGCCAGGTGCACAACTGAGTTGCCATAGCGATCCAATAGAGTGGGATCAGCACCAGCCTGCAGCAAGAATGCAGCCAGCCTGGGCTGATGGGTGATCACAGCCAGGTGCAAAGGTGTCTGAGGAGAGAAGGGAAATGGTCTAGCTCTATCAAAAGAAGAGGACATGCAATCAAGCCGATGCCAAAGCCACACTAGCACTGCCCCTAGCCTTATAGACTATCCCAAGCCCAACCCACTTGAGTAAGAAGTACAAGAAGGCTCTTGCATTAGGATTCAAAGCTCAGTGCTCTGCCTCTCTGATTCAACCAAGAGCGGACTGAGAGACAGCATCTGGTGCCAACGGGCCACAGCTGATTCATGGAAGTGGTTGTTCACCAAATCAAAGAAGAAAGGGGAACAATTCATTTTTATCGCTTACTCATGGAGCTAAGTTCCAGCCCCGTAGGGTAGAATCAATTCACTGTTAAGACAAAGCCCAAGGGAAAGTTTGTGCAAGACCCCGGGCAGATTAGAATCCCGAGAGCTAAAAACCATAGAAGTACAGTGACCCCAGCTCACCCCCAGGTCTAGGAATACTAGAAAGATGAGGGTGGGAGGGCTGTAACCATGCCCTGTGCACAGTATCTACTATACCTGCTGCAAATGATTGGCGATGTTGATGATCTGTTGATTGGGGATACTGATGGCCACTTGGACCAGCTGTGCTATCACAGCTGTCTGCTCATGGATGATAGCCAGGTGCAAAGGCCTGTGGAAATAAACGAGGCCATGAACTCCGGAGCAGAGAGATAAAGCCTACAGCTACTGTGATCAGTTGCAGACAGCAATGGCCCTGGACAATCAGAAGTGGGAGTTTAATCATTATGATCTAAGTATGTCACCAATTCCTCTTTCTTTCTCCTCTCCAACTTGCCAAAAAGATTCCAAAATCTCCCTACATTTGGGGCTTTTCCAGTTTAAAACATAATAGCAGAGTACAAGCTGCAGATCAGTCAGACTGTGGTGAAAAGAAAAGAAAAAAGCAATTGCTACTGTGGGTTGAATGGTAAAAACTCTAATCTGAGAACCAAAAAGGGAACGCTCTCCCCAGCAGAGCACTGGACAGGCCTCAGCTACAGTCCTGTATTCAACATTGTTCTCATCCTCTGAAGATATGCACAAATTTCAGAGGAAAACAAAAATGCTCCTATCTGCCCAACACAGGAGAAAGTCTGACGAAAACATGCATGCTTAAGCAACAGAAACCAAAGACAGAAGAAAGGGGGCATCCTTTATCAAAAGTATCTTAAAAACTGTCCAAAAATTAGGGAAACTGTCCAAAAACTGGAGATCATCAGGAAAATTATTTTGGGCAGATATCAGGAAATGCTTCCCAACTTTAAGGGAGAGAGAATACACCGCTCAAGCAGGTAATAGAATTCCTTTCCATGAGCAGTTTTAAAAGAGGGTTTGCTATCAGAGAATCTTGCCACTGCATGATGTTTTTTCCAGTCTCAGGCACAGAGGTTCATAGAGATCTCCAGCCTAATACCACCCTGCAGACCCCCCCCCCCCCGCTTTCAGAAGAAAGCTGAAAGCAGCCTGGCAGTTATCCCCCCATACCACAGAAGAAGATGTCAGAGGACACCTCTCTCCCCATAACAACAAGTACCAAAGAGTCCATGCGACACCTGTGCTTTCCAAAGCATACTCACGTATCTCCATTCTCATCCTGAGAAGCCGCAAGATGTCGCTGTACTGCCAACAGCATCCGTGGGTCAGCAGTGACTGCATAGTCCAGAAGAGCCTGGGCACTGCGCCGAGCGAGCATTAGCATCCATGAGCTGCACTCCTGAGCTACATGGGCAGGAAAAAGGCAACACATCAATCCCTGCTAGTGCAAAACTGCTCTTCTTTAACTTCATCTCTGGCTCGTTAGGCATGAATCTCCCTCTTAACAAGCCATGTTCCAACAGCAGAAGGGCCCAACCAAGCTCAGTGGCAGAGCAGAGGCTTTGCATGCAGAAGGCCCCAGGTTCGATTCCTGGCATTTCCAAGCAGGAGGATTATGAGAAAGGCCCCTCTTTGCCTGAGAGCCAGACAGCTGCTTCCAGTCAGAGGAGACAACATTGAACTAAATGGACAAACAGTCTGCTTTCCTATTCCTCATTGAAGAGAATCTTTTTGCGGTGGCGGCAGCAGCAGCCACCAGCAACAGAGCTGAGTAGGCTTGCCAGTATTCTCAGCTCAGCTATCTGCAACGGGGGCCCTGCTGTCTCCTCCGGCTTCCCCTCAGTCTGCTTCACCTGCAATTGGTGCAACAGCAGCAAGAAAGGAAGCTGCCAGAGACTGGAAAGTGGAGGACATACCGTGAGGTTTCATTCCAGTCTGGTGTGAAGGCAGCACTGCCATCCAATCAACACCTTTGCCTTGGTCATGCTGTGACTGGCTCCTGTTTTCCAGTTCTGTCCTAGCCAAGCTTCAGGTGGAGCACCTTCAGCAAATGTCTAAGGCAAAGGCGAAGGACGGAGAGGATGGAGAAGGGTCCTCTGAAAAGAAGTGACATGTTCTAGAATGCCTAACTTTCCATGGACTCAGCCCATTATAGGGTGCCGTCATAATGCCTCCTTCACACCAGTAAGACTCAAACTTTCCATTCCTCATCTGGCGTGAATGGAATATCCACAAGCCCCGAAGAGAATGATGAGGAAGGCCACTCTCTGCTAACTAAGGTGCGGGGAGGGGACACCTCGGGGCTGTTTTGGGATGGAGGGGACGCCTGCTATAACATCCTCCATCCCAAAGCTGCTTCTGCTGAAATGTGCCGATCCAGTTCATGTGTGACAAATGAGTTTTGAGAGGACCAAATGGCTGCCTTGCAAATTTCAGCTAATGGTTTATTAGCGCAGAAGGTTGCCAAGATAGCTGCAGCTCTGGTGGAATGAGCAGATAGCCGTGCTGGTTTAGGCAGCTTCTGCAGTTAATAAGCAAGATAAATACATGGCTTAAGCCACAAGGCGACCGTGGCCCTTGAGACTTTCATCCCCAGTGCAGCAGGATGGACAAAGAACTGACATAGCAAAGCTTCACTTGAGGCTGATTTTAATGCCTCTGCAGACATCTAGTGTATGCCACGTCCTTTCAGAGGGGTAGGAAGGCTTGACATAGAAAGAAGACCTACACCCTGGGTTCTGTGGAAGAGAGCATTGACGTTTGGCAAAAAGCGACAGGGCTGGTCATAAAAAACAGAGTCTTTCGTGTATATGCACTGGTGGTCTCGCATCCATCATAGACAGAGCTGCCAACTCCTATATCGTTCTTGCAGATGTTACTGCTACAAAAAATAAGACTTTGAGCTACAGAAGTTGAACTGAAGTAGTGCATACTGGCCTAGTCTCTGACAATTGACAAGGGGTTTGAGGAGGAGCCCTTCCAATTGTGCTTTTTAGATTGCTTTGTTGCAGCTTGCTGACTTTCCTTTAATCGAAACAAGCAGCCCGTCACCTGCTGGAATCAGTTGCTACTGAGTGTTTCCCATAACAGAATGGAAAGTTCGTCTAGAGGGATCTTGGATTCATAGACTTGGTTTCCTTCCTGTCCACTGGGGCCATCATCAAGGCCAGGGAAGGAAGAGACAGAGAAGAAAAGGCATTAAAAAGGTGTTGTCAATTCCTTGCCATGTGAGGATAAGGTAATACACAATCCAGAAAAATGAAACAAGGTATGGACAGGTCAAGGATAGGTAGCCTTAAGGCCTAAACAGAGGTAAAAGATGAACTTGACAAGCTCTGTCGTTAGCACAGGCAGGGACTGAACTGGAAGGGAGGAGCAAGTCACAGCATGACCAAGGCCAAGATCTTGGTCACATGATCCCTGGGTGATGGGGGCCATAGCCCATTCTGATGCCTTCTCACACCAGATGGGGAATGAGCTCTTTGGATGGCATGAAGCAGGGGGCTGGGCATGCCTCTGCCTGTCTCATATGGAACCCACTTCCTGGTTTGGAATTTAGAGTTCAGAGACCGCCAAGCAAGGTATTGTCTGTCTGTCTTAACAAAGTATTTATGGGGTGGGGGGGTATGCAATGTATTATTAAGAGAGAGAGAAATCTGGTGCTCTGCCTGAATGCAAGTCATGGATAGCATTCTTGATCACAGACAAGAGACAGGCCCAGGCCCCAACTGCCAGGGCTCTCTGAGTCTGGAATGTGCCTGCCCAGAGCCAGCATCAAGGGTAGGAATGGCCGGGCATGTGCTGAGGCTCACACACCGGTAGGGGCCATGTGACAAGAGCCCCCTGGACTTGCTCCTCCTCTTCGGCACTGAAATTTGTTTGTTCAACTGCTTCTTGCCCTGGCCCAGGCAATGGTGGCAAGGAGGGAGAAGCAATAGATGCCACACTGTTTGCTTGTTCACTGCCTATCAAGCCAGTGGTAGTCATGACGAGAAAGAGGATCAATAGCAGCTGGTGACAGTGATGGTGGGGTTCACTGAGGGAGGGGACCCATCTGGCCCAAGGACCCCTCAGAAACCTGAAGCCAAGGCTGTGGTTGCCCCTTTGAAGAACTGCTTTATCGGTCGATAGGACAGACTTCTGAAAATGGACACACGCACTTTCAACCTTGAACAAATACCTTCCAACCGGTACACCTATTTCTCATTGTGTGTACTAGCTGCCAGCGTGGACAGGTTTGCACAGATTGTAGCTGATCTATGAACAGTAGCTACTGGGCTCACCCACAGCACAGGAACTAAATATTTACAAATCTTCTATCCTGGAAACTTGTTGACAATAAAAAGATGTGAAAATAAACAAGTCTATATTTTGGCTCCTCTAATATGAAAGTTCAACTAAAAATCCCTGGGGCTTAGAGGACTAAAAGAGTAAAGGTACATGCCCATGAAATCCCTGCAATCAAAGTAGTGTCATGGGTTTGGCTGCCTGGAGAGTGAGGGAGATTAGGCCATTGTAACTACTGCTCTATATGCATCCACCCCATATTGCATGATAGGTGAGGTGGCTGAGGACAGTAACACTGTACGGCTCTCTTAACCAAACACGCTGGCTGCTCCAGGATGCTTTTTACTCCCACACCACTTAACATGCACTCCCTCCCCCAGCCATACCATGCTGTAGCAGTCCTAGATAATCTTTTTCCTCCATGAAGATCTGGTTCCCATCTTCTGAGAGTTGGTGCTCGCCGTCTTCCAGTCTGGTACGTCTAGGCATCTGGATGCCTCTCCCTCCTTGGTAGCTGCCCATAGGATGGGTGCCAGACAGGTAGATGCTGCTGTTATAAGAACTGTATCCCGAAGAATGCCAGGGATTCCCAGCTGGAGTATATAGAAAAACAAATGCATCTATGTTGGTGTATGAATTAAGATGAGACATTCTAGTTGTTGTTCTAGCAAGTTCTAAAAAGCCAGCTCTATCAGTAGAACCATACCTTGGTATGGTGGCAAAATAAACCATCCGCTTAGTAAAGGCACTGTGACAACTCACATGCTAGAAACTTGTTGGCATAATCACGTTTTCAGCCATAATCCTTGAAGCTTGTATCACTCCGTTTATTTTAGGCTGGTCATTAACATGCCATGTACTTGCAAATTGTGACTAGACCTTTGCCCAGGTGGCTATGAGACAAATTCAGGGCCCCTGATCTGCAGCACATTCCTCTTTAAATATAAAAACAAAATCAACTAGATATGCTCAATTCAGTGGTTACCGAACTCAGTCAATTATCAAATGAACTATTTACTTATTTTTACAGCAGAAGCCTCTTGCTCTGTTTTACAAAGAGGTCTGTTATTTTTGTTATTGTTTTGAAAATTAAGGTAATGACGCAGTCAGTGGAAGCTCTGTGCTCAGTAGTAGTTCAGCCTTTGGAAGGAGCACATCTCCTGAGTCACAGAGAAACATGTGAAAAGAACTGTAATTAGCTGTTTGCATTTGCTGCAGAAACTGCAGTTACCTCAAGAGCAACAACTTGTGTTTAAGGATCAGCATATTTATCTTCCTTTGCCTGAAATAATTATGCATACCACTGTAAGCTATTTGTACCGAATCCATTCCATTACCCATTTCTTCACGTTGCTATCAGCTGCAATATGGTTGGCTTGTAGCCAGAGAAAGAATTATTTCCACATTAATCAGAGAAGCAGCAAGCATCTCATATCAAGCTTGTGGAACTTGCCTGCAGAACCACCCATCCATCCACTCCTTTGGGAAGTCCTTCTACAATTACACCAAAGCACCCATACAAATTATCTCTGATCTGACTCTTAGCCCATGCAGATAAGATGTTCGTCGCATTAGATAAGTCATGAGTAAACCCCAAAGGGTTAAGCGACGGTAGGGAAGCTATAAAAGCAAGACAACTACCTATAGAAAAGTGGAAGCCTCGCCAAGATGAAAGTAATAACAGCACCAACTCTAGCAAAACATATGCAAGCTGACAATATGGCAAATCAAAAGGGATGAGGGAAAGACAGTGGGGCTCTTGAATGACAAAGGTGTAAAGGGGTGAGGTGGGAAAACCATGGGCCAGCTAAACAAATCCTTTGCATCTGTCTTCTCTGCAGAAGATGTTGCGCAGAGGTCCACAAATGAACTATTATTTCAGAGGTCGTGCACTTGAGATGCACCATATAGAAGGGAACAAAGAATTAAGGCTGCAAACCTATGCACACTTAGCTAGGAGCAACCTCACTGAACATCAGAATTACTTTTAAATATGCTCAGATTGGGCTAGAAACTTGAGAAACAGCTGCCAAATTTAAAAACAAAACACACCATTCATCAGGTCCTGGCAGCATTTGCCCAAGAGTCCCAGTGGTGGCTGGGCAACCACAAGAGCGGCAGTGCTCAAAGCTCCACTCACCAGCTCAGGCACCCACCCAAGAGGATCCAGCAGCAGCGGGTTGGAGGAGGTCATCCTATGGAACATGCTAATCCTCAAATTCTATTATCTGCTGTTTAACAGATCAAGATCAGGCTCACTTATCTCCACGTCACCCAAAGAAATTTCCTCAAGAAGCACATACACTCACGCATCCCCCTCAACTGCCAGTTTTCCTCCAATCAATTCACTTTTATCATACCTATTACACAATCTACTCTCATCCAATCATATTGAGTACATACTCAATACCATTTGAGAGAGATCAGTTACCTCCTTAGGTGCCCACCAGTTCTTCCAATTAAGATGGATAATGGGTGAAAATATCCACTCTTCATCCATTCCTATGACAAAGTGCTCAGGGAGGGGAGGGGAAGGATGGAGCAATTCAGAGCAGGGGAAATTATAAACCTGGCCACCACTGAAATATCTTTCAGAAGAACTTGTGTGAATTTGCTGAACTGTTATTAATTAAAACACTGAATAACGACACCAAAACCAGTCCCCCCCATGAGAGGACTGTAAAAGGAGAAATGTCAACAGTGAAGTTAGAGGTAGCCTCAAAAGTTCTGTCAGTCAAGCACAGGAACTGGGGCACTGAGCAAAAGTGGCTGCTATGCAGGAAGAAGAGATCCTACCCATTCACCACTGGGATTCCCATTCAAGCCTTCAGATTAACCTTTCAAAGAATTTGCAGCCACTTTAGGCTTTATCCTTGCAACCACCAAGACTAGGAATTAGTGGTTTTTGGGGGGGTTGTTTTACAAGAAGGCTAAATTTTCCAGGGTTTTGCAGGAGTTACTGGATTCTACACTCTTCTGCAGAACTATTATGCAGCTTAGCAACAAAGTCTCAGATCTCAAATTTAAAGTAGCATCAGATTACGGCATTCAAGAACAAAAAGATTATCACAAACGGACAAGGAGTTCAAGCCCACATAGCGTCCGCTGAGGAGAAGAGCATTTACCTCCGCCAGAACCAAATCCACCACCTCCACCACCAGCACCTCCCATGGGCGCGCCACCCCCAAAGTGCTGAGGGAACTGGGGCAAAGTCTTCTTGCGTTTCCTTTCCACTTCTTCCTTATCTGCAGCAAAGAATAGAGAAGCGTCATCAACGACAGGCCCTGTGATGCTGTTCAACAACAGAAGTAGCACATCACCTGGAGTGCCTTGTACCTTCCACCACTGGGTAGTAGGTAAACTGCTTGGAGTCACTCACGTCACCCCCTCGCTTGCGTTTCAGCTGGAGGAACACAGTGACCGGACGGTCTATCTTGGTCTTGTGGTAAGGCGGTGTGCGAAACACGATGGCATACTGCAGGGACACAAGGCACGGGAGAAAGGCAGGGAGATGAGTCACACCACACAGCCAGATCACCTCCTCAAACACCCTGTACCCTTTGCCAATGCAGTAGGTGTTGAGCACTGCATAATCTCTTTCTTGCCCTCAGAACAAGCCATAGATTGTGACGAGCCCATGGCTAGTCCTGCCAAAATAGCAGCACCCAAATCAGATTGGATGTGAGAAAATTTACCCACAAAGTGCACTGCAAACTGCCAAAGGCTCCTCAAAGCTTACTAGGTAGGCATAGATATAAATATTTCACCATCAGGACAGTTCTGCTGGATGCCATTGAGCAGATGCAAAAATAGCAACAACAACAAAAAAGACCCCCACAGCACAGGTCTAGGACATGTTCAATCAGCTTTGGCAGAAGTTCTATCACTTACACTCAAGCTGTCCCCCTTAAAGTATTACTGCCCTTAACATATTTAATAACCTTGGGAAGATCTGACTCCACTGCTTGGCAAAAGATAATCTAGAACCAACTCCATCAATGGTCTACCAGGGATAAGGTTAGGTAATTTTGGAAGCCATCAGGATCTATCAGCGTACAAGGGCAGATTCTTTTCACTGGTCCCCCATTCCTGGGGAAAGCAGACCCTACCAAGTACAACAAGGGCGACATAGATATGCTCTTTAAACACAGATCTCCATTCCATGGCCAGAGCAGGACATGTCAAGCACATATCATGCAATATGTTGGGCCCAAAGAAAAATAATTGGGGGAAATATTGCTTTACGTGAAGGCCATGGAGGCCAGAGCTCCACCTGAAGAGGAAGCCTCAAAATAAATCTTGAAGCCCCCAAGAGTTAGAAGTCTAGGGAACCTCAACATCAGCCCCAAGATGAACCATCAGGGTGGGCTGAGTAATACAGGATTTTTTCTCATTTTCCCTTGACAGATGGAAGCAGGAGCATTAACTTACAACCATTCAAAATAGCCAGCGCAGGGAATGGTGTTTGATGGCAGCCTACATGTGCCATACAGAATGTTACACTACAGAAAGTGATTTGCTAAAAGTCACGTATTGCTGATCTCTGATTTTAATCCACATCCAAGTCCTGCACTGGCTCTCGTCACTGAACCCAATACCTGTTTGTGCACATCTGTGGGAGAGAAATCCCCAAAGGCCTGCCAGCCATTCTCATCGTCTTCATAAAACCGCACCTCAATATCGTCTAGGGAAGGAGGAAAGATGCTTGCCATGAGAATATCAGCACTGATATTATCCCACTCTGTCTCATGTCACAGGCTTCCAAATGAATAGCGAACTCGTCTAGAGATTTCCTCCACCCGCTGCTCTCTCTCTCTTCCATATTACTATACTGCTGGGGTGATCAGTGCAAGCGATCCACTCACCACCACCCTCGCCCCTCTACAAAACCAAAGTCCGTTCATTCAAATGATTGATCCATCCTTACTTTAGCTCTGAAACACAGCTTCCTCTAGCTTTCAGAAGCCCACCACATCTTGAAGTAGCCATAGTGACTCACTCCAATTCCTTCCGTCCAATCCAGCATCCATTCTGGAACCATAGCTCAAAACCTATCTTCCAAGGCAGACTTGATATCTGACAATCTCATTTGACTGGGAGAGATTCTCCCATTACAGAAAAAATTGAGGGCTACCTCTTTTCCTATGCCTTTCCATTAGAGGCAGCCACAATTCTGAAAAGGATACTGTACGAAATAAAAAAAATCATTTTTTTTAAAAAGGAGACTTTGAACAATCAAGTGTTCTCACAGACTTCCCCTAACTCATTTTCCCAAACTATTTTCAGCCTTTGCATCCTCCTCTGCAGTATTCCCTTTGTACCTTTTAAGAGAACCATAGGACTTGGAGGCCTCATTTAAAAGTACCTTGGGAAATACTGCCTATATAACTAGTTCTTCAGGAGCAACCCTGCTCAAGAACAAAACAAAACTAGAAGACACATGGTTACAGTCATAATATCATACCAAGAGGAAAGAGGACACAATAATCCAAGAGAGACAGTAAAGTCACTAGTACATCCTGCTCAGTATTTTGTCTGTATTCAGATGTTTGGATAATGTTTAACAGCAGCACAAGGTACCAAACTCTTAAGACTCTTTGAGCCTGTTCAGACAACATGCTAAGCCATGTTTAGTCCACTAACCCTTTTCCAGCAAACGGTTAGTGAGCGTGTTTAAACTGTGATTATGTAGCCACCATGGTATGCACACTGGGACAAAAAATCCCAACTTTTAAGTATAACTTGATGGGATCTGAGCTAGCAGTGACTGACCAAGAATGGTTGTGGGTTGTGACAGACAGTGTCACAAAAATCTCAACCCAGTGTACGGCCACTGTCAAGAAGACAAACCCCATGTTAGGCATTAGAAAAGGAATTGAGAATAAAACTGCCAGTATCATACTGCCTTGATACAAATCTATGGTGCAACCACACTTAGAATACTGTGTACAGTTCTGGTCACACCTAAAAAAAGATATTGTACAGCTGGAGAAAGTGCAGAAAAGGGCAACTAAAATGATCAAGGGGCTGAAGCAACTCCCCTATGAGGAAAGATTACAAAAGCTGGGATTGTTTAGTTTGGAAAAAAGGAGGCTAAGGGGAGATCTGATTGAAATTATGCACGGTGTGGAGAATATGGATAGGGAGACATTCTTCTCCCTCTCCCATAATATTAGAACCCGGGGTCATCCCATGAAGCTGATTGGTGGGAGATTCAGGACAAATAAAAGGAAATATTTCTTCACACAGCACATAATTAAACTATGGAATTCACTACCACAAGATGGCCACCAATTTGGATGGCTTTAAAAGGGGGGTGGATAAATTCCTCGAGAAGGCTATTAATGGCTACTAGCCCTGATGGCTACATGCTACTTCCAGTATCAGAGGCAGAAAGCCTATATACACCAGTTGCTGGGGGACATGGGTGGGAGGGTGCTGTTGCACCGTGTCCTGCTTGTGGGTCTCTGGTCAACAGCTGGTTGGCCACTGTGTGAACAGAGTACTGGACTAGATGGACGCTTGGTCTGATCCAGCATGGATGTTTTCATGTTCTTAAGACTCTCCAACTCTTCAAACCTGCCTATAAAATATCTTGTTCTTATGTCATGGCTCAAAATGCTTAACTACCACAGCTGAGCATGTTGTCTGAACAGGGCCATTATAGGTATAACGAAGACTGAGATGCATCCCTGCTGCCACTCCCCAATGCACACACACAAACAACATGGGGATGCAGCACGGGAGAAAGGGACAGGGCTACAGACAATGCTCACCTTTCTGGACTTTATCACACAGCAAGTAAACTTCATCCCCACCTCGCACTGAGCCAGCTGTCTTATCCATCCGAGAGATCTTTAAGTTAGAAGCTCCAGGAGACTCTAGAACAAAGACAATCCAGTGCTGTGTAAACGAAATGCAGCTGTCTGGTACCATCAAGTGGGTCCTCTGGCACACACAGAGGATTCAGGGAAGGAGCTGGGTACCAGTTTGTGCCAGGCTTTAGAGACATTCGGAAACAAGAAGAATCTCTCATTACCTACAAGTGTCCCCAAGCCTGGTGCAAAGAGAGACCAAACCCTGCACCCTACAAGTTCTTTGCAATGCATAGACGTTGGTGTGGGCCTAACTTTACTCCCCAGCCAGAAAGATTTATGGTCATTGCTAGCCCCCTGGTTTCTCCATTTGTTGATCCATTTTTCCAATTTGTAAGCTCCCACACGCAAAGATGAGAGGATTTTGGGGTGGGGGTTGCAGGGAGGACATCATTAATGCTCTATAATGGCTACAAAGCCCAAAACACCCAACAAAAATCAATAAGATCCTTGGGAGGAGGAGGACAAATTCCTCAGTTGTGTCTTATAACCCTAAGATCTTAACATCACAAATGGGGCACATTCTGAAACCTAGCTTTGCTGTCAATATTTGTTTACATCAAGGTAGAACTGACCACACAAAACATGAACCCTGGAAAGCATTCACATGTTTACATAATCTGCATACTTGGAAGATTTGGGCCTTAATGGCCAGTCTCACAAAGGGGGTGAAGGGGGAGCAAACAAACCATGGCCAACAAGTAGACACAGCAATAGACACTCCATGCCTCTCCTCTGAACAAGACTGAAACCCCAGCTATAGTCAGTTTATGATCCAACAGAGCTACACTCACTGCTATCATGAATGGGGTCTGAGATGACTGGCTTCAACGCTAGAGTGAAGTTCCCATTGCTGTCACGAAGGTAGGCACTGAAGCGCAAGCGAACGATGCTGAGGTCCATTGTCTTCTTCAGTTCCTTTGCCTCTGGTTCAATCGCTTCTTGCTCAGATTCTGTCAGGGTAGATGCTAAATTAAGTCTGATGAACAAGGGCTGACAAGCACATCCATATCTCTGCGACCCTTCTGTGTACCCTTCCTTCCCCATAGGCTAAACAGATCCTCACAGGAGATGGACCTGTAGGTAAGAGCAAGCAGTCCGGAAGAACAGCTCACACTTCCCCCAGAAGAAAGGCCCAGAATACCACATACAATACCTGTGAAAACAGTGCCATCCCCATGAAGGAAGCTGTCTAGACTATGTAGCAAAGATTCTTGGAAAGATTCTTGGAAAGATATTTGAATCTAGAGTGCTGCCCATAGGCACCAATGTGCCTGCAGAAACCTCTCTTGGCATCTGCTAGGCTCCCTGGCCCTCCTGATTTTTCTTTTCTTCAGATTTTTAAATGTTATTTTCTTTAAGCAAAGGGCAGGGCTGCCCTCCAGCATTATCTTTATTTGGGTTCAAAAGACTGTTTTTGTGTTTTGGAGCTCAGCCCTCGCTTTTGCCTTGCACTTAGATTTGCCTGCCATTTTGTGAGAGCACCCAAGACATTTAGAATTCCAAATATGCCCACTGATCCAAAAAAGTTGGGGGACCCCTGTATTCAAGTTACTCTGGGTGATTTGTAAACTTCAACATGCATACAACCTCCAGCCTCCACCTGTAATACGGAACTGGTAGCTAGCAGTGAATTATACTAAGCTCCTGCACTAACGGTTATGTTCCCACTCCCACCCCACCCTGTGGGCTCTACCTTTTTACCAATCGTCTCTGTCCTTGGAGTGTATGTGACATCTTGAAAGTGGGCCCAAGTTAAAGGTTGAGGTTCCAAGTGAGACCAGTAATTTAGCTTTTGTATAGTGCTTTTTGCATAACACAATCTTTACAACAACCCTGTAAGATTTGGGGATTATATGATGATTCTGATTTATTGCAGATGATGGAGTGAGGCCAAGTGAAAGCAATTTGCCTAAGCCCCCCCCCCTACTGAGTTCACAGTTGAGGAAAGATTGAAACCAGAAAATTATTTGCACATGGATCATACTCTTATCCATTAAACTACATCAGCTCTTCCTGCACCTTGCTGGAGGTGAGATTTGTATAGGAAACTAGTTTATATTTTATCATTAAAAAACATGAAGGTCTACTTAACGTATTGCGAAGGAAGACTTGGGGTTGGCTAGAAATTATGTCACCTAACCTTTTACAATAGTTTTGATGACTTGGACATCAAATCTTAGAAGGGGGGAGGGGAGTCCTGGCTTGCTCTGCCTTTGGACTATGTCTGAGACTTATCACAGGTTTGTGCCATCCTTCTTCCAAGGACCACATGATGCCATTTTATCATCAACACCATGTGGCTGGATAGGTAGAGAGTTTTCATTAAGGCCCATAGCTTTCATTGGCCATACATCTTACCAGTGCTAACCGACAGAGTTCATACTTCCCTGAAACTACCCTGACTTAAGGGGTACCCTTGTGAAGTGCTCCTTCAGTTTCAAACCTGGGCAGTGGAAATAGGTACTGGGGCTAAGCATTGGTGAACCACTCTCCCACACATGCTTCTTTCCATCCTTCACTTTCAACCCTGCTCTGCTCTTTCCTTTCACCACTTTCCCCTACTAATTTCACTCTTCTTTACACTCCCTTCCTTTCCTTCCTGTACCTGCGTCCTATCACATACTTCAGATTTTGAGCCCATCTGGTCAGGGCCTTCTGAGACCCCATTCAGATATAATGGGGTCAGATTCTGGTGACTCTGCTGAGCTAAATGCATTCTACATATGCTCAGAAGTACAATTCTGTATATGGAAACTAAGGGGCATTAAAAGCTGTATGGATTCATTGTGTAGTCTTGGGCAACCCTGAAGCTTCTCCACGTCAGTCTGTGCCGCCACAGCCTCAAACACTAGGCCTAGACGAGCGCACCCCTCTCAGGCTAAGCACCACCACTTAAAACTCCTGAGGGAAGGGTATAAGAAACACCACTTTTCCCTTATAGCAGAGGGGAAAAGGTACTGAGGTTTTGAAAAGGTTCTTCTGTGATTATATTGGCTGAAAGGTTTAATGTTATGTGTTTCTGAATTAAACTAATAGAGCAGGTGACAAAGCCAAGCTGACACGTGGTTTGTGGTAGCAAAAATAAAAGAAAATGTTTATTGTTGTTTACAGTTCTTTCAAATTCAATTTAAAACCTGCCTATTCTTAGTATTTCAAATAATCTTAATAATAATCCCAAATCCTTAAAATCTTATATTTATTTACTCTTCACACACTCCTGACAAGAACACACAGCTAAACACATCTATCTTCCACCTAACCACCCTCCACCCAACCGACACACACACACTAACTGCCAAACCACTCCCCTCGCCCCATATATACTCCTCCCCACTTCCTTTTCCAGCATCACCAGCCACACCCACTCTGTCCAACATTCCTCACTCTCCAAACACACTAACCCAGACATACCTAAGGAGACAGAAATGTGGGGTATCGCCACACAGTCCTTATCTCTAAATTGGGAATGGTACTAAAGGGAACTTCTGAGTGACATTCGGCATGTAAAGCTTGTGCAATAAGTCATTTTTCTTTTATTTGTGATTCATAGTACTTATGGTTATACCTGGCAGCTGTAACAAATTAAAATTTTCTTGCTCCAAGCCACTGTGCATAGCAGAAATATTAGACACCCCCACCCTGAAAAACAAAAAACCCACCCCTGAACAGAATATTAGTAGTAGTAGTATCCTGCCTTTTGCGCAATACTGGGCCTCAAGGCAGCTTTACAAAATTAAAACAGAATGGCTCAATTCGGACGACACAATAAACAACTGGTGTGGGGGAAACAATCGTCAGTTGTTTTGACTATTGTGTCATCCGAATGCTGCCATAGTCAACTCAGCGCTGATCCTAATCCACACCACAGTTGATTATTTATTACCATGTTGTGTGGGGAGGACCCCCTAGATGAACAACTGTAAAGTTGATTATGACCCCACCATTGACTATCGTGTCGTCCGAATTCAGCCATACAGTTTAACAGGTCAATGGGCCAACAGCCAGTTCCAGACCTCTGTCCAGTGCAGATACATACCTTTGTGGTTCCCTTCTGATTGCAACTGTGTAAGGGACAGGTAGCAGTACAAAAATATTTAGGTAATAAATATATAATCTCAGTTTACCTAATTCTTTCTGCGTTATAAGTATTCCATCGTACTTAGGGTCTGAGTCTGAAGGTGAGAAGGGAGAGAACTACCTTCCCCAAGATCAAACCTGGAATCATGTCATCCTCCTCCTGCTGGATGCCTAGCAAATCATCCCCAGTTTCTTTCCCAGTTCAACGTCACCTGTCAGAGATTGTGGTCGGTTTCGAATCTTCTGCTTCTGCAGTTTGTCCTTGATCACCTCCAGCATGTTTTTCTTGGTCACATGGAGCACGCCCAGGTTATTAAATCTGAGAAAGGACATATCACCACTTCATTTCAATGTCACAAAGCATCAGACAGGACAGCAACTGGCTCATGAGCAGGAGCAGAAGATCCCAATCAGCATTATCAGGACTAAACATGTTAAAAATATATGTTTAATGGAAGACAAAGCACAGATGATAAGTGACCAAGGCAGAAGACGAAAAACTAGTTTCTAAAATATATACTTGTTTACCTCATAATGTTAGCATGTCATGAAGGTATATATGGAAAGGATGTATTTCTAAAAAGGGAGCTACCAAACCATGAGGCAAAGGTCTCCAGGTTATGGTGCTAGGCATCTAGTATGGCCAACAATTCCACAAGCAACAGCTGCAATGGAATCGGAAAATCTTGGGTTTCTCTTCTGCAACCACAAGGGTTACAAACTTGTGCTTTGCTTTAAATTAAATCCAGGAACTTACGGAATGTTTTGCTTGTTCTATATTCTAGTGCTTAATCAAAGCAAGTGTTTGAAATATTGTCAGTTTGCATAACTTCTATTCAGCATTTGGATTTTCTGGATTTTTTGTTGATGCTGGATACAAAATATCAAGATTTGTTAAATCACAGCCACCCTGCAGATGGCTAAAGGAGAAAAATCCTTCCACTAGCCAAGACTGGAACACATTTCCCATGTTAGAGGCCTTCAAGAGGCAGCTGGACAACCATCGGCCAGGGATGCTCTAAGGTGGATTCCTGCATTGAGCAGGGGGTTGGACTCCATGGCCTTAGGGAGCCCTTCCAGCTCTACTATACCATGATTCTATGAAGTGAGACATAACATGGGCACAGTTCTTAGTTAGATTTGGTTTCCTTCAGAAGAAGAGGTTCACTGGGGGATTATGGTATGACTGCAATTTACTTAGGACTCGGTTATTGTAGCTGAGTTTATTTATGAGGAGAGATTGAAAGAACTGAGCATGTTTAAACTGGAGAAGAGAAAATTTGAGGGGAGACATGATAGCACTCTTCAAATACTTGAAAGGTTTTCACACAGAGGAGGACCAGGATCTCTTCCCGATCAACCCAGAATACAGGACACAGAATAATGGGTTGAAGTTACAGGAAGCCAGATTCCAGCTGGATATCAGGAAAAACTTCCTGACTGTTAGAGCAATACAACAATGGAATCAATGACCTAGGGAGGTGGTGGGCTCTCCCATACTAGAGGCCTTCAAGAGGCAGCTGGACAACCATCTGTCAGGGATGCTTTAAGGTGGATTCCTGCATTGAGCAAGGGGTTGGACCCAATAGCCAACTCTACTATTCTATGATTCTATTCTATACACTTATGTGAGTGTTCCTTCCTTTTAGAGCTAGAAGCCATCCTGTGAAGAAGGGTCACTCCCTGCATCAGTCTCTAAAAGCAGGGGTAGCTGATCACGACAAGACAGAGATACAAAGGGAAAAAATCACAATATCGAACCTTTGTGAACTAAAAATTTCAAATGAGAGCTGCCAGAAAAGGACTCTCCTTCTCTTGTTGACAAGGATCAGTATAGACCAGAAGGAAGATTCCCTACAGTTTGCCCATAGCAGCCATCCATCCAAGATGTCCAATGTCGTTCTCCCCGGGAGGAGGACATGCATGAAAAGGTGTCATACAGCAGTGCCTCCAATATCAGGTAGCAACATCCACTGCTAGGCAAAATACAGAAAATATACTGTAAGACTCCCATCCAAAGTCTGCAAAATATATCGATCTTGTGATGGAGAACAAACATCACAACCAAAGCCCGCACTGTTGCCTTATGTCTTCTACGGGTTTATTAGCGTCAAAAGCCACACAGGTTGCTACCCCTATGACTGAGTTGGTGGCAAAGCTTCTGGAACTGGAAAAGGAGGCACCGGACATGTGAGCAGAATACACTGTCTAACTAATCCAGCAGCATAGTGTTGTGTCTAACTCCTTTTACCCTGAACAGGCTGATGAGTTGAGAGAGGTGGGGGCAGAATCAGATTCTGAAGAGGATCTGTTGGTAGCACCAGGGGAGAGACTGATTTCCCAGGTCTTTGTTCCAGCTGCAGAAGATGTAAATTCAGAGATTAGCACTGAGGAGGGAAACTTATCTGCAGCTGAGGAACCCCGACCAGCATCCCAGGAGGAGGAGCCGGTGAACACTTTAAAGCATGCAGTGTGCCGAAGAAGGCAAAAGCGGGATGAGGCCAGAGTGGAGAGACGCAGACGCTTTGTAAGAAAAGAGACACAACTTAGTGTCTGATACTTAAAGGACTCTCTTTTTGGTTCCTTACTGAAAGCAATTGTTTCTTCTGTTCGTTTTGCCTAATCCTCCCTTGAGGCGAGTTATGTTAATCAGTTTGTTTTGTGTTTGAGAGTTTATTGCCTGAAGTAAAGGTGTTTGTGTTCAATTCAGAATTGGCTAATTATTTGGTCGCTGTAAATTGCCCAGTAAAAGAAAACACAACAATAAGATACTGGAACTGCAACCCTTTGCTCGTATCCACTGTGTTCAATGGGGCTTATTCCCTAGCACGTTTATTTAGGATTGCCACCTTGGATACCTTTTTGCCTTGTATAGCCACAGATAGGAGTCTGAACATCTGATATCAGCTACATGTCTACTGAAAACGCATAAGGCCCAATGCACATCAAACAAATGCTGTTAGGATGCTGAGAATTGGAGCAGAAGGAATTAAGATACCATTCTTGGGCCTTAGAGAATGTAGTGTTCACCTTCAGCAAAAAGGAAGGGTCTGTACAAAGTCCTTATCCTTGTGATGGTTGAAGAGGACAACATCCCACTCTCTGAAATCCTTTGTGCATAGGTCCCAGCAATCAAATACAACATCTTGAAGGTCAGAAACTTGATGTGAAGAGATTCAAAACTCAATTTAGTAAGAGCTTAAAGAACAAAGTGATGCAAGTATTTAGGAAATCTATGCACTGATCCCTTGAGAAAGTGCAAATTCCCATGTGTCAATACCAAAAGGCACAAAAGCACTTCAGTTTTATAGATCTGCGTCACGAAAGGAAGGGGAGAGCCTAACACCATGTCCACAACGTCCAAAATATATCTAAGATTCAAAAGACAAGACTATTCAAGCTCCACTCATTTAGATAGAGCCAATTTGGATGCCGGAAACAGCCCTGGGGCAGGATGCCCTGCATTGTTGGTGAATGCCATAGAGGATATATTGACAGCTCAATCTGTTCCAAGAACTATGGTCAGTGGAGTCTCACAAATCAGCTGTGCTTGTACCTCCCTGAGCATTTGCAACATCCTGGGAGTTCCCTGCCTAAACAGAAAGGTATAAACCAATATCCTGGGTGTTGAGAGAAAAACCTCTATCCCTTGAGGTTGAGTTGAAGTGCCAAACCTGTCTGTGATTTGCTAAAACAGTACCTGGTTGATATTCCACTCTCCATGGTCTATCGTCTGGTGGCTGAGCCAGTCGATGGAAATGAGGATTCCTTAAGTACACTCTACCCTCTGTGACAGCAGAAGAAATTTAGCCAAAGTTAACAGACACTTGCTGGGATAGTAACAGAGAGCTCTTGGCTTGGTTGATCAATGCTCTATGGTGGCAAAGGCACAGTGTAGTCATTTGGGCATCTTGGGAGTCCCTTGCAATGAAGGGAATCCGAACAGGAAGTAATCCAGATATGGATAGACATGGTTTCACTTCAGCTTGTTATGGGTTATCACAGCTACAACTAGCTTAAATACCCTTGTTGCTGTGGGCAGAGTCAAGGGGATGGTCTTGTACTGGCAATGTCTCTTTACGTATGCAAAGCACAAGAATCTGTCAGGAGGAGGAAGGATAGGAGCATACACACTCATCTCTTTGAAGCCTATGTATGCCAGAAAGTCTCCTAGCCTGAGGGCTTGAGCTATGGACCATAGCACCGTCAACTGGGCCCACCTGGGGTGTGCTCATTAAGGAACTTTAGATCAAGAACAGCTCTTCAGTCTCCATTCTTTTTTGGTTCCATGAAGAGTATTGACTAGATGCCTGAGAACTACTCTGGAAATATCATGTCCCCTATCCCCTCTCCCTCTAGTCCAGGAATGGGAAACCCCCAGCCCACAAGTCAGATTTGGCTTGCCAGGCTGGCCCCTCCCAGCCTCCGAAAAGTTAGCAGGGAAGGGGAATCTTCACTGTTCTCCCCAGTCAACAGGGAAGATCCCCTTAGCGCACCGCTCACTGTACCAATTAGGGGAATGTGTGGGGCAGGCAAAGCCACCCCAAAGGAGACACCAGCTGGAGGACCTCCACCCAGGAACAGAAAGATGCCAGGGTAGGTGGCCCCACCACCTCACATCATCCAATCAGTGGAGAGCTTGGTGGGGAATCACCCAGCCTCCCACCCACATGAAGTTCCCCAACCCTGCTGTAGCCCTACACAGGCATTCAGCCTGCTCATGTGAAGGCTAAAAAGGGAGCAAACACATATGCACACAAGCCTCCAGCTTCCCCATCTGATCCCCAACCTTCTTGTTTTGACAAGGAAGGTCTATAGGGGCATCTAGTCACACTTGCTTGAATGCAAGTAGAAGCCTTGCAAGCCCCCAGCTTTATCTAGGTTCCCAACTGGGAAGGGGCTTCTACTCGTGTTCAAACCAATGCAAGTAGAAAGCCACTCCAGTCCTTCTCTGTCCACATGGGAAGGATGGGTACCCTGGGGCAGGACTTCTGTGCACATCCCTCCCCCCCCCTCCACACACACACCTTTTGGCCTTCGTATAAGCAGGCTGAACAGCTACATGCTAGAGCTACTGTGGCAAGATTGTGATGATGGTTCTCCAAAAGTCTGGATTGTGAGGATTAAATGAATCTGCTGTGATGAAAGCGTGACAGTTCTACCGTCTGTGCACCCAAGAACACGGACTACCCTAATCTCTGTGCATCCAAGGACACGGACTACACTAGGTGAAAACTTTGCCACTGTCCTTCACCCCAACTAGCAAGCTGCCTGGCATCAGCTACGATGTAGCCATTGTGTGTTTGATTACTACTGGATGGCTGAGGATTGTTGTCCCTATTAGTGTCCCTATTTTGTGGCCAGGTGAATCATATGAACTCTGAGACAAGGGAGAGTTTTATGGAGTTGAAAGGAATGAGCACCCTGACTGGAAATTTATACCTTTTCCTCTAGATGTAGCACATATGCCTTTTTGTTCTTAGCCTCTACAAGAATTTCCTGCAAAGGATCTCCAAATATCCCACACATACCATAAGGGTTTTATGTGTGTTTTTACTACATTACAGAGACTTTCACATCAGGAGCTTTTCGTGGCCAAAGTACAGATGCTCTGGCAAAAACTGAAGTGGCAAGTAGAGGCTCCGACATAATGTTGCTGCCCTTACTTAGGGCAAACCCATGACTTTAAGGGAACTTCCTCAATTTCTGGGGGGGGGGGGGTGGCGGCACTGTACGTGAAACAACTGGAGTGTCTATGAGGGGAGTCTGCTAGAGTCCCATAGTGGTCTTTGAAAAGACAGTAGAACTTTTTGTGGTACTCGCCCCCCCACATTTCAGAAGGCTTCTCTGAGGCTTAAAGTTTCCAGCCAGGCTCAGTGAATATTTGTAGGGGTGGGGGGTGGGCTTTCAACCAGAATGCTCTGTCCATGTGCTTGCATCTTTGCCTCTCCCACAGCTCTACACTAGAGGAACCAGAGCTAGGTGGTGAGAGTGAGACGTATGCTTCCTCCCTTGTGCTTTAAACCCCACAGCAGCATCTTGAAGATCCAGTCATAGAACTGTGGATGGAGCTGATCCCTGTCAATTACAGGAGGAAGAAGAGGAGCAGCCATTTGAGATGCAGGGAGAGTCCATGGAAATCACTGCTTTCGCCTGGATGGACCACCCTGGAAGTAGCTGCATTGCCTTTGCTGAACTGAGCACTCTTGCGGTCTCCAGCAATGCCATCACGCGGCTCTGTGCTGTGATTCATTTCTGAATCATCGGTGTCCCAACACTGGGACTCCTCAGTACTGTGTTGCCCAGCAGAAGAGTGGGGCTGTTGGGTACCATCAAATGTCTGTCCATCCTCTCTTATCTCTTTCCTCCCTGCCACAGGAGAGAGATCCATCCAGGATGACTATGGAATGCGGGGAGGGAGAAAGCTGGAGAAAAAAGGGTAAACACTCTACAGCAAGAGAACCATAGAGCTAGTACAAAAGCTTGCTCTCCTGACACAGCTAAGAAGAATCGGGAAGGGACTTGCAATGAAAGACAGAAAAACCAGCTAGCCCTGCCTCCAGAGTCCAATGGGTGGACTTCATCTTCAAAGGATGTCCTCCTCTTCCTCTGAGGGAGACCAATTGCATTTTATACTTGTACTGGGCACAATGAGTTTGTCTTTTTACAAACACAGGTGGGATAGAAATATGAAAAACGATGAAGAGAAGAATACACTGTACTTACTGGCACATGGCGCAGTGTCTATGAAAGCGAGCTGTGAGCCAGACAGTCTCAGTTCAAATCTTAGATAAGCCATAAACCTAAGAGTGGCCTTAGGGAAGCTGTCTCTCAGCCCCTGCCTGGAATACGGGGATAATATTGGCTTATCTCACAAGGTTTTGTACATTAATCCAGTAATACTTACATGACAGATTTTACCTCACATAGTACATCTCTGATCTGAGTGCCAAGGAGCATTCCAGAAATATGATCCCATTCTAGCCACCATCACCTCTACCCCTGCTTTGTGACCTCTTCTCCCTGTACAGCAGCTGACAGGGGAAGCAGGCAATGGGGCTGCCTACATGTCCGTTCAGAGGAACTCACTGCTATTCTAGCACAAAGGACAGAGAGCAAAGCTTTCTAAGACTGATCTTGCAGCTAGCGATGACGCAAAAGTTCATAGCAGCTATAAACATGTGTCCACCATGCAATGTTCAGCAGAATTATGAATCAATAACGTAGGAAGGAAAACTATAAAGCAAATGGTCTTCGATGTCTATATACTAATGCCCGGAGTATGGGAAACAAACAGAACGAACTTTAACTCTTAATACATGAAGGCAAATATGACTTGACAGCTATAACTGAAACTTGGTGGGATGATTCCCATGACTGGAATATAGCAATTGAAGGGTATAACTTGTTCAAATAGAACAGAAGAAATAGAAAGTGTGGTGGAGATGTCCTGTATGTTTAAAATTACTTATCTCTGCACAGAAATGCAGGAGGATGAGCCTGGGAGCCCCATCGAGAGCATCTGGATTAAAATATACGGGGCAAGGAATAAAAGGAACATGATAGTCGGGAGTCTACTACTGACCACCCAATCAAGGAGAAGACAAGGATGTAGTAGTAATGGGGAGACACATTCTGCCAAATGTGACCCCTCCAATAAATTCCTGACATGCGTGGCTGATAACTTTCTCCTACAGAAAATGATACAAGAGGATCAGGTATCCTTGACCTGATTCTGACCCACTGGGAGAACTTAGTGGATAAAGTGGCAGTTACAGGAACTCTGGGAGAAAGTGACCATGTCCTACTTGAGTTCTTGATTTTAAAGGAAAAAAGGGAGAAACAGGTTCTCAGGATGCTTAAAATACTTCATTTCAAAGCCCAACGCGTTTCAGCCTGTGTTGTTTCAAAGACCTTCTTCAGGTGGTTGATAAGAGATGTCTGCAGAAATACTCCTAAAGATGATCGTCTCCGAAACGCGTTGGGCTTAGAAATGGAAGTATTTTAAGCATCCTGAGAACTGATTTCTCCTCTTTTCTCTGTCCTGACTCGGATGCTCTCCTCCTTTTGATTTTAAAGCTGAGTGTAGCCAAACACGTACTCTGGATTTTAGGAAAGCTGATTTTAATAAACTCAGAACTATGATAAGTAAGATCCCATGGCAAGAAACCCTAAAAAGGAGTCCAAGATGGGTGGGAGTTTCAAAACAGGAAATTTTAAAGGCACAATTACAAACAATTACAACAAGGGAAAAAGATAGACAAAAACAGAAGAAACCAATGTGGCTCCACAAAACCTTAGAGATCACCTGAAAACAAAAAAAGGATACCTATACGAAGTGGAAGGAAGGCCAGGCTACAAAAGAAGAGTACAGACAGGTAGCACAGAAGTGCAGGAATGGCACCAGGAAGGCTAAAGCTGAGATTAGCAAAGGATGCTAAAAACAACAAAAAAGCTTTCTTCAGGTATGTGCATAGTAAAAGAAAGAGGACATAAATGGTGGTTCAACCACTCAATGGGGATGGCAAAATGATAACAGATGACAAAGAAAAGGCAGAAGTGATCAATTCCTACTTTGGCTCAGTCTTCTCCCAAGAGTGGGTCTATGATTCCCTGGAAAAAGTGTAGTACCAGCTGAAGAGACAGGATTGCAGCTTGAGACTGATAAATAAATAGTCAAGGGTAATTTCTTTGAATGAGTTCAAATCTCCAGGGCCTGATCAACTGCATCCTAGAGTAATAAAGAAGCTGGCAAAAGAATGAAATCATGGAAGATGGGTGAAGTGCCCAAGGGCTGGAGAAGGGCTAGTGTCATCCCTACCTTCAAAAAGGGCAAAAAGGAGGAACCTGGGAATTACAGACCAGTTAGTCTGACATCCATCCCTGGGGAATTTTTGGAGCAGATGATGAAGTCAGTCCATAAGCACCTTGAAAACAATGCAGTGATTACTAGAAGCCAGCATAGATTTGTCAAGAACAAATCCTGTCAAACTAATCTGATCTCATTTCATTGAGTAAACCTCCCTTGTGGACTGTGGGAATGCTGTGGACATAATATATCTTGACTTCAGCAAAGCTTTTGACAAAGCGGCCCACGACATTCTGATTAGCAAACTAGCTAAAAGCTACCTACTATTAGGTAGACAGCTTATAAAATTTGCAGATGACACAAAATTGGGTGGGATAGCTAATACCCTGGAAGACAAAAACAAACTCCAAAGTGATCTTGATAGACTGGAGCTGAAAACAATAGAACGAAATTTAATAGGGATAAATGCCAAGTTCTACACCTAGGAACAAGAAACCAAATGCACAGTTACAAGATGGGGGATACTTGGCTCGGCAATATTACAAGCAAGAAGGATCTTGGAATTTATGTAGATCACAAGCTCAATATGAGCCAACAGTGTGATGTGGCTGCAAAAAAATCAAATGCTATTTTGGGCTGCACTGATAGAAGCATAGCTTCCAAATCATGCAAAGTACTGGGTCCCCATCTGTTCTGCACTCGTTAGGCCCCATCTTGAGTATTGCATCCAGTTCTGGGCACCACACTTCAAGGATGCAGACAACCTGGAGCGTGTTCAGAGGAGGGCAATGAGGATGATTAGGGGTCTGGAAACAAAGCCCTATGCGGAGAAGATTGAGGGGAGACATGATAGCACTCTTCAAATGCTTGAAAGGTTGTCACACAGAGGAGGGCCAGGATCTCTTCTCGATCAACCCAGAATGCAGGACACGGAATAATGGGCTCAAGTTACAGGAAGCCAGATCCCGGCTGGACATCAGGAAACACCTCCTTACTGTTAGAACAGTATGACAATGGAATCAATTACCTAGGAAGGTGGTGGGCTCTCCCAGACTAGAAGCATTCATGAGGCAGCTGGAGAGTCATCTGTCAGGGATGCTTTAAGGTGGATTCCTGCATTAAGCAGGGGGTTGGATTCAATGGCTTTATAGGCCCCTTCCAACTCTACTATTCTATGATTCTATAAGTCTCTTTTCCAGCAGAAGTTCTTTTTAGCTTAAGTGGAGCAACAAAACTTTATAATCAGCAGACCAGGTGTCCAATTACAAAGTCAGGGGAGACCGCTCTGAAAAAGAGATCAGTGGTTTCCACATACATTCTAAAAAGCTCAATTCCCAATTAAGTCAACTGGAGCTCATAGATCACGAATTGAAACACCACTGACTTCTTAATTGAGATGGGACTCAGGAGACCAGAGACCAGTAAGTGTAAGAGAGTCTGCTGGGGGGAAGCTTCCCTGTTGCATTTGCTTTGCTTGCTTTCCCTCTCTCTGGTTGTTAAAGATCTTCCTTAAAATATAAGGATTAAAAATAAAAGCAAAATGTAGTTTGAGGATTACATTGACCTGTTTCTGATGGATGGTGTGAGTTTTGTCTAGATCTTCTTAGCACCCCCACACTGTAGCGGGGCTTTATTTGCCCCCACCCCACCACTACAATGTTATAGTGCTCTATCTGTCCAGCCATCTTCTCTAAAATGCTTCCTTGATTACCCACTTGCCTTAGCCAACCCTCCAATTGTGAATACTTACAGAAAGTCACTTGCCATACAGATCAAGTCATGAGTTGGGAATAGCAAAAGTGTGACTTGTTGCTCAAGGAGCCCCTGAAGCTCCCTAGAAGACCAGAATGCCACACCTTTGCATTTCATGATACTGTAGGGTTTCATGGAGCCGTCTTCACTAGGAGTCTAGCCTAATGCACCAAAGAGGTAGGGCTGCACTGAAGGTATTGCAGTCCCTTTTGCTCAGAGAAAGCTATATGTTATTGCGAAAGGAGTCTTGCTGTCGGCAACACTGCCCCCTCATTGCGCATACGTACTGTGCAGTCATGTCCTTTGGGCCCACTGTCACGATACAGTTGCCAGCTTCATTGCACTGTTTTCCCACCAGACTGTGGGCATGCACCTGTGGAGGGTCAGTGTGAGTCACCAGGTCCACTTCTATCCTAGCCAGTCCAACGTAGTTAGAGATCTGTCATTGAAATGGGATAAAGTGAGGTTCAAGAGCATAATGCCCCTCCTTAGTGGGTGAGAGAGAAGCTTTCTGTAAAACCAGCATCCTTTTAGGTCCCTAGAATTCTTTCCTCACCAGAATTTCCATCAACAATTTCCACTGGACTGATTCAGATGTAAATCATATTTTAGCAGTACTAGAACAATCCTAGCCAGCCCCCAGATTCACACACTCCCCACCTGTGGCATAGCCAGAGGGAGTTAAGTAGTTTCTGCTTCTGTTTATTTATTAAATGCACTTACCTGTATCATCTAAACTTGGACAAACTGCAATTATTTTTAAATGTGGTTAATGGAAGCAAGCCAACTTCAAAGCATTGTCCAGGAAGCTGGCTTGTTTCCAGTAACCAGAGCTAACCACAATTTAGCACTGGATCTGAACCCAGCCTTCAGCCATGTTTGTACATAACATTAAAAACACAGATAACAAGGTGCTAACCTTAAGCAAAACAAACAATTGAAAAAAAGGCAGTTAAGGATGAGCGTATAAAATGAAATTTATTTTCAAAGAACACTCTTATAAATATATAATTTTTTTATTCTATTACTTTATCTGTATATGCATAAGAGTGTTCTTTGAAAATATTAATAATTTAATTTTATTTGTATTAAATTTCATTTTATACGCTCATCCTTAACTGCCTTTTTTTCAATTATACATAACATTAAGCCAAGAATTCTCATTTATTAAACCACAATGATGTCTATGTGCATCAGTTGCTGGGGAACATAGGCGGGAGAGTGTCGTTGTACTCATGTCCTACTAGTGGGTTCCTGGTTGACAGCTGGTTGGCCACTGTGCGAACAGAACGCTGGACTAGATGGACCCTTGGTCTGATCCAGCCTCAGGGCTCTTCTGATGTTCTTACAATACGCACAAGCAGCATGCTAGTGCATGCAGCCTATTTGTTCCTGTTTCGGCCCTGCCTTTATGCAAGTGGATCAACAAACCAAGCGCAAACAGTTAATCATAATGTCCGAACTGAGGATTATTGTTCAATGTGCCCAAACAAGCCAGGATCACAAGCTAGTTTTAAGAAGGGGAAGAAATCAACAGAAGAGGAGTCCAAAGAAAATAAATGGGAAAAAAAACCCTCAACAGTTTAATTCTGCAGTCACTAATGGTCCGTGTTCCCGGTGAGAATCACACAATGCCAGTCGAAGAAGAACTGAAGGGAGTAGGCGGGAACCCCTAGGAAGTAGGCGGGAACCCCTAGGAATATGCACACTAGGACAGTGGGGGAGGGGTTCCCGCCTATTTTTCTTCAGCTATAGACAGTTCCTGAGGCGTAGGCACAAAGCCCATGGGTGTAACGTACAGAGACCACGAAGAAAAATCCTGGGTTCAGACATCAGACTAAGCTATCCTACCTGGTTTGCTTAAGCATAAGCAAACAGATTTTGTGCGTGAGCATGTTGCTTCACATTTAATAAGCTAGAAAGCAGCCCCCAGCTGCCCAACAAACCTCAAGAGAATTCTGGGAAAAGCTTCTGAAGCCACGCAGAAGTAAGTCATAAAAATAAGTTCACCACCAAAAGGGATTCTTTGGATCAGAGGCAAGTTACACTATTTGATCAAGACTTAAAATTATTAATTTTTCTATCAAACCTGGAGTCCAGAGATAGATAAATATATTTTAAAATTCAAAATTCAGATTGAAATCAAGTACAGATAAAGTAAAATATATAATCATAGCTACAGTAATTCATTTTTGTAATTACACACAAAACCCAGCCGCTAACATACAAAGTGAAAAGCAAGTTCAAGACCCTCATAGTTCTGGCTTCCCATCCCTTCTACGTGCCCTTAATTATGATACTATAACTAACAGCCTGGGAGTACGGACATAGCTCCCTTCTTTATCTTTTACATGCCTCAAGTCTCCTGCCACTAAGGCTCTTTATCAAAATATGACAAGTACTGGATTAAAAATAAAGCACAAAACCAATTTCTTAAATATCTCTAAGCCATATGATGCTCACTTTAACAGTGGGGTAAGTCTTGTGTCCTTTCTCACTAGAAGCTCCAGGCAGTCCACCGTGCGAGGGTCCTTCACAACCATATCTGAACCGGAAACCTCGCTGCCGAAGACGATAAAAAAAAAAAGACATTCCATCATATGGCCCGTTGCAGCAAGTCAAGCTGTTGAGGAAATGTGCTTGTGATAGGATACAGCTGGGGCATCCAGCTCTGTTACAATGAATTCTTACCTGCTTTGGCTGTTCAATTATAGTGAGGAACGGGCCTTCAACTGAGGATAAAATATATATATATATATATTGAGATTGGGCCAATATTGTACATACAATGACATATAATGCAGTTAAAGGGTACTTTATTGGCAAAATACACACATAACTGAAACTACACTCCCTCCTCAAACCTTGCAATGTTCCACATCACCTGTAATTTACTGTGCCCAAGGCACAAAACTTCCCAAAAGGTTCCTTACCTGTCTCCATGAGCAGCTCCTTCTGATCAATTAAGTGAGAGCCAAACTGGAAATCATCATAGTCTATCCCATCCAAGCACTGCATGCAGAATAGGATGAGAAAAACAACACTTAAGTTATGAAATTCATAACCACCAGATAGATTCACTAGTGTGTAACACAACGGCTCAGTTCGGATGACACAATAATCAATGGAGGGGGGAAGAGGCAACTGTCAGTTTTGTTGCCTACTGTGTTGTGTGGCAGGCAACACACAACATGCTATTTTAGGCAATTAAACAACTGAGAAAAACAACGGGCTGCTCAGTTGTTTATCCCGAAATCCATTGCTTAAAGTGTTGTGTGTTGGGAACCCCCCTCTCTCCGTGTATTGTTCCACTCGGGTCATAAAGTTCGCTGGCAGGAGCAGCCGAAAAAACACCAGGCGCTCCTATACAGCTGGCAGAACTTGCGGTGCCTGATGGGATACGGCTGGAGGACTGAGGGAGGAGACGCAGCAGCCAAGAAGGACATCAGGACTTTCAGCCGCACGACGGGGGAAGGGGCAACATGTCGTGTGGCGCGCACCGGCAAAATAACACACGGTGAGTGTATTATTAACCCTTCTGTTGTCTATAGTGTCATTTGAACATACCCAAACTCTCTAAATAAGAATATAGTAAAACTATTAGCCATGACAGCTAGATGAAGCCTCTTTTAGCAGACACCGGGGACAAACGATTCATAAATGAGAATATCTAGAGTGCTGTTTCCTGAAGTCCTGATAGCTAGGAACAAATTCTCTTATAAGGTTTACATTTGGTGTGTGTAACACCTACCCACCTGATCAGAGGTTGTGATCATAGGTTGGCCTGAGCACACCTCCCACACGGAAGGAGGCAAGCCCAAGAGCAGTGACTCACTCAGGCACAATGGCCCCCCTCCGCTGCCCACAGAAAAGACAGAGAAGCAACAGAAGCGCTTGCCCAAGTGCAGGTGGGTTGCCCAGTTCATTGCTCTGGCTTTACCTTCCTCCCAAGACACAACCAACCAACCTCTTCCCTGGGTTGGTACTTTTGAGTAAACAGGAGCAGATTGTGACTGATACTGAATTATCTTATTTCTTGTGGCACAAAGCCAGCACTCTTGCACCAGAAGGCTTTCGAATTACGGTTATAGAGTGGACATTGTGGGTCGCCTTAGCCCTACGAAGTAAGCAACGCAGAGAAGACAAGAATTTGTTTTTAAGCCCGTTAAATGGATTTTGTCCAAACAGAGGAGAAGATGGTGAACTTGACCATTTGGGACCGGCCCAATATTTGCATCTGGCCCAACCCTAGGAATAGGGGGAGGCCGGGGAGGGTGGCTCCAACACACCCACAAGCCCAGAAACCCTTTATCGTGGGGCGGGGGGGGCGGGAGACTCACTGTGGGGTAGCCGTCGCAATCCATGGGGGTCGGAGCGGCGATCCCGGAATTGGTAATCTGGCTCTGCGAAAGGAAAAGAAAAACCGATGGAGGGCAAGAGAGAGAGAGAGACGGAGACGTCTCAGCTGCCGAAAAGAGCCACAGGCGGAAACTGGGCGGGCGAGGAAACGCCGATGGAAAGTCCCTAGAAGCCCAGCGAAGACGGAGAGCGGGAGCACGCGGGAGGGGGGGCCGGGAGGGAGGCGCTCCGCTCCCGACTGTTCGGCCGCCGGAACCAGACCCGATTCAGGCCCCCCCTCCCCTCCCCTCCCCTCCCCAGAAACACCAGAGTACCCTCCACTTGGGCGGCGGCGCCTCTCGCGAGCGCCTCTCCCCGCACAGGGCAGGATGGGAAGAGCCCTTTCCCAGCCGCAGGATCCAACCGGGCATTTCGCGGGTTGGGGGAGGGGCCGCCCCCGACCCCCTCCAGACAACGGGCTGCGCCGGGGGTCTCCCCCCCCCCACTCGCAGCAGCGCCTTCCCCGCTCAGCCGCCCTCACGTGGCCGGAATGCCCCGGCAGGCAGGGGAAGCCCAGCGCCGGAGGGGCTGTAGCGGGCGAGCGGCCGGGGGAGGGATGGGGGGTTGGGGGCCGCACCGGCCTGCCGCCCCTCCCGCTCCTGTCCTTGCAGGCGACTGAGCCGCTCCCAGTAGGGAGGGGGAGGAGGGCGCCATGCAAGCGAGGGGCAACGGAAGCCCCCTTCTCCCGGGGTGGGGGGGAAGTCACTCACTGGGGGGGCACTAGGGAGCGTCTCGGGAGGACGGAGAGGAGAGGAGGACCCCCACCCCCCGTACCCCGCTTACCTGCCGGCGGCTCCTGCGGCTGGGTCGAGCCAGGGCTGCGCTGCTGCTCCGGGAGCGCTAAGCCACGCCCCCTCCCGCAAGGGTTCTCAACAATCAGCTGACCCGCCGAGGGGGGGGAGGCGGGACTTCTTTGTTGATGGGCACCGGCCGGAGGCTGAGGCCTGGTCGTCCAGGCAACGCGAGGTCTTCCCCGGGCAAAGGGCGGCTGGGGGGGGGGGAGAGGGGGAAGGAGGAGTTAATAGGGAAGCGGCAGCAGCAGCAGCCGCTCGGGCCGGAAGTGCAAAACGGGAGGAAGTTTGCCGGAAGGAAAGAGACGTGCACGCGCGCCCCCCCACACAAGTAATGTGTTGGTGGGGGTAAGGGGGGGGGAAGAAACGCTGCAAGGCCTGATCAAAGAATATTTTTCCCACCTGAGAAGATCTTCTCTCTCTTACTGCCTCGGGGGAGGATCCACTAAAGCAAACAACTCAATGCACTAAAGTTACCTTCAAGTTTGAAGGGTAGTTTCTTGGATATAAATGGCTGAGCATTACTACTGTTTTGCTCATTGTGTTATTTATTGTTTACTTTAGTGGATCGTCCCCCCCCCCCCCAGACAGTGCGAGTGATCTTCTCAGGTGGAAAAAATATTCTTTAAGATAAACAATATTTTTTTATGTATACAACCAAACAAACACTGATGAAGAGACAGTCAGAAACTGAATGTATGAAATCCGGAATTACCGTCTGTGTAAAATGTTGTACAATACTGTCTTACATCAATTGTAAAAATTGTAAAATGGTGTAAAAATTGTATTACATCAATTGTAAAAATTATATTTTATCAAGTTACTAAAAACTTTAATCAAAATATATTTAGGAAATTGAGTCCACATAGTACAGGTTTTAAGATATTTTAATGATGTATTTCTCTTGTTTTTTTAAAAAAAATAACTGTGATTTTTGTATTTTGCATTGTGTTCCCCGCCTCGATCTGAGGGGAGAGGCGGGTTATAAATAATAATAATAATTATTATTATTATTATTATTATTCTAGACAGACATGCTGTCCTTTGCTGATTCAGGAATTTCCTGACAATTGAGCATGTTTTAAGTATGACTGCTTTCTGGAAGTTGGTGTAGATGTATTCTGGTAGGCCCAGTTTCTGAAAGTTTTCTTTATAGTTTTTGATGTGATGCCAGTGACTGATATGGCTAATGGAATAATTGTGACCTTTCCCTGTTGCTATAGTTTTTTAACTTCCATAGCCAGTGGTGTATATTTTTTTTCTCTCTTTTCCTCTTCCTTTTCTACAATATTTTTGTCGTTAGGTATTGCTATGTCGATGAGGTATGTTTTTTTTTTTCTTTTTTGTCTATAACTGTTATGTCTGGTTGGTTGCAGGGTATTGTTTTGTCAGTATGAATTGTTCTGTCCCAGTATATTTTGTGATCTTTATTTTCCAGGATTGTTTCAGGTAAGTATATATAGTATGGTGTAGGTTGTTTGATGAGGTTGAATTTTATGGCCATTTGTTGGTGAATTATTTTTGAAGCTTTATTACTGTTATTATTATTTACAATATTTATATACCCCTCCATATCTAAAATAGATTCCATATCTAAACTGAAATTCTGCCCAATAGATTGCAAGAAGTTATTATAACATTGGTTCAAGCAGATCAGGTGGGATTTATTAAACAGACAGTGAGCTGATAACCTTGGATTAGTCGTTAATCTGATATCTTTAGCGTGGAATCATACGCACAATTTGACAGAAGGAAGTCAGAAAACATGCATAGGTTATTTCAATTCACTTCAAGTATTTAGAGGTTTACTCTGCAAGTGAATCTTTTGGGAAAACCATGCTGTGGGGGGGGCAGGGGAAGGATAATTGAAGACACCAACAAAGTTGGGAGGATAACAAACTTCTTCAAGGTTGCTGGGAAGATTACACACAGCTGGCTCACAAGAGTTAGAAAAAACTACTTCGCTTACAAGTGGAGTGGCAAAAGACCATGGGAGCGGGGGAGAAGGCTGCTGAGGAAGGAGGGAGGGGTCAGGCTGCTGAGGAAGGAGGGAGGGGTCAGGCTGCCGCAGTGCAAGCTGTTGCCAAGCGGACTTCAGGAACCAGGATCTCTGGTGAGAAGAGCTGCAGCGTAGCAAATTAAACGCACTCTCCAGAGTTCAGATGACACAACCCATTGTGGGTGAAAATGACTCACAAGCTATGGGTTCTTGGCATGGCTTACTCATGAAAAATAAGCCACTTTGTGGAAAACTCTCCAGGGTTCAGACATCCACCCATGGTTAGTGCCCATGACAGATTGTTATATCATGTGAATCAAGTCTTAAGACTCCAAAAGAGGTAATGGACAGATTGGGGGTAATGCTTCCGTTTAGATAGTGATCTGTTTATTTCTAAGCAGAAAGATCTGATTTGCTCTTTAATCCAAAGTTTGTAAGACAAACTGGCCATGATGTGAAAAAATCCGGGATCAGGATGTCCTGCTGTCCTTTTATTTTAGCAATTAGCTGTGCACATGGCTGCTTTGAACATCAGCAAGGTGGTGCTATGGGAGGCAGCAGAGCCCTCAGTCCACACAGTTCTCCTGTTTAAACTCCTTATGCCAAGCAGCTATTAGCTGCACTTCAAACCAAACCATCCTATCCCAGGGCAATGATCCAGGAGTAGAGCAAATCTCCAAGACAGATAGCCACAGAATGCAGGAAAAAAAAGACACACACAATACACCACAAATATATTTTAAACTATTGCACATTCATTTTTTTATGTTATGTGCATAAAATATTCAGAATGATCCTCCCTACAACTTGTACAGGCCAACTCCATACAAAAAGTGAGCAAAATCACCTTCACAAACACAAAGCATTAGACAGGCAGAGCAGCGGAGGGGGTGGGGGAGAGATTTCCATGTCACCAAGCTCCTTGTCCTTTTGTGCCTCAAGTTATTTTAAAAGAGTCATTTTGAAGGGATGGGTGGGGGGATGGGGAGGATGGAAGCTGCAGCTAAATTGTTGCACGAGATTCAGATTTATTCTTCCAAGTTACTCTTGCTGCTGCATTGATACTGCATTTCCCCAGCACCTTCTTTTCTCACTGTCAGGTGAATGCAGACACCTCCCCCGCCCCACCCTCCCGAGCTACTGTGTCTCTTGACATAAGGACCCTGTTCAGACCACATGCTGGACCACACTGTTCAAGCATTTTGAGCTAAACGTATGGCTTAGTGTGTCATGTGAACCATGACTTAGCGTGTTATGTCAACCATTTTAAACACTCGTGGCTACATAACCACAATTTAAATATGCTCACTAACTATTTGCTGCAAAAGGGTTAGCGGCCTAACCATGGCTTAGTGTGTCATCCGAACAGGTGCACTGAATGCTATGTGGAATGTGGTCGCATATGCTTATGTAGTGCCCATTAACCTGAGACATTGGTTATGACAGATTCCTCCCATCATATCCTGCACCATTCTGTAAACTTATTTAGATGTTTTATTTGTTTGTATATTTAGATACTACACAGTCCCCTGCTATAACACTTACGCACAGGCTCACTCATGTAGCCCTTTAAATATTGTTTTCAAATGGCAAACATCAAGTCTAGCTGCATGCCATGTCACTGTATGAGGCTTTTTCTTTTTCCATTCCTTTTATTTCTTGGCACGCACCTTCTCTGATTCTACAGCTGCAAGTCTAGCCCCATCCATTGTGTAGGCAGGGCCGTGCAGAGCTGGTCATATGCCCAGGCCAGATGGGAAGCGTGTGCCCCCCCCATTTCAAAAAAGGAAGACAACATGGCTGCCCCAAGGGGACCGTGTGCCCACCAACATGTCCGTTCTACATAACACCTTCATATTAAACCTGTTCTACAACACCTCAAGACACATAGATCCCCGCCCCGCATGCAGCACATGGCCCTCTGGAGCTTGTAGTCTGACTGTGGTATTCACGATGGATGGCTTCTGCGCTGTTTCCGCAAAGCAGGCTCCTCGCTTCTCAATGGGCCGCTAACGCTACAGAAGCAGTAGCGTAAGCTGGGGGGGACCCTCCTCGTCGGAGTGCCCCCTCAAAATCGCAGGCCAACTGCCCCCCCCCCACTCCACGGCCCTGTGTGTAGGGATAGGATCTTGCTCTGATGGCGCAAGACCAAAGCTAGAATGAGTCTTAGCTAATGAAAGAAATGCAATTAGAACCCCCCCAACAAGATATTTGGTAAGATTCATTGACTTTGGTTTTAAGAAATTGAAGCTTCTATACCCAATACTTTCTCATATTCAGTCTAAAGATGAGTGCAAGGAAGTATCAAGAAAATGCTCAAAAATCTTGCTTTCATAACTACCAACTATTCAGGGATTGTTCTGCCACTGCAAGAACTGTGGTGTTACCACCATATGGCTCCTTTTCATGCTACATTAGAAAAAAGGAAATGATGTTAGAGGGGCTAACAATACAGTTATTTCCCAGGCCAGTGTGAAGCAACCACACAGCTCCTGCAGCATAAGAACTGGACTTCAAGCATGTGACTCAGACACACATTCTACAAGCCAGCTTTGGGGAATTTTTGAATCCTTTCCAGCTGAGTTTTCTGTATATCCTAAGGCACATATCTTTGGGTATTTCATTTTTTCCAAATGCACATCTTTAGAATATATGCAGGGAAGAATAACATAAGTAGACCTGAGAAACTCTGCCTGAATAATCAGGGAAGGCACGGATAATCAGGGACGGCACAGAAATTACCACCACAGGAAAAAGAACACAGATTTCAGAAACAGTGATTTCCCCCACCCCAACCCCCCCAAAAAGGCTGCAGCACATATGCTAAAGACACTTCAGTATGGAGTAAAGCACTATGGGAAGCATGGATTTGTATTGTTCCACAAGATCAGGGTCCGCTATCTGATGAATTTTCTTATTTGCTTGGAAACCACCTCTTTGCCTTCTTAGCCTGCAGTCCTTCTACCTTTATCCCAGGAACAAAACACTACCAATTGGTAGCCTGAATTTTTTGCGGATTTAGAAGTGATTTGAGTTTTTTAACGGGGGATGGGGGGGTAAAAAAAGCCAAGAAGATTGGTTCTCGCTCCTGCTCAGTTGCTAGAGCCTTGGACAGGGGGAGGATAGCATCTCTAAGGACAGCTACCTAGAAGATTTGCATTTCCACGGCTCCTCCTCCATGGGACAATGTCAGCACCACCACAGCTGTCAATTTGTACTGAACAGGATCCTTCCAGTGAGCATTGGTAATAAGCCCTAGAACTAAAGTGCTTCATCTGTCATTGAGAACGTTCTGGGGATAAATCTGGGGTTAAACACGTCTTTGAGACGCAATCAGGCATCAGCTCTGCTGGGGCACTTTCAAGGAACACATTATTGTTCATTACATATTCATTCAAGAGAGGATGCAACACTTTAGTAAGCAGACCTGGACTAAGCAAAAAAGAAGAAGTCACTTAAGTACTTTTGGTCCCAAAGAAATTAAGGGCACTTTAAAAAAAGAGACTCCTCTCCTGGGGGGGGGGGGGGGGGTGAGTTGATGCCTGATGATAGTTTATGTCCAAAAGTCATACAAGGCCTTTCTCCTGGATATCAAATCCAGCTCACTTGGGTCAGTGAGAAGTATCTGTTCCCAACCCAGGTACGTAACTGGAGATGCTAAGAATCACAGCAGGCACTCCGCCACTGAGCAATGCCACCTCCCTAATTCCATCAAAGGTCATTCTTCCCACACCACTCAGTATTACCATTTTTCATCCTGTTGTCTGGAGGTATTGGAAGGATGGAGAGGCTTTGATGCAATGGTAAGAAAATCTAGCTGAAGGCCACTGGTGGTACTGGGGTTCTTAGTACAGAATGTCCAGGTCACTGTTAGTGTTGCACATACACAAAATAAATATGAGAAGTGATGTGACTCTTTAGGCACATTCAACATAATGTCCCGACTTTTTTCTTTTTGGCTGTTGAAGGTCCCAGTAGGTGCAGCTCATCCTGCTGCTTGTGAGAGCTCTTGTGCACATGAGGAATCCATTTCTCAGCAGTCACATCACATCATGGCCAAGTTCTCCAGATGGCTGTGAACATGTGACATGCCATCCGCACTGTAGCTTTTAGGAGTCCGCCTGGCTTTCAGGAGAACCAGGAAAGTGTCTGTGGAAATGGCTCCAAATTCAGCCGTGAAGGTGCCATAGAAGACAAGGACATTTATAATAAACACCCATTCACAGAGAGCTGCCAGGTGTTGCAGGACGAAGCTCTGCTGGATAAAAAATACACCACATGGGGATGCTAGAGTCAAGGTAAAGAACTGTTGAAAGCCTCACACTAGAGAGAAGCAACAAGGAGGGGCATGGCAAACACTGGTCTCTCTTTGTAGCTCAGAAGTAGCCATCTCCCCACCCTGTAGGAAAGAATTGTGTGCAACTATCAATGCAGTGTCCTCTTCTAACATTTCTGGTAAAATTAGCATAGGCTATTTAGGCAGAGAGGAGGGGACAATTCTGGGTTGACTTATCCCAGAGCCCCATTTGCAACACACATCCATAGCTAAAGATACAGGAGTGCATACAGTGTGTGTGTGTGTGTGTGTAAAACAGACCACTAACCCAAACAAACTTGAACAGATAAAAACTAAACACAGAAATGCCAGGTGTTAAAAATAGCCCATATTTTTTTGTTGACAATGTGAACATTTGTACCTACCTCAAGCATTGGGAGAGCTTAAAACAGTCCCATCACGCTCTCCCCCCAAACTACCTTAATTATACATGAGCAGTTTAGAGAGATGCTGAACTGGAACAACCGAGTCCTCATTGTTGCAAATTTATGGGGAAGATGTGCTGTCAGGTTCACATGTTTACTCATTCTCTTTCTAAATATCTGCAGTGTCAAGTTTGGGGCAAAGTAGACATGACAGGGCAGCCAAATTTGTTGCTCACGTGCCTGTCCCATTCATGGACAAAGTGTGTTGGGGGGGGCATTTATTTTTTGACAAATGGCAGTTTGGAAAAGGTCATAGATACCAGGGACATGGATACTGTATAGCTTGTGGAGATAAAATACACTGAATGTATTGGAGCTTGAAAAAAGCCACCTCTGAGCTTTGCAGCTGTGCCCTTGAGGTCATGGAGCAGCATTAATCGTCAGCTGGCCTAGGCTCTTACGGAACTTTCCAGTTCAAAAGCCAGGGTCAACAATGGGGCGTGATAAGAAACGACTGTGGGCCCCTCACAGGAATTCAGCCACCCTTTGCAACACAGCACATATGCCAGGAATATTTCACTCAGCATTTTTTCACCTTTTCACATGAACATGATTTCCAGGGGTAAGTTTCTCTCTGGCTCATTAATGAAGAGCTGCCTCCATTATCTGTCACAGCAGATAACATGAGCGCATCCATCTACCATCGAAGATTAGGCTACATCTTGATTAACATTTGCAAGAGAGCAAATGTTGCTTATAAACCCACGAGCAACTGGGGTGGCAGTCGGGGTAACTAGCCACATGGAAAGCCAGTTCTCTGGAGCATTTGACCATGCAACAAAGTGAGTGTTACTGTAGCTCCATAGCAAAATGCAAGTATGGAGTAAAACTTATCTTGCCCCTCCACATGGTTTGACCAGTCCCCCCAGACAGTCAGCTTACATACAGGGTGCTTATTATATAAGGAACCACACACCATGCTGGGGCTGCAAGCTGAAGGAGATAGGAAGAGGAGAGGGGTGTTTCCTAACTCCCCCCCACCCCGACCTCTGGGCCCGTTTTCCTACTGTATATTCCTACCTACCTACTTTTACCACTGCAAAGGAGAACACAGGGGTATCCACAGGTTTTCCCCAGTGGGGGTAAAAGCAGCTGGGGGTGCAAAATTTTTGGTGGGGAACAGCTCTAGAGGAAAATGTTCAGAAGCCCTCCCCTCCCCCACATCAGTGTCCCTCTTCAAATTGCAGCCTCATCCTCAGCTGACTCGGGGGCAGGGACCCATAAGAAGAAGAAGTACAGAACTCCAGTATCATGTTGCTTCAGAGACAAGAAGGGTGTGCAAGAAGGGACTTCTAACGGGTCTCCTACTACAAGCCCTGTTGTGGGACAGGATGCCCTCACTCCAAAGCAACGCTTTCAGACCCCCACCCAGACTTTTTTTGTTTAAATGTCCAAGGAAGACACACTGCAACGCCACCAGGTTTAGTATAAAAGATTAAGATCAACCCTCCCTCAGTTTATATTCCATTCTTTGTTCTTTGTCCTTTCCTCAGTAGATAGGAGGAACTCTTCACCCCCTTGCTGACATCTTGGAAAACTATCAACAATATTATTTTATTGCAAACCATTTATAGCCCAACCTTCTGCATGCGAAAAATATATCTTACTCAATGTTCTGAGATCTAGACCTCCATCACACCTAATTTTTTCCTCCTGGTTTACCTCTGCAGTTTGTTTGTTTTTACCTCTGATGCAGAAGCATGTCAAGCTTATGATCCCTTTCACCTGAAGAGCTGCTCTTTCGCTCCTTCACTCTTCCGCTCCACTCCACCCCTCCCCTTCTCTTTCTCCCTCCAGTCAGGTCCTGGCAGATGAACACTTCAACCAGACCGCCTTTCTCCTGGGCAAAAATGGAACGACCCTTTAGTCTGGCTCTTTGGGGGCATTGAGGGAGTACAATCCTGTCTCTGCAGAGATTCAGGCGTTGTATGATTTTTAAAAAGGCTTTCGAGCCTGGGATGCAAGGTTTGGGTTTTATATTGAGGCTTGGAGCCGGCTGCTGGGAGAGATCGCTTTTCCCTGCCAGGACCTGATGCAATCTATTCAAGTCCCTAGTTCCTTTAAAACTACACAGAGGCTTAGGGCGCATTAAATGTGTTTAGGGAAAATAATCCAGACTTTTAGCGTTTTTGAAAAAAACAGAAAAGGCTGGGGAAGAGGCGGGGTGTCCGCAGGACAGGCACGCCGTCATGTGAGTACCCTGCTGCAAATCCTCACACCAGGCATGGCGAGAGTGCACTAAATCACTGCTGTGATGGAGCTCTTATTCTCAACTAAGGCCCCTATTTATAGCTAGCCAGATCTCTTCCCAATTATCGTGTCTGCTTGCCTAACAAAATCCTGTTTAATTCAATCTCAAACATCACGCCTATTCAGCTCTGGATACATTTGCTTTGCCCAAGTCCTTTTGTTGCAGAAAGGATACTGAGGATGAGGGCGATGAAAGCCAGGGCTGCAAGGATGCTGCGCAGATGGCCAGTCCAGTAACGACCTCTGGATTTTGTCATGCGGTAAGTCAGCATCGACTGAAGGAATAGAAAGATCATGCTGGTCGGGAACGCCACACCTGCCCCCACGTAATGCAGCACTTTAGCATGATCCACCTAAGGGAAAGAGAAGCAACACCCATTGACGACCAATCGGTACACTGGTTGCCAAGCCTCAGGCCTGATCTAAATATGCAGGAGAACGAGGTAGAAGAATTCTGAAACAGTCCCCCATTTCCAAGGTCTCTTTAAGAGACAGGCTCCTCTCCGCTCCCTATATGTCATATCAGGTATATATTTAAATTCTCTCCAAATACATACTGCTTATATGTACCTATATTAACATTAAAGATGAAAAATACAACATTCACTCATTTATTACATTTATTACATTTATATACCACCCCATAGCCGAAGCTCTCTGGGCAGTATACTACAACAATATTCAACAATATACTAAACAATAATATCACAATAATACTCAAGAATATACTAAATACAAGTTTACAGCAAAAAAGAACAGATAAGGGGGGAACCAACTATTCACTTGTTTGGTGCAGAGGGGAGAAGCAAAAGGCCTCAAAACTGGACAGTTTACAGGTGTCTCCCACCTACTTCAGAACATTTGAGAAGGACTGCAGTGCTGGGAAGCAAGGGAAGCGAGTCTTTCCATACAGGGTACATTTGGATGATCACAGCAGGGAAAGAAGCCATCATGGCTATTCCCCCACCTCCCTGTGTGCCACCACGATTTGCATTATTCCTCATGCTATAGCGCAGGTTGGTGTGTCTTCCAAACTCAGCATGCATCAGAGCTGGGGGATTTACTGCACTCTGTGGGTTGTAGGGTGGGTACGACACACACACACACCAGCACGTGCTAGGTTTGGACAACATGCCAACCTCCACTGCGGAAAGGGGAATAATGCAAATGGCGGTCACACACATGGGGGCAGGGGGAGCAGCCACGATGGCTTCCCCCCACTGCAATAATCTGAACCCAATCACTGGAAGCATCTCTGTGGGACAGGAAATCTGGAACCACCTGCAAAAGAGAAGCGTGATGCAGCTGTGTATTCCCAACCTGGTGAGGGACTGAGCATCAGCAGCCAAGGTCTGGCACAATTCACAGCCGTCACAGAGCTAAGGGAAGCTTGTTGCCAAGAGGTTTATAGGGGTCAGTCTTGGCTGATCTAATGCTTCAATTAAACCAATATTGCTCCATCCCTATCAAGAATAGTCAGAGGCAGGAAGAGAAAACCAGACACTACAAGGGAGCAGCAGCTGGCCAAGCACATTTTTTAATAGGGCATCCCCCCCGCCCCGCCCGCCCTTTCTTCATTCAGGCACAGCAAACATCCAAGGAGTGGCTGCCAAGAAAGGGAAAGCAAACACGGCCATTATGAATTTGTCTGGCCCTTCTGGCAGCACAGCAGCTTTCCAGCCCATCAGTTCCCTTCAACTCTATGGAAACAGTAGGGGTGCAGGAAGCCTAAGGTAAACAAGCAGGGCACTCAGCAACCTTCTCAGAATCAAAGAGGGAAGTTGCCTGGCCCAGGAGCGGAAGGAGCCAAGTCACCACTGGCAAGAATGAGCACAACCTCAGAAACGCCATTGAGCCACATTTCTTTTGCAAGTTCATTCTTAAATCTTGCAGGGTTAACAAAATACCAATTTTTATGGTGGAGGAACATAAATGGAACTTACTGCCACAGTTTATAATAAAGTTCCCAATTAGACTTCACCATTATGAAATGCTGCCTCTGTTACAAAACCTTTCACCACTGCCACTAAAATATCCTGTAAGCCTAAATATTTGGGGCATTGGGGGTGGAGCCAGGGGAAAGGGTCATGGTCTTTTGGGGAATCCACTAGGGCCAGATGGGGAACCCCAGAGGGTGGGATTCAACCCCCAGGTTTGAGGTTCTGCACCCCCTCTCCTAAAAGAAACTTAGCAACCCTAATTCCTATGGCCAAGGCATGTGATTAGCTCCACCCTGGAGATAATCTTTTGAAATTAACAAAAATTTAAACATTGATGGAACTAGTTTACCCAAATGCCCCTCTTCAAATAACAGCTTGAGATTGCTTGGAAGTTCTTTAATTAATGTGCTTGGTTACCGTTCTTAATAAGTAATAGAGTCTTCCTCAGCTAAATAAGCTCTCGGTGCTTTTTGTCAGACCAGATTTCCCTAAATTTCACCCCAAACAGGAACAGATGCTATATACCAGCCTTCTCTGCCTCCAGCTCTTCCTGCTGCTTTCTGGATTTAGGATGATACAAGGCTCCTCTAAAGGAGTGACTTATAGCATGCTTGTGACTGGCCACTCATGGAAGTTTGTGGGTTGATTACATGATGTCAACAACAGCCAGGATATCTCCTGCCCTTTCCCCCTTTATCCTGTTTTCAAAACGATCGGAGATAAACTGGAATAAACCCTTAATGGTGTGAAATTGGCAGTGTGTAAAGCTAGCGCTACACTATGAACTTACTGAGGAAGGACTTTCCATGTCTACAATCACAGGGAGAAGAGGGTAAAATGCCTCCTTGCAACAAAGGAGGCCAGATTTGATCCCCCATCCCACCAAAAGCACCCCATTGTGTTCAATGGGGCTTACTCTCAAGTAACTGTGCCTAGGGTTGCAGACTTACAGCACAATCTTACATCTAAGTCCTGGCTTTCCTGGAGGCTGCAAGGAAACAGTACAGCATAAGTTAAGCGACAAAAATGAGACTCCCCCCCCCCACTTTGCACAAATGTCAAGAAGGGAGAAGATGTGCTGGAGCCCCCATGCTGTTGATTTACCAGCCCTTGATATTCATAAAGCCCTTGAATGATTTAAACAATATACAAACATAAAAAAGGACAGGTTGCTTACCTGTAACTGTGGTTCTTCGAGTGGTCATCTGTGCAGTCACACATATGGGCTTCTGCGCCTGCGCAGAGGCTCAATTCGGGAAACTTCCATAGCTGATCATTTTTCGGCGGGAACCCTCCCCCCACCACTCTGCGTGCCTACGCAGGAGGGTTCCCGCCTAATCCCTCAGTTCTTCTGAGACCCATAAAGGTTCAGTACCAAGGGACAGATATGCATTCAAACTCAAAAAGCCACCCAAGCAGAGATGGTGGGTGGGTTGTGTGACTGCACAGATGACCACTCGAAGAACCACAGTTAAAGGTAAGCAACCTGTCCTTCTTCTTCGTGGTCTCTGTGCATCACACATATTGGCGATTAACTAGCTCACTTACCGGAGATGGGAGGCTGGTGTTAGGTGAAGATGAACAGTCTGCTCGTGAATGGACGTCCAGTCTATAATGCTGGGCGAATGTGAGGGGATTAGACCAAGTTGCTGATCGGCATATTTCCGGAATGGAGATGCCTTGCTGGAAAGCTGAAGAAGTTATGACTGCTCTTGTGGAATGGGCCTTTACCGAAGTTGGCATTTCCAAGTTTGCTAGCTGGTATGCTAGAGTAATACACTGGACTAACCAACCGGACAGTCATTGTGTAGATACTGGCTGGCCCTCCTTATGGTTGCCATAACAGACAAATAAACTTTTAGATAAACGAAATTGTTCTGTGCGTGCTTTGTAAAACGCCAATGCTCAACAAATATCCAACGTAAGTAGAGTTGTTTAGAGGGGTGATGTCGGAGACGGAAAGAAAGCCGGAAAGACAATGTCCTGGTTGACGTGGAAAGTTGAGACAACATTTGGGAGAAACTGCAGGTCAGGGTGAAGGACGACCTTAACCCGGTGAAAAACAAGGTAAGGCTCGCCAATACGTAAAGGCTCGTCAATACGAGCTCACTTCCTCTTCTGGCCGACGTAATTGCAACTAAGAATATTACTTTCCAGGTAAGTAATCTCATGTCGGTTGTTGCTAGTGGTTCAAACGGCTTGGTAGTTAATGCATGTAACACAACTGAAAGACTCCATGAAGGTTGAGGAGGCTGTATAGGAGGAGCAAGGTTTAACAAACCTCTAAGAAAATGTTTCATAAGAGGATGGGAGAAAACTGTGGCACCGTCAACGTGGTTGTGTGAGGCTGAAATAGCAGCCAAGTAAACTTTAATTGATGATAACATCAGACCTCTGTCAACTAATAGTAACAAAAATGACATGATCTGAGAAACAGAACAAGATGTTGGATTGAAGGCATTTTTGGAGGCAAAATCGGAGAACAACTTCCATTTCCTGGTATAGGACGCTCTTGTAGAGGGTTTTAGGGCTGCCTCGAGGATTTCTGTTACACGTGAGGTTAATATTGTGGTGTTATCCTCCACGCTGTTAAGTGAATGGAATCGATATCTGGGTGACAGATCCGTCCCTGAGCCTGGTACAGCAGGTTCGGTTTCGATGGAAGACGGAGGTATATGCCGCAAGCCATGTTCAGGAGTGGTGCGAACCATCCTTGCCTGGGCCACCATGGAGTCAGGAGTATGCAGTTTGTGTTCTCTGCCCTAATCTTGGAAAGTACTCTTGTTATGAGAGGGATTGGGGGAAACAAGAAGAAGAGTCATCCGTTCCAGACATGGAGGAAGGCATCCCCTTGCAAGCCGTGGCCGTAGCCTGCCCTGCTGCAAGAGGTTGCATACCTGTTGGCTGCTGCAGCGAAGAGATCCAGAGTAGGCTCACCCCAGTGATTGAAGATCCCATAGAGGATCTGAGGGTGAATCTGCCACTCGTGTACTAGTGTGGCTTGCCTACTCAATTCATCTGCCAGGTGGTTTTGGTGGCCTGCAATGTGAAATGCGGTGATCACTATGCTCCTGCGTATGCACCAATTCAGAATCTGTATGGTCAGTTTTGCCAAGGTGGGTGATTTTGTACCCCCTTGTTTGTTTAGGTAGAAGACAACAGTTGTGTTGTCCAATGTTATCTCAACATGATGTCCCTGCAATTCCATTTCAAACACCTTGAGTGCCTTCTGTACTGCGAGCAGCTCTAGGAAGTTGATGTGAACTGTCCTCTCCTTGTTGGACCAGAGGCCTTGAACTCAGAGAACATTGCAATTAACTCCCCATCCTGTTAAAGATGCATCCATTGTGACCATTCTGTTGGTACAAATGGTGGGAATGGGACTCTGCATAGTAGATTGGATATGTGGGTCCGCCAACATATGGATCTTGTGATGGTCGGTGGCAATCGTAGTGCTTTGGGGTTGAAGACCCTTGTGAACCAGAGCTGAAGACGCCTCATCCGAAGTCGGGCAAATGGGACAACCATGGTTGTTGCCGCCATATGGCCTAGCAGTCTCTGAATCATGAAGGCTGTGAGGAGATGTGAGGATTCGTGCCCTGTCCAGCGGAAGGAAAGCTTTCCCTTCTGACGCATTGAGAACCGCTCCGATGAATTTGATTGTCCTTTGTGGTATGAGTTGTGACTTTTTTATATTGATGATGAGGCCAAGGTCGCTGAGGAGATGTAGGACAAACTGCACAGTACGGTTGAGTTGGGAATGAGACCGTCCCACCAGGAGCCAGTCGTCGAGGTACGGGTGGATCTGGATCCTCTGTTTCCTGAGATAAGCACACACTACTACCATTCACTTGGTGAAGACATGAGGTGCCGTAGAGAGGTCGAAGGGGAGCATTTTGAATTGGAAAGATTGGGAGCCAATTGCAAACCGTAGAAACTGTTGGCTCATTTCGTGGATATCGATGTTAAAGTATGCATCTTGCAGATCGATAGAGGCGAACCATGTGTCTTCTGTCAGTAATGGTAGTATTGTGGCTATGGAGGCCATGCAGAATTTCTTGGTGGTGATAAATGCATTGACATCTCTGAGATCCAAAATGGGACGGTATCCTCCATCTGGCTTCGGGACAGTAAAGTACCGGGAGTAAAAGCCGTGATGTTTGCTTTTGGCAGGCACTGGTGTAATAGTTCCCTTCTCCAAAAGAGATAAGACTTCTGTCCAAAGCGTATTGGATGGATGTGTTGTTTGAAACATTCCCGATGGAGGCAGGGTGCCGAACTTGATACGGTAACCATCTCTTATAATGGAAAGGACCCACGTGTCAGATGTAATGGCGCTCCATATTGAAAGGAATGGTCGGAGTCGGTGACCGAAGGGAGGAGTCTGTGGTGGAGTTAAGTCAAAGGCACCATTTATTGCCATAGTCATCTTTCCTACGCTGGGAACGGAACTTTGACGATGCAAACGGCTGATGTTTGGCCTGTTGTTGTTATTGTTGTTGATGATGTTGTTTGAACGGCGGGCGGTCTGTTTGGTATCTGGTAAAATTGGAGAAAGGTTGTCGATACCAGTGTCTCGGCCAGGACTGTTGGGGAAGAGTATTTAGACCCATCTTCTTGGCTGTATTTTTTGCTTTTTGGACAGAGTCCATGGCATCATCTGTCTTAGAATTAAAGAGTCCAGTACCGTCAAACGGGAGGTCGTCTATACAGCTACTTAGCAGATCTAAGCCAGACGTGTCTTCTCAAAGCTACAGCACTAACCATCACCTTAGTTCCGCAGTTGGACTGATGCCAGGCAGTGTGGATTTGTTGTTTGGCAAGGCGTATCGCCTCGCTCTGGAATACCCTAGCCAGTTCTCTGGTCTCCTGTGAGATGGTTACAGAGGGACCCCATTTTTTTCCCCAAAGGAAAAGTTGGTAACGGGCCATAGTTGCTTGATAGTTTGCAACCTTTAGACTAAGTGCTGAGGTAGAGTAAATTCAACGCCCCATAAGGTCAAGTTTTTTACCTTCTTTATCTCCCAGTGCAGAGTGTGTCTTTTGTGAACAACCTTGAGATGACTCGACTATGACCGAGTTAGGTTGAGGATGAGTGAAAAGAAATTCTGTCTCCTTTTCCAACACCTTATACATGTTCTCTAAGCACTTCAAGGTAGGTGCTAGCGACACTGGAGTTTTCCAAGACTGTCCTACTGTTTGTAACAGTGTTGGTAGAAAAGGTATCGTGACCGGTGTTGTTGCTTCCATATGCACCGCATCATAGACAGGGTCTGAGATGCGTTGTGATGGCTGGTGTGTTTCCAAGCCTAAGGATTGTGCCATTCTTTGAATCAGATCGGAAAAGGTCCCCAGATCTTCTGAAGGGGAAGCCGGGTCCTGAGAGGAGACCATCCCATCTGGGGATGCCATTTGACAGAACAAGTGACACAGATGAGGAAGAATCAGAATCAGAATCATTGGTGTCTGATGCAAAGGCCGTCCGTGGTGGTTCTGTAACTTTATATTGAGGAAGTATGTCCGCAAGAGGTTGTGTGGTGACATCCCTGATAACCTGTTGCCCATCCGGGAGAGAATGAGTACAAGAAACTGAAGGATGTCTGGTGGAGAGCTGCTGACTACTGCCTGCCATGGCTGTCAGTATTGACGATTGTAGGAACACATGGTCCCTTGGTGGTTGGTGTCGAGATGACAGCGGATGTGGGTGATCACAACAATAATGTTCATGTTGTCTGTCCAGATAATAATACCGAGGAGTATATGAGGTATGCGATATCTATCCCAGTCCAAAGCTGGAGAACAGGAACGATAGGCATGGTCTCAATGGTAAGGGCGACCCCTGTCATATTCCTGTCTATAAGGCAACAGATGAGCAGGGAGGTATTGAGCAAGAGGTTCTTGCTAAGAAGAAGTGGAGTCTCTTATCTCACCCTTCGATATCGACGGCGGTGGTATGACTTCGCGTCTCAGTGTCGAACGACCGTCAGTCGGTTCCACGTTGACTCTCGATGTCGATGGTGGTGATCGAGCATCCATCGGTACGGTATCGACGAGCGGTGTTGAGATCGAAGATTGTCTCGGTGCCAATCAAGTATCCGTCATTACGGCGTCGACGACTGGTGTTGAGACCAAGGATTGTCTCGGTGCTGAGGACTGTCTCGGTGCCGATCGGGCATCCGTCGTCACGGTGTCGATCCTCGGTGTCAATATTGAAGATCCTGAAAATGTTGCTGATGGTGGTATAGACCTAGATACTCTTTCCAGTCTGTCATTGTCATGTCTCTCTTTCCTCTTTTTCTTTTTCTGTCCTGCAGGTAGTTTTGGCGTTGTAGCATTTTTGGAAAGCTTGTGTGCCACTGCGGTCACAAGAGATCTTCCCTGTTTTGGGGGTACATCTCCTTCGCTCTACCATCATGGGAGCATGTTGGTGACCCAGGAACAGACAGAATTACTAAGTCTTGCATGGAGGTTGCTGACGGAGATGCCATGGACAGTGACTCCACTGTTGCCAACGCTTTTATCCAAAGATGCGAGCAGAGTTTATCCGCTCAATGTTTTCTAGTCTGCTTGGAAAAAGCCTGACAGTTGGGGCCAGAGGCCAATTTATGACCCTCTCCAAGGCAAAAAACGCAAAAATTGTGCCCGTCCGAAGGCGGCAATTTACTACCGCAACAAGAGCACTTCTTGAAAGGGACCCTGAGGGCCATAGAAAAAAAGAAGAAAAACTCAAGTAAGAGCAAAAAAACAGCTAATTAGTAAAGTCAAACGACGAAGACGTTCCCGACGATGCAGCTGCAATGGCGGTCGAAGAAGAACTGAGGGATTAGGCAGGAACCCTCCTGTGCAGGTGCGCAGAGTGGGGGGGGGAGGGTTCCCGCTGAAAAATAATCAGCTATGGAAGTTTCCCAAATCGAGCCTCTGCACAGGCGCAGAAGTCCATATGTGTGATGCACAGAGACCACAAAGAAGAACATTACAGAACCTGCTTGTAGACTCACAAATTAATTTCAAATCTGTTAATCTTTTTCCATTTTTCAACCCATTTTAGCCAACTGTTTTGATTGGCTAAAAACAAACAAAAAGCAAGAAAAGAAAAGAAAGACTAGAAAACTAAACTCACTGCAAGCAACCCAGAGAAATCAGATCAGAATTTCAACACTGACGCAAAACTGACTTCATCTTGACCACTTAAAAGGCAGCCCTAACCCCAAAGGCATGGTAATACCTTCAGAGTAGGGCAAATCTCCAGTGGGGTGGAAGGAAGGGATCGACAGCTGCCGACAGCTATCCCATGTGGAATCATGCCCCAGCAATGCTACCTGGCAAAACTGCACTGCATAAAGGGGAAGAGAAACCCAAGAAGCCACCCCCCCCAAAAAAGTGGCAAACTGGTCTCTCCATCCTGCAAGGCATTCACAGCCTGTCAAACTTTGAGAGACCTGGCAAGACCTACCCTTTATCCTGGTAATGTCAATTGCTCTACACTTTCAGACAGATGCACAGAGAAACACACACACACACACACACACACACAGAATCAAATATTGTTCTAGTGATACACTCTCCATGGAAGGAACTTTCAACTATCACTCTAATATTTCTCCCAGTCAATTCTTAAGAACCTAAGATGAGCCATCCTGGATCACTCCAAAGGCCCAATCCAGCATCCTGTTTCCATAGTGGCTCGTGCCTAAGGGAAGGCCAGAAGCAGGACATGGGGGCAATAACCCTTTCCTGCTGTTGTCCCCTGGCAATTGGTATACAGAGCCAGGATGCTTCTGTTCCTGGACACAGAATGGAGCTGTCATGACGAGTACTCATTGACAGCCTTATCCTTTATTAACTTGTCTAATTACCTTTCTAAGTTGGTGGCCATCCCTGCATTTTGAGGAAGTGAAGTCCATAGTTCCACCACCCATCCTAGGTATTCCCTTACCTCCTATCTTATTCAACCCCCCTCTCCCTCAAGGCAGTCACAGCCCCTCATCATGCTACCACTACTATTCCACAACTGGGAGAATGACCAGGGGGCAGATGGATTCATTTCAGGAGCAGATGTTTAGTGCTAAGGGCAGAACCTGAATGGTGTCCGGTATCAGTCACAGGGTCAAACTAGGCATGAAGTGGGAGCTTCACATCTGGGCATCCGAACATATTTTTGATTCTAAAAAGCAGGTCCAAATCTGACCCTGCCCTACCAAATCTGACCTCTGACCTCCCCAACTCTGCTATTAGCTACAGAGGAAATACCTTACAGGCATAAGGTTCTTTAAGGCCATACATTTTTCCCTCCACAGCCTACAGCAGCTGGGGGGGGAGACAAACTGGAGCCATGGTACCCAGCCCAAATTGCCCCCCTGTATCTTTGCCAGAAAGAAAAAGATCATAGAATAGTAGAGTTGGAAGGGGGTTGAGAGGTGCAAGCACAGGACGTCTACGTCTTGTTTATTATGACCCACAAGGGCTTCATTCAGACCATAGTTCTGAGCTGATGCGGTCTGAACTGGCTGTGACTACTATGAAAGAGTTTTAGCAGGGTCATAGTAGGTGGCTCACTGAAAATGTCCATTCAGTGTTCTGCAGCAGTGAAAAGGACAAATGCAATATTAGGAGGGAAAAGAACTGGAAATAAAAAAAGCAAATACCACTAAATAAATCTATGCAAATCCTGCAGCCAAATCATTGGTCAGTTAGTTCAAGTTAACTGTGGAATTCAGCTTCCCCCACTGCTCCTTGGGGTTTGCACCCTGCGGTTTGCCAGGCTGAAATGCTGAAGGGGCAGAAGAAGCCACAGCACTGGCAGAATGATCTTCCTGCATGGTTATCAAAGGCAAAGCAACCCTGTCTGCATCAGGGCACTTTTCCCACGCAACCCTGCTCTGTCTTGGCTTCATGCTCCAGCCCCCAGCCCTCCTTTGCCTCCTTTGCCCCTTCCTGCCTGTAATGCACCCTCTCCATAGGCTCTACATGAGGTTTTGCCACAATTCACAAAGTGCCATTTGACTTTAACACCACAGAGCAATACTTAAATTTAAGGGGATATCTTGCTGGGTCCAGGAGGTTGTAAATGCCTCCCTGAGAGAGGGAGTGGTGCCGGCCTCTTTAAAAGAGGTGGCAATTAGACCACTGCTGCAAACGCCTAATCTGAGCCCAGATGATGCTAATGACTATGTAAATGACTATACCCAACATCCTCTTCCTGTGCAAGGTGTTTGAGTGGGTGGTTGCCGGACAACTCCAGGCACTCTTGAATGAAACGGATTATCTAGATCCCTTTCAATTGGGCTTCAGGCCTGATTTTGTAACGGAAACTGCCTTGGTCACCCCGTGGGATAACCTCTGCTGGGAGAGGGACAGGCGAAATGTGACCCTGTTGATTCTCTTGGACTTCTCAGTGGCTTTCGATACCATTGACCAGGGCATCCTTCTGGATAGGTTGTCTGGGCTGGGTTCTGGAGACACTGTGCTACAGTGATCCCAATCCTACTTGGATGGACAATTCCAGAAGATGGTGCTGGAGGATTACTGCTCTATCCCTTGGCAGCTATACTACGGACTTTATTTACTTATTTTTACATGTATATCCAACCTTTCTTCTATTGTGGAACTCAACGTGGTTATAGGGGGTTCCACAGGGCACTATTCTATCCGCCATGCTGTTCAACATCTACATGAAACCGCTCAGGGAGGTTATCCGGAGATATGGACTGAGGTGTCATCAATATGCAGATGACATCCAGCTCTCTCTCCTTTTCATCAAGTTTCAGTGAGGCAGTGCCTGTTCTGAATCAGTGCTGGGCACAGTATTGGACTGGATCAGGGCCAATAAACTGAGACTGAGTCCAGATAAGGAGGTATTTTCATGGGTGGTTCATCCACCCAGTTAAATCATGTTCAACATGGTCTGGAGGGGGGTTGCACTCCCCCTAAGGATCAGGTTCATCATTTGGGGATACTCTTGGCTCGATTCAAGGCACAGGTGGACTCAGTGGCACAGAGCACCTTTTGTCAGCTTATACCAACATCCTTGTCTGGACAGAGATAGCTTAACTACAGATATGCTCTGATAACCTCTCATCTGGATTACTGCAAAGTGTTAAATGTGGGGCTGCCTTTGGAAATGGTCCAGAAACTTCAACTGGACTGTGAGACTGTTAACGGGGACTAGCCAACATGATACTATTATGCCAGTACTCTCCCAGCTGCACTGACTGCCAGTCCCTTTCCAGGCCCAATTCAAAGTGCTGGTATTAACATTCAAAGCCCTAAATGGCTTGGGGCCAGGTTACCTAAAGGATCATCTCCTCCCATACGTCCCTGCCTGGACCCTAAGATCAACTTCAACCGTCCTGCTCCAGCAGTTCCTGCCAAAGGAAATGAGGTGGCTTTTGTTCCCGTTACGGAATAAGCTTCCCAGAAATGTCCCACTGGTGCTTACACTGCGCTCTTTGCAGTGTTCGATGAGGAGCTTTTTATTTTTCCAGGAATTTTAATCTTTTCGTTCTATTTTTTAAAATTTGTTATTGTATTTTAAATCTCTGCAATTTAAAATTGCTGCTAGTTTTTATTTTACTTTTATACTGAGGTTTTAAACTTTTAAATTTGACATCGTATTGTATGCTGTGTTTTCTGGTTCTAATTGTCATGAACCGCCCAGAGAGCTTTGCCTATTGAGCAGTATAGAAATGTAATAAATAAACAAATGCAACATTAATATCTATACCATGTAAGTATAAGAGGTACCTGAGTTGTCAAGCCCCATTGTTATGTGGGACTGAAGAGCAGTTCCTCTTCAAATTAAAACTGGCCCCATCTCCTGCCTTAATTAAAATGAGCCCCTCTCTTTTCTAAAGGCTTTACACACACAGAGGAATCATCTTACCTGGAAGTTGCCAACCATAATGAGACCAGCTGCACAGATCCATCCTGCAGCCAGCCCCAAGGTGTTGAGAAGGGAAGAGCCACAGTGTTGGATGACATGTGCGTATCTCAGCAGGCCAACTAGCATCACTAGGAAAAGGAAAGCATGGTCAACCTCAGATGCTGACTGAAACATCTGCCCTGAAACTGCAAACAAAACCCACATTCCTACCACATCAGAAATAAGGAAAAGGGGGGCAAGAATATCAAAGCCCTCAGATGGGGTCTTGTCCCTCCTGAAACACTGGCAACTCTTGAATTGGAAGGGGAGAGATGAGTTGAAAAGTACAAGGCTGAACCTTGGCAGGAAGATCAGCTTGCCCTTAGCCTATCCAGTGAGGGCTTCCTGATGCAGACAGTTGTTATGATGGCAAGCATAATGAACCTTGTACCATGTATAAGACCTTGAGTCACATCCATGTTCTGTAGAATGACCACAGTGCCCTTCTTCGGAGTCAACTTGCCTGGCATCAAACCACTTGGGTTGACTGTATTTAGGAACTCCAAAGAGTATTGCACATCGAGCCTGGCATTATCACCAGTGACTTTGCCTGTGCTCAGGTTGGCCCTTCCCTCAACTTCCATTATGTCCATTATGGTTGATGTAGTTACAGTGCTTGTTCTTGTGACACAGAATGACCTTGCCTGCATTAGCACATACAGCTGCCTTGCTGAAGTCAGTCCCATAGACAGCAGTGATAATGTCCTTGTGAACAATGCACAGGTCTGGAATCTTGATTATGTCTTCTCCAACAGCTGGGAACTTGTCTGTGGCACCATTACCAACATTCAGAAAGTAGGCAGCAAATTCAGATTCATTCTCCAGGGTGCACATGTTGTGAGTAAGCTGGAATTTGGTGACACTGTTCCAGCCAGATATCTTGACCGACTGGCCAATGATGGCTGCATAGACACCATCTAGGATGACAGGCAAGGTCTGCCTAAAGTCATCGCCAGACACAATATTCTGGCCACCGAATGGGATGTCAATGCTCATGAGCTCCTTCAGAAGCCTGTCTACAAAGTCAACAGCAAAGCAGTTAGCTATTGACACTTCATCCAAGATAACAATGTCATACCGATGTACAGAAACTTATTTTGTGTTCATATTTCATTATGCTCCAATTTGCAACTAATTATGTTTGTTTAATTATGCTTGACTATTTTGATACTAAAAATAAAAAACATTATAGTACATTGTTATAGAAGACACAGCCTAATTCTAGAAGAAGAAGTAGAAGCAGAAGCAGCTTTATGGATATAAATAAATTCCTGACTCCCATGACTGGAATGTACCAATTGAACTTGTTCCAAAAGAACACAAGAACTAGAGAGGGAGGCAGAGTTGCACTATACGTTTAAAATACTTATCCCTGCACAAAAATACAGGCGGATGAGCCTGGGAGCCCCATCAAGAGAATCTGGATTAAAATAAATGGGTAAAGGAATAAAAGGAGCCTGATAGTCGGAGTCTACTACCAACCACCCAATCAAGGAGAAGATGAGGATGAAACTTTTGAAAAGCAAATTGCCATTGTTTCAAGGAAATCCAATGTAGTAGTAATGGAGAACTTCAATTACCCCGATCTCTGTTGGGAGACAAATTCTGCCAAAAGTGCCCACTCCAAGAAATTCCTGTGTGGCTGATAACTTTCTTCTACAGAAAGTAGAGGAAGGAACTAGAGGAACGGCTATCCTTGACTTGATGCTGATCAATAGGGAGGACAGTGGGGGAGTGGCCTAACGGACATGGAGTAGAGTCAGAACTCTCTCGCTCTCATTAAGAAGCGACGAAATAATTACAAAATCCCTACTTTGGAGACGATGGATTGTTGATTAAAGATTTGATTTCGGGTCCGGAAGCTTTGCTGTATCTGTGGTGAAAGAAGCAGCTGGATAGCTACTATATCAGCAGAGGGAAAAGCGAAACTATCTTTGATGTGGACGGGAGCTTTGGCAGGCGACCAGTGATGGTAATTAATGGACTTTAATTTGAAGCAGTAAGGCTAAGATAAGACAGGAGGGAGAGGCTGAAGTGATTTTAAGTGAGAAAAGAGACTTTTAACCTATAGCCGAAAGAGTTAGAAGCCGAAACGTAACTGTTGATATGAGCCAAGAGGATATCTGAGGCGGATAGGGATGATTTAGGTGAGGGGTGCAGATTTATGAGTTAGCTTTATGAAAAGAAAGCAAAAAGGTAAAAAGTCCAGTGCCCCCGCCTGGAGCAGGCTATCGAAAGATCATCCATCTGATAGGAACTGGCATCGGCTCAAGAGAGTTTCTGGAATTATGCCAGACAAAATGCCGGACAAGTCGCAGCAGTCAGAGAAGACTGGGAAATTATCTCCTAGTCACTCCGGAAGTACTAAATCTGGCACAGCTCCTAAAGCAGCAGGTGCAGTTCCAAAACTGGCCAAAGAGAGTCAAGCAGAGACCTCAGTTGATTTAATGATCAAATTTCAGAATGTGTTGGAGGTGGCTTTGCTGAAGCAGGAGGAAAGATTAATGCAAAGAATTAAGGACTCACAGCTTGAATTTATGTTGGACCTTCAAACTGTGGTGGATAATGTGGAGAGATTGGAGAGGGACACTGGGAAGCTGCAGGAAGACAGTAAGAAACAGGGGGAGCACTTGAAGGAGATGGACTTGCGCTTAATTGCCTTGGAAGATCGGGACAGGAGAGTCAACATTCGAATTAGAACTTTTGGAGAGAGAGAGGGAGAGAGTCCTAAGGATTTAAGAGATACAATCTTGGCATGGATTAAGGAAGTCGAACCTCAGGAAACTTGGGAGATGGCGGATATCGAGAGGATCCACAGAGTGGCTTATAAGAAGAAGGGGATGCTCCCAAGGGATATAATTGTTAAATTTGCCAAGAAAGAAAAGTTGATGCAAGCAATTAGACATCAAGCCCAGCTGATGCTACAAGCAACACCAATCGAGGTTTATCAGGACCTATGCCCTCAAACAGTGCAGTGGCGGAAGAGTGTTAGACTGTGTACAGTGGCTTTGCGGAAAAGATCGATAACATATAGTTGGGGATATCCAGTCTTTCTGAGATTTTTGTGGAAAGGGAAACAACATAGAATAACATCATGTGAGCAAGAGATGGATCTTTTGGAGAAGCTGGGCTTAGTTGATCCCATGGATGTTGGAGAAACAAAGCAGAATGAAGGTGCTGTAAGTGAAGTCTGTCCTGATTGTCTACAGGATGAAGGTGCTGTAGGAGGAAGCAGTCAATGAAGAAATATTATTGTAAAAGGGATAAGAAAAGATTATAAGGGAGGGGAGGGTCGGATTTCTGCTCCAGGAATGTTGGGTTGCTTCTCCCCTCCCCTGAAGAGTTCTAAGAATAATTGGGGCCATTGCCCAGAAAGGTCTGGTGAGGAGGGGGGTGAAGATGGGGGGTAAATGTGGGGGTGAGGGTGAGGGAGGGGGGGTATGTGTATCACAGAGGGAGACCAATATAGAGATGTGGGTGAAAGAGAGAGATGGAAAATAAATTAAGGGTTGCAACTTTAAATGTTAAAGGGCTAGGAACTGTTATAAAAAGGAAGAGAATAGAAATGTTATTTAAAAAAGAGAAAGCAGATGTAATTTTTTTGCAGGAAACTCATCATATAAAGGAGGGCATAAATGAGCTTCGGATGAGGGAAGTGGGCGCTTATGAAAAGTCTTTTGGCACTTCTAAAGCGAGAGGTGTAGCGATAATAATTTCAAAAAAATGTGGTATTACTATACAAAGGGTGAAGAAGGATGAAGCGGGAAGATTTCTGATAATTTCTTGCATGGTAGGGGAGGAAGAATATATATTGATTAATGTATATGCTCCAAATGGGAAACAAATGGAATTTTTCGATGAAGTTTTTAATGCGGCGGGAGAAGTGGGTAAAAAGAACATTGTGATGACAGGTGACTTCAATATGGTATTAGACAAAGAAAAAGACAGGGATAATATATTAAGAGCTTTTAAGAGTGGTGGGAGGACGGGTTTAAGCAAATTAATGGAGAGAAAAGAACTAATGGATGTTTGGAGAGTATCAAAAGGGGAAGAAAGGAAATACACTTTCTACTCACCAAGGTTTAAGAGTTCTTCCAGGATTGATTATATTTTTGTGTCAAAGAATATGATGTCTAAACTTATAGATTGTGCTATTGGGGTAATTAAAGTCACCGACCACGCATTATTGACGATGGATATTAAAATGAAGAAGGATTATAAACAAGCTAAGAGATGGAGAATGGATACAAGGCTATTAAATAATAAAAATATAGTGGGGAAAATAAAAAAAGAAATGCAGGAAATATGGGAAATTAATGAAAAGGACTCAAACTCGCATGGGTTAATATGGGACACTATGAAGGCTGTAGTAAGAGGGATTTGCATTAGGTAAATGTGTACCCTAAGAAAACAACAAGAAGCACAAAATAAAAAGATTGAAAAGGAGGTAAAGGACTTAGAGGAGAAGCTAAGAGAGACAAAAGATAAACGCCTATTTGCCCAAATCCAAGCTAAGAAAAAGGAATTAGAGAGAGAACAGTTAGAACAAGTCCAAAGGGATTTGCTATATTTAAGGAGGGATTTTTTTGAATATAGTAATAAAAACTCGAAGATGCTGGCTAGGTCCACTCAGTCAAAAAAGGCTAAGGATATGATAGGGACAATTAGAGATAAGACAGGGAAAAGTTGTAATTTAATGAAGGATAAATTAAATATATTTCGGGAATTTTATAGAGAATTATATACATCAGCTACGGGGTCACAGGTTAAGATATTGGAATATGTAGAGAGGAATTGGAAAATAAGATTACAGGGGCAAGTTAGGGATTATATGGAAGGATTAGTTACTGAGAAAGAAATAGAAGGAATTATTGCTAAATTAAAAGGAGGAAAATCTCCGGGATTGGATGGTTTGGGGCCGGAATATTATAAGATTTTTAGAGGAATTTTAATACCAAAATTGAAAAAATTATTTAATAGTATAATAGAAGGAGGAAAGACCCCCCCCCCCATCGTGGGATCATTCCCTGATTATATTAATCCCGAAGCCAGGAAAGGATTTGACGGATCCAGCATCTTATAGACCAATATCTTTAATAAATCAAGACTCAAATTTTTTTACAGCAATAATGGCAAAAAGGATGGATACGTTTATACATAAATATATTAGAAAAGATCAATGTGGATTTATCTCAGGAAGGCAAATGCCTAATTTAATTGGAAGAGTCTTAAATATAATCAATATTATTAAAAAAAGGAATTTAAAAGCAGGTTTGTTAGCGTTGGATATATTCAAAGCCTTTGATTGCGTGGAATGGCCAACACTTAAAACAATTTTGAAAACATTTGGGCTTGGAGTAAAATTTATGGGAGTGATGGATCAACTGTATAAAAATAACAAAGCAGAAATAATGGTTAATGATGGGTTAACGCAACAGATTACACTAGCTCGAGGAACAAGACAAGGTTGCCCACTTTCACCAATCTTATTTGCGATAGTGATAGAAATTTTGGAAAATGTTATAAGGGAGGATTTAAGATTGAAGGGGATAGGAGGGAAGGAGAAGATTAAAATGAATATGTTTGCGGATGACACATTACTGACATTAGAAGATCCCCTGAAGACTGGGGAGTTGATTAAGGAGCATTTGAGAGAATTTGGGGAGATTACTGGTTTACAAGTTAATTGGGGGAAGTCAGAAATGATGTTATTTAATTATAATAAAGAGGAGATGGAGGAAGGTAAAGTTAAGTTAGGTCTTAGGCTTAAAAATGTAGTACGTTATTTAGGAGTTAATATTGCAAAAGATTTAGATAGATTAGAGGAAATTAATTTTGCAAGTTTGAAACAACAGGTAGGGGAAAAGTTAAAGGTATATAGAAAATTAAAACATTCTTGGTTTGGTAGAATAGCGGTTATTAAAATGAAGATATTACCTAAGATTATTTTTTTGTTTAGAATGCTGCCGATTAAAATATCAGATGTAGAGTTAAAGAGCTGGCAAAATATGATTAATGCTTATTGCAATGGAGATAAGAGAGCTAGGATTAACAAAGGGTTATGGTATAAGACACAAAAGAAAGGTGGTTTGGGACTTCCAAATATAAAGAATTATTATATTGCTAATCAGTTAAGGTATGTTATAAATAGTATATTAGGGGGAGGAAGATTTAGAATGGCTAGAAACGCAAACAGGGGAACTAGATTTTAAATTGCAAAATATTTTTTAAATTAAAATTCAAAAGACAAATCTGAAGGGACTGGACAACCCGTTGTTGAAAAATATTCTAGAGATCTGGGAGAAGGTTAAAGGAAAGTTAATACCAGGAGACTCTCCACTCGCCCCAGTGGTAGTAGTGGGAAACTTCCCAAGGAATTTAAAAGTAGAGTTGGAAGGGAGTCTGAAGGATCAGGAAATTATTAAGTTAAGGAACTGGATGGAAAGAATAATAGATAACGTGCAAATTAGAGAGTTGTTAAAAGGACAAAAGATAGCTTGGTTCAAATGCTTACAATTGGAAAAATGGACACAGGAATGGAAAAAGATAAATAAGAAATGTAGAAATAATACAAGATTTGAAGATTTAATTAAATCAAGAGGAAAGAAGGAAGTAATTAAAACTAGAAAAGGTCTGATTAGCGAAATATATAAAATCCTGACAGAGGAGGATGATTATCGAGACTCTCTTAAAATGATTTGGGAAGATGATTTAAAGGAACAAATTAATGAACATGACTGGGGGAGGATGTGGGATGCAAGAATGTTAAAGCTTTTGTCGATTAGAATTAAGGAGAATTATTATAAGACAGTATGGAGATGGTATTTAACGCCGGTAAGATTTCATCAGATAGATAAAAAAGTGTCCAAGAATTGTTGGAGGGGATGTCAGGAGGTTGGAACTTATTTCCATATGTGGTGGAGCTGTGAACACGTACAAAAAATTTGGGAAAGGGTGTTCAAAGAAATAAGTGAAATAATTGGTAGTAAACTGGAATTAAGCCCAAAGCTGGCTCTACTAGCAATATGGGATAAAGGAAATGAGAATATAAATAAGAGAGAATTAATAAACAACCTCCTGGCTCCTGACAGAATAATGATTGCTAAAAACTGGAAAGGGCAAGGGATATATACTATAGAAGAATGGTATAAAGAAATATGGGATATGGCACTTAATGATAAGCTAACGTGTAAAATGAAAATAAAGAGGGGAATGTCCAATAAGAATGATTTTGGAGATATATGGAGCCTATTTTTGGAATATGTATTAAGAACGGGGAAGGGGCAAATACCTTCAAAAGAGTCTTTACACTTTTGGAAAGAAGAATAATGTATAATTGAAGGTCTCCTGGGGGGAGGGGAGCACGGGAGGTATGTGCTTATATATTGTATTTTATGTTGTTTTATGTTGTATTAGGTTGAAAATTAAAAAAAAAATGAAAAAAAATTAGGGAGGTCAGTGGATAAAGTGGAAATTACAGGAACTCTGGGGGAAAGTGACCACGTCATACTTGAGTTCTAGATTTTAAGGAAAGCAAAAGCTGAGTGTAGCCATACGCGTACTCTGGATTTCAGGAAAGGCTATTTTAATGAACTCAGAACTATGATAAGTAAGGTCCCGTGGCAAGTGACCCTAATGAGAAAAGGAGTCCAAGATGGGTGGGAGTTTTTAAAAAAGGAAATTGTAAAGGCCCAATTACAAACAATTCCAACAAGGAAAAAAGATAGAAGGCAACAGAAGAAACCAATGTGGCTCCACAAAAAGCTTAGAGATGACATGAAAATAAAAAGGATACACATAGGACGTGGAAGGAAGGCCAGGTTACAAAAGAAGAGTACAAACAAGTAGCACAGAAGTGCCGGAATGGTGTCAGGAAGGCTAAAGCTGAGAATGAGCTGACGATAGCGAGGGATGCTAAAAGCAATAAAAAGGCTTTCTTCAGATACGTGAATAGTAAAAGACAGAGGAAAGAAATGGTGGTTCAACTGCTTCATGAGGATGGCAAATTGGTAACAGATGACAAAGCAAGGCCAAAGTGCTTAATTCCTACTTTGGCTCAGTCTTCTCCCAAAAGCGGGTCTTTGACAACCCTGGAAAAAGTGAAGTACAAGCTGAAGGGGCAGGATTGCAGTTTGAGATTGATAAAAAAAATGGTCAAGGAACACCTAATTTCTTTGAACGAGTTCAAATCTTCAGGGCCCAACGAACTGCATCCTAGAGTAATAAAGGAGCTGGCAGAAGAACTCTCAGAACAACTGTCTCTTATCTTTATGAAATCATGAAAGATGGGTGAATTGCCGGGCAACTGGAGAAGGGCTAATGTTGTCCCTATCTTCAAAAAGGGCTAAAAGGAGGAACCTGGGAACTACAGACCAGTCAGTCTGACTTCCTTCCCTGGGGAAATTTTGGAGCAGATTATAAAGAAGTCAATCTGTAAACACCTTGAAAACAATGTAGTGATTACTAAAAGCCAGCATGGATTTGTCAAGAACAAATCCTGTCAGACTAATCTGATCTCATTTTTTGATCAGGTAACCTCCTTTGTGGACTGTGGGAATGCTGTGGACATAGTATATCTTGACTTCAGCAAAGCTTTTGACAACGTGCCCCAAGACATTCTGATTAACAAACTAGTGAAAAGTGGAACTATTAGCTGGATCCACAGTTGAGTGATAAGCACTCAAAGAGTGCTTATCAATGGCACCTTTTCACACTGGGGGGAGGTAACAAGCAGGGTACCACAGGGCTCAGTCCTGGGCACAGTGCTCTTCAACATTTTTATTAATGATTTGGATGAGGAGGTGCAGGGAATGCTTATCAAATTTGCAGACGACATAAAATTGGGTAGGATCGCTAATACCCTGGAAGTCAGAAACAAACTCCAAAGTGATCTTGATAGACTGGTGCACTGGGCTGAAAACAACAGAATGAAATTTAATAGGGATAAATGCCAAGTTCTACACCTAGGAAAAAGAAATCAAATGCACAGTTACAAGATGGGGGATTCTTGGTTAAGCAATATGACAAGCGAGAAGGATCATGGTATTGTTGTAGATCATAAGCTGAATATGAGCTAACACTGTGATGTGGCTGCAAAAAAAGCAAATGCTATTGTGGGCTGCATTAATAGAAGAATAGCTTCCAAATCGTGCGAGGTACTGGTTCCCCTCTATTCGGCACTGGTTAGGCCCCATCTTGAGTATTGCATCCAGTTCTCGGCACCACACTTCAAGAAGGATGCAGACAATTTGGAGCATGTTCAGATGAGGGCAATGAGGATGATCAGGGGTCTAGAAACAAAGCCCTATGAGGAGAGACTTAAAGAACTGAGCATGTTTAGCCTGGAGAAGAAAGATTGAGGGGAGACATGATAGCACTCTTCAAATATTTGAAAGGTTGTCACATGGAGGAGGGCCAGGATCAATTCTCAATCATCCCAGAGCGCAGGACACGGAATAATGGGCTCAAGTTACAGGAAGCCAGATTCCGGCTGGACATCAGGAAAAAACCCTGACTGTCAGAGCAGTACAACATTGGAACCCATGACCTAGGGAGGTAGTGGGTTCTCCCACACTAGAGGCATTCAAGAGGCAGCTGGACAACTATCTGTCAGGGATGCTTTAAGGTAGATTCCTGCATTGAGCAGGAGGTTGGACTCGATGGTCTTATAGCACCTTCCAACTCTACTATTCTATGATTCTATGATTCTATGAATTATAGTGAAAACTGTTGTTATTCATGGAATTTCATGTCAAGAGATTTCCAATGAAATGCATTTCATGAGTATCAGTTAACGGGAAGGCAGTCAAAATGGAATGACCAAGTAATTCCCAACTTTGAATTATATATATATATATATATATATATGTATATACATACATACATATATATATCATATATATATATATATACACACACACACACACACACGAATGATAACATTACACGCAATTACATTACATCCAGAGGGGTAGCCGCATTAGTCTGTTGAAGCAAAATCAACAGAGTCTTGTGGCATCTTAAAGACTAACACATTCATTCTGGCATGTTCTGGACACTGGGATGAGATGAAGTGGACCGTATCCATGAAAGCTCATACAAGAAGATGTATCTAGTTTCACAGCTGCAATTTCTGATTTCAGAAACAGAAACCGATGCCTAGCCTTTGGGCTAGGAACAAGTTTCAGAACATGCAAGAAATAGCAACAAACTGCTCCAGCATTCGTGGCACAAAAGGGTGGTGGCGTGTGCAGGGTTTCCCTCCTTTAGAGCCTTCTATCGTATTTCCCTAGCCAAATTTATCTCCCATTTTCAAATATTTTGTTTTCTAACACCTCTTCTCTTCATATAGACAAGAAAACAAAAATCCAAACTTTTGTTCAGGGGCAAAGACTCACCCATGAATGAGCCCAGGGTGCAGATCAAACTGAAGAAGCAGCTCTCAGGAGGGAAAGTGCCACACTTGCTGGAGGGAAGGACATGGAGGAAAAGCAGGTATTTATTCATAGCATACTTATTTATTGAAATATTTCTACACTACATTCTGCAAAATTGGCTCCAGAACACGTTGTAGTTAGTGTGATGCCTCCTATGAAGATTGTAAGGTCAATGGACTTGACCACCCCCGGACAGATTCCTCCGCCATCTCTTATCTTTAACCCAGGGGTGGAGGTGAACCTTTTTTGGTCCAGGGCTGAATTCAAATTTCGGAAGAGACTTAGGGGCCATAGTCCAGCACTGGGCAAAGCTAAGCACACAGGAGAGGGGACAAGGGCCTAGTGGGTGGGATCAGATATTATCAGGTGTGTTGCCAATCAGAGGGCAGGGTGTTCAGTGTCCCAACCCCCACCCAGCCAAAACTTTAAAGAAAAACATATTTTTTCTGTGCACCGGCTTCTTCCATCATGCAGCTGCTGCTGCAGACCAAGAAACTCCCTCACCTGGATGTCCTTTGTCAAATTACATGTGCAAAGCCTTTCCCCTGGGGAAACCCCCACTCCCCCACTCCCCGGGTACCTGATCTGAGCCCCACAGCCGCCACTGAGTAGAATTTGTACCAATTTAGACATTTCCCCACCAAACATCACCATCGTCAATGTCATCATCATTATCTCAATCCTACAACTTAAAGGTATTTAAAGTTTAAATACCCAGCAGGGTATTTAAAGGGTTGAGTCGGGCCAGCTCACAGACTTCTGCTGACTCAGCTGCCATTGCTAGACGCCGGACGTGAGTCTCTCCTCCCTCCTAGGGCCCAGAAGGGAGAAGGAAAGACTTGCGCACAGCGACCCACCATGGCCCATGAGTTCTGGTGAGGAGCCTGCAGCTTGGCTCGCAAATGTAAGCCGAGACAGGAGCTCTGGGGAGGAGGGCTAGATTTCCCCACGCCGGACATCTTTAGTAAAAGACTATGATTTGCTGACACTGTAATCTTATCTCTGCTGATTTTATGTGTGTCTGGTGACCATGTCATATAATCAGCCGGTGCTGGTGGGGACTCTGCTGAAAGTGTCATCCAAGAAATAGAAGGAAACTTGTTCTGTATCTAATAATGAATTTGATACTGGGTGAGAGAGATTGTCTAGAAATTTAGAATGTAAATGTATTAATTAATTCTTCAATTGCAGCTAAAATGCTCATTTGTAAAAAGAACAGGTTGCTTACCTGATACTGTGTTCTTTGAGTGGTCATCTGTGCATTCACACTTTATGGGGGCTCTGCGCCTGCGCGGAGCTCGTTTCGGAAACTTCCAAGTCGAGGAAAAAATGTTTTGGCAGGAACCCCTCCCCCACCATCCACTGCGCATGTCCACAGGTTCCCGCTCCTCTCCTCAGTTCTCTGAGACCAACTGTCGATCTCATGCCAAAGAGAGATACCACTTGGTACCGACAATAACATCATCGACACCGAAGTAGGAACGGTGGGTGGGTTGTGTGAATGCACAGATGACCACTCGGAGAACACAGTTAAAGGTAAGCAACCTGTTTTTCTTCATCGTGGTCTCTGTGCACCACACTTTATGGGCAATTAATTAGCTCATTTACTGGTAGAGGGTAGGTGGAGATGTCTAATTCAAGATTGAAGACAAGACTGCCTATCCAAAACTGCAATCAGCTTTTACCCTCACATCCAGATGATAGTGTGTAATAAACGTCGAGGGTTGTGACCATGTAGCAGCTCTACAGAGGTCCGGTATCGAGACACCTCTAAAGAAAGCTGTCGATGTGGATACTGCTCTGGTAGAGTGAGCCCCTATGCAATCCCCAAGGGTCAATCTAGTAACTCATAAGTTAGTTTGATAGCTGTCACTATCCATGCCGCTAGGCATTGGGATGACAGTGGTTGTCCTTACTTTGGACCCCCGTAACAAATGAAAAGTCTGTTCGTTTTATGGAATAATTCAGTTCTCACCTTGTAGAATGCGAGTGCTCTACAAACATCCAAAGAATGTAGTCTAGATCCTACTGGGTTGTTTGGTGCTGGAAAAAATGCTGGAAGGACAATGTCCTGATTTATGTGGAAAGGAGAGATTACCTTCAGCAAGAACGACAGGTCAGGCTTGAGCACAACCTTGCCCCTATGGAACATGAGGTATGGAGTGTCCACACATAGAGCAGTAAGCTCCCCTGCTCTGCGTGCTGAAGTAATAGTGACTAAGAAAGCTACTTTCCATGAGGCCAGTCTAATGTCCATGGTAGTGAGAGGCTCAAACAGATTCGAGCTTAGGGCTTTTAGGACCACCGAAGGGCTCCATGAAGGAGTAACAGAGCGTACTGGAGGGACCAGATTCTTGACGCCCCACAGGAATCAATGGAGCACTGGGTGTCTGAATAACGAAAACCCCTCTATTGGTCCAAGGTATGCTGCTATGGCCGCCAGAGTGTAAAAATAACAAAATGTATTTTAGCAACGCTATAGAAGGGAGGAAATAATGAGCAGTGGCAAAATTTGAAAATATTGCCCATTTTGCCTGATATGCCCTTCTTGTTGCTGGCTTCCGTGCCACAAATAGAACAGAGTCAATCTCCTCCCCAAAAGTATTCATTGGTTTAGTATTCTCCATGCTGTGAGGCTGAGTGTCCAAGGATCGAGGTGTCTGGTCTTGCCCTGATCCCTGGTTAGGAGCTTGGGAGGAGTTGGTAGACGTAGGAAGATGTTGTTGGCAACCTTCTTGAGAAGGGAGAACCAATGTTGACGTGGCCATCATGGGGTCACCAAAATGCAGTCTGCTCAGTCCTGAAGGATCTTCTGCAATGAACGAGCAATGAGGGGAAACGGAGGGATCAGTTAGAAGAAGTTCTTGATCCATTCCAGCTGGAAGGCATCACCCAGGGAGCCATGGCCTTTGCCCACTCTCGAGCAGTATAGAAGGCATACTGCATTCTGAGCTGTTGCGAACAGATCTATTCATGGATGACCCCAAAGGCGAAATACCCGAGCTAGTATCTGGGGGTTGAGTTCCCACTCATGTGATGTGAGTTGAACCCTGCTCAGGGAGTCTGCTAGACAATTGTCTTTGCCTGCAATGTGTAGCCCAGAAAGGGAGATATGTCTCCATATTGCCCAGTTTAAGATTTCTATAGTGACACCATTCAGTTGTGGGGGAATGTGTCCCAACTTCTTTGTTTAGGAACCATAGTACCGCTGTGTTGTCCGTGAGGGCTCAAATGTGGTGACCTGTAAGGTGAGACTCGAATGAAGGGCCATATAGACAGCTGTGAGTTCCAGGAAATTGATGTGCGAGACTCGTGACAATCCTTCCACACACCCTGAGCTGTTAACGGGCCACAGTGAGCTCCCCATCCTGAGAGTAAGGCACCTGTGACTAGGATTCTTGATATGGGAGGTGTGACAAATGGCATGCCCTGTAGGAGATTGTGTTCTACTGTCCACAGTGTAGGGTATCCTGAATGTCTTCTGGCACCATAAGCTTGGTCCTGCGGGCGTTGGCATGTCTGTGGAAATTCTTGAGGAACCAGGACTGAAGTGGTCGCATACGCAACCATGCCCATCTTACGACTGTGACGGTTGATGACATCAGTCCAAGAAGTCTCTGTAGCATAAAGGCTGTTGTGCTCCCATCCTGGAAGATTTTGAGCGCCAAGCCAGAGAGTGTAAGAGCTCTCCCATGTGGGAGGTCCAGGATTGCGCCTACAAAAAGAACGGTTTGTGACAGTGTAAGGTTGGATTTCTCCTTGTTCACTCGGAGACCAAGAAAGTCCAGGAGGTTCATGATGAACGTTATTGCCTTCGTCAGGCCTTCCTTAGTCCTGGAAACCAACAGCAAGTTGTTGAGGTATGGGTAATGTCGTGACCCAAGCCCAACTCCAGGCTTTTGCTCATGAACCTTTTGGCAAACTGACAACACACTCCAAAACGGTGAGATTCTTTATTTGTGAAATCACACGGAATTCAAGCATAACGGTTTCATTTCTGCATACATCCACGTAAAGCTGGTGATGGACCAAATAGCTTCAGGTACAATGGCTTAATGCAAACAGCAATCACTCAGGGGGAGACATGTAGAGTTGCCCCTGTCCCATGTGAGCAGTCACCAGCAGCGACACACACAGACTCATCAGGAACAAGAGCAGAGCCCAAGGAATTAGCTTCTGCACAGGGATGCATGAAGCCCGGCACAGTTCTTAGAAATTCCATGTCCAAATAGCAACAGAACATGTACAGAGTGCATCCAACATCTCCAAACCAGATAGAATCCCAAACACGAGTTTCTTGGCAAGCATAGAACAGATGGTAACCGTAGAACAGATGATTCCTAGCAAAAGGCCGTCCCCCTCGCTCGCCCCACTTTATAGGGTGGAAGCTGGCAATTCCAAGCTGCTTTGACAGACAGGACTTCAGGCCTGTAATCCAAACTCATGTGCCAACAGGGCGGCACAGTTCAACCTCGTCTTGATGATGACACTATGTGAGAGACAGCTTGCAAGACAGCCCCCACCTTTTCTAAACATACATTTGTTCTCAAATAACTCAAGGCCTCGGCTAGCAGCCACAGGTAAGCACAGAACAGAGACAGACTTTCTCACAACAATTGCCAAGCTTTCAGCTCACGATTCACAAGGCCAGCCTTGTGAATTGTCCATCAAACACCTGACATCTGACAGGTAAATTCCTGTTCCTTGAATGCGTAAGAAATAGGGATGTGCAGGGACCCCCCCCCCCCGGATTGGATCCGGATCCGGATCTGGACCTCCAATTTTGTCCCAGATCAGACAAAATTGGAGGCCCCCCCAGACCGGATCAGGCCCAATCCCGATCCAAAACTCAGATGTCCGATTTTCAGATCGGCCACCATTTTTGTTTTCCCCATAGACTTGTATTGGGGGAAAGAAAGCTTTTCCCCAATGCAAGTCTATGGGGAAAACATGGCGGCGGGTGGGTGAGTGGGGGCCTAACTCCCCCCTCCCCCCTCACGCTTTTTACCTGGTGGGGCCATCCGTAGCAGACAGCCCCGCCAGGTAAGCCCCCCCACTCCTTACCTGGCGGGGCGTCCTCCTCCTTCCATTGCCGGCTCTAAACTACTGCGAACTAGGCCTCGTGGCCTAGTTTACAGGAGAGCGCCAGGTGATGACCACCTGGCGCTCTCCTGTAAACTAGGCCGTGAAACCTAGTTCGCAGAAGGTTAGAGCCGGCAACGGAAGGAGGACGCCCAACCAGGTAAGCCCCCCCCCCCCCCGCGATACTTAGCTGGTGGGGCATCCTCCTCCTTCTGTTGCTGGCTCTAAATTACTGCGAACTAGACCTCGTGGCCTAGTTTACTGTAGAGCGGCAGGTGATGACATCATCATCTGGAACTCTCCTGTAAACTAGGCCGCAAGGCCTAGTTCACAGTAGGTTAGAACCAGCAACGGAAGGAGGAGGACGTCCTGCTAGGTAAGCCCCCCTCCGCGATCCTTACCTGGCGGAGCTGTCTGCTTCCATCAGCGGGCACCCACTAGCACCCGCCAATGGAAGCAATGGCAGGCACCAGCGGGCGCCCGCCGATCCTCCGATTTTTTCCGAACCGGATCGGGTCCTTCCAGACCGGTTCGGGAAAGATTGGACGATCCAGAGGGGTGATCGGAAATCGGATAATTGTATCCGATTTCCCCTGGATCGGCTCCTGATCGTGGATTGGGCCCGATCCAGTGCACACCCCTAGTAAGAAAGCGCAAATGATTGCCATGCATTTGGTGAAAATGCGGGGAGTTGTGGATAGTCCAAACGGGACCACTCTGAATTGAAACATCTGTTCGCCGATAACGAAGTGAAGATACTTGTGGTGGATATCCTGGATTGCGATGTGAAAATGGGCATCCTTGAGGTCCACTGGTCTCCACCGGTCGGAGAAGTGGTAAGACCGACGCAAGGGTGGTCATTCTGAATTTTTTGGGTTTTATAAACCGATTTAGCCCTCTTAAGTTCAATATAGGTCGAAGGCCTCCATCCGTCTTCGGTACCATGAGAAGAAACCGTCCCATACGCAATAAGGAATTACTCTCTGGATAGCGCCCTTGTCGAGAAGGATGGTAGTTTCTATAGACAGAGCTGTTGATGGCAGCGTAATCTTTCTGGTATCAAGAGGAGGGAGGACTTCGAACTCGATGTGATAGCCAAACTGGATAATCTCGAGAACCCAGTTGTCGATGGTAATCAGGAATCAGTTCTGAACGAATTTGGAGAGAACAGTTCCAAACAACTTGGGTTGACACAGACGGGATAGAGAGAGGTTGCGGAAGTCAAAGGCACCGCCTGGGTGGCTGGTCGTTCATGGATAAGACTGGCAAAACCTGTTGGGAGCCTGCTGCTTCCATGGCTTTTTCGGAGGATTAAAACTAGATGCCCTATCAGTATACTGCCATAGCTGGTAGTATGGTTGGGAGTGAGACCAACATCGTTATTTATAAGGTGGTTGCTGGAAGTGGGGGGATAAGCCCATCTTTCTGGCTGTGGTCTTAGCTTTTTGAATTGCCTCCATAGATTCATCAGTGCTAGAGTTGAATAAGCCTTCCCCATCCAAGGGGAGGTCCCGCCGAATGAAGCCAGGCATGGCGACATAACCATGGCCTTGGCACCGCCATCCGTAAGGTGGTGGGTAGTATTAAGTTGTTGCCTGGAGAGGCAGAGGGCTTCCTTCTGAAATACACATGCCAGTTCTCTGTGTTCTTCAGGTAGATTGTTACACAGAGGCTCCATTTCTCCCATAAAAATAGTTGGTAGCGTGATATCATCGCAAGATAATCTGCTACTCTTAGTCCCAACGCTGTGGAAGAATAGATATGCCTGCCCAGCATGTTTAGGTGGCGTCCCTCCTTATCCACTGGTGAAGCATGTATTTTTTGGGATTTACCTTGAGAAGTCTCAACAATTATCGAATCTGGACGGGGATGAGTAAACAGAAAAGCAGCATCCTTTTCCTGGACCTTATAGAGAGATTCCAGTCATCTCAATGTTGGGGCCATCATTGCCAGCGCTTTCCAAGATTGATTGACTGTATGTAGGAGAGTTGGTAAGAAGGGGATCGAAACTGGAGTTGTGGCTTCAGCATACACAGCATCGAAAACCGGGTCAGAGATATATTCAGATGGTTGCTGTACCTCGATACCCAATGCTTGTGCCATACGGAGGACTTGGTCTGAAAAATGAAATGTGTCCTCCAAAGGTGAGGCTCCTTCCTGTGTCGCTAGGATATCATCAGGTGATTGAATGGAAGGTGGTACTAAGGAATATGAAGAAGAGTCAGACTCATAATCCTCATGTAAAAAGGGTAAAGTCGGAGGGCATATGTGTTCGGAGTCCTCTGCCATAGGGTGCACTATGGTATCGCTAGGTGGTTGTGTTCTTGGACGAGGTGGTGATGGTGGCAGAGAAGCCACCTGAATGACTCGTAGCTAACAAATACTGCTCGCTTCCTCCCCATCTCGGGTAGATAAACCACGCCATCCCGGTACCGAATGTGTCATCAGAGACGGCCTTTTAGGTGGCATCAGTGTTGGTGGTCAATCCCGACCTACATTGATGTTCTCTGGTGGAGGCCTTCACAAGGACGCTGATGGTGCGGGGCATTCTTTCAGTGGTGAGGTGTACTGTAGAGGAACCGAGCGTGGCTGGAAATCATCACCGTATACCAATCAGTGTCTCGTTGCCAGTCATAGTAATGATATGACGGCCGAGATGGTATTGACCACTGAGAGGAATTGTCCCATTCTCTTGGTGGGGATAGGTGATAATGGATCCACTGATCCCTGGCATAATAGTCTCGGGCATCATAACGCCTGGGGTCCGATGAATAAAGGGAGCGATCAACATGTTGGGACTGACCCGGGGTGGGGGGCACGGGGGAAGTTCCAGTACTGGAGGGGATGGATCTCTGATTTCTCCTTCCGATATCAACATTGAGGGAGCGGCATCCATTCTCGGTATCGACAGATTAGTATGAGCCACCGGTACCGAGATGGGAAGTTGTTGAATTGGCGACCCCAGCAAAGGCGGGGGAGGCAGAATTGATGGCATCGTAGTCTTCTGGACCGATCGAGGTGACTTACTCCTCTTATTCTTCTTATGCACCTCTGGTGTCGGTTTTGGTGCTTGTGCTTTCTTTGAAACCTTCTTTGCCGTAGATATGGTAAAAGAACACCCAGATGTTGGAGGATCCAAAGAAGCTGTATCCACCATGGATGTTGTAGGCTGGCGATGAGTAGTGTTAGACATCACAGTATTCTTAGATTTAGAAGCGTCAGTGGCCTCCAGTGCTTTTTGCCAGAGGAGCGCCGGAAGATGATCTGTTCGATGGCGTTTTGTTTGCTTAGCGAATTTTGAGCAAAATTTGCAAGTCTCCACTATATGGGCCTCTCCTCGGCACAGCAAACACAGCGAATGCCCGTCCGTGGGTGGGAGCTTGCTGCCGCATTCGATGCACTTGCAGAATGGAGCCCTAATGGCCATACGGCCCCACTCACGAAAATAGTAATAAAAGAAAAACGGGGTGATCTAATATTTTTTTTATTTAGATAGTCTAAGAATGAGTAAAGAAGAAAGAAAAAGGAAGAAAAAACTCAGCACTATTCTCATCATGAGAAAACAGAAGTTCCCCACGATGTGTCCGACTCGTAAGGCGGTCAAAAGAGAACTGAGGAGAGGAGCAAGAACCCGTGGACATGCGCAGTGGGCGGTGGGGGAGGGGTTCCCGCCAAAACATTTTTTTCCTTGGCTTGGAAGTTTTCGAAACGAGCTCCATGCAGGCACAGAGCCCATAATGTGTGATGCACAGAGACCATGATGAAGAACAGGAATTCTCAGTCCCAGAGATGCAGAGGATGTGATAGCTGTGTGTATCACTGTTTTAATATGTTTTCAGGCAAACAATTGAAGGGCATTTCAAGACTGGGAAATATTATACTTTATTTGAAGAATAAGTTCCTTCTAAAGAGTATCAGGGAGCAATTAGGGTCACTATGGCAAAAGATAGTTTTTTTACATCATAGTTTATCTTTTTGTAATAAGCTTTCTTATTGTAAGCTATTTTGTTTTTCTATAGAATTGTAATAGAAAGTATACAAAATTTGAAAACAGTGAATTTGTACTTCTCTTAAATTTTAGGTTACAGCGATAGCAGTTGCAGGCAACAGCTGCACGGCTGATCATTAGATTTTCTCTGGGCCAGAGATGACAGGGTACAGAACTCAAAGTTCACATAAACTATACATATGCATTAGTTCTCTTGCATCTTCAGTGATCCATGACACAGCAAATTTCACAAATGCAGAAGATGGAAAGAAAAAAAGCAACCACTCACACCCAACATCAATTAAGAGCTAGATTTTTTGAAGCTCTCTAGGTATCAAATAACCTGGCATTCCCCATGACCCCTAGGAACTCTCCCCAAGGTCTTCATAGGTAATTTAAAATGGTCTCCCCCGTGTCTGTCACCTTTCTCCAGCCAAGCAAATTATGCATGAAATCAAGCCATGTAAAGAAAGGATTTGTTTAACTTATTATTTATTTATTAAAAATATTTTTAGCCACCTTTCAGGGCAGGAGCCCTCCCAAGGTGGCATACAACAATAAAACACATAAGACTAATTAGCAGCCATGCTACATCTGAGTCAACATATTTAGGGAAATGTTGCACGCATATTTCTGTTGAACCAATGCAGCCACTGACATTTTGAAATTTTTTTCAAAATAGCAGCATTCTCCCTACCCTTAACATGTGAGAATACAGAATATTGGCAGAAGCCAGGCCTGGAAATTCACTGTTGAATTACACTCAGTACTAGCAAGTCAACACAATATAGATGCCCATCTGGGACCAGGGAGAAGCAGGCAGCAACAAAGTCCACCAGGCTGCTTCTAATTCCAGGCATCACCCACCATCATCCCACCATCATCCCCCAAGCTGATGCCAGGAACAACAGTCCTTACCTGACAAGAGGAACGTGGTCCAGGGTGCAGCAGGAAATAGGGCTATCTGGCTCACAGGATTGGTTATAAATCCTGCAGTGGAGTAAAAAGGAATGTATTACATGAAGCCTTTGCTCCTCTAAATAAAGCACACAATTTAAAAAAACCATTCTTCAAAAGAGGAATAATAGATGAAAACATCTGGATTAGGGTGACCAGATAAAATCCAGGTTAGGGCTCATGTAACTTTAACAGCTGTGATGAAGAGGGAATTTCACCAGGAATTAATTGCATACAAATGACACTGCCTGAAATTCCCTTTTCTCTACAACTGTTAAAGTTAACATGAGCCCTGACCTGGATTTTATCTGGTCACCCTAAGGGATAACACATAACATAGATAAATTAATATATCTGTTTAGGGGTTAGTTAGGCATATTGCCACAAAAAAAATATTATTACAACATGAAGGCTCTGGAGACTGTTCACATTACACATTAAACCTTGTACAAATCATATAAAAACATTTTTATAAAAACATTTTTTTAAAAAAGTTTAATATACAGATTCTTACTTGATAAGAGATGTCTGCAGAAATACTCCTAACAGGATGATAGTCTCCTACGATAATTACTGGCGACTGGGGAAATGCAATCATTCCAGGGCCCTCCTTATATTCTAATTCATTTTTTCTCATTGTTTTGTCATTTTGGTGGTGGGGGACTCTGCCAGGTGCTTCCATGTAGCAGTGATAAGTGCAAGGTCTCAAAATACTTCATTACTGCTCTCCTTATTGCTATTATGTGGGAGTCACTGCATGTAATTGCTGAGTCACAGGAGTGGCAAAAATTCAAGATCTAAGTTCAAGTCACTGGGATTCAGAGTTTTTAACTCAGGATCCATTCTGTTTCCTTTCTTAATAATAGTTGGTCATCATGTGTACTAAGTTTCTTCAGTGCCAAAAACTTTAAGTCTGCAAAAGAATGATGTTGTGCTGAAAAGTGATCTACTGAAGGCGCGCCTGATCTGTTTTTCTTTAAGTTGTTGAGGTGCTCTCCTATGTGTTTTTCAGAGGTCTAATTGTTTTGCCTATATAAATCTTTGGGCATTTGCACTGGATAGCATAGATGACAAAAGTGCTGTTACAGACGGTGAAATGTTGGAGGAAATATCTTTGCTGATCAGATGGATTTTTGAGTTCTGTGACTTTGAGGGTGTATTTACAGTAGCAGCGGTGTCCACACGGATGGTGTCCCTTAGGTATGGAAGCACCGGGTAAAAAATTGGGTAAACTTCTACTGTATTCTTTGTATTCACTCTTGATGAAAAGATCTCTTATGTTCCTGTTTCTTTTAAAAGAGACCATAGGCTTTTCCTGGCACCCTGAGATATGTTGGACAATGTGCCAGTGTCTCCTTATGCTTCCTTGCAGATGATTTGTTATATGGTCATACGTTAGACTGCAGTTGATTCGTTCTGGGACTGTTATATTCTCTTTTTCATATAAAAGCTCTGATTGTGATTTTGTCTCTATCTTTTTGAGGCCTTATGAGATTACAGCATCGGGATACCCTCTTTCTTTTAATTGCACAGAAAGTGCCTGTGATTCCTGTCTGAAATCTGATGCCTTGGAACAGTTACGTTTAAGTCTTCGAAACTGTCCATATGGGAAATTGTTTCTTAAAGAATAGGGATGGAAACTATCATATATAAGATATCTGGAAACATCGGTGGGTTTTCTATAGATGGAGGTGATACGATGTTCTCCCTCCTTTTTCACATTTAGATTTAGGAAATGAATTTCTCTGGTGTTGAACTGGATGTCAAATTTAATATTGTCATTCTTAGAATTTACCTATGTTGTAGATCTTCCCTATGAGACCATTTGGAAAGAAATGAATTAATTTCTGAATAACACCCCAACCAACCAACCAATTTGAAGTTTGGACAAACATACCAGTCATTATATTTAAGTTGTATCCTTTCTCATGCATCTTTGTGGGTTCCCCCACTCCAAGGTTCTTGGGTCCAGTCCCACTGAACCCAATGCAAGACAAGAGAAGACACTAAACCCCAGACCACTGGCACACAAGCAAAGCCAAAAAGAAGCTATAAGTGGCAAGGAGGAAGGTTCCCGCAGAACTGATCTTTCTGGCATTACATTCACAGAATAGAAGAGAATGTGCTATGGTGACATAGACAAGTGTAATCTCCCTGCTCCCATACAACAATTGTCAAGCATCACTGCAAAAATGTGCATCCACCAAGCAAAATTAGAGGAGGGGCATTTTCTAGGAGACACAAAGGGTACTCTAATTGATTATCCGATTACAACACAAGCAACAATGTGATCTTCCACCCCAAGACAGGTTAAAACAGCAGAAAAAAAATAAAATCAAAGCAGTAACAGAATAAAAACCAATTCAGAAAGTAAAAGATTTAGGAGAGTAAAGAAATCTTCAACCTGGGCCAAAGGACATCAGAGTAGCCATGAGACAAACTTCTGGGGGCAGGGGTGTTCCAAAGATGGGCACTACAACCCAAAAGGTCCTCTCTCCTCAGCAGTCAGGACACTCAGAGAAGGGCCTCTGAAGATGACTTCCCAAACAATACAGAGTAGGGGTGTGCACGCCAAAAAATATCGTTGTTTATCGTTATTGTCAGTTCGGACCAAAAAAATTATTGTCTTCATTTATATCGTAGGTGAACCGTATTGTCTTCATGATAATTATAGTGAAAAAGATATATTTTTTGCAGCCCTATTTTTAAAGAAAAAATGCCTATAACTTCTGTATTTTAAAAGTTAGAGGCTTGAAACTTGGTCACAATGCTTATGGGGTATGCCTAAGTATGTGTATGAAATTTGAGATTGATCCCTCCAACCCTCGATTTTATATGAATTTATTAAAGATCATTTCCGTTCTGACAGATCAGAATGACAGCTCACCACGTGCGTTCACTCAAACCTGTCAGAACGGAAGTGATCTTTAATAAATTCATATAAAATCGAGGGTTGGAGGATCGATCTCAAATTTCATACACATACGTAGGCATAACCCATAAGCATTGTGACCAAGTTTCAAGCCTCTAACTTTTAAAATACAGAAGTTATAGGTATATTTATATGGCAGTCCAATAAAATGATAAAATCGCCCGAAAATTATCGTCTCCGATGATTATCGTAGGTTTTTCATCGTATCGTCATCATTAAACACATGCACGATAACAACGCTATCATATCGTTATCGTACATTTTAACGATATGATACACATCCCTAATACAGAGCCATGTTCACATGGAGGAACACAGGTTCTGAGCTGTATATGGCTTTAAAGCTTTAACATTTTGGATTGTGCTTGGATAAATACTCCTGTGGGGAGAACCGAAAGTCCATCCCAGAAAAGAAGGTTTTATAACTTCTCCAAGGAAGAACAAATTCTTCAGTTCCAGAAGGAGCAAGAAGGGCATCATTCCATGGCCTCAGAGCCACAGCTTTATAGGTCCTGCTGCTACCAACAGAACTTTACATCACATGGACAGATGGTAACTTGAAAAAGGCCTGGTTTGTTTGTTTAATCAATCAATCAATCAATCAATCAATCAATCATAGAAGCTTAACACACCATACAGTATATATAATCATACTAATCAGGGTTCCTAGATGTGCGTACACACAAAGGTGTTTCAATATTAGTGTATGACAGCCACATATTACATGTTTGCTGTCAGAAACACAAGTGTAAGTGCAGTATACACAGAATAGTTGTGTTTGCCTTGTAGCATGTGGAAGCCAAAAAATTTTCTGTCCCCCTCCCACATAATGCATATAAGGAGAAATACAAATAGATGTAGATAAAGAACAGCAAAAGTGCATTGATAATACATGGGAAAAAATGACCTGGGATCTGGGAGCATGGCAGGTGATCCTCATGGGATCCTGTGAAGCTCCTACCCAACATATTGGACCCATTGTCACTGTGCCAGCCACACTTTATGCAAGAGACTTAGCCATTACTGATCAAGGGAGGCCCTCTGGTGTCTCCCCTATAAGCATTCAGCAGCTCATTCCTGCCTAGGTAACCACTGCACAGGCTAAAGCGCATAGTAGTAAAGCAACTTAGCATTAAAATCATGCACATTGTGATACAAGTGTGAAATTTGATATGGTGGTATTTATTACCATGCAGATTAAAATTAGATATAGGGGCATCTTGGGAAATCATTGTAACAGCTGCCATCTTGGAAAATGGCACCCAAAATGCAGTTTTCTCACAATAACTATTATTTTTAATCTCACAGAAAAGATGTACGGTTTTATTCCTACCCATTTGTCTGAGAAGTCAACAAGATGCACTATCTAGGGTGACCAGATAAAATCCAGGTCAGGGCTCATGTAACTTTAACAGTTGTAGAGCAAAGGGAATTTCAGCCAGTGTCATTTGTATGCAATTAGTTCCTGGTGAAATTCCCTCTTCATCACAACAGTTAAAGTTGCAGGGGCCCTGCCTTCTTTTGTATATAGTATGTATAGTATAGTGCATGCATCTTTAACTGTTGTGATGAAGAGGGAATATCACCAGGAACTAATTGCATACAAATGACACTGGCTGAAATTCCCTTTTCTCTACAACTGTTGAAGTTACATGAGCCCTGACATGGATTTTATCTGGTCAGCCTAGCACTATTTCATCCTCATTTCAATCCTAACTCCTAACTCCTAGCTGAGAAGAGAAGAGGAAGCTGGCCCAGCTGGACCAGAAGGAATATAAGGAAGAGAGCTCCCAGAGAGCGAGCGAACAAGGAAAGCAAACAGGAGTTTGGCAGGGGAGGTCAAGGAGGAGGCCCTTAACAAAATTCCAACACAACAGAAGGCAGAGAGCCTATCTACACTACTGCTTTAAAATGGTTTATAACAGTTTTAAACCGTTTCAAAGCAGTAGTGTAGATAGGCTCAGAAACAAAACAGAAATGGAGACTATGGACAGAAAGGAGCCTCTGGTGGTGGTGACCTGCAAAGTGTGTGCAATGTTTGTGTTCATACCTGAGATCAACATGGCGTACACCTGCAACAAGTGTAAGCTGGTTGCACTATTGGAAGAAAAAGTGAGAGTACTTGAGTAGCGAGTGTCCACCCTCCAAGGAATCAGAGAAGGCGAAGAGTTCTTAGACAGAATGGTGGAACTGCAACAGCAACAAGAAGCACAAGAGATTGAAGAGCAACAGCAAGCTGAAGCAGAAGTAGAGAATGCTGAGGTGAGGAAAGCCAACGAAGAGGAAACTCCTTGGAAAAGGGCGACAGTTAGGAGCAGAAGAACTAGAAGACACTCTGCACCAGTGGAACCATTAGAGTTATGTAAGTGCTTCCAGCTATTGGAGGATGAGAATGGAGGACAGCCTGCAGAGGAAGAATTACAGGGGACCCCGTGCAACAGTGAGCAAGAGGCAGAAGGTCAGTTGACAAAGAAGAAGAGAAGAGTAGGCGTTGTGTGAGACTCCCTGCTGTGTGGGATTGAAACCCAAGTATGTCGCGAAGACCCACGGACTCGCTAGGTATGCTGTCTCCCTGGAGCACAGATTAGAGATGTGACTGAAGGGTTGCCAAAGCTCATAAAGCCCACTGACCCATATCCTTTTCTTCTCATCCACGTGGGAACAAATGATATTGCCAAGCAGAGCTATGAAGAAATCGTGCCAAAACATGCTCCTCAGCTATGGTAGTTTCTCTGATCTGTGGCTCCACACAGGCTCAGAGCCCGTGTGTGTGAATCACAGAGAACACGAAGAATAACTTCCTGTTTAAGCCTCAGTTTTGCTCCAAGCTTTGTTGGTGCAAAACATAGATAAATCTGCCTAGCTACCAGCCCAAGCATCACTCCGAGCTTTCTGTGGTGCTGATCCATTCCTAGTCATAGATGTACTCTGCAACACCAGCATCACCCATACCTCAATGACTCTAGCTGAGCCTTCACTGGAGTAGAGGCAGAACAGAACAGAATGGGAGCTGCATAGCAGTCTCACTCTGCTCTCCTTCATGGCACCCCAAATGTGTTACCTCATCTTACTCTCAGGGGGGTAAGCTATGTTCATTAAGTATGTTACAGAGCATGTGGGGTGGTGGCGAGGGGTGAACGTTATGACTATTTTTGAAAAGGGAGTGAGGAGTTATCAGCTGAAGTGTGAGGCCACACTCATTTTAGTTCATCCCCCACCATCTTGATGCCAACAGTTACAATTCCGTTGGTCCCCTAGAGACCCCCCACTTTCCACATGATCTCCTAATTGATTTAACGTTAGCTTTTCCATCTCTGCTTCCTGCTTCCCTCATGTCTGGATAGTTTTCTATGTCTCTTTGCATCTCCTCAAGCCTTCCGATAGAAACACAAGCACCCAAGGTGACAGAACACGGAGTGCTGCACAAGCAAAGCCACAGAGGTGGCTAGTAGTACTGCTGGGTCCTCTAAATCCAGGGGCCCTTAAAGTCAGAGGCTGCCTAATTGTGGGATACGTACGCCAGTATATTTTCCCCTATGGGGCAAAGAGCAGCTCAGGAAACAGCTAACGGAAGCGAGAGATGTGCACTCTCCCCTCCTCATGAACATCTGATCCAGGCTGCGGTTTTCTGCAGCTGCTTTGGATTAAAAAATAATCTTGGGAAAAACATTCCACACAATGGAGTGTCACCTGCACCTGCAGAGAAGTCTGTGTTGCTCATGTTTGCTGGGCTGCTACGCCTCCCCAGACCCAAACTGTCCATTGATTCACCTTCAAAAGGAGAACATATAAAATGAAGCGAGCTATACATTTCTGAAAGAGGCTGGAAAGTGTAAATATATTTGTCACTCACTTTTTGTGAATTAAAATGTGTGCTGGAGGTGTCATATACTTTTACGTGATGGCAGGTCTATATTAAAATGACAAACTATAAAAAGAGGAGAATTAAGAGGTTATAACTATGTTTTTATAGGTTTTTTAAAAATTATTTGGCATGCTTGATAGGCAGGTTATGTTGCTGTTTTGGAAGATTCTACATAGATGGCTCTAGCCACTAATAACTCATTGTTCTTCCACTGTAAACTACAGGCAGAACTGCAATTGATTTTCCATTTATTGGGGGATATTGCACATTTTTTCTGAACATATTCTGTTACGTTCTGTCTGTGCCAGTGCCCCCTTGGCATAGTTTTGACATGGGTAGTGACTTATCTGGCAGCTCGACCTATCACAACTCCGCACACATTCAGCATACTCTTTGCATATATATATATATATATATATATATACATACACACACACACACATACACATTCAATATTTTTGTGCTAAAATATTTTTCTGGCTATTTAAAAAAATTAAAATAACAGCAAAATACCACTTAAATAAAAAGTGTTATCACACTATGCCCCTATAATGCTATAATACAAAATATATTTACTTTTAAATGATTTGTTAAAAACCGTTTTTAGTCACCATCACTTGAGTAAGGTGGTTAATAGCAGTGACCGGAAGTTTAAAAATATTTTTTTCTTAAATTAATTAAATAATTACATTATAGAAGTGTAGCACTAAACCCCAAAATACTTCTTCTTTAAAGTAACATCATAGTATTATAGAGATATAGTTCCATACCTCAATATATATATATTGACCTTTCCAGACATGCCATTAACATCCTGACAAAAATGGCTATGACTGGAAAGAGAAAATGTTCATAATTTAAAAAATTATATATTGCATTATAGCATTATAAGAGGATAGCATTCCTTCCAAGCTTCTGGAGTTATGAATTAGAAGGCATTATGCAGAAATTTCACCTTTTTCTCCTTAGCAATTTTTCTGCATTAATCAAAAAATGAAAGAAACTGTGCGAAAATTTGGGAGGGCTATAAATGGACATCATCTGGACCCTCTGTAAAGCCCCCTGAGTGTTGGTGTGGTAAATGCCTTCTCCAAAAGAACCCATTGTATGGGCCTCCCATAAAATGTGAACGAATGAACCACAATACATCCTCATCTGTTTACTTGCTGAATTCACCATGAAAGCCCATTTATTCCCTTTCTCTTCCTCTGACATGTCCTGCTAATAACATGTTCCTTTGACATGTTCTTCTTCTCTTCCTCTGACATGTCCTCCCATTGTTTATATAGGACAGGAGTGTGTAAGGAAAGAAAGAAGGATTCTCAGGATTGAGAATCTCCAAGCCAAACTGGCCCAGGACTCCTACATTTTTCTCCATACGTATAAAGACCACCAACTTGTTTTTCAAAAAAAATACACAATTCAAACTGTAATTCTAAAAAAAGGGTAAAGATTCTGTACTGTAAATGGCAGACTGCATGAACTGTGTCATAATTTGGGTAGTTGCGAACTTTCAGCCCCTTCAGACTATCATGGTTAAGAGTTCTTTGGCTTACCTGTCTCATCTGGGCAGCCAACTCTTGGTTGAAAAAGACTAAACAGGCACTGACTCTACATAAACTTCCCCTGTTTTGTGTTTTAATGCCAGATGAAGGTCTTCTCCCCAGCGCTGGACAGGCAATCAAACTAAGATATGGGAAACAGCCCATTCACAGTCCAGGAAAATTAGCACAGCCACCAAAAGAAGTTACTACGCAGAAAAGGTAAAAGAAAAGCTTACCAATTGTGGACTGGACAGATGTGATTGTTGGAGAGTGCCATGGCATATCTGTATGGAATAAAAAGGCAAAAAGTAGTCATGTTTGGCATTTCAGCCACCTCTTTATTTTCACACAATCAAACCCCAATGCTCAAGCCTCTGCTTGTTAACAGTGGACAGTGGAAAGACATTAGGACAAAAGCTGGGAGACGTTGCTTTAAATTAATGCTCAATTATGGATCCAATCTGTAGCCTTCAGCAAATAAATTCTCTTAGTCTCAGTTCCCCATCTGTAAAGTGTGAAGGTAGAGATTTTACAGCAGAGCAACAGCTGGATCATATTGCACAACACAACACACACTGCTATTAATAAGTTTCCATTGAGCTTATGCAGAACAGCATCTTCTGCCAGTAACCAGGTCTCACTCTACAGCCAAGGGTTGGAGCAGCTCAGAGAGATAGCACTGAACTTCTTGGCCTCCTTTGAAGTATGTCTCACAATGGCCATAGGAACCCAGCTATCATGAGACAGACAATTGAAGTGCGCATCTGGTGAGGGCAGGGATTCTGGCACACTCACAAGATTGCCAGTACCTTATGCCTCCAAGCCTCCATTGCTCTACCATGCCAGGATTCACATTTGATGGGGGACTTTTCCTATGATAATACGATGATAACCTACGGGTTGCTCCATCTCTTGTTCTGCCTTTGAATGTTGCAGAACATTTTAGACTAAGGGTTTCCAACATGGTGCCTGTGGGTACCCGGGTACCTACAAAGCCAGGCTGAGATGCCCACCAAGTTATTTTCCACCTCCACAAGTGAATGGAGTGGTTCCTCAATTCATCATATATTGGGAGGGAGGGTCTTTCTTGCTGAGAAATGGCTGGAGGGGAGGCAAAGTGCACCCTCTACCAAGGACCCCTGGGGCATCGGAGTCCTTGGCAGTGGGTGAGTTTTGCATGACGGCTTTTTCTCACTCCATGCAAATTAATGAAGAAATTGCTCCATTCACTCACATGGAACTGGAAAGGGAAGGAGGGAGAAAGAAGGGAGACCAGCGAGAAAGGAAGGAAGGAAAGAAAGGGAAAGAGGAACCACAGAAAGAGAGAGGAGAGAAAGAAAGTGAAGCCAGAGAGAGGAAGAAGGGAGAAAAAGATAAAATAGAGAGAGGAAGGGGAGCCGGAAGGAGGGAGGGAGAAAAAAGAGGAGGGAGGGAGGGAGAGAGGGAGGGAGGGAGAGAAGGAGAGAGAGAGAACATTAGAAATGCTCAATAACTTCCAAATGTCAGGCCATCTAAACTTTGCATGCCAAGTTCTCATACCAGGCAGAGCATTTTGTGCAGATACTCAAGGGATCACAAACTCACTTCATTCAAATAACCCAGGAGATAAAGGAAGATTTCATAATTTGGTGTTGGTTCATCGGTGGATATAACGGGCTGCCTTGAGAATGCAGGCCAAGCTTCAAGTTCAATCAGATGCAAGTGGGAGCTCTGTGTTGGGCCATTTTCAGAAAGGGCAGCTATGTGCGGAACAGGAGCAGGTAAACATAGGGTGATCTGTGTCTTGACATTTCCAGGGTTTCCCCTCTATCTGAGCCGCTGTTCGCATGGGAAAGAGCTGGGCCAACTCTAACTGTGGGTTGCTCCTCCCACTGAAACCAGCAGCGCATGACTGTACATAAGACTCACATTTCTCCTGCCACACCCTTCACCTTATGGCAAAAATAAGCATTGGCACTGCAGTTTTGAGAGTTGGTATAAGTCAGGTCAGCTTTCCTACCAATGCAAAACTCACTGATTTTTTTTAAAGCCTCAGTTTCAGCAGGCAAATCCCCAGAGCACCATCAACATGTGTGTCATTTTAGAATGAGACCTACGACAGCTCCTCTGAGGAGCTGCTGCTTTTTATCCTAGGAGGGCTTCCCATACCTTTGCAAGCTGCTGGTCGGGTAGATATGTAACCAGCAAAGTCATGCCTGGCATGAGCATGCAATGATGGGGAATGTTACTTGCTGACTAGGAAGCAGCTTCCCAGGGTGCAGAAGTCCTGCTAGGACAGGAAGGTTGGACACCATATTTATCTGTCTTGCTTTCAACCCACACATCATCACTGATGCTGTCCAATAAAAAAATGTGCTATTTCAGCTGCTCTGTATGTGTCAATGGTGTGGAGTGTGGAAGAAAATCCCCTATGATTTTGTACAATGGCTGGTGTCTATGGTTAACCTTGTGGCCTGTGCACCTTGGGATTAGAATATCCCATCATACCCCATAACCAAGGGTCCACAAATGTTGGCTTAGCCTACTAGCCAGCCATTATTTGTGATTGCCACCAACCTCCTTCCTCATGTCCTCTGGCATGCAAGGGTGGCTTGGGAGAACAGCGTCTTCTCTCATTTGTGTGGGATAGGGAGAAAGTAAGAAACAGAGGGCACTGCTCCTGAAGCATGGATGGGACTCCCACTGCTTCTTACCAGCTCATAAAAACCCCACTGGAAATGAGACACCCACACCCAGAGTAAGGAACTGTGTGAAGCCAGCTGTCCTGCTCACGAGAGGTCTGGGAGCACCTGCTCCTGAACAGATGGCTAGCAGATGTGTGGCAGCTTGCCCACATTGTGTGCTCCTGTAAGGGAAAGGTCACAGGGGGGTAGCTGTGCCTTCCATCATAGTTTGTCCCTATTCGTATCTCCTTTCTTCATCCCTTGCCCCCTTCCCAAAGTGCTCCTTCCCCTCACATTGTTCTGCCAGTAGGACTAGAACCCTTGTTGCCAGGGATGGGGAGATAGCTTGCTCCTGCCCCGTCTGCACCATGCCCGGGGCAGAGGCAGCAAGCCTCAAAATTACCCATTGCTGGAGAACAACATGCAGGAAGCCTCCATTGCTCTCGTGTGCTGCTTGTGGGCTTCCCAGAGCCCTCTAACGGGCCATTATGGAGAAAAGGATGCTGGACTAGGTGGGCTGATTTAGCAGGACTCTTCTCAGGGCATTGGCTGAGACGCTCAGACTTCCTTCCTTCCTTCCTTCCTTCCTTCCTTCCTTCCTTCCTTCCCTCCCTCCCTCCCTCTACATTTCCCTCACAAAAAAGGTAGTTGTTTGTGAGTTGTGCATAGCATAAGGATGTCCTGACTACCTTCAGCAGGGATCCTTGCAGTGTGCCAGTTGCAGGGCTTGGGCAGGCTGTGCCACAGTGGTTCACACAGGGGAGGATGCTGTGGTAGGTTTGTCTGCCGGTTTTGCCCGGCTTATGTGGGGCTCCAGGATGACATTATGGAGAGGTTTCACTGTCACTGTGCACGGCTTGGCCCATTCCCTGTGTGGCTCATGTGATGAGGGTGTTGACAGCATGCGATGTTGTGATTTGGGAGTGTTGTCAGTATTGCCATGGATGCTGGTGGTGACTTCTGCTGTGCTTTATTTTTTCTTTAACATTATTGCACTTTGCCACCCATTTTGCTGCTGGGGGCACTTCAAATTTCAACTACATTAACCTGATGCAATCTTATGGCCCCTCTGATGTAGTGGGTCCATAGGATTGCTCTACCCACCATTCTTTTTTATAATATAGTTTAAAATGAAATCTGAATTTAAAGATGAGTGTGTTAAAAGCTATAACCATTTAAAAATGAATCCATGACCCTCTTGTCAAATTCTGTTAATTAAAGACTGCTTTGGTAAAAGCCAAAGCATGAATGAAACATTTATTTTGAAGTTAAGCAGTCGGATATTATAAATGTCACAACACGTCGCACACATCTATCTTTAAGGCAAATTATGATTATTTGTGACTATCAACCAAAGCGCATGGTTGCTTCCTTCCCATCTCATGGAGAAGAACTACTTTGCTCAATAACAATTAGCCCTTCCAAGGAGTGCTCAGAGTCATATAAGAAGCCTGCAATAGAACCTTTGACATTTTTCACTGAAAAAATAATACCCTCATGGCACATCCAACGTTTATTTTGAAACTCCTCTCAGTTTCAAAAGCTGTTCACCATGCTGCATAGGAAAACCAATGTCAGGTGTAGGGTTCAGCAAGGCCTTGCAGTCTGTAAGTAGGTTTAATTAGAACTGGTCTGAAGTGTCGGAATCTGAGTGGGTTTATCTCTGTCAGGGTTCTCAGGCAAAGTATAGAAGGGAGTAATTTCGTGTCCCCCCTCCCTTGGCCTTGGGGCTGTAAGACTTCTGTGGAAAACTGGTTGTGTGTTTAGAAAGGGGGGCTTGTTTAAGGAGTCACTCAGTTTGTGGCATTGTCTTAGTGGGTTGAGAGGTTCCGCCCTGTTTGGACACAGACATGACTTATGGGCCACAGCCCCTGTCTGTCAAGGGGTTTTGAACAGGCCCACGCCTCCCTTTATAAACTGGAGCAAAGGCAAGGAGCCTTTGCTAGGATCATCTTTCGACTCATGGCCTGAAACCCATTTGGATCCATCTTCATTTGGGACTTTGAAAGAGCTCTGCACATGGACTCTCTTCTATTTGGACTTTGGATTTCTAAGGACTGTGCCATGAAAAGTACAGTGAGGCTTTTCATAGACTTGAACTCGCATTTGCTGTGGATTGTGTGTTTGTGGTCAGCTCAGCATAGCGGCAGGCTGGGATTGACTGTTGGACTTTTCCTCTGCTGATTCAGGTGACAGGGAGTTCCCTGGGCTGAAGTACGCGACTCCTTGTGCCGGGGGTTTTACCTTCCCTAGATTGTCTGCGTTATTAACTGCTCAGTGTAAGGGTAGACTGGGTACAATTTTGACTGTTGGACTTTTTCTCTGCAGACTCAGATGGCAGGGAGTTCCAAGGGCGAAAGTACATGCACGGGAGTTCTTGTGCCTGAGTTTTTTACCCACCCTGTGATCTTGTTTAGGCTTTGGCCATGTTCCCTGAGTTACCAATGTATGGCTGCATTTGGACCAGCTCCCCTGGGATGGTTTGTTAATCCTTTCAATAATGTCCCATTGTGATTGCCTGATAGAACAGACCAGGAATTGTTCCCCTCCCTTGGTCAGGTTTGGAACCCATTTTTGGAAACATTGAGATGGCAACTGGGAAACCAGGTTGTTTTTGCAATGAGTAGCATTTTGACTGTAAGTTATTTCGGAGCCTAAAGCTTTTTCACCATCAATCAGCTTAAAGTATTTTGGAAGTGTGTAACCACTTTTCACCGTGAGATTTCCTTGAATGAAAGAAGCCTCACTGATGTGAGTGTCCCGTGTCCCGTTGACAGCACGTGTGAGTGCCGGAGGGAATGGGGACACTTGACAGCCAAGTCCAAAGCCCGCTTGGGCTCATGGAACTAGTTTCATGGTTCTTTTGGACCTAGCTGGCATCTGTTTTCAAGAACGTGATTTTGCTGTGTCCTTGTATGTGTCCAGATACAAAGAGCATCCATTCATTACATAAGTGCCCTCTCCCAAGAAGTTATGGATTCTGTATTGCAAAAGGCATAATGAAGTTTTGGATTATGCTTCTAGGTAGGAAAAAGGCTCTTCTCAGTTGCAAACTCATGGTTAGGGTTGCTATCAATCTTGTGAGATAGAAAACTTTGGCTCACTGTGTCATTTTAGTAGAAGCATTCCCTAACTAACTTTTCTCTCGTTTTAATGACAAATCCAGCTTTCTTTATTTTGGTTTCTGCTACTCATACAGGTCTCTTGTTATGCTACAATAAAAAGGATAGCAGCAAAGAATAAAGCCCTTGTGATAACTGTTTGGTCCAGACAGACTCCCATGACTTGGATCTATAGCCCATCGTCAAGTGGGGACAATATTCTAAGAGGAAAACCCAATGGCACTACAGATTCCATTGCCTCAGAGAGAGAAAACTAAAAGAGAAGAGGTGTTTAACTCTAATGACCGCCATGGTTTTTTTACTTCTGCTGGCAGCAGCAAAAAATACCAAGCTTTATATTTAGGGTGAGGGAGTAAAAAAGTAAATATTTTTTGTGGAGATCTCGCAACTTTAGTTTTCAACCTATTGGGATTTTCATCAGCTAAAATGGATAGGTAAAAACCATTTAATGAGTGTCTCATATCATAAATATTCAATATCATGTACTTGTGCTTCCCCCTCCCCTCAAATCTACACCATAGACACATTTACCTATTGGATCTTATACTTTTAAAAAATCGGGGTATCATCCACTGGACAGCATTCAATGCTGCCTATGCACCTCTGGCCATTCTGTTGCACCCACAGGACTGACCACTGGCACAACAGGAAGCTAGTGCTCCCTAAAGCAACCCCTGGAAATGAGCAGACAAGTAGTGTTTGGGCTCATTTCCAGGGGTTGCTTTAGGGAGCCCTAGCTTCCTACTACACAAGAGGTGAGTCCTGCTGGTGCTAGGGCAGCACTGGATTCATCCTATTATGTGTTTGATTGTCCCAACAATCCTAGATGTAACCTGAAAACTGCATGACACCTACTAGAGCCTAATCTATTTAAGAATGCAAGTCTTTCCCAGTTCCTTCTTAATCCTCTGACCATGCAGATGTCATGACTTCAACATTGTCACATGTTGTTTTTGACTCCTCTTCCCCACATCTTGCCTGATGAAAAAAAGCTGAAGATCTCACAAACTTGCCCACAATTTTGGGCATATTTGGTTTGTCCTAATAAGCATTGCCTGACTGTGGATTTTGGAACCAAAGTGAGTTACCATTTCACTGTGATGGCAAGACACTCACATAACATAGAAAGAGGATCAAGAGGTATCTGCTGGCCAATGATAACTCCAGATCCAAAGAAAGATAACTCAGAGTGACTGAGAAGAACTAGAGGGTTAGTCAGAGGTGCCAGAATATTTATGCTCTGTGGCATCTTAAGTATCTGCTTTCAAATGCATAGATGCGTAAGTAGAAAAGCAACCATATACCAGAAATCCATTGATTGCTTTACTCAGAGCACAATCCTATGAATGTTTGGACCGAAAAAAAGTCCTACAACTCCCAGAATTCCTCAGCCAGCATTGCTGACTGGGGTATGCTGGGTCTTGTAGGACCTTTTTTCTATATAATTATGTATGGGATTGCACCCTTAATTGCCATACCTCTAGCTTTAATCTACAGCACACTCTGTGATGCTCTATACACAACAAAGCCCTATAACACAAACTATGATTGTGAGTGGCCTGGTTGGAGCAGGTGAAAAGATTGACAAGAATGGGTGGGTAGCCATTGACTATGTACCACACCAGAGATCTACCAGGACATGTGTATGTAGCAGAGATCCTCTTTTGTTTATGTAGGACTCTAGCAACCCAAGCAATCCTGGAAGAAGACAATACCAATCTTGGAAAACAGATATTCTCTCAAGCAGTGGTAGAGATTGTCCTGATCTGTCAGTTGCACAGCATCCTTGTGAGGAAGCTTAGATTGAGAGGGATTTAACTGAGCCAATCAGCTGATCTTTACAGATCAGTGGGAATTTCCATTTCACACACCTCCTTAAAATTAAAGCCACCATAGGAAGCTGCCGCTATTCCCATTTTGCAGACTGCCAAGGTGAGGTGGAAACCCAGCTTATGACATGACTGTGTGAAGCTTGCTGAATTCCACTGCTAACAGTGTTCAAGCACTGTTGTGCCTCCTTTGGGTTGCCTATAAGATTTGAGGCACCAGCTTAAGAATCACTGTTCTCAAAATTAATGCAAACTGGCTTAGATACAAGTGCTGTCACATGGACTGGCAGACAATAAACAACAGCTAATGATCAACAGAAGTGAACTGTGGGGGTGGGTGAGCAGGACGCCTGTCTGAAGGAAACTCATGGGTGGGAGAAGGGGTGACACAGACCATGTTTGAAATGCAACCTTGCATCAACAAGGTGGGTTTTTTTCCTTAATGTTTGTTTTATGTATTTTATCATATTTTATATTTACTCTTGTTCCCTGCCTCGATCCAAATGGAGAGGCGGGTAAGAAATAAATTTATTATTATTATTATTATTATTATTGCTGTTTTTGTAATGTTTCCTTAATGTTTTGCTGTTTTTGAAGCAGGGGCTATGAAACAAGGTCCCCACACCATTACATTTAAGGATACTGTGGTGCTCTATAGCAAGGACGGGGAGTCCAAAACATCTGGAATACACAAATGCAAACAGGTGGACTTTTGAATTGGTGGACTTTCAGGAAAAGGGTTTAAGGGGGGAATTTTAAAAATCCCAAAAAATCAAGGGATGAACTGATCCGATTCAAACTTGGCATGTCGAAAGTTAAGAGCTCTCAGGGTCCCAAGTTTCATCTCTTTAGCTTTAAAAATGATACAGATGTAAGCATTTTGGTTAATTCCGAAAGGAGCTGCATGAGCGAGGGGGGAAGGCTGCCATGTGGATCACAATATCCATCAATGACAAGAACCAATACTCTGGAGGGGGAAGAAGAAGGGGCAGGGTGGGGCAAGGTGGAGTGGGTGCAATAGCAGCAGGAGAGCAAATAAGTGAAAAGAGAGTTCACCGGTATAGCTACGATCCTGAAAGGGAGGAGCGCTTCCTGTGCTTATGAAACTGAGGTAAAAAACATGGAGGCAAACAAGGGGAGAAAATAGGTGTGATGAGCCTTAGGTAATTCGCTATCATTTGGCTTCTATGGATGAGCAATCCCCAGGTAGCTCGCTTGCTCCGCCTGTGAATGGGGAACAAAGAGCCCAATCCCATGCAATGCTACTCAGAATGAGCTCCACCAAGTTAACACGAATTACTTCTAACCTGGCAGCCAGGGCAACCTCTCAGGCAAGCCTGTGCCCATCACTGAGCAGCCCTGCTGGGCCAGATCTACACCAAGCAAGACACCACACTTTGAAAACATTTTGAAAACTGTCTATGGAGCTGGTCCTGGGCCCCAACAGTTGTTACTACTGTTGTAAACCCTTTTAAAGCAGTAGTGTAGATCCTGCCCTGATCCTGAAGCAGGAGGGCAAGTCAAGGCGTGGACACGCAGGCAGGCGGGGTCGGGCTTGTTTTGCGGAGGGGAAACACGCCGCGGGAGGCGCAGGCAAGCGCAGCAGCCCAAAACGCGCCTCCCGAAACTTTCCCCCTTGTCTCCTCGCACCCAATGGCCCAACGGCATCCGCTCCCGGGGGAAGAAGGGGAGAAAAGTTCGAGCAGAAGCCGGCGCCGCAGAGAGAAAAGGACTCGGGAGAGGCGGCGCAGACCCCGGGCTCCTCCGCGGGACGGAAAAGGCGGCGGCGGCGCACAGCGGAGAGGCCGGACCCAGGGCGTGGGGAGGGGGAGGAGGAGGAGCGGAGACGGCGCTTCGCCTCCCGATTCTCCCAGCCACGCGGGCTGCTGCTGCTGCTGCGCGCTTTTGTAAGCGGCCGGGCAGCGCGTGCGGGAAGTTTGGGGCGCTCGATTTGTGATTGCTGTTATGAATCATCCTGTCTTCTGTCCCGCCGTTTCCCCCAATGCCGGGGCTCAAGGCGGCTGCGGTGGTTGGGTTGTGCCGCTGCTCCTGCTGCTGCTACTCACACGATCCACATGCCGCTGATGCTGAAGGAAGGGAGGGCGATGGGCAGGATCACCCAGGCTGGCATCCTGGGCCGCGAAGGGGGGGGGCGCTCGCTTGCCCCCAGGCACGTCCGGAAGGGGTCGGCCAGGGCGCGCCCCGAGGAGGCCCGGCTGGCTTGCCTGCCTGGGCGGAGCGGAGCCAAAGGATTCCGCAGGAGTCGGCTTGGCCGCGAGTCCGAGCCGGTAGCGGCCAAAGCGCAACTCTCCCTCCGGAGAAGAGGAGGAGGAGCGAGGCCGCCCCATAGGCTGCTCCCTACCCTCTCTGTCCGGCCCCCAACCCGGCCTGGAGAGGCCCACGGCGCTCTTTGGGGAGGGAGACGGGCCGTCGTCCGCTCAGGAGCAAGGATCTACGGCGGGTGCTTTGCAGAGAGGGCCGAGCTGGATCGGCTCCTGGGCCATTTGCTCTCTGCCGTCGCGATCCGAGGCGGAGGCGGAGGAAAACCCACTGAAGGGCAGACTCCAGCCTTTGAAACGAGGAGGGGGAAGCGATGACCCTGCGCCGGCCTCTGCGCTTCCCGATCGGCCCCCCTGCGCCACCCAGGAGGAGGAGAGGGGGCCTCTGAGGCTCTGAAGAGTGGCGTCCGGGAGAGAGAACCTGGGTGTTTCCGCCTCGGACTGTAACCCTCCTCTACGCCCCCCCCACCCCCAATATAACTAACAAGCTTAAGGGTGCAGCGCCAGAGCCTATCTACACACGCAGGATAAAACACTTTGAAAACGTTTTGAAAACTGTCTGAGAATGTGTCCTGGGCCCCAACAGTTCTCAAAACTGTTATAAACCGTTTTAAAGCAGTAGTGTAGGTAGGCTCAGTATATCTGTTCAAGTAGGTGACTCCTGAGCTGCCCCTCCAGACTCCCAGTGCTGCCATCACACCTCACCAGTAATGGGCAAAAGCTAAAACCAGGAATGCCATTACCATGTCCCCCCCTTCCTTTTATGGCAGGCAGGGTCAGAGGTCTGTGTATTTAAGCACCAGGGGACAGGGAGGGAGGCCAGGGAGCGTGCCTTCCAGGAAACTCCCGCCATCCACTGCAACATGAATGCGCACAATTCCACTGATACAAATTCAGGGAGGAGGCAGAATACTTAAATGTTAAAAAACATTAAAGCTTTTGCTAAATTGAAGGGACACTATACTACACAATCATGTCACTTTGCAGAGGCCTGGCTGTCTGAGGGGGGTACATGCTACTTTGGTTATTTTACCACACGTTTGCAGAGCCACAAATATTGCAGAGCCACAAATATTACAGAGCCGACCTGCATTACTCAAAAACTAAAGGCAGCTCTGTTGGCTATAAGGAAAATTCCAACATAGAAGTATTAGGTTGAGTTGATCTAATAAATGTATTTCACAACATGGAATTGGATTTTTGTTACAGCCAACACCACTGCCCTGCTTTGCTAATGACTTGGAGAATAGCAATCTGAGCCATTCTACAGCGAGACATTTCACTGGAGGAAGATTTCACATCACCATAAGCTGAGGCTTTTCTCTGAAGTTTTATCCTCTCCAAAGGTAAAAATGCCCAATTTGGCTTATATTGACTCTTTTTTAACTAGCCCAGCATCTAAATTTATATTCAGCTTTATTAATATAAAGGCTGCCTAGTTGATCACTGCTTCTATTTTCCAACAAACAAGGAGCCTATCTGGCTTGCCCTGGATGGAGACAGTTTTGAGGTAGCAGCTAGATTTTATATTTTTTTAAAATGGAGGATTACAGTTGTCTGCTTTCTTCTTCTCTGTGGTCCTAGAGGTACTGAATTCTGAAACCATCATATCACCTAGCAAAGGCCAATTCAAATTACTCCACACCCTCACACCCCTCTTCCTCCATATCAACTTAAAACACTGACTCTTGACCATGCAGACACCCCAACTACTCTGTCAACCTTTTTTTAAAAATCCCTCATGCCAATCTGCTTTTTGAAATATCTTGCGTGAAGAAGAAATCTGGTGATCTCAAAAGTTTGCACATTTTTGTGATCTTTTGAGTCATGGCTTCTGGATTCCCCACCCCTCATTTTTAAAGACAATGTACACTAGAGAGAGCAAATCCTGATTAGCTCCAAAGTTGGAATGATAGTTTTAAGTCTCATGGTACCTTAACATTCTTAGAATCTATGAGGACTGGTTTCCTGCTATGCTCTTTGAGTAAATTCCGCTCTCTTAGCTCAGCTTCTCTTGTCCAGAGCCACTGACAACCCCCCCCCCCCCCCCCAAATACTGGCTTTTTTCTGTAACAGTGCTCTAACCAATTCTGGCTCTGTAAAATTCTCTCTTCTTCCAGCCAGGCTTGACTGAGCTCCAGAATTACTCCACACAGGACCCAATAATGGAGGTTTGTTTCATGCATAAGGGAATATGTTGATTGTAAGAACATCTAAAGTACCTTGCAGCAGTTCCAAAAGTAGGTCCCAAGATTGCTTTGACTGACCTATAATGCAGTGGTCTTCAACTGGTCCAGACCCAAGACCCACCTCAGACTCCCAACCTGCAACATGGGACCCACTTTCACAATTTTCTCCATGCCCATCATGGCGGTAACAACTTTGCTGCAACCCATCTGGACTGATCTCATGATCCACATTTGGGTTGTGACCCACCAGTTGAAGACCAATGCTATAACAGATTGCACTTCTGCTCTCCCATTTTACTTCTATTCAATCCACCATCCACATCCCATTCATCAGTTTCTGCGCTCCACAGGGTTTTCAATATGTGCCTGCACAGGGACCATGTAGAAGAATTTCACACCCACGACACTTCAGATATAAACAGCATTGGCTATTACACAAACAATGTGATAATCAAGGTTGTCCAAGTTGAATGAACTTCCATTGCAGCCCTCCAGACCTTCTACTGTTTTCCATTATGAATATTGTTCTATGGTCACTGACCTGTTCTGGTTATTTACACTACTCATGGAAGAACAGAGAGGCAATGTAGTTCAGGCATGGAAGTTTTACACTCTATTCCAAGCACCTCTTAACCTTCTAGTGAGGAAGCAGGCCAAGATGGGCACAGTGGAGGGAGACTGCCAGAATTCCTTGGCCAAGGAGCAAAGAAGATGCAACTGGGGTGAAGCACACATTAGCATTAAGCCTTTTGTTGTAAACTGCCTAGAGTGCTTTGGCTATAGTGCAGTATAGAAATGAAATAAATAATAAAAAGTATTTTTCAAGGAGACCAAGGGCCAAACAACATATTATGTTAAATACGTTGTTTGGCCTCACAAATACAGAAGGATGAGCCTGGTAGCCTCATCGAGAGCATCTGGATTAAAATAAATGGGGCAAGGAATAAAAGGAGGACCACCCAATCAAGGAGAAGATGAGGATGAAACTTTTGAAAGCAAATTGCTAGTGTTTTAAGGCAATCCAATGCAGTAGTAATGGGGGACTTCAATTACCTCGATATCTGTTGGGAGACAAATTCTGCCAAAAGTGGCCCTCCAAGAAATTCCTGACATATGGCTGATAACTTTCTCCTACAGAAAGTAGAGGAAGGAAATGCAGGTTGCTTACCTGTAACTGTAGTTCTTCGAGTGGTCATCTGTGCAGTCACACATATGGGCTCGCGCCGACGCCGAGCCTACTTCCGGGAAACTTCAATAGCTAGATAGAGTTTTGGCGGGAACCCCTCCCCCCCACCGTCCTATCGCGCATGCTCAGGGTTCCCGCTCCAACTTACCTCAGTTCTCTGAGACCGCTTGGCCTCGCAACTAAGGTTTTAAAATTAGCAATATATGACAAGAGCATGGCGAATCCATCTGACCTCACAACAGCGATGCCAAGAGGGGACGGTGGGTGGGTTGTGTGACTGCACAGATGACCACTCGAAGAACTACAGTTACAGGTAAGCAACCTGCATTTCTTCTTCGTGGTCTCTGTGCATCACACATATGGGCGAATAATAAGCAAGACTTACCGGAGGTGGGTAGGCTCGCTGCTGATGCTGCCGACTCATTGGCAAATTGAGGAGAGGACTGCCCTACCAAAGGAGGAGTCCTGTCGAGCTCTTACATCGAGACGATAATGCTTGACAAACGTTGAAGCATTAGACCATGTGGCAGCCTTGCAGAGATCAGTCAGGGACGCTCCATGGAGCAAAGCTGAAGACGTAGCCTGCGCTCGAGCAGAATGTGCCGTCATATGAAAGGGGATGTCCCGCTTTGCTATCTGGTAGGCCAGCTTAATTGTTTCCACAACCCATTTGGATAAACGTTGTGTAGAGACAGGAAGCCCTTTAGATGGTCCCCCATAACAAACAAATAACTTTCGAGACTTCCTAAAACTCTCTGTTCTCGACTTATAAAAGGCCAGTGTCCTCCGTACATCTAAAGCATGTAATGCTGACGATAAAGGGTCTGGCGAGGGCTTAAAGAACGTGGGCAAAACAATGTCTTGACTCATGTGGAATACTGAAGAAACTTTAGGAATAAACATTGGGTCAGGCCTCAGCACTACTTTGTCCCGAAAGAATTGTAAGTAGGGCGGGTCTACTAGTAACGCTGCCAATTCAGAAACACGTCTAGCGGACGTGATCGCAACTAGAAAAACAGTTTTAAGTGTTAACAGCCGAATGTCTGTCGTGGCTAAAGGCTCAAAGGGCTTTGACGTAAGAGCGGTGAGAACCACTGAGAGACTCCACTGAGGCACTATGGGGCGGACAGTGGGGAACAAATTATTCAAACCTCTTAAAAAAGTTCTTGTCATAGGATGCGTAAATACTGAAAAACCGTCGACTAACCCATGGTTAGCCGCAATAGCCGACAGATACACACGAATCGATGCTGGCTTCAGTCCGAGCAAGTGCAACGAATACAGGAAGGAGACGATGTTAGGTAAGTCTGCCGCACCTGGATCAAAAGTATGAAGCGCTGCATACTGTTGGAAACGCTTCCACTTTCTATTGTATGAAAGTCTTGTAGAGGGCTTACGTGCCGCCTCTAAGATACGTTTTACCCCATCTGATAAGGCAAGGTCCTTCCAGGACGCTGGATTCTCCACGCTACTAGATGTAGAGTGTAGACGTCCGGATGCAGGATTCTCCCGCTCTCCCGAGACAGGAGGTCGGGAACCCGAGGCAGATGCCAAATCTCTGATTTCGCCAGTCTGAGTAGCGACGTGAACCATGGCTGTCTTGGCCACCATGGTGCTATCATTATTGCGTCCGAATGGTTGCGCCTGATGTTGGCCACTGCCCATGAAAGCAGTGGAAACGGCGGGAAGATATATAGCAGCCCCTTCGACCAGTCCCATTGACTTGCATCCCCCAACGATGCAGCTCCTATGCCTGCTCTGGAGCAGTACGCTGGACATACTGCATTGGCAGCTGTTGCAAATAAATCGACGTCTGGGTTTCCCCAACGAACGAATAGTTGGCTTAGTATCCGAGGAGAGAGCTCCCACTCGTGGACGGTGCTGAAATGTCTGCTTAGGTCGTCCGCTACGGTATTGGTCTTTCCCGCCACGTGCAGTGCTGTGAGCCGCATATTGTGAGAAATGACCCACTGCAGAACGTCCATTACGATGTGAAGCAGTCGGTACGATCGTGTTCCGCCCTCTTTGTTTAAATACCATACTACTGTGGTATTGTCTGTTAGTATTCGGACATGGTGTCCCTGTAGGTGAGGTGCGAAAGCTTGTAGGGCCTTCTTGACTGCTAGAAGTTCTAATATGTTTATATGAAGGCGAGATTCTGAAGGTAACCACCTTCCTTGCGTCACCAGGTCGCCGTAATGGGCACCCCACCCCATCAGCGACGCATCGGTTGTTACTGTGCGAGATGGTTCCCGTGTGACAAAAGGCATTCCTCGAGTCAGATTGCAGACGTCCGTCCACCATCGGAGGGAGCTTCTGACAGGTAGCGGAACGGTAAGTATTAATCTGTGTGGGTTTTGAAGAGGGGAGTAATGCCTGAGCAAGAATTGCTGGAGAGGTCGCATGCGAAGTCGTGCCCACCTTACGACAAACACACTCGCCGCCATCAACCCTAGAAGTCTTAGAATCTGAAATGCCGAGATCCGGCTTTGCGATATCTGTTTTGCAGCAAGCTGCCGCAGGGTCGTTGCTCTGTCCCCTGGGAGGAACGCCCTTCCCACAGTTGAGTCTAGGGTTACCCCTATGAACTGTATTCGTCGCGATGGGTCTGTGATGGATTTTTCGTAATTTATCTGCAGCCCAAGCGATGAGAGAAGAGTGATAACCTCGTGGACGTCGGTCAGCGCCTGGCTTCTGGAGGTGGAAACAATGAGCCAATCGTCCAGGTAAGGATATACCTCGATGTTGTTTGATCGAAGGTGCGCGCAAACCGCTGACATGCACTTTGTGAACACTCTTGGTGCAGACTTTAGTCCGAAGGGAAGTACGGTGAATTGATACGCCTGACTTCCTATAAGAAACCTGAGGTAGTGCCGATGTGAAGGGTGAATAGCGATGTGGAAGTAGGCATCCTTCAGGTCTATTAATGTGAACCAGTCGCCCTTTCTCAACAAGGGAAGAATCGCTGCCAGGGTAATCATGCGAAACTTTCTGGGACGTATAAACTTGTTTAAATTTCTGAGATCCATAATGGGGCGGAGTCCCCCGTCCCTTTTTGGTACCGTAAAATACCGGGAGTAGAACCCGGGTCGTAGATGGTGCATCCGCACCCTCGTGATAGCTCGCTTGCGAAGCAGATTGGCGGTTTCCTGCAACAGAGCCAATGATGGCTGCGTGGTATTTATGGTACCAAGTGGAGGGAGGACTTCGAATTCCAATTTGTAACCTTCTGCGACGATGGTCAACACCCAAGCATCTGATGTTATCGACGCCCAGGTCTGCAGAAAGGCCTGTAGTCTGTTTGATGGATTGTGGAGCGTTGAAGGTACCAAGTCAAAGACGACGCTTTTGTGATGATGACTGTTTACTGCGTTGTTGGAAACGAGGTGCTGCCTTACGCTGCTGATACGACTGAGCTGAGGCCGGCTGATAACGCTGTCCTCTATCTTGCAGCTGCTGATGCTTGTATGGTACCGGTCTGTACCATTTGCGTCTATACGGTTGTTGATTTTGTTGAAACCCCATCTTTTTCGCTGTCATCCGGGCCTTGTGCAAGGTATCCATCGCAGCGTCCGTTTCAGAGTTGAATAGACCCTCCCCATCAAAAGGAAGGTCCTCAATACGGTTTTTTGTTTCTTGTGGTAGCGCAGCTGAGCGCAGCCATGCGTGACGGCGCAAAGCCACTGCTCCTACCATTGCTTTCGAAACACAGTCTGTCAGATGTCGTGCCGTCGTGAGCTCTTGTTTTGATAACCTTACGGCCTCTGATTGAAAAACGCGAGCAAGCTCACGCTGGTCGTCGGGAAGATAGTCCGTCAACGATGAGATCTTCTCCCATAAAAATAATTGATACCGCGCCATCAACGCCATATAGTTGGTTACTTTAATGCCTAGTGATGTAGATGCGTAAATGCGGCGTCCATATGAATCCAATTTTCGACCTTCCTTGTCCGTAGGCGCCGAGTGTGTGCGCCCAGATCTGCTCTGTGCTGCCTCTACCACCACCGAATTTGGCTTAGGGTGTTGAAATAGGAAAGGCGCCTGTGCTTGCTTAACTTTGTATATTGCATCCAACCGTTTTGAAGTTGGACCTACAGTGGCAGGGCGCTCCCAAGACTGCTTCAATGTTTTTAAGAGAGCCTTAACCATTGGCATGGTTAATTGTGGCGATGGTTCTGCATACATAACATCGTAGATGCCATCGTCGGAGTCATCCACCGGTTGTTGACATTCTACGTTGAGCGACTGGGCAAGACGCAACATCTGCTCTGAGAAGCTGCCCATCTCCATTGTCGGCGACGCTCTGTCCTCAGTACCGACCGTTTCCGACGGAGAAGGCTCTGAGGGTCGCGGTGATGGAGGTGAAGACGAGTCAGAAGCATAGTCTTCAGAAGACTGTGATGGCTGTCGATGTCGAGCAACTGACGATACTGATGCTCGATGTCGAGGTAGTGGTGTCGCTGGAGTCGACTGCTCTCGACACCGAAGGTCCTGCCGGAGTAACGAGGCTGTTCGCCGCGGAGGCACTGGTGGGGGAGACTGCTGAGGAGATAGTACTTCTCTGAGTCGACGCCCTGTGTACGGGTCAAATAGATACTCAGATCGCCGTTCCCAATCTCGGGATCTCGATCGCGAGCTCGACCTCGATATCGAAGATCGGCGGCCTGTGCGCTGCGCTCGGCGCCGATGGCCTTCCCCGCGATGAGACGTCCGCGGTGATTCCCGTGGAGGCGACCTTTCGGTATCGGAGGGAATGTATACAAGATCCGGGGACGGGATCGAGTGAGCTGGAGACAAGTGTACTGGGTGAGGCTCCAGCGGAGTTGGCGGCGTGCGTATTATGGACGATACCGAAGAAGCGCCCTTCTTCGAAGCCGACGCTGCTGGCGAAACTTCAGGCCTTTGTGATGACTGCGAGGCAGAGCCTATGGAGCGTGGCCGGTGCTTCGACGCCGAGGATTGCGTCGGTACCGAAGCTGATTTATGTACCATCGCTACCACTTTGACCGTGGTAGGTGGTACCGACGCAGGTCGCGAAGCTGATTTCTTCGCTGTCGATGTCTTCGAAGACGGTTGCGTCTTCGCTGTCGACGTGGACCCTTTCGACGATTTAGACTTTTTTGTCTTTTTTGCCGGAGGCGGAGATGATGAGGGTGAAAACCCTGATAAAGATGCCGGTGCCTCTGCCTGAGCTTGGGGCGATACCGGAGATGCTGGGATCGAGAGGCTTTTGCTCTCCCCAGAAACCGCTTCCTGCATGACTGGCCGGGGTCGATCCACAGCGGAGAGAGCCTTCGACCACAAAAGGCTACGGAGCCGGTCGGCCCTATTCCTCCGAGTTTGTTTGGAGAAGCGCATGCAATGCGTGCAGGAGTCTACAATATGAGTTTCACCCAGGCAAACAAGACAAAGCGAATGGCCGTCGTTAAGGGCAATTTTCGCCCTGCACCGGGAGCAACGCCTAAAAAGAGCGGTTTGCGCCATAAGATGGCGAACCGCGCTGTGAGAACAGCCACTCCGTGAATAAGGAAAAATTAACTAACTATATAATACTATATCTATATTTTTTTTTTTTTTTTTTTTTTTTTTTTTACTAAGAACAAGAAACGAATAAACAATAAACAAACAAACAACCCTATCTACTAACTATTCTTCTTTTTGAACAGAAAACTGATCCACAGACCAGACGAAGTCTCCCGCGAGGCTATCAGCGAAGCGGTCGAAGAAGAACTGAGGTAAGTTGGAGCGGGAACCCTGAGCATGCGCGATAGGACGGTGGGGGGGAGGGGTTCCCGCCAAAACTCTATCTAGCTATTGAAGTTTCCCGGAAGTAGGCTCGGCGTCGGCGCGAGCCCATATGTGTGATGCACAGAGACCACGAAGAAGAACTAGAGGAATGGCTATCCTTGACTTGATACTAACCAATAACGATAGAAGACAACAGAAGAAACCAATGTGGCTCCACAGAAAGCTGAGATGACCTGAAAATAAAAAAGGATACATATAGGAAGTGGAAGGAAGGCCAGGCTACAAAAGAAGAGTACAGTAGGGGACCTTTTTTGGTCAAGGATCACATTTCTTCAGCAGTAATCTGTCAGGTACTACATGCCAGCTGTGGGCAGGGCTCCCCTTTTTTCTGTTTCTGCCATTCCATTTTCTTTTGCCCAACCCAACCCACTTCCTGCTTCCTTCAAGGGAGAAGATCGCTCTTGCCAGAGACCTCAACTGATCGCTTGCAGAGGGCTTTTGAAATTAGGACTGCAGGTTGCCCACCCCTGGAATTGAGTCTCTTCTAGAAGAGTAGCAAGAACTCAGAATAACATTTAGCTTATAGTTCTTGTTCAGGGTCTAGGAGATAGTTGTAGATCTGGCTTTAGGTATACTACTGGACCTTGAAATAGGTGGTCTACTTTGCCTGGCAACCACCAAGGTAAATTATACAGACAGCTGCCAACTCTGAAAAGTATGATCTCCTCACACAGAAAGGCTTCTGCTTGTTGATGCCAAATCAGCAAGGGAGTTGGAAGCATGAAGTCGTTCTATAATTTGGTGGTTGTAGATACACTACACTGATGGCAAGAGTTAATGCCTTCACGGAATAGTTCATGTGGATTTCAAAATAGATCTACCACTGAGTTTCTTTATAATTTGCTTGAACCGTGAAAATGCATCATCCAGTTGAACTGTACTCATGTAATGTTTGGCAGCTGAGCCTTGGATTGTATGCTTAGGCTAAAAAGAAGTGCACATCAATTATGGTAAGGTCTATGAAAGGTCTCCAAGCAACATGCAGTCTGCCCAGTTTTAACTGCCAGTATAGGGCCTTTCTCAACTTCCTGGGAACAGAGGTGTGTGCCTGAGGCGAAGCTGCTATGCGTAGTTGAAAAGATGGTAGTAACCTCTTAGCAGTTTGTGTGAAATCTTAGTTAAGTCCGCTGCAGAGAGAAAAATAATAATTTTGAGATATGGATACCTGGGATAGCACTTGGGAGGAAAATACCTTTGGCTTCTTCAGTTTAAGAACCAGAGTTCCTCTCTTCTGTGGTCCCCCACAGTTCCCTCCCCCTCAAAATAGTCTGGAATATAAAGACTTTGGTCAAAGATTCAAGGAAGAGGTTTGCTGGAAGCAGCTTGTGATCCATTGTGAAATGAGGTCCCCTGAAAACTCCTCATCCCAGCGGCATTTTATAGATACTTCATAGTGAGCAGGAGGAGATCAGTCAAGGAATCCTGATGGTGCTGACTCCTAGGCAGAAAGCAGTGATTAAACTTCTCATTAGCGGGGGTTACAAGTCTATTTTGAGGTACTCTGCTGCCTTACTGCAAGACTAGAACGGGACCTGGAGCTGATACCAGAAGTTGCTACCAAAATCGCTGATGAGGTCTGGTGCCACCATAACTTCCCAGACTTCTAAGTTAGTGGTGTGTGTGCCCCTTCTTGTGGTCTTTTTAAATGCCTGTTCTTCCCAGGGTGCCCCCTCCACATAACGTAGTTCTACAGGGGCTGGATACACAACCTCTCTGGTCACTGGTTGCTTGGCTTGCAGCCCAAGGAGTTTTGGTATACTGGATGTTTTGCCCCAACTCATGTCTCCATGGATTCAAATGGGAGGTTGAGAAACTCATCCAACCTTTCCCCCTTGCTTGCCCCCCTAAGTCTGCGCCCCAAACACCTATGCCATGCTGCCTCTCTTCAAATCCCTCCTGGGGAGGGAAACACCTTTTCTGTGAAGCTTTCAGCACAGCCCTTTAATCCTCAAGCAAAATTAAAATTAACTAAAGGCAGATGATGATGATGATGGTGATGATGATGCCCCAAATCCTATCTTCCCTCTCTTTCTCTCTTTCCTTCCCGTGTCATAGAATCATAGAATAGTAGAGTTGGAAGGGGCCTATAAGGCCATCAAGTCCAATCCCCTGCTCAATGCAGGAATCCACCTTAAAGCCTATCTGACAGATGGCTGTCCAGCAGCCTCTTGAAGGCCTCTAGTGTGGGAGATCCCACGACCTCCCTAGGTAATTGGTTCCATTGTTGTACTGCTCTAACAAGTCAGGATGTTTTTCCTGATGTCCAGCCAGGATCTGGCTTCCTGTAACTTGAGCCCATTATTCCGTGTCCTACGTTCTGGGTTGACAGAGAAGAGATCCTGGTCCTCCTCTGTGTGACAACCTTTCAAGTATTTGAAGAGTGCTATCATGTCTTCCCTCAGTCTTCTCTTCTCAAGGCTAAACATGCCCAATTCTCTCAGTCTCTCCTCATAGGGCTTTGTTTCCAAACCTCTGACCATTCTCGATGCGCTCCTCTGAACACGCTACAGCTTGACTGCATCCTTCTTGAAGTGTGCCCAGAACTGGAGTCAATACTGAAGATGGGGCCTAACCAGTGCCGAATAGAGGAACCAGTACCTCTCACGATTTGCAAGCTATACTTCTATTAATGCAGCCCAAAATAGCATTTGCTTTTTTTGCAGCCACATCACATTGCTGGCTCATATTCAGCTTGTGATCAACAACAATTCAAAGATCCTACTCGCTTGTAGTATTGCTGAGCCTGTCAAGTTTTTGTTTGGTGAAATGTGTTCATGTCCAGTAAGAAGTTTTTTCTGGAACTAAGAAAGTAAGAACCATTTGAGATTGCCACCTCAAGGTTTTGTAAAGCTGCCAAAAGAGTGTAGCTGGGTAGCTCTCTGACCAAGGTCGTTTGGTTTTCTTCCTGCTGGACTCTCAGGCATAGCAACACAGAAGGGGACATGCAATCGACACTGATAGGCTCATAATGCTATAAATATATGACATGTGATGAAACAGTTCAGAGAGAGAGAAGAGTTTGTGTCCAGTCGGTGTGTCTATAGAAAACGTTTCTTCTCGATATATACTTGTATAGTAAACTTAGCCTAGTAGTTTAAAACACTACTGTGTCTGAGTATTTCTTGCTATCAGGACATCTGCTTGCTACCAGTGGCCTGTTTTTTTTCTTCGCTGATGTGTGCTTGCACTCCATGCATGCTCAGAGAATGCAGTGCATCAAAATCCTAACAGAGCCAAGTATCCCCCACCTTGTAACTGTGCATTTGGTTTCTTTTTCTTAGATGTAGAACTTGGCATTTATCCATATTAAATTTCATTCTGCTGTTTTAACCCCAGCGCTCCAGTCTGTCAAGATCACTTTGAAGTTTGTTTGTGTCTTCCAGAGTATTAGCAATCCCACCCAATTTTGTGTCTGCAAATTTGATAAGCATTCCCTGCACCTCCTCATCCAAATCATTAATAAAAATGTTGAAGAGCACTGCGCCCAGGACTGAGCCCTGCCCTATCCCGCTCGTTACCTCCCCCCAGTGTGAAAAGGTACCATTGATGAGCACTCTGTTAGTCTGATTCTGTAGCCAACTGTGGATCCACCTAATGTTCCATCTAGCCCACTTTTCACTCATTTTTTAATCAGAATGTCATGGGGCACTTTGTCAAAAGCTTTGCTGAAGTGTACTATATCCACAGCATTCCCACAGTCCACAAGGGAGGTTACCCAATCAAAAACTGAGATCAAATTGACAGGATTTGTTCTTGACAAATCCATGCTGGCTTCTAGTAATCACAGCATTGTTTTCAAGGTGTTTACAGATTGACTTCTTTATAATCTGTTCCAAAATTTCCCCAGGGTTTGATGTCAGACTAACTGGTCTGTAGTGGCCAGGTTCCTCCTTTTAGCCCTTTTTGAAGATAGGGACAACATTAGCCCTTCTCCAGTTGCCTGGCAATTCACCCATCTTTCATGATTTCATAAAGATAAGAGACAGTGGTTCTGAGAGTTCTTCTGCCAGCTCCTTTATTACTCTAGGAGGCAGTTCGTCAGGCCCTGGAGATTTGAACTCGTTCAAAGAAATTAGGTGTTCCTTGACCATTTGTTTATCAATCTCAAACTGCAATCCTGCCCCTTCAGCTTGTACTTCACTTTTCACTTTTTCCAGCGGGCATCATAGACCCGATTTTGGGAGAAGACTGAGCCAAAGTTGGAAATGAGCACTTTAGCCTTTTCTTTATCATCTGTTACCAATTTGCCATCCCCATTAAGCAGTTGAACCACCATTTCTTTCCTCTGTCTTTTACTATTCACGTATCTGAAGAAAGCTTTTTTGTTGCTTTTAGCATTCCTCGCTAGCCTCAGCTCATTCTCAGCTTTAGCCTTCCTGACACCATTTCAGCACTTCTGTGCTACCTGTCTGTACTCTTCTTCTGTAGCCTGGCCTTCATTCCACTTCGTATATGTATCCTTTTTTATTTTCAGGTCATCTCTAAGCTTTTTGTGGAGCCACATTGGTTTCTTCTGTTGTTTTCCAGCTTTTTTCCTTGTTGCAATTGTTTGTAATTGTGCCTTTAATATTTCCTTTTTTAAAAACTCCCACCCATCTTGGACTCCTTTTCTCATTAATGTCACTTGCCATGGGACCTTGCTTATCATAGTTCTGAGTTTATTAAAATCGGCTTTCCTGAAATCCAGAGTACGCATATGGCTACACTCAGCTTTTGCTCATATGGTAGCATGTGAGGTCCTTAGGGCCAGAACTCTGGGTCAGCTCCAGGATGGTGTCTGTGGCCTAAGGTCTTGTGTTTACTTCAGTATACTATTGCAGACCTTATAGGAGTCTCTTCTAGAAGAGATAGTAGCCAGAACCTGTTCAGATTGATACATGGCATATAGCACTGTCCCAGTTATAACTAAGGACTGGTGCTGGACACCTGGGAGAGAATGTAAAACCTAAAGCATGCAGGTATTTTTGAAAGCTCTGCAGACAAATCTGTGATTATGCAACATATGCAACTACAGTGATGTTCCCACTATATTCTGAGTTTTATATGTATCTATAAAGCGGATGAACAAGGGTGTTTTCTCTTACTGAGGTTTATTTTTTAACAGAACATATTCTTTCTGCTTTGAGAATTGTAAGGTTGTTGGTTTCCATGCTAAGATTGCATCAAGCAACCAAATTTGGCATACACTTTGAAAGTCTCTCCAACTTCTTTTCTTATTAATCCTCCTTCTCCCACTTGAAATATTGTGTACAGTTCTGGTCGTCCCATTTCAAAAAGTTTATTAGAGAGCTGGAAGCTGTATGGAAAAGGCAAAGAGTGAGAGTACCATCCTTCCCTACAAGGAACGGTTAAATGTTTGTATTATTTTAAGGGGGGAATAACTACTGAAGGGGGGGTGATGGAAATGAACAGCTTGCTTACCTGTAACTGTGGTTCTTCAAGTGGTCATCTGTGCATTCATACATATGGGCTTTGCACCTGTGCAGAGCTTGTTTCAGGAAACTTTCACAGCCGAGGCAAACGTTTTTAGTGGGAACCCTCCCCCACCGTCCACTGTGCATGGACCATCGGGTTCCTGCCCTTCTCAGTTCCTTGAGATCAAATTGCTGGTCCCATTGAGAGGAGAAAAAAAATCACTCTGGTATCGACAACATATTGACACCGAAGTGGGGATGGTGGATGGGTTGTGTGAATGCATAGATGACCATTCAAAGAATCACAGTTACAGGTAAGCAACTTCTTCTTCTTCGTGGTCTCTGTGCATCACACATATGGGCGATTAACAAGTTCACTTACTGGTGGAGGGTAGGTGTAGAATGGTGTTTTGTTGTAACACTGATGACAAAATTGCTCGGTCAAAGTTGCAGTCTGCCCTGGCTTGAACATCCAGACGGTAATGCAAAATAAAAGTAGAGGGTTTGGACCACGTCACAGCCTTACACTAGTCTGGAATCGATATTCCTCTCATGAAAGCGGTTGTCATGAAGTTCAAGGCCTACAAATTTGTATGTTAATTTTATACTATTAACAATCCATGAAGCAAGTTTTTGTGAGGACACAGGGAGTCCTCGCTTAGAGCTTCCATAGCAGACAAAAAATATTTGAGTCTTACAAAAACTCTACGTCCTAACATTGTAGAATGCAAGAGCATTCCTTACACATCCAGTGAATGTAAAGCTATCTCTACCGGAGTTGAAGGAGATGGAAAAAATGCTGGTAGTACTATATCTTGTCAGATACAACCTTGGGTAAGAAGGCCAAATCTGGATGAAGTACAACCTTCTTCCTATGGAAAACCAGGGAAGGAGAGTCTATACAAAGCACAGCCCAATCACTAGATCTCCGGGCCGTGGTTATTGCCACTAAAAAGGCCACCTTCCAAGAGAATAACCTGATATCTGCAGTTGCCATTGGATCAAATGGCTTGGTCATTAATATTTTAAAACAACTAACAGACTCCACAATGGGATGAAGCATCATACTGGAGGAACAAGGTTCTTAATACCTCGCAAAAACTGTTGAACCACTGGATGTGTGAACACCGAAAAACCTTGGATAGGATGATGGAAAGTTGAAAGAGCTGCCAAATAGACATGTATGAAGGAGAGTTTAAGTCCCTTGGCATATGACGAATGTAAGAAAGTGAGTATATTCCCTATCAAGGCAAAACAGGGTTGAAACCAATACGCCTCTGTGTATTTCGCTTCATAGGCCTTCCTAGTTGCTGGTTTGCACACTACATCGACCTCCGCACCAAAAAGATTCGCGGTATCGAGATTCTCTCTGCCGTGAGCCTGAGAGTGTCCAAATTGAAGTGCCATACACAGCCTCAGTCTCTGGTGAGGAGTGTCAACATTGATGGGAGTCTCAGAAACCTGTTTTGCAACATCTTCTTGAACAGAGAAACCAAGGCTGCTTCCGCTACCATGGAGTCACATAATGCACTCCGTATGGTCCACTCGAATTTTCTGCAACACTGTTGGGATGAGAGGAAATGGAGGGAAAAGGTAAAGGAGAGCTCCTGTTCAACTGAGCTGAAAAGCATTCCCAATAGTTTCCCAATTTCCATTCTTGAGCGATACTGGCGACAAACAGCGTTCTGAGTAGCAAGCAGGTCTATCTCCGGAACCCCCCCATTTCCGAAAAATATGAGACGGGACAATTGGGGCCTGTTCCCACTCTGCTAGGCAGTTGTCTCAACCAGCATTATGGCATGCCGACAGAGAGATCCCTCCCTGGATTACCCAACGGAAAATCTGTACTATCATCCATGCATGACAGATGAGATGATCAGATCCTCTCCTTTTTGTTGAGGTAGCACAATACAGATGTATTGTCCTTAAGAATCCACACGCAGTGCCCTTTCAGGTAAGTCTTGAATGAACGGAGGGCCTTCTCCACCACTATGAGCTCCAACATGTTGATATGGAAAGATCTCTTGAACCCGTGCCATGTTCCTTGAATCCAAAGAGAGTTGTAATGAGCTCCCCAACCAGTTAAGGAAGCATCCATCATTAGCACTCACGTTGAAGGAGGAGAGGTGAAGGGCATGCCCTGTAGCAGATTGTTCATCAGAGTTCACCAATGGAGACAGTGTTGCACAGTGACCGGTTTTGAGAGTCGAAATTTGCGAGCATTGGCTCCTCCCAGGAAACTTGCCAGGAACAATCCCTGCAAACGTTGCATTTTGAGTCTTTCCCACTGCACAACAGCTACAGTGGAGGCCATGAGCCCTAGCAGTCTTTGCACAGAAGTTCCCAATGAGAAGTCATCTCAGCAAGGCAGGGGAAAGAGAACTGAGAAGGGCAGGAACCCAACGTTACATGCGCAGTGGGTGGTGGGGGAGGGTTCCCACCAAAAATGTTTGCCTCAACTATGGAAGTTTCATGAAACAAGCTCCGCACAGACAAACTGGATAAAGATTTTTCTTCCTTATTATCATAAAATTTAGGAGTCTTCCAATTCAGAAAGCAAGGCCACACACCTTCATATACCTGCTCTGCATGTAGGCCTCTGTATGTAGTTTGGTTCTTGCAAGTGAACTGCATGATGGGATTGGAATGGTGTATGTGCCTGAATATGCTGTAATGCTGAAACTGCTTATTGGAAGAAAATGCTTAATTGGAATTCCTAACTGTCAAGACCTTTTGATATAGTATAAGACAAATAAGGAGGACTGACCATCCAAATCAATCTGACATTGCTAGAAGAGTTATGGGCCACCTGTTGATAATGAAGTATTCTTTGATTTATCTTTGTATCACTTTGGAATTTTGTCAACTGCTAATTGGTTAAGATGCTATTTTGTATAAATATACCTGCCTTTCACATTGTCAGGAGAGAAGTTCTTTGTCTGTAGGACCCTCTCAATACAGCTGCATTATGCTCAATAAAACAGAGTTCCCTTACAACCAAAGTGGATTTTTATCTGACACAATGAAACTGATTATCAATGGATTCAGAATAGATAGGGGGTAGTGATACCTGGAATTTTCACCAGGGGTGGCATTGAGCCCTTTGGGCACTCCATAGCTCCTATGGAAAGCTTTCTTGGAGGGTGGGGAGAATAAATAAAGAAATAAATAGAAATTCCCAGTTAGTGATCCGTCCCCTCCCACTATTTCTTGCTGAACGTCCCCACCTTGAACTGTTAGGAGACCCCCTTGCTTCAAGAGGAGCAGAGATCAACCGTTGGTTAGTTGTGCTGTGTGTGGTAAATGACCCAAGGATCATTTCCTGTTCCTACTCCCTAACTGGCCCCACAGGATCTAGAATCAAAAGCAGCCAGTCCAAGTTATGGGTGAAGAAACTTTAAGCCAAATACTTCATTTACAGGTCATATTTATTCCACTGTAAAAAGTCAATTGACTCCATATATATATATTTATATATATATATATACACACACACACAGTCACCTGCTGTTCCACACAGTAGACACTGGCTTCAGTTCCCAATGGGATTCTGCAATAAATGTGGAGAATTTTAGCTTAATGCAGAAGGGGAAGGAAGCACTAGATGAGACACATTTCACTCTGGTTTCGTGCTAAGGCCAGTGGTGCAGGACAGCAATGGCATCCTTCTAAAATGAAACACTGCTAGCAAGGATTGGAAGGAAAATGTAGCCCATTCCTGATGGAACTATAGCATGTACAGTAGAGGCTACTTCCTGCCCACTCCCAGAAGCCTCTCACCTTATCAAGCACTATTCACCCCTGTCCCTCTATCTCACTAGGAGGCAGTGAGCACAAGTTCAAAATGCCTGGAAGGCAGCTGGATTCAAATGAAAGGAGAGAGCCTCTAGTGTAAAACATGGGTCAAAATGCTACTACTCACTGGGCAGTCTCAGAGAGAATTTCCTTCTGCCCCAGGCCTCTTATCCTTTCCCACATCCTTTGGTCTTGTTCAGAGGGCAGAGATCTTTTCCAGCTCCTCCTAAAGGTCCAGCATGACATTGGCAAAGTTACCCAGTCAAAGGCCTTGAAGAACCAAGACCCAAAGAGTGGCACTAGGAAAAGCCATGTGCTGGGCTACTGCCAAGGAATACTGACACCAAATCAAAAGAGCAGATGCATACTGGGAGAGTCTTTGCTTGATTTCTTGTGGGATATGGCTCTTTTACTCCCCTCTACAGGGAGCTCCTACCATCGTTGGGATCACAGACAGCAGAAGGTCTGTGGTGAAGGACTGGCTGCTGCTCTCGAACTCTAAAAAAAAGAGGAACTGGCCATCAACCAGGCAGATTCCTTCTGCCCAAAGAGAGCCAGGCCAGGAGATCTGGGGTGAGGATTTTGGCCACTGGGAAAGTGGGCAGCTACCCTTCTGTTAGGACCTCTTCCCTTCCCTATTGCAATCATGGCTTCTACCATCCAGAGCATGGCCCGTATCTTGTACTGCCATTACCCCTGCAGCCAGCTGTCCTCTTTAGTCCTCTCCTCAATTGACTTCAGAGGTCGCCATGGGGTCATTCGGCCGCTGTGAGGCCAGGAGAGGCACAGGGGAAGTGGCTTCTATGAGGGCTGGGTTCAGAATAATAGGCAGAGTCATAGGTGGCACTCCCACCTGTAAGGGGGAGGCCAAAGGCTGAAGAATAAGAGGTTGCTGTGCCATGGGTGGAGGTACATCTTTTGCCGAGCTCACTTTCGCAGGTGCTGCTGGAGAGAGAAACGGAGGTCCAGAGAGACCAGAAGTGCTTGGGCCAGGCATCGAGGAGCTCTCAGGGTCTGCAGAGAATAAAATAATAGACTTTACACTTGTTCATAAGAGACATTAAGTAAGTCCTATGATCTCCGTGACTTTCATGAAGTTTCACACAACTCACTGTTACCCTTGTCCAGGGGGTTAACTCATGGGATTGGCAACTTACAAAGGGCCTGTGGGGCCATGGGTTTAGCCCTGCCTCCACGTTCACGTGGCTTTTCCCAGTCCAAAACATGTTGAGAGGTAACTTCTGCAGCACTGAGCCTTCTCTACTTGTAGATGTTCCCTACAAGATGTAGAACCCAGTTTTAACTCACACTGGGAGCTTACAAAGCTAGAACTGGCTCCTCACAGCAGAAATTATCCCTCAATAACTGAGGAGAAGCTGCACACCCTCAGGGGCGGGGCTGAATATGGGGCTCTACAACCCCTTGATCTGTATCGCTGCTCAGTCCAGTAATACCTAAACTCTTGACTAGGCAGGCATATGCACAAACAATTTCTCCTTTTTCTTCCTCCGACCATCAACTGATTACTTCTCTTCTGATCTATTCCCTGTCTGACGCGTGATTTTTTTTACTTCTGAGGCTCTCCTTTTCGATTGTGTATCCTCTTTAAGCTGTAAAGGCACTTTATAAACGTGTTATGCTTTAGCCTTCTTTCAGTTTAAGTTGCATTTCTTTTGTTCAGTTTAAATCTACCGCCAAAGTCATTCATCCCTCTCTTCAATTCGATCATGTGATGTGCTGCCTCAAATCCTATATTGGCTTCTCATCCTCTTCCTCAGCCAGTTCCTCCTTGCCCATGTCTATGCTCCTTTAACTTTGTCACCATCAGCTGCTCTCTTAAATGGCTCTGTCCAGTCTTCCTTTCCCCCTATTCTGGTACTTCCTCGAGGCGCACACATGGCTCTTTCCCCCCATTTAAGCCCCATCCTCAAAGCCCAATTTCTACATGAATCCTTTGGCTTAACCTCTAACTCAAGGGTGTGCAACTTGTGGCCCTACAGATGATTTGGCCTATCATTCCCATCAGTCCTAGCCAGCACAGCTAATGGTGAGAGATCATGGGAGTTGTAGGCCAACACATCTGGAGGATCACAAGTTGCCCACCTCTACCCTAACTGGACCCAAGTATGTGCAATTGCATTTGTTTTCTTTCATTCCATGTTATCCTTGCCTTTCTCCAAAAGCAAGGGTAGCCCCTTCTCTGATGACCTCCTGCGGGAAGGCAACATGTTTTATTATTCATGCAGGCCTTTAGCCTCATTAGCTGCCTTGTTATGGCCCCAGTAAATGTTCAATCTCTTTAACTGGCTGTATTTTATTGATGTTTTACTTTTTATGGTTTGAATTTTACTTTGTATTTTACTATTAGCTACTCTGAGAATCATTTGTTGTGGTAGAAAGACAGGATATAAATTTTAGGAATTAATAAAATAAAGTCCCCCACCCCACCCCGCCACAGTTTGTGGTATTCTCCACACAGTTAGACTAAAAGCAACTTGGGACAAGGATCTGTTTGTTGTTGAGTGTTTTTTGCTTGCATTCATCTATAAAGCGTCCTATACATTGATGATGACAGAAAGAAAAGAAGAAAGAACAGTGCTTAAAGCAGCCCATATTCTTTTAGAAGTATAGGACCTACCACTGGCTGCCAGCTCAGGAGACTTTTCAGAGGGTGCTGAAAGGGTGGCTAGCCTTGCATCCCCTCCAGAGGAGTGTGGCACAGCAGATACGGTTGATTTTGGAGGATACATCTCTACTGGTAAGGTAGAAACTGGGTCTAAATAAAAGCAGCAAGCAGAAAACCTTATACCTCTTGGGGGAAATGGCTTTGTGTCAGAAGTCTATTTAAACATGTTTGAGCAGGAGCCTCCCACAGGGCCTTTATCAGGGGATCCAAAGCTTGAACCATGCTTTGACAGTGTCATCAGACGAAGGTGGGGGATCGTCTTTCCTTCCGGTTGCTTTTCCCTTGCTTCTGTCCCACGATATTTCCTCATTCTTCACACAGGGGAAGAAAGAGGAAGTAAACAATGACCACGTGGCCCATAAAGTGGGCATTTTTATCAAGCTGCTTTTCCTGCACACAGCAGGAAATGGCACCACATTTCGCTTCCAAAAACAAATATTTGGATTTACTGGGGTCTTTGTTGCGGAAAGAAGACCAGAAGGAATGAATGTGGACAGTGTTGTCCAAAGAACCCATGAAAAACCGCGAGTGGGCAGTAACGAGCCTACAATAAAACGCTCGTCTGATGATGCTCTGAGTCTGGAAGTTAACCTAGTGAGCTATCAGGACCATGTATACTGAGGCCCCAGAGCCCTTTTCAGGCAAAGAAAGCAACGGAGTTGGATCAGCTAGGAGCATGGCTTCTGTCTTGCCTGGCCAACAGAGCAGAGCCTCTAGTTTGCCGCACTCTAGAGTACAGCCCAAACCTTAAAGTTCTGGTTCCTGCCTGCAGAGGCCCTGGTACGGCCATTCCTTACACAAGAAAGAATACTTATTCTCTGAATGCCTCTCTCAGAAGGCAGCGGTTATTCACTGTCTTTATATAATACAAAGGAGCACGCATACATACATACCTTGGATGACTGTCTGTTTGAAGAGCTCATCCCGCAGTTTTGGCAAAAAGCAAACGATGCGTTCCCAGGTGATCTCCCAGAGATCCGAGTAGCCTGTTCGTGAGTCAGCACTGTGAAATATCCCAGCTGTGTCCATTACTAGCAGCATATTCTTCAGTGATTCAGGGATGGCCTCTGGCTGGAAGGCAAGACATATCTAAGAGCTGAAATCTGAGGTCCTGGCATGCTTTCTCCCTGCATGGCCAACTGTTCTCTTAAGCCCTCTTTTTGGATTATGCCAGAGGTCGTTACAGGGCCAGTGGGGGCCACTGGGAGACCAGGAGACCCGGTGAAGAGGAGTGACAGGCAGACAAATATGTCATTACAGATGAAGAAGGGGAAGGAGGCAGAATAAGATGAGGTTATTGCCAAAAGACATGTTTACGTTTGAAAGAGAATTACTAAAAAAAAAAAAAGGAAACAGCAGCAAATCACATACCAACAAGTCACTGCAGCCGGAATGCATATATTTGTCCATGAAATCCAGAATTGTCAGCCACAAAGCAGCAAATGTTGGGAGGGAGAGGAGTGGAGACAAGTGCTGCAGGAAGACCTAGAACACAACAGAACTCAGTAAGAACGGCAGCAAGAGAAGGGAGGGGGGCCTAGAACGGCTGCCGTTACTTAAAAGGGCCATGCCCCCGGGTCCCTTATCCTAGACAGCTCTTCCCTATAGAGCTCCAAATCCTTGGAATCAGAAATCTTCAGAAACACTGCACCACCTCTGAGCCTTCTCCACTTTTAGGCTGGCCCAAATCTTTTATAAGCCCTCTTCTGCACTTAAGGATCCCAAACTGTCTTAACGGTGTTAATAATTGGACAAAATATTACATATTAATGTAATCTTACCACACTTTGAGAAAATTAAAATAGAACAGCTGACTAAAAATGTTGTTAAGTTTCAAGTTTCATGTAGAAATTGGGGGGAAATCAGCATCAAGTGTTTGTTTGGTTTTTGCAAATCCCCCTTACATTTTAACTGTGAAGTAAAACTTGCTAATTGAAATAAAGCCTCTCCAGCAGTTCTCTAAAGGTTCTTAGTATGCACAGAGAGCTGAAATGAGTTCCTCCCCTACTGCTGAAATTACAGATATTATACATTTAAATAGAAAGTAGGACAGAATCCTTTTTAACTCGGGTTTCCCCAAGAAGGAAAGATGTGAGACATCTGTCAAGTCCAAGAACTGCTTTGATGAAGCTACATTAAGTTTTGCCTTTGTTTAATGACAGTACATATGTGGAGCAGGAATGCATGATAACCCAGGGCTACCAATTCAAAAATAAGATCCCTGTCCAAAATGTGGGCATCAAGTGCCTCCTGCAAGCCATTCTCCTTTGCACCATGGGAACAATCATAGGACCTGTAAAGCGATCTACTTCATATAAGTAAGAAAGCTTCGTCCTCTGAAAAGGGAAGTAAGAGGGGCCTTGCACCTTGGAGAGTAGAGTCGAAGCTCTCATTCTGGTCTCTTCCATCCCACCAACGTCTGCTGGGCTGATATTTTCCAGGAGTTTGGTCAGTAAAGGAAACAGCACCTATGTGATTCAAGTGACCAAAATGCTAACAGGTAGGAACAAAAGACAAAATCTAACACGCATATTATGAGCAGGAAGTCTCTTTGCAGCCTGATGTTTGTCACAGGTCAAAACACCATAAAGGAGGCAGCTGACTGGCTGACTCGCCAACAGGTGAAACATTACTTGGAGGGGGGGGCACAATTTTTGCCAGACTCCTCCACATGAACAAGCTTTGTACTGACCTATATAGACAAAACATCCTTCAACGAATAAGTTACTATTGAGAGAGACCAGATGCAGTGCTCAAGGAAAAGGTCCATCTGTTTGTTTTCCCCCAGTGCTCCTCTCAGCAGCCCCAAAGAGCACTTCCTCTGAGATTCCCAAAAATACATTAATATAAAATAGGGATGGGGAAACATGCAGTCCGGCCCACAGGAGATTCCATCCAGCTTTCCAGCTTCAGGTCTGCCAGAGATAAGAGATAAGGGATCTCCTCCCTCCTCTACAGCTATCAAGCTTTTAAAATCTATCACTGGGCCAAACAAGGTTCCCTGACCCTGATATAAAAACATCCACCCTATGGCCACAATTCAGAATGTGGGAAGGAATATCAACTCCTCAACTGTCAGCTAGTGGCAACCATTCCAATAGGCTGGTGAGCAGAGGAGCAAGGTTATTTCATGGCCTCCTTGAAAGACCAGCTGACTTTGGATCTCCCCCAATTGTCACTTAGAGGTCGCTTTTCATCTTCAGGCTACCTGAACTGTTTCCATCTCAGCTGGTCACAAATCTAGAACTGTTGCCTGAGTTTCCTTTTCCCCTCCTCCCTCCCCATCCCCTTCCCTTTTGTGTCAATATTTTAGATTGCAAGTTTGATGGCAGGGACTGTCCTACTACTGATAGTTTTGAGCTGCCCTGGAAGCCTTTTTGGCTAAAGGTTGAAATGCTTTGAATGTCGTTGTCGTCATCATCAGTGGACACACTATTCAGCTTCAACATCTCATGGCATCTGCACATTACAGAGCTCTTTGCACTGCAACATATAAGTTCTCCAAAACTAGCATGGGGATCCAAAGCTAGTGTGGGGATCTAGGGACAATGGCGACTTGTAAATTCATATCCTTAGGCCCAGGTGTAAGGCAACAATACATGACAACCCAATGCCCTTTTATGTCCTTACTCAGCACACTAAAGTTTGAATGGACTTCAATACCTCTGTGGCAAAGGCATTTTCTTTCATATAAAAGTCCCATCTTTAATAGCCAATTTTGGCTGAAATTGTGAAGTGTCTCTGACTGTATGAAGTTCCAATTTAACCCTGACATTCACCATGTGCATGTTAATGTGTGAACTATATCAACAAACGGAAAATTTCACATCTGGCATAGACAGAATTTCCTCCTGAGCAACACAAGAGTGTCATATATCCTTTCCCTTTTTGGTCTGTTAACTACCCTAATCTATCACTGGCTATGGGGTTTTCCTGAAGTTATTTATTAAAAATATTTCTATCCCAACTTTTTGTAAAATGCTGAAAGCACTGTATAGTATGATAAACAAAACAATAAATATAGTAAGATAAATACAAGCAAACAGCAAATAAACACAAGCCATAATTAAATACTCGGGAGGCTAAAACTAAGCCCATAATTCACCCCTCTCATAGAGGAACCTCACTCAAAGGTGATCTGGCTATGAGAAAATATTTTTCTATTGGATTTTTCTAATTTGAGGTGGGAAAACTCATCTTTCTCTTCTAGGAGCTGATAAGCCTCTCCTATTCCAAGCATGGAGGACTGGGGGGAAGGGATTGTTTGTGCTTGAAAGAGCTGTAGTCCCTCAAATTGGATGTATACTTATGCTTTGACAACACTTTCAAGTGTGCAGGTGAGATTGGAACCTTGCTCTGACTGGTGAATTTGTAGCACAGAAAATTCCCTCTCAGGCCTGACTGTTCTTCCACATTGCTGGTTGTCAGAGTGGCAGATAGGGGAATGTTGCAGAGCCCTGACCAGCAGTACTATGAAGGTCTATTATCTTGCCTTCAAGAAATATCCCAAGTATTCTACACTCCTCAAAAGGCATCTTCTGACTAGGGAACAAAAGGAATAGACGGTGGTGGTAAACTATTCAAGTAAAAGTCTGTCTGGATTGGGTAAGACCCTGGACCAGGGTGAGTTCAATCCTCCTCCACAAGCTCCCATCACTTCCTCTGAAAATACAAGCTCCACCCCCACCCCCGTCCCCTGCAGATACAGGCATACAGCACTACCTTATTGAAACAGGATTCCCACTCCAGGGCATCAAGAGCTTGCAGATCATGCACAAGTAGAGCCCGCTGCAGGTAGGTCAGAGCCTGCATCCGCACTTGTCGCCGTGCATCACAACACAAGCAGGCAATACCTGTTCAGGGTACAAGTAAAAAAAAATGAGAGAAGCTTCATTCTTCACAAGTCCTTACTTCCACAAGGGGTTATACCTTCACACACCCTCCCAAAAGGTACGGAATTGTTGGATGCTTATTAAATGCAGTAAAGCTAAAGGTACTAAACCAAGGAATGGAGTAGCACAATTCCATTGCAAAACACAGAGTCATTGCTCAGACATACTTCAGCGACAGTTTGTCTGAGCAGCGACTCTCTCATAGCAACCAATGGTGGCAACTCAGCCAATCACGTGGAAATATGATTTACTCCATTACAATCCTGAATGTGGCCAAGATTCTGGTGGGTTGCAGTCCAGAGAATTGTTTGTAATCAACCACAAAAGACATTGTGGGGAAACATCTTGTGTTCTGGACTTTTAGTCACTAGAAAGGCTTATCATATTTTGATACAAAAAACCCTCCCCTAAAAGAAAGGAGGTATAACCAAGTACATAACCAAGTATATAAAGTATAACCAAGAAAACATTACAGTGGTGGTCACACTTCTCCTGACATAAAAGAGAAGGGAAACAGTAGGGACAAGAGCAAGCTGTTGACTAGTAACAGGTGACGTTTAATCATGCTATAGAAATTGACTGAAAACTCCCCTCAGAAGTGCATGTGTGCAGTTGGCAAAGAGTTACCAGACTCTGCTTTGGTGAACACATCAGAAGATGACCTTGGTATGTTTAGAACACACAACTTGCTCCTTGTCTCACCAAGCTTTAGGGTGCCTAACTACATCTTTGTTTAATGCCAATCTTCCGTGATGGCCTAGGGCATAACTAACTACAGCCACCTCATGTCACATTCTGGCTTAAATGGCTGCTATCTTCTAATATTCTAGGACAGGTTGGTTTTACCTTGCAGCAGTGGGCACCAGCAATTGGCCCACAATGTTCGAGAGTCTGCTTCAATTTTCGTTCCTGCAGCCTCCAAATGGTGCTGCTCCTCTGCCCAAGAGCTGTAGATGGTAGCAGCTCGTGTGTGAAGGGTGTGCATCAGGTCGAGAAGCTGCAATTGTAAAGGTGAGGTAGGTAACTGAAAACCTGCTGGTCCGTTTATTTGTAAGCATGACAAAAACCTTGACAATGCTCTTGGCGAACGGAAAGCAACAACGTGGTCACTTCAGACGGGTCAAAACAAAAGGAAGACTCAGAAGAGGACGGAGCAGGGCAACCTTGCAGGTTTGAGGTAATAAGCCCAAACATTCCAGAATATATTCCAAAGTGCCAATTGAGAGTCTTGTCCTGTTAAGAGAGTCATGTCTTTCAAAATCCTGGGTTGCTCATTATTGAAATACCAAAATATTCAAAGCACAAAAATATGAAGGACAGAAAAATGACAGTCTTCAATCTCCACAGAAATAAATGTTTGACCTCCACTAAGTCTCTAGCATCTTTCTACAAATTTTTCCCATCCATCACAAACACTACCCCCTTCATCCCGACAACTGCATTCCTCTAACCCATGGTGGGCTACCTTTTTTCTAGGATCCCCATGCTTCACTAATGTGTTCAAATGTATAAGGCAAGAGTACAAACTCAGGTTCTCTGTAATAGTTAAGATATAAATAATCTGTGGTAAGAGATCCTGAGTATGTACTAATGCTTAAGAGCAAAAGAAATGCAGACCTACATTTTGCCTAATCCTGCTCTAATCTAATAGATCCAGAATTCTTCATGTCACATGACTCAAACCTCTAATTCCTCATCAACTTCACCCTCCAAACAAAAAGAACAAGTCCTTGGTCAACTTTCATTACCTCTTTTCCTTCATTGGATAACATTTCACATCATGTCTTCAGCTCCCTTTCAATTACTTTTACTCCTCAGTCACCCTAAGCACAGACTGACATGGTCCTCTGCTTAAACCCACAAAAGCTTTTGTGAAGAGGACAAAACGTAGCTACAGTATTTAACTGATCCACTCAAGGGAGTCACCACATGCTTCTTTCTTTCTCATCTTCTATATCAGCAATGGCTGTGGTACTAACTGTCCGCAGGCCTACGGATATACTCGACAGGAGATCTTTCTGCACAAGATTGTTCTTTGTCAGGTGAAGGTTCATTTCCACTAAAATACTCAATAGTATCAAATGAAATAAGGTGAGATATCTGCAGATAGACCACTGAGGAACAAAATACATATTACTCACAACGTTTGGCCAAATGGCTATTTTATTTTACTAACAGCCAGCATTGGGAGCCCTGAGCTTGAATGGGATCATGTCATTGGGGAGGGCCAACTTAATGTCTCTTGTGGTCCCAATCTGAATTGGGTGGCCCAGCCACCTACTATTCACAATGGGAGGAAGTCCCCATTGGAAGTCCCATGGTCCAGATCTGACTCAACCCACCTCCAGCTATTTATTTTTTAAAAATCAGCCATGCAAGGCCAAACCACATCACATCTAGTTTGTCCCAAAGCTATTGCAACCAGGAAAACCAACAGCAAGGAAAGACAATGAAGAAATCCTGGCTATACTTACGTCCTGACTAACCTGTAAAGACACAGTGTGGTAACTGGCAGGGACACTCTCATCTTCATCTTCATCCTCACTTGGGGAGCGGTGCTGGTGCTGGTTGGAGGCCCTCAAGTGCCTCAGAGAGCTCTCCTTGCCTTTCTTTTTGAAACGTGTTGATTTGGGGTCATATTTATGGCTCTTCCCCCGCTTCTCCTGGGACTTACACCCTACGGACACAGCATATGTCTTAGGCTGTAGTTTATCTATGTACAACTCTTGCCTAATTCGAATGCATGAAACTCTCAGTTCAAGGGACAGACAATTCGACAGGTAATGCAGAAAAGGAGGAAAGCTCAAACATGGGATTCTAATTTCTAAGCCATTCTTTAAATAACAGAAGCCGTCTCTGGCCTTGTGTGGTGCTTGAGAAAGCGAATATGGGAGTTCTGTAATTGCTATCTCCCAGAACTCTCCTAAAATAATTAATCAGTAGCCCCACAAGGTGGTTTGAACAGTGAATGTGGTGGATTTAAATTGAGGAAATGGCAAGGTGGGGGAGAGTAAACCTTCCCCCTGCAATTTCATCAATCTTGAACAACATCATATGTGATCCTAATTAATTATTTTAAAAGGACAGGTGATCCTGATCATGGATCTCCCACACCATCTCTAATTTGGCCCTGTGTAAGTGTGTCAGAGAGATAAATGCAGTGTAAGAGATTTGATTGTGTCAAGGGTTGAGGGATCCTTGCCCGGAGATGGTATTGATATTTTCACATGACTGGCAGAAAATCCTTTAAAGCAGAGTAAGGCAGGGAGAACAGGGCAGAGGTTATCTCAAAAGCAAACGAACAGAAACAAAAGACAATCTCTTCCAAATAAAATAGCTTCAGACAAGGAAGAGGTATAACGGATTCTATAATTAATTGCATAGTCCCTCCTCCCCAACAAAATGCTATAGCTTGACAGCAGTGACAAAGAGAGCTGAGAGGCACATTTTCAAATCACTCTCAATAATGAAAGACAGTGCACACACACAAAAGCTTGTATTTATGGAAACCTATGCCTGCACACACACAGGTGGTAAAGATGGTACTCATATGTAAATGTTGGTGTAGTTGACTCAATCTGAGTACTGGCTGGGAAGGGGGATATGCTACTGTCTGCAGAAGTATTATTTATTTGGAATATTTATACCTTGCCTACTAACCAAAGGAGGCTATTGGATATTTTCCTCTAGTAAGGATACTTGTGATTTTTTGGGGGGGAGGGATTTTTCTTCTATACCCTTGTTATGGACAGACCAGTTAGATGGTCAAGACACAGATTCTAGGGGTTCCTGACTTCCACAGAAGTGAGGGACAATTTAGTGATGGAGGAATTCAACTACCCTGACATCAGCTGGAAGTCTAAACTCAGCTAAGAATGGAACATGCAAAAACGTATTGACTTGCCTTCCTCACAACTTCATATCTCAGACGATGGAGGAAAGAAGAAGGGGATCCGCTATCATGGACTTAATCCTGATGAACAGGAAATAAATGGTCAATGAAGGGAAAGTAGAGTGAATCTTGGGGGACAGTGACCATATCATCCTGAAATTCCTGACAGCAAGGGATGTGAAAACTGAGCATAGTCAGACATATATTTTAGGAAAGCTAATATCAAACATCTCAGAGAAAAGTTGGACCCCATGGCTAGAAATTCTGAAAGAGAAAGGGATGGAGAAATCTGAAAAGAGGGTTGGGAGATCTGAAAAATGGCAAGTTACACAAATGGCAGCAAGCAAAGCCTCCCAGCTTCATCTAAGTCCTTTTCTTTGTGCTGAGAGGCACTGAACAGCACGGGCAAAGTGGAGGGGATGGCATTAGTGGACATGGCCCTGGCTACCAACATCATCTGGCCCACAGTGGACACAGTGGGGAGAAATTCAGTCTCCCCACTGTGTTTTGCATTCAGTTTCACAATGCAAAACAATGATACTGGTGTTTTGTTCTGCAAAAATGTGTGTGTGTGTGTGAGAGAGAGAGAGAGAGAGAGAGACAGACAGACAGACAGAGACAGAGACAGAGACAGAGAGAATTCAAGCTCACTGTTCTGTAAAGGATTGTACCACAATAGGAAACTGATATGAAACTGAAATAAGGGGCTCAAAAACTGCCCATGGAGAGTTTCCATTCACTGAATTCAGTAGGCAGGGGAGGGGAGGGGGTAGGAAGTTCTTTGTGCAGATTGATTTGCCTAGAAGGCTGGCTTGGACAATCTGATTTTAAAAACTCACCCAATGAGAGTAGGTTTCCTCCTTGCTGTTCTTAGGGACATAACCTGCATGTTTGCTGCTGTTGCTTTTTTATCATTGCTTTTATTGCTGTGTTCATACTGGTTTTTGTTATGGGTTTTGTTGTTGTATGCCACCTTAGGAGGGCTTCTGCCCTGAAAGGTGGCCAACAAATGTTTTAAATGAATGAATGAATGAATGAATGAACCTGGACATCCACAGCGAAACATCCAAGCTAAATAACAAACAAGGCTGGGCCTCACCTCCATTTAAACTGGCTTCCACAAAGATGCGGATAGTTTTCACACAGAGCTCAAAGTTCTCAGGTGTGACATGGGCAGCATCTCGTACAATGAAAGACAAGGACTCCACACACTTCATGAGCGATTTGGTATTGTGCGGTCCCAGGTCCATCCCCACAGTCAGACTGTACTGATTCACCAGGGGAGAACTGCCCAGTTTGGAGAGTCCGACCATGTTCTTTGCGTTGTCAAGATCATCCTTTCCAACCTGTGAAACAGAAAATATTTGAGTCTCACAGGGCATCCTTTAGTTCTAGCTATAGCCAAGAGAAGGGGTTGTGCTTCTCACAGCAACTTCTAATTACCACTTTGTATGCTATTCCAGGGCTCCCGGCTGCTCCTTCCTTAACATGTTGTCTTTTCATATATAGCCACTCTACTCAGTTCACTTGACAAGATGCCATTGATGGTAGACCTATTTTTGCAGTCTTCAGGTCCACTCCCCTTCCCCAGGACCTAAGGGAGTAAGTGCTGCCAGAGACTAGTGATGTAGCTGAGACTCGTTTTTTCCAAGCTTAGAAATATGAGCTTCAGGAGTCTGTAATGTTGGCCTCAGATCCGTTGTGGATTTTGATCTGACAAAAAAGTCTCCTCTTATCCCACCTTCCGCTCACTGATTTTCCAAACACCCTGGCTACTTCTCTCTAGCCCAGCTTACCAGGCTGGTGCTGCACTGGCAGCCGCAAACAGCTGCAGGCCAAGGAAGTGAGCTCTTTGCCTCTCCGGCAGCTTGTGTTTTATGCAGCATGCAAGGGTGCAAGTAGCATTTTCCCTTAACTGGACTGGGCATTTTGAATATATTATATCAGTACTTTGTCAGTTGCACTAGCAAGCAGGTCTGTTTCAAAGTTCTGCTTTAATGTTTAAAACTTTGAATGGCTTGGGGCCAGCTTACCCGAAGGATCACCTCTTTCTACATATACCTACCCAGACCTTGAGTTCATCATCACAGATCCTTCTCTGAGTGCCACCGCCAAGAAATGCAGGTTGCTTACCTGTAACTGTAGTTCTTCGAGTGGTCATCTGTGCATTCACACATATGGGCTCGCGCCGACGCTGAGCCATCTCGGGATTCCTCTAGCTAGCCTAGATACTTTTTTGGCGGGAACCCCTCCCCCCACCGCTCCAACGCGCATGCTCCGGGTTCCCGCTCATCTCAGTTCCTGGAGACCGCACGGCCTCGTGACCGAGATGTCAGCCAGCTAACTTAACACTAGCAGGAGCAAGGCGTGTAACCAATTGACAGAGATGCCAAGAGGGGACGGTGGGGGGGTTGTGTGAATGCACAGATGACCACTCGAAGAACTACAGTTACAGGTAAGCAACCTGCATTTCTTCTTCGTGGTCTCTGTGCATCACACATATGGGCGATTAACAAGCCACACTTACCGGAGGTGGGATGATCGCTGTCTTGGTTACTGCAGTACTGCAGACAGGACCGATCTGCCAAAGGCGTAGTCCTGTCGAGCTCTAACGTCAAGTTTATAATGTTTGACAAAGGTGGAAATTCTAGACCACGTCGCGGCCTTACAGAGGCTAGGGATGGACATCCCACGGTCCAGGGCCGTCGACGCTGCTTGTCCACGTGTCGAATGTGCCTTTAGGTGCTGTGGGATATCTTTGCCAGTTAATTGGTAGGCTAACGAAATAGTTGCTACAATCCACTTTGAGAATCTCTGGGAGGATACGGACAGCCCTTTAGATCTGCCCCCGTAGCAGACAAAAAGGCTGCGAGATCTTCTATAATGCTCTGTCCGCGCCTTGTAGAACGCTAGGGCCCTACGGACATCGAGGGAGTGCAGTTTTGCCGACAACGGGTCTGCTGAAGGTTGGAAGAAGGAGGGTAGAACAATGTCCTGGTTAACGTGGAAATCCGACACCACTTTAGGTATAAAAGAGGGTCCCGGTCGTAGGACGACCCGGTCCCTAAAAAATTGAGTATACGGCGGGTCGATGAGAAGAGCACAGAGTTCTGATGCGCGTCGAGCCGACGTAATCGCTACCAGGAAGGCTGTTTTGAGCGTGAGCAGTCTTAGACTGGTTGTTGCCAATGGTTCGAAGGGTTTTGTGGAAAGGGCTGTAAGTACAACCGAAAGGCTCCACTGGGGAACCGGCGACCGATAAGGCGGACGGATGTTGAGGAGACCCTTCAGGAATTTCTTAGAGAGAGGATGGCTCATGACGGAAAAGCTCCCCACAAAGTCATGACGTGACGAAACGGCCGCGAGATAGACTCTAATTGATGAAGGCTTCAGGCCTCTGTCATGAAGAGAGTAGAGAAATTTCAATATTATTGGAATAGGAGACGACATGGGGTCAAATCCCTCTATCTGGGAAAAACGGACAAAGGCATCCCATTTCCTGGCATACGAAATTCTCGTGGCCGGTTTACGTGCCGCCTCCAACACCGTAGCGATATGGGAAGGCAGGCCTAAAGTGTGCCATGCGGAAGGATTCTCCATGCTGTTAGCTTGAGAGAGTCTAGGTTCGGGTGCAGTAAGCCGTTGCTGGAGTTCGTCAGCAGATCCGGTCGGATTGGGAGGCGCCGTGTCTGGCCCTGAGATAGCCGAAAAAGTGGGGCAAACCACGTCTGCCTGGGCCACCATGGAGCGATTACGATCGCATCCACTTGTGTCCGTGCTAACTTGGCTACTACTAGGTTGAGCAGGGGAAAGGGAGGAAAGATATAAAGAAGGCCCATGGTCCACGGTACTACAAAGGCGTCTCCTAGGGACTGTCGTCCCAGCCCTGCTCTGGAGCAGTACGTTGCACAGACTGCATTTTCGTAAGTTGCGAAGAGGTCCACTCTCGGGGTTCCCCACACGCTGAAGATATTTGTCAAACGGACGGAGCCAGACTCCATTCGTGGGTTTCCTGGAAGTGTCTGCTGAGCACATCCGCTCGAGCATTGTCCTTTCCCGCGATGTGTACCGCTGACAGCCTGATGCCTCTGCGGATGGCCCACATCAATATTTTCCTGGTGAGGTGGAGGAGGGTGGAAGAGCGAGTACCACCCTCCTTGTTGAGGTACCATACAACTGCTGTGTTGTCGGAAAGCAGTTGTACGTGGTGACCTCGGAGGTGGAATTGAAAGACCGCTAACGCTCGTTGCACTGCGAGCAACTCCAGCACGTTGATGTGAAGAGTGCGCTCTGAGGTGGACCAACGACCTTGACAAGTATAATCCCCACTGTGCGCTCCCCACCCCAGAAGGGATGCGTCTGTCGTCACACTGCGAGACGGGGGGGTGTCCACAAACGGCATTCCGTTCAATAGATTTCGCTTGTTCATCCACCACCGTAGGGAGATCCTGACTTCGGGGGGAATGGGAAACCAGATCCTCCGCGGATCCAGAGTAGGGTTGAACTTGCGGAGCAGTAGATGTTGGAGCAGCCGCATGTGGAGACGAGCCCATCGGACAACAAACACAGCTGCTGCCATGAACCCGAGGAGCTGTAGAGCATGGAAGGCTGACGTGTGGCGGCGTAAGTAAAGTCGTTGAGCCGCCCTTGTTAGTGTGTGAACTCTGTCGTTCGGGAGATAGGCGCGCGCGACTGTCGCGTCCAGACGGACTCCAATGAAGTGGAGTGTCTGTGTTGGGAGAAAAACGGACTTTTCTGTGTTGACTAAAAGGCCCAATGAAGACAGGAGGGTAGTCACTGTGACAACGTCTGAACGAGTGGCCCCGTAGGATGGCGAGACGATGAGCCAGTCGTCTAAATAGGGGTATAACTCTATACCCTGCGATCGTAGGTGCGCGCACACCGCGGCCATGCACTTTGTGAAAACATGAGGCGCCGACTTTAGGCCAAATGGTAGAACCGCAAACTGAAAGACTTGGTTTCCTACTGCAAACCGGAGGTATTTGCGGTAAGCCGGATGGATAGTGATGTGAAAGTAGGCATCTTTCAAGTCTATTAGTGTAAGCCAACGGTTCTTTTGCAGCAGGGGTAGAATAGTAGCCAATGTGATCATCCGGAATTTTTTTGTAACAATGAATTTGTTTAGATGCCTTAAGTCCAGAATAGGGCGAAGCCCGCCATCCTTCTTGGGGACCGCGAAATAACGTGAGTAGAAACCTGTCCTCAAGCGGGCGCGAGGAACTCTTGTTATGGCGCCTTTGCTGAGGAGAGAGGCTGTCTCTTTCCGTAACGTGGGAGATGGAGGCGTTAACTTCACGGTTCCCAGAGGAGGAAGGGCTTCGAACTCTATTTTGTAGCCTTGGCAGACAGTGCGTAGAACCCAATTGTCCGATGTTATCGCCTGCCAGGCATGCTGAAAGGGTTGGAGTGTGTGACCGAAAGGGCGTCGGGGCCTCGGAAAGTCAAAGGCGCCGTTTGTGCGGTGGCTCTGGTCTGGTACGCGGCTTGGTGAAGCGTGTTGAAGGCTTCCTCTGTTGGAAGGGAGCAGTAGGGCCCGAAGATTGGTAACGAGTGGTACGATCTTGGTGTTGTCGCTGGTGGTAGGGAAGGGGTCTATACCACCGACGAGCCCGAAACGAGGGTTGGTGTTGTTGTTGGGTGAACCCCATTTTCCGTGCCGTGACCTTCGCCTTATGAATTGTGTCCATGGCTACGTCTGTAGTCGCATTGAAGAGTCCCTGGCCATCAAAGGGGAGGTCCTCGATGCGGGCACGAGTTTCTTGGGGTAGGGTGGCTGAACGCAGCCAGGCATGCCGTCGTAAGGCCACTGCCCCTATCATGGACTTGGCCGCACAGTCGGTCTGATGTTTCGTAGTCTCCAGTTGTTGCTTTGAAAGACGCAGAGCCTCCGTCTGGAAAACTCTGGCCAACTCTCTTTGATCATCCGGCAAATAGTTAATGAGCGACGACATCTTTTCCCATAAAAAGACTTGATATCGTGACATCATCGCTTGGTAATTGGTAATTTTAATATTCAGGGCCGCTGAAGAGTATATTCGCCGGCCACAGGCGTCAAGTTTGCGACCTTCCTTGTCCGACGGGGTAGAATGAGTTTTGGAAGACTTTCCCTGCGATGCCTCGACTACGACAGAGTTTGGTTTGGGGTGGATGAAAAGAAATGGGGCCTCCGACTCTTTGATCTTATATAATGCATCCAGACGCTTCGATGTGGGTCCCATCGTTGCAGGATTAGACCAAGACTGTTGGATGGTCTTAAGAAGTGTAGGTATCATAGGCAGTGAGAGTTGCGCCGAAGGCTCGACGTACATGACGTCAAAGATATTGTCAGTGACGGTCTCCTCTGGCTGATGGTGCTCTACCCCTAGCGACTGCGCCATTCTGAGCATCTGTTCAGTAAAACTGCCCAGTGCCATAGAGGGGGATGCATCATCTTTGCAGCCCACCTCAACCTCCGGCGACGGTAACGATCGTGGGGGGGAGCGTATGGAAGAAGAATCCGAAGCATAATCTTCTATGGAAAGGGTTGAATGGGCTGGCGAGCACGAACGACGCGGCTCGCTAGTTGCAGGGGCGGGCGCGACATCAGTGCTTGAAGGCGGTTTGGAGATGGTATGCGTCGCCGCGCGCCCCAGCCGCTGCCCTGTGTAAGGATCAAATCTGTAATGGGATCGTGATGAACGCGAGCGGAAAGATCGGGCAGAGCATCGATCCCATTCTTGCGCATCTGATCGCGAACGATGGAGTGGAGTCCGATGATCCCGGGAGCGTGAGCTAGAGCGAGAACGGTGCCCACTAGAACACTGCGACGCCCTGGAAGCTGGCGAAACAGAGTGAAGGGAGCCAGATGGCGATACTGGAGCCATATCTGTTAACGGGAATAGCTCCTCCAAAGGTGACAGCTGCGGGGCAGAGCGGGAAGGAGACGGAGAATGGAGTCCTGTGACATCTGCTGGTGATGATCTGACTGGCACTGACAGTGATTTACGCGCTGTAGTCGACTCCATGGATCTCGACACCGACTGCGCCGGCATCGAGAGAGGTGAGCGAGAGAAGTGTTTAGACGACGTCCCACTCTTCCGTGACCTCGATGTCGAAGAGCTCCTCGGTGCCGATGTCGGTTGCGAAGATGACTTTGGGGTCGGTGTCGACTTCGACGATGATCTCGGCGTTGGTCTCGGTGCCGATGGAAGCTCCGACGTCGAGTGTTTCGAACTCAACCGGATCGAGGATGCCAATGCCGACGCCGGACGCTCAGTCAAACCCGATGGCTTCGGTGTCGACGGTGTCGCTATCGACCTCGGTGTCGACGGGGGGGAACGCCGAGATTCTGCCGAGGCAGAAAGAGAGGGTGCTGCCGAAGCAGAATTTTTCTTTGCTATTTTTGCCGGCTTCCCATGCTTAGTCTTCAGAGTGCGTTTACTCGGTTTGTTAGACCGTTGTTCAGTTTTCGACGTCTGTGTCGATGGTGCTGGGTGCGAGCGGCTTGCAGTGGCCGAATCGCGTGCCCCAGAAGTGGCCGCTGGATCGTCGACTGCGGCCAGGGCGTTTTTCCAAAGGAGGCCTCTAAGGCGGTCAGCCCGAATTCTCCTGGTTTGCTTGGAGAAGGACATGCAATGGGGGCACGTTTCCACAATGTGGGCCTCCCCCAGACACAACAAGCACAGGGAATGGCCATCAGTCAGGGTAATCTTCGCTCTACAGCGAGAGCATTTTTTGAATAAAGCGGTCTGCGACATAGCTGCGCAGGTCGTTCCTGCACCAATATCCGAGACTAACAAACTATGAGATATATATATATAATAATTATTTATTTATTTATTTATTTATTTATATAACTACTTATAACTACTTATAACTACTAAGTTTAGTATCTAAGCTAACTAACGCTAACTAACTATGCTGTTTTGCAGGTAAATACGAACGAGCGTTCCAGAGAGGAGATCCGCGAGTCCAATCACGACGGCGGTCGAAAAGGAACTGAGATGAGCGGGAACCCGGAGCATGCGCGTTGGAGCGGTGGGGGGAGGGGTTCCCGCCAAAAAAGTATCTAGGCTAGCTAGAGGAATCCCGAGATGGCTCGGCGTCGGCGCGAGCCCATATGTGTGATGCACAGAGACCACGAAGAAGAAAGACCTGGTTGGAGTGGACACTAGGGATAGGGCCTTCTCAGGGACAGCACCCAAGTTATAGAATGTCTTCCTCAGAAAGGTCCACTTGATGCTGACAGCTTACAGCCCTGCATAGGCATATGCCAGACACTAGAACGGAGAGAGACCTCCCTCGTCTCGTGGAAGGAGGACCTGTACGCAAAAGGTCTCAGGTTCAATCCTGGACATTTCCAGGTATAGATATGGAAGTTTCCTGTCTAAAAACCTGGAAAGTCACTGCCAGTCAGTGCAAACAGTACTGAGCTAGGTGGACACAGAATCTGAGTCAGTATAATGCATTTCCCTACATTCACCATTAAAGGAAATGGGGGAGAGAAAGCTCCTTTATCTTGCTTCCTGCATGCTGCTGTCTCACTAGCCTAGTACGTAGAGAGGAAGGGAAGGTTGGACAGAAAGTGGGGATTATGGATTTGTCTTGGAAAAAAGCTGACTATTTCCAGATTTGGAAGAAGCTGCTGGGCTCATTTTTAAGCCAATCTGATGCAAACCATGGTGTCTGCCCATCAGTGTCAAACACTGATGGGCAGTGTCACCATCACTATCATATTTATTTCATTTCTACACTACCCAATAATCAAAGCTCTCTGGGCAGTTCACAAAAATTAGACCCTAATTACACCATGATGAAACATAATATACAAAAATTTAATACAATGAAAAACAGCTAAAAGCAATCAACAATACAATTCTAGGACCCAATAAAAGTATTGAAATTAAAACCCCATCTTATGCCATCAAATGCCTAGGAGTAGAGGAAGGTCTTAACGTGACACCGAAAAGATGGCAACGTTGTCATCAAGCAGACCTCATTGGTGAGAGTGTCCCACAACCAGGGGGCTGCTATCAAGAAGGCCCTTCTCTCCCTTGCTGCCATCCTCCAAATCTCCCTTTGAGGAGATACTCAGAGGACCTCAGATATTGGTTGTAGTATATGGTAAGTTGATACCATCCACATCCACATACCCTCTGCTGTATCTTGAGGCTGAAGAACAGTTTCTCTTGTCTTAAGACAAATTCCAAGAATTTCTGGCATGTAGGGTAGCTGGGCTAGTCCCTGCTGCGTCTTCACAGGGTTGTGATGGGGGGGGGGGGGGAATACCTCCGCCGCCTATTATTTCAATCTAGACACCCATAAAGCAGGTGTAAACCTTCAGTATAACTTACCACAAGCCAGCCACTGTTCACCACATCCACATCAGTGACAGAACGGTGCATTTTGCTTTGCTTGCTGTGATCTGCATACACCTCTGAATCAGAAGTGTAGCCACGGTCAAGGCTTGCCTCGTTTGGGTGATAGATCTCACTGTCTGACTGAGCCCCTTTAACAAACAAACATAATGGAGTGAGACAAAGATACAAGGGAATGCCCTATTTTCATACCAACAGGCAGCTGGGCTAGCGAAAACTGTGCAGGAAGCAGGAAAAAGTTACACTTCCAACTTTTCACCTTCCATAAGAAATAGCCATTACAGCAAAAGTCGTAAAAAGAAACCCCAACTACTTTAGAAAAAAAGAAATCCCAACTACTTTATTGTGAAGGCTGTGACTTTGTAATATTACAAAAACAGGGACTCATTGTGCCTGTTCCCAGCATAAATACTATTTTCAAATATGCCAAGCAAGGGAAAAAAGCTGGCTCACACACTTGTGTAAGCTAAGCTGTAGGCTAACCCAACTTCACGTAAAAAACACAACATAAATATTCTGTAAAATATGTTCCATCGATCCATGAGACAAGTTCAGAGGAGGAAAAATGAGGGCAAACCTCTTCCATCTCAAAAATCATCAGAATTTTTTCTATCCTTACTTAAGCATGGTAAGTAGTACTGGACTCTATGGTAGTATTAGTAGGTTGCTTGGACAGATCATGTTGAAAGAAAATACGAAGTTATCTTCTAACCTTTTAATAAAAAAACAAAATTGCTTGTAGTACAAGCACCCTTCCAGTTTCGCTACTGATTGAACCAAATTTGGGCGATAGCATTAGATTTGGCTAAGGACAGTCACAGCCTCCAGACAGACTAGCAGAGTATAATACATTTACATTTGGAAAACTTTTAGAATTCATTTAATTTTAGAAAACGTGTTAGTACCAAAAGGAACCACAAATTGTGATATAATGTCTTTTGGTTTAAGAATAAATTGCATAGGACATTTCATTTCCTGTTTGTTTGTTGTTTTATTTGCCTCACTTTCTCGAGCTGTTCAGAGCCATCTGCATATCTTATGACATATTGTGGTATGGACCATGTCGGCAGCTGGCTGGGCGGGGAGCGGTTCTAGGTAGTCATACCATTTTGGCAGGGCTTGGAATCAGATGGAATCTTGGGCACTTACATTTTCCTATCACTGAAATCCAGCATTTTTGTGATACTATTAAGTATGGAGCACTATCAATAAAGGGTATTTGAATTTTAAAAAGAAATAAAAATGAGGACGGGCTTACACATTTTGAACTCCCAACATCTTTCAGCCAGTCCATTAAAACATCACCTGTGTCATTCCCACTGAGGCTACCAATTCCACAACTATATATTACAGTTGTGTCAGAACTCTGCTGATGCCATTTGGCATTGACAAATGGAATTCTGCATGTCTAGTGATTCTACACATGCTGAAATGCACAAAGGGAAAGTTGCTCTCCCTCACAATATAAAGCCCAAGCCTTTCATCGCCTGCTGAATTTAGCATCTTATCACAAGGAGTGGGGGAAGGGATGGCAAAAAAAATGGAAGGGACAAAACTGCTGGCTTTTAACATGGGTAATGTAATTTGTAGTAGTTGAAATTATTTTTCAGCAATCTTGTTTGGGAAACAAAAAGCCAGAGGCAACAGCTGCTAACCTAACAGGTTGGCATCAAGTTTCCCAATAAAAGGAGTCAATGTCAATGACTAATTTTACCTAAGAACATAAGAAATGCCATGCTGGATCAGACCAAGGGTCAATCTAGTCCAACATTCTGTTCACACAGTGGCCAATCAGCTGTCAACCGGGAACCCACAAGCAGGACATGAGTGCAACAGCATCCCCCCACCCACATTCCCCAGGAACTGATGTACATAGGCATACTGCCTCTGATAGTGAAGGTATCATAGGCTGCCTCTACAAGAGGCATTTAAAGCTCTTTCAAGGCGCATTAAAAAATTTGCCTCTACAAGAACGGAGCGCAAATTTGGCGTAGAGGCGCTTTAAACATCCGATTATGTGCATTATCGAATGCGCGTTAAATAGCGAGTTTTATTTTGCTCCGGCCGTTAAAGCGCATTTTGACTATGTGAACAAGCGATTCTCCGCATTAACTACTTGTAAAGTGCATTTGAAACAACCGGTAAGGTCACCCGTTGAGTGCTCAGTTACCTCCTGCATACAAGCATTTACAATAAAGCGCTTCAGCGAATATGCGCATAAAAGGCTAACCAGGCGTAAAGCCGAATTCTTGTAGATGAGGCCATATAGTCACAAGGACTAGTAGCCACTACTCTCCTCCAAGAATTTATCCAATCCCCTTTTAAAGCCATCCATATGGGTGGCCATCCCTAACTCTCATGGAAGTGAATTCGATGGTTTAACTATGTGTTGTGTGAAGAAGTGCTTCCTTTTATCTGCCCTGAATCTCTCACCAATCAGCTTCATGGGATGATCCTGGCTTTTAGTATTATGAGAGAGAGAGAGAAAAATACCTGTGTCATTCTCTGCTTTTGCTGTAGCCTGCAGCGCTGGGGGTGGTTTCACCCCTGAACCAATGCATTCCAGAAGAGTAAAAAGGGTGTACCAGTCATCTCCAGAGTGGATGTTAGCAGCATTGGTCTTGAGAAGCTCATGAAGGCCATATGCAATCTGGTGACTGGCTCTGTTCAGCATGTTGGGCTTCATCATGAGCAAGATGCGCAAGGAAAGCAGCACCTGCTCAGAAAGAAGCAATGGTGAATATCAGAGGGGCAGACTATCTCTACATCAGCCTCATTTTTGCTCTCTGCTTGCAATATGTGATAGCTACTTCAAACATTTTGTACTTTGTACTTCCTTCACACTAAGCTGTCTGAGTTGCACACTTGATCCCAAGCCCCATTCAGTGATAATCGTAAGAAACTCCTGTGTGCCTAAAGACAATGCCATATAAACAGCTTAAAGTTCATATAATAGTTTCAACTTCAGAACAGAAAACAGGCTAAACACAAGACTCTTGTTGTTTGTTTTAAAAAAAAACTAAATATCAGGTTGCTCATGTCTCAGGAGTCAGGCAATTCCCCCCCCCCCCCCCCCCCCCGGAAGCTTACCAACTCTACTATAATGTCACAAGCTAAATCTTCTGCTCTTGCACTATTGTAGCAAAGGATCCGGTCAGTTGGCTCCCACACACACACACACACACACTTTACTTCTTTCATTTGGAGGGTGGCAGCTTCCCTCTTTCATCTATTTTCTCACTTGCTCCCACCCTGGGCACTTTTCCAGTGTTTGTAATACAAGATGACCTGCAACAAAATGATGCAGTGTGGAGTGTTTTAATCAGCCAGCCATACCCTCCTCTACAGTCCACAGGCTTCAACCATTACACTCACCATGGCAAACATGACACTGTGCCCTGGTGAGCATGATGGGCAACACACCTTTCTCCCAACGCTGAAGCTGCAGAGGTGAGTGGGGATTGTCCTGGCAGTAATCCCTGCCCCCTCCCTAACTCCAAGGTTGGGAGGAAGGCTCTGATGGCTGCCAAAGCCAGAAGTTCCCAGTCTCTCTTTCCTGCAGGAAAAAAAACAGCAGCGAGGGGAAAGTGCTCTCAGCCACTGCTCTCAGCCCCAACTCCAAACATCAACTGGAACCCACACTCTCCTCACCTCCTTTTCGCACAGAAAAGAGAAAGGGGGAGGAGGCTCCTACAGCAGCTGCTTGGCATTGGGGCTCAGAGACCCTTCACCAAGCAGCAGCTGAAGTTGAAATGCTCCCCCCACCTGGTCTTTCCCATAGGAAAAGTCGATGAGGGGATGCTTTTGCTGTTTGGGGCAGTGGGGGAGCACTTGACCCCAACCAACTGGAGGGAAGAGGAGATGGGGGACCTGAAAGTTTTTGGCTTGACTTGCAAAACCATCCAAAACTTATAATGCATTCCATGCCCCTACTCCATCCCTGGTTTTCTATTCACATACCAACAGTTACTTAACATTTCATGGCCAATGAGAATGCTCAATCCCCACTGGATCGTTGCCCCCCCCCATCCCCCACAGGATTCTTTTCTCTGCAATATTTTTGTACATCCACAAACTTGGAGTCCCCAAAGGCTACTGATAACTCCCTCCTGTGCACAGAGGGCCCTATTATGGCTAGAAAAGGACTGGAACGTGTCTCTGAGCTTCAGAAATGGGGAGCATGATGGTACTCTGTGATCTAACATAAACTAGAAGAAGAGAGCCAACATCCTGGAGTCACCACGACAGCAGCCCTTCCAGCAAGGGCCGAGATTCTACAACCATCTTTACCTGGGCACTGATCTCTTCCCTGCGCAAGAGACGGATTGCCAGCCGCAGCAGCCCCACCACGGCCCTCTCCACTAGGAAGCAATACTCCATGGCATTAACACACAAATGGTAGAGGTGGTCTCGCACTGCCTGCCACACAAAGGCCACACGGTCCCTAGAGGAAGAAGGAAGAAGGAAGGGCTTTGTGATCAAAAGATACCTACCAGCAGAGCTCCAGGTGGGCCACAACCCAGTTGGAATGTGCACACACTCTTCTGTTTATATCCTTTCTCTCGCTCCCATATGAAACACAGGGAGCAAGAGGGAGTCCACTGGCCACATTCATGTCAGTGTGTACACACATGCATGCCCACAATCTGTGGAGGGGCCATGAATACTGGGAGTCTGGGAGTAACAGCAAATTATGCAAGCATCAGCTAATGGGCTTTCACAGCACCTGCCTTTCAGGTCAACCCTTACAGGAGTGCAGCCAGACAAGAGAGTGGGAATGGCAGGAGCACATATACACTCTAGCTCAAAGAGTTCTGAATATCCTTTCACCTCATTCCATAGATTATTTTGCACATTACTGAGCCGCATGCATCCGTGTGCAAAGAACACCATAACTCACCCACCAAACAGCCAATTGGTGAAGTAAATATAGAAGGGCCATTCAAAAGTTTAAGAAATGCTAGGTAACGCTACAATGTAACATGGGAGTATACAATTCTTAACTGGTCACTATAGGGGACCATAATTCACTCCTATAAATAGGATTATGCTCTGTCTTATACTAAAGGGAATTTGTTACCATAAATTCCTGTTCCCCCCCAAATCCTGTTCTTGGAGAAAGTAGGAGGGCATTCGGGTTTCCCCTTCCATAGAAACAGAAAAGCAGAGCCAGTTTCGGAACTGTGTCCTCCGCTGAGGCAAATCTCCCTCTCAGAGCAGACTGGAAGGGGAATGAGCCACGCTTCCAACAAGACCACCAGGAAAATCTAAAGCAAATGCCAACAAGGGCAAACTATAAACGGGAAAGGGGGGGAACCCTGTGAATATAGAGAAAGGGAGCCCTAACCCTATTCTCAAGAAGGACAAGCCATCCAGCCTGCCCCACTAAAGATCTCTCATGAAGGCTCCTCCTCCTACCCCAACTGTCACCACCATCAGCCATTCCAGCAGGCTGTACCGGGAGATGAGGGACAGGGTAGGAACATTCTACAAGGCCTGCTGAAATAATTAATTTCTCTCCCGGTTCTTTCCCAATGTGCGTCATGTCTTTTCAGGTTGTAAGCCTGCAAGAAGGGACTAGCTTGTTTAATTGATTACATGTACACTGCTCTGGGAGCCTTTTTTTTGGATGAGAAGCATAAAAATACTTCAAACAAACAAACAAAACAAACAAACGAAGAGACAGATAAACAGACAAGCCAAATAATACCACCTGAACACAGAACAAGAGAAAGAAGGCTCTCCTTCTTCTAAGAACAGGATGTTACTTAACGAATTCCCTTTTTCTCCAAGAGATACAGGAGAACATTCTAGATCCTTTGGAATTAGTAAAGCGGTATCATTTTAGGTCTGGCTCACACAGGAAGACTGCATTCTTCCTGGACAAGGACCTTTTGCAGGACTTTCTAATTAAATGCAGCAAAGAAAAGATAAATTTTTGTCTCATCAACATATGCAAATCTCTTCTAAAGAAGCCCTTTCACAGAAAGAAGTGGGCCATGATCCCATAACTTCCTAACAGCATAGTAGATCTACTCAATCCAATCCCTGAGACACCTGAATTGGCTTGAAAGAGAGACCTTCTTACTCAAGGACTCCTTTTGGAAGGGAATGAAGGCCCTCCAGAAATCCAGTCTATGTCACTGCTTCTCCTGTAAGGGCATCAAGTTACGGTATAAAAAGTTACAGCCACCAACAGCGAATCAAATTGGTATCTGACATAAAAGATGATTCTGGCTGAATAACTATTTTTCAAAATGGAAATGTCCTGGAATCCTGCAAGACATCTATGGGCCAGTTCATAGAACCACAGAATAGTAGAGTTGGAAGGGGCCTATGAGGCCGCATCCAACCCCCTGCTCAATGCAGGAATCCACCTTAAAGCATACCTGACAGATGGCTGTACAGCTGCCTCTTGAATGCCTCTAGGGTGGGAGAGCCCACGACCTCACTAGGTAATTGGTTCCATTGTTGTACTGCTCTAACAGTCAGGAAGTTTTTCCTGATGGCCAGCCAGAATCTGGCTTCCATTATTCCGTGTCCTGCACTCTGGGATGATCGAGAAGAGATCCTAGCCCTCCTCTGTGTGAAAACCTTTCAAGTATTTGAAGAGTGCTATCATGTGTCCCTTCAATCTTCTCTTCTCCAGGCTAAACATGCCCAGTTCTTTCAGTCTCTCCTCATAGGGCTTTGTTTCCAGACCCCTAATCATCCTTGTTGCCCTGCTCTGAACCCCCTCCAGCTTGTCTGCATCCTTCTTGAAGTGTGGTGCCCAGAACTGGATGCAATACTCAAGATGAGGGCTAACAAGTACTGAATTGAAGGGGACCAGCACCTTACACGTTTTGGAAGCTATACTTCTATGAATGCAGCCCAAAGTAGCATTTGCTTTTTTTGCAGCCACATGATCAAGCAGCCCATCATGGTTTATTTCAGCCATGGTGGGCTGTGACATGTGATGGTGGCCATATTCAAGCCACAACTGTGGCTTGTTGCATCATCTGAAATTCACAAGGGTGGGTTGTTGGCATGGTTAACAAACTACCCAGAAACACAGACTGTTTTGGGGTTGAGGGTGATTTGTAAACCACCCCAACAACCACCCTTTGACAGGTTCAGATGACCGAACAAGCCTTGGTCACAGTTTGAATATTCAAGTTACCTGGCATGTGTTGCAACCCTTCGTAACTTAAATAAGCCATCGTAGACTGTGGCGATTGTGTGAATCCAGCGAGGTACACTGTGTGGGTAGCTTCTAAACCACTCCACAACCCCTACATCAAGCCATGGGTTGAGGAGTGGTTTAGAAGCCAACCTGCTGCACACCTTGTTGGGTTTGAATGAAATGATAATCCACGCCGAATTGGGGGTAATTAGGCAAATATTGGGCATGTGAGCAGCACATTGGGGTATAGAAAATCTCACATGATTATCCGAACCCAGCCTATTTCTCCCCACTACCTGCCTATAAGATCAAGAATACAACAGTCAACAAATTATGGAGACAGTCCACAAGGAACAGAAGATTCCCCAATTCACAGTTTGACCAAGAATGCCTATGATGGTACATCTGTATGGTTTACCTGTTCTCCAGCGCAATCCTCAGAAGCATCTCCAAACAGAAAGCACAATCTTCCTCATCATAGGTTTCCTCATCTGGACTCACAGAGATGAGAGCCTGAAAGTGTTAGAGAATATCCAAAGATATATTCATTCATTTTATATTATGTTTAGGATGCCTTTAAGGATAAAACCCTCTCAAGGTGGCATACAAGATAAAACAATAAAGTTTAATAAAAGCAGTGATTATGAATAAAATCAGCTCCTCAAAATTTTAAAAAAGGCCTACAAAAACAGATGGTTTATGGCTGTAAAAAGCACCTGTTGCAGAGAAGCTTTCTCCTTACTGCAGAGGCAGAGAACTGAGAGACTGCAGGAGAAGGTAGACTCCAAAAATAGTGGTAATCTTTTCTTACTTTGGCTAACAAATAGTGCAGTGACATCCTATTGTTTGGAGATGCACAGTAAACAACCGAGAGAAGGGAGAAAAGTAAGAACCGTGTCCTCAGAACTCTGCAATTGTTTAAGCCTATGGCTCATTGTTCTCACATGGAAATCCCCAACCCAGGAACAGAACTGCCTAAGTATCTTAGGGAAGATGCATCCCAACTCAACATGCAATACTTCCTAGAGTTCAAGGTATGATCGAATCCATGTTCACTTGAGCACATCACTCATGGTCATGGCCACAAAGTCCAACCAGCCTGGAAGGCTTATTCATCCCTCACCTTCATTAGTTCCTGCAGGGATTCCAGTTGCAGAAATTTGCTTTCGGTGATCAACTTCTCTGGGTCACATTGCTATAAAGGAGATAGTTAAAAGGGATGTGCATTAGAAGAAAAACAAGGCTAACCATGTCGGGGCATTCTCTGGGAAGTTAATGAAGTACACAAAGACAAATGCCCTTGAGCAGGTCCAGAATATATTGCTTACCAATGAGCACCCCCATATCAGTTATTAGGGGGAATGACTTCTAGATTTGAATCCCAGCACCTCTTTTTCTAGAAATTAAGAAACATAGTTCTTTGAAAACATCAAGTTGAGGTGGACCGCAGGGCTCAATAAAATAGACCAGGCTTTACTCATGGAAAAGGGGGAAAACAATACCCCAGTTCAGTATTAAGGCTTAGGGCAATGCTCCCGGGCCTGGAAGCCTCTAGGGATCCTCCTATGGATCCATTCTGAAATAGAGGAGGCAGGGAATACACACCTAAAATCCAGTGTCTGGTTTTCCCCACTTCCCATTTTGTTGTCATCCCTTTGATTATTTGCCAATGACTAAATTCACTGTGAGATCCTTCCCCCCCCCCCCCAATCTGATGGGGAACTGTCAAATCTAGTCTTAAAACCCAATTTGGGTTTTCCTGTCTGTCATAAATTTGAACAGTGACTCAACCGGGTCAGAAAGATGAGGAAAATATGCATGAATCACTGCCAAAGGGCACCTAAGAGTTGACTATATTGTATGTTTAATGGCAGAATGACTTCTTTGCCATGTAGAGCATAAGTGTAAAAACCTCTCCTAAGGATGCTGAGAGGCTTGAGGAGTATTAATGTGGTAACCAGAGGCACCATATCCATTGTCAATGGGAAGAAGCATCACCCCCTCTAGCCCTCTGAATGGCTTCTCCTAAGACAAGAGACTATCAGCACTGACATCTTGCTACTGCTTTGCAGTTTTATTATTTATTTAAAATACTTTACCCCAGACCTTTGACCCAAAGCTCAGTTCTAAAATCAGAGTTTGATATGGAAATGCAGCTCAACTATGGAGTTCACAGGTTATCTTTGAGTAAGCTATTCTCTCTCAGTCTAACCCTCACACTGTTGTCAAGGGGTTAGGAAGCACCTTGGAGGGAGAGCAGAATACAGCCCATAAGAAATTGTCATGGACCAGGACACTGAACTCTCATCCTCACAGGACCCCGATCCCTTGTCCTCTGATGAAAAGGCTCCTGAGTTAACAGTTCAGGGGGAGGATTCAGTCCTGGAAAGGCATAACAAGGCCTTCACATCCCTAGGACCCAAAAGATTGCAGGGGGTGGCTCCCATGGGTCTAGAAGAGGTTGCCTTGCTGTCTTCAGACACTGAAGACTCTGGCCATGAGGATACTAGCAAGCCACAGCAACTCCTACATCTGTTGCAGTTGAAGGCTGGTAAAACAAGCCAGGGTGCTTCAAGAGACAAATCTTCAGTCAGTGTGGAGACCGAGCTAACCAGCCTAAAGAAAGCAGACAACCATGTCTGGCTTCTAGCCCTAACACTACTGAGAGTTTTCCATGGCGCTGATTAATTCCCATCTGGCTTCCCTGGAAAATATGATCTACTCAGATCCTTTCTAAAGACCTGATCCTCTAAAACAGTGGTCTTCAACTGGTCCAGATCCGAGACCCACCTCAAACTCCCAGCCTGCACATGGGACCCACTTTCACAATTTTCTCCATGCCCAACATAGTGGCAACAGTTTTGCTGTGACCCATCTGGACTGACCTCATGACCCACTTTTGGGTTGCGACCCACCACTTGAAGACCACTGCTCTGAAAAGACCCTGCAAACCAAACTACAGCAATACCTAGCAATGTGAAAGCCTTTGCCACAACTGAGGCAGTGCAGGGGATCAACAGAACCCACGGCCTGAAACAGTGCACAAATAAAATAAATAAATGCTGCTGCTTTGGAAAGAAGCATATATTGGAGATAAACATACATGATACAAACATTTTATATGGACGGAGACTGAACATTAAGCTCCAATTTCACATCATGCTTTCTAAGAAGAGCTGTAGTGTAATTCTGAAAAACATACAAAGCCTCCCCTTTCTAGTATATATGTCCTCCTTCCTTGCTGGCCCTAAATTACCTTTATACACTCCAGGGCCATTCTCTTTGCCTCCTGGTTCTCTGTAGATGGCCCTCTCATTCCAGATTGTTCTGTGCCACTGAGTGTCAGCCAACTAACAAAACTTAGCACTGTGGATTCCCCACTACAAAAGAAAATACACTCTGTTATATTGAGGGATGCAAAAGCATTATATATGCTAATAGAAAATGAATTCTCACAGTTCCAATCCTTATGTAGCCAAATTAGCATTATTCAATTCCAAGAGGGAGGCCCAAGCCTTGCAGAAATATAAAAATCCACACTGCATTTTCTATTTGTATTTTCTTTCATCTAATAGGTTTGTAGCTAGCAACAAATGAACATTATTTGCCATCTAGTCTGCCACACTAGCTAGGCTACTTACCGGTTCGAAGGTGTCTCCTCACGCTGAAGAGAGATTTTGCCATTGGGATCTACAAAATCTTCAACCTATATGTCAAACAAATATATATTTTTTTAAAAAATTGCATTATAATATTTTAAACCACCCTTTAACAAATAGGTATCAGGGTGGTATATGAAAAAGACCAAAATGGTCATTTATCATAAAATAATACAAACATTTAAAAATCATATTTTTTGAGGCAGTAAAATACTGGACAGACTGACAAATTAAAATGCCCAGGCAAACGAGAAAGTTTTCATCTAGCACCAAAAGGATAACTGACTCTGTGCCTGTTCCACAAGGCTCTTTCCTTCATTTACACATAACAGGGACTGTAAGAAGAGCTTCCCAAACAGATCTTAAAATATGGACAGGCTGATATAAGGGGAGATGTATTTGTGTCCCAAGCTGTTTAAGGCTTTAAAGCTCAAAACCTGCATCTTGAATTGGACCTGGAAGCAAACAGGCAACCAATGCAGCTCTCTCAGGACTTGTGCAAAACGATCCCCACCTGGCTGCAACTATTAATATTCTGGCAGCCACATTCTGCACTAATTGAAGCTTCCAGGTAATCCAACCAATAGATTACCAGAGCATGACCCACCATGGCCAGATGAGCCCTATCCTGGAATAGTCATACCTGGCAAACTAACCAAAGTTGGTAAAAGGCGCTCCAAACCACTGAGACCACACACACTTCGGGTATCAATGCGGAATCAATAATAATAATAATAATAATAATAATAATAATATTATCACCCGCCTCTCCCAACGGATCGAGGCGGGGAACAACACCAAACACAAAATACAAAAACTGATTAAGAGCAGATAAAACCAGTACATCATTAAAATACCAATTAAACACCAATAAAACACTTTAAAATTCATCTAGGTAGGCCTGCCGGAAGAGATCAGTCTTTATAGATCTTTTAAATTCCTGAAGACTAGTAAGTTGGCGAATCTCTCCCGGCAGGAGTACTCCCAAACTATGTGCCTGCTCTTTCAAGGGCAGTGAAAACCAATCTACAACAGGCTGCACACTCACTTACAGGTGAGAAGAGCCACCTACCCACAGAGATCCCATCTTGTCAAGATTCAACTTAACTCCTTTATCCAGCACTGATACATGAGGCGCATATGGTCTCACTGGTTTGGAGAGCCTTTTACCAACTTTGGTTAGTTTGCCAACTATGACTATCCGGAGATAGAGATCATCTGGCCATGGTGGGTCATGCTCTTTTTTATTGGCCCTCATTCAGCCCATTACTGAGTCCAGAAACCAGTTCAGCACCTGCAGAGTTTCACTCAACTTAGATTATAAGGTGAAATAGAACTGGGTGTCATCAGCATATTGATGACACTTCATTACAAATCCCCTGGTGAGCTCACCAATGGCTTCATATACATTTAGAAAGCATGGGGGATAAGGTGAAATCATGTGGGACCCTAAAGCACAGGTGCCACAGGGCCAAACAGAAACACTCCAAGATCCAGACTCTTAGTCTCACTGTAAAACATCAGGTCAAAAGTATGTCCTGCAGAATGTGTTGAGATTGCATATTGCTGGATTGTTTACTAATTGAGACATACTGAGAAATCCCCATAGTTGTCATGGCAGCTATGATGATCAGAGCTGGTCCTTCTAACACCACACCAGAAACCACATGTGACAGTCCTGGTTAAGGAGACTCATGGGCAGTGGGATGGCCATAGACCAGCAAAATCATCTGTTTCTCTGGCCCAACACCAAGTGCAATAACACAAAACTGGCACCTGAGCAGGCTGGTCTTCTCGTGACAGAGATGGATTATTTACAGCTGATAGAACCACCCTCCCGGCCTTCCAGCCGATGTTGTCGCTGCACTATGTACTGTTCTGGATCTCTTCTACTCCCTTAGTAAGAAATTCTTTGCTGTGCCCAGCTACATCTCTAGTAACCTTTAGAACTTTTATCCACATGCATATATACTCTCCATTATCTGTTACATATCTAGCAACTGAGCTTTTGAAACAAACAGACAGGTTGTTTACCTGTAACTCTGGAGTTCACTGAGTGGTCATCTGTGCATTCACACATATGGGCCCTGTGCCTGTGCAGAGCCTCGCTTTGGGAAACTTCCAACGTTGAGGAAAGGTTTTTTGGGGGGTGGGAACCATCCCACACTGTCTTACTGTGCATGGTCGGCAGGTTCTCGTCCATCTTCTCAGTCCCTTAAGCCTGTCAAAGCAATCTTGGATCTGAGGATAGTCCAACTATCCTCAGATCCTGCAGCATGTCCAAAGGTACACTCCAATCTCGCTTGGACATCAAATTTGTAGTGCTGTCATGACCCTCTTTTCCCTTGCATTCTTTGAAGTAAAAAAAGAGGTCTGCTAGGAAATCAACAAAACTTTATTCAGACCGTAAACACCTTCCTTCATCAGAAGGGAGTCTAAAAGTTCAAAGCGACTTGCCCTCGAGGCAGGATTCAGCTAAAAAAACAAAGCAATTGTTCTTTTCAAGAAAAGTAAAAGTCCATTACCGCCTTTACGTAGACTGGTCCTGACCAAGCCGTTTCTGAGCCATCAATCTGTCCAACCGCCTTCTCACTTCTCCGGACTCAGCGCATCTCTCTATCCTACAGAATCTCGCATCTCTCAGGCTTTTCACACCCTCCCCTTTGGAAGAAGAGGCCTGATTCTCAGCTTGGGGTTTATTTACACCATCAGAGATAAGCGCTGTCAAAGGTTCATTCACAGCTGGGACAGAGGCCATGGGAATCAGCTCTTCCCCTCCTGGTACGGACTGGAATGTCTCTTTGACCTCAGAATCTGATTCTGAATGAATGTCTGACAGTTCTTCACTCAGCCCAAGGGAAGGGGGATTAGACACAACAAGTGCCTTATGAAGGTCAATGGACTAGCCCATGTAGCAGCCTTTCAGAGGTTTCCCAACGAGATCCCTTTCGAGAAAGCAGTCGAGGTCGCAATATCACGAGTTGAATGGGCTCGGATTCGAAGTGTCAAGGTCAAATTCGATATTTTATAGACTAATTGAATAAACTGCCTCTCCCTCTGGATCAAGGTGGGGAACAACATCAAATATAAAATTCATAAAACTGATTAAAACACATAAAACTAATACATCATTAAAATACCAATAAAACTCTTAAAATTCAACTGGGTAGGCAAACGGGAGAAACTTCCGATAAGATGGCTCAATGGTAATGTGGAAGTATGCATCTCTGAGATCTATTGAAGGCAAACCATGCCCCTTCCCTGAGATGTGGAAGAATCGCATTCAATATAGTCATTCTGAATTTCCGAACAATGACGTTGTTGAGAGCTCTTAAGTCCAAAATAGGTTAGAGTCCCCCATCCCATTTGGGCACTGTAAAGTAATGGGGGGGGGGGGAACCCTGAGCAGCTATGTCAGGTAGAACTGTTTGGATAGCAAACAGTTCTGAAGGGATTCTGTCTCCAGGAACAGAGGCTCCGATGGGGGTGTTACTTTTACAGTACCCATAGGAAGGAGAACTTCAAATTCTATTCAGTATCCATTCTGGATAATCTCAAGAACCCAGGTATCTGTTGTTATCATGGTCCATGGTGGAACAAAGTGCAAGTGATAGTCACCAAACATAGGACTAATAGGAGAAGGTAAATTGGTCATTAGTAGAGGTAATTCAAAGATTTTGTTTAGACAAAGTATCAGTTCATGCCCTGTTTGCCCAGGGTTTCACCCCTTGGAATTGCTTCCTCTGCTGTTGCTGCTGCAGTTGATACCGAGTTAAGTGATCAGAATAATGCCTTGGAAGATAAGGATTTTGCAACCTGAAACCACCTGTGTGGGTGGTAAGGGGATTGTTGTGGCTGCTGCCCCAACCCCAAGTTCTTTGCAATGGAACTGGACCGAATCCATCTGTTCATCAGTCTTTGCATTAAAGAGGCCTTCCCCATCAAAGGGAAGGTCCTCTACTCTGGAACGAGCCTCTGTAGATAAGCCTGCTGATCTCAGCCAAGTATGGCGCCTCAGTGCAATGGCCCCTACCATTGATTTTGCAAAGCAAACCACTTGATGGCGAGTGGTATTTATCTAATGGCGAGATAACTTGACAACTTCCATCTGAAACACACGACAAGCTCCCTTTTCTCTTCAGGTAAATAATCACACAAGAAAATCATTTTTTCCCATAGGAAAAGTTGGTAGCACGACATGGTACTTCATAGGTTGCTACACGGAGGCTCAATGTACAACCCAAACATCCAGCCTGCATTCCTCTTTATCCACTGGAGACGAGTGCGGGTTTTGTGACAGACCCTGGACAGACACCACAATTATAGAGCTGGGTCTAGAGTGAGAAAAAAGAAAGCAAGTATCTTTTCCCTGAATCCTATACATAGACTCAAGTCTCTTGGATGTAGGGGCCATTGAAGAGAGAGCAGCCATTGACTGATGGCACTGTCTGTAAAAGGATAGGCAGAAAAGGAATTGCCACTGGAACAGACGTCTCAGTGTAGACTGCATCAAAGTCCGGGTCTTTAATTTGCTCAACATGTTGCTGGGAATCGATACCAAAAGATTGTGTCATCCTGAGAACTTGGTCTGAGAAAACTCCCAAGCCTTCTGAAGGTGAATCTGTCATGATTGCCTACTACATCATCTGGCGAAGAAATAAATGGAGGTACTGCGGAGCACGAAAAAGAGTCGGATTGGTAATCCTCAGATGAATTAGGTGACTCCTCAAGTATCTCTACTGCAGAACCCCGGGGAGATGCCTGGGGGTGGGGGGATGGCAGTTTGTAGTTGCACACGAGGAACTTTAGCAACAGGTCACTTATCCTGAAGTAGAGATAAAGAATGTGGCGGAACCAGTGGAGGAGGCAAAAACACGTCTTGTTGAATTGGACACGAAAGTGATGCCAAAGGATAATATGAGTAACGAGGAGAAGTGCCTTCGAGGTATTGTGTTCTGACATAGTGCAATTCATCATACCGACAGAACCTCCAGTCATCATAGTGATAAGACCTCAGAGGGAGAAGAGACCAGTCAGAGAAACAATCCCAATCTCGGTGAGGGGATCAGGAACGGTCTCCTAATACTCTCTTTGACAACAGCGGTCTCCTTCACGATCCCTACTGAACAAATGGCTTGATTCCGGAGATGGGTATCAAGACAGAAGTTCCCTGTCTCTCAATAGGGATTGCTACAGTTAGTATCAAGGAGATTGTTGTCTCTCACTTCTGTGACTTGGGACCAAAGAGACCTGTAGTCTGTCTCGATAATCAATGGGGAGACATGTCTCCAATCTCTCCAGATGCGGTGGAAAATGGATCTATCACTATAGTTGAGATCAGTGCTTCTATTGCCCTTTGGACAGGAAAATCCAATAATGGAGGCGCTGGTAGAATTTCTTTCTCTGGCACTTTATGCATAGTCTTTTTGATATCTTTAGCCTTTTTCTTTTTAGGTATGGGCTCTGTTGAAGGCTTTCTTTGCCTTCTTTGAGAGTTTCTTAGCTGCTGACAATGCCAAGAATCTCCCAGGAGTTGGGGGATCCTGTCAGCTCACATCCTCCATGGTGGGGCCCAGAACCTCAGATGCAGCCATAGGACTTGAAGAGGGGCTCTTTCCTTACATAGTTGATGGCACTTGAGAGGACTTTGCAGCTTGAGAATAAACCACCTCTACAGCCTGTTTCCAGAAATTAGCTTTGTGTCTGTCAGCTCTATTCCAACAGGCTTGTTTGGAAAATAGCATGCAATGTGTGCAAGTCTTAACAACATGAGCCTCTCCAAGGCATATAAGACACATTGGCTCAATTCGGACGACACGATAGTCAATGGTGGGTTGAGTAACCCTAACCCTCACGCTAACCCTAGGAGGTACTCCCCTCACAACATGGTAATAAATAATCAACTGTGGTGTGGATGAGGATCAGCGCTGCGTTGACTATGGCAGCATTCGGATGACACGATAGTCAAAACAACTGACGATTGTTTCCCCCACACCAGTTGTTTATTGTGTCGTCCGAATTGAGCCAAAGTGTGGCTGTCAGAGGGAGGCAACTGAACACACTTTGTAAACGGGGCCTTTCAAGGCCATGCGCTCCAGCATGTTGAGTCTCTCTGATGAAGAGAAGAACTGAAGAGGCAATATATATATCAACAAAAAATAGAAGAAACAGCCGAAGAAGAAAAGTAGCACAAAGATTTCCATCAGCACAAATTCACTATATATGGACAATGTTCTCAGCGAGGCAAATGTAGCAGCAGTTGAAAAGGAACTGAGGAGATGGGTGGGAAGGTTCCCGCTAAAAAGAGCTATCTTCAGCTTTGGAAATTTCATGAAGCGAGGCTCCACGCAGGCGCACAGCCCATATGTGTGATGCACAGAGATCATAATGAAGAACCTACAATTGTTAAATGTTAATACTGCAGAACATATGAATGGATGTTAATGAATATATGAATATATTGGTCCATCTAGTACAGTACTGCCTAGCAGCAGCTTGGATGGCCAATGCCAGGCACTCTCCTTTCTTTACCTCCACCATGGTTTTTGGCAACAGCTCTGCTCTGAAAAGCTGTAGCATGGCCTCCATGATGTTTTTCCAACCCTCCCGCAAAATGTCACCGTGACGATGAGCCAAATGGAACACGGTCTTCGCTGCAATATGGGCTTTGGGATTGCTTCCAAAAACTGTAGGCAGATTCTCAACGGACTGCAGGAGAAAAGGAAAAGGGAAGTCAGCGAGTCTGTTTTTTAAAAATAAAAAGCCAGACATGAATCTGTCAGGGAGTAAACAGCAACTTAATGGAAGGTCTGGGGTTAGACATCATCAGGCTGCCACAACCATCCTGGCGATCTTTGCTACATGTTGGCAATTTTACACACTGGGCCTGTTCAGAAGACACCTTAAACCCTGCTGGTTAAGGCTTTTGGTTAAGCAGCAGGATTTAAGGTGTCTTGTGTGATGCATTTTGCTAAACCCTGCTAGCAGGGTTAGCAGCTCTAGCCATGGCTTAAAGTATTGTGTGCGGCAGCAGAGCTTGTGGCTAGTGCTAACCCCAGAGAACCAGTTTCGCTAACCACAGAGCCTTAAGTGTCGTCTGAACAGGACCATTGTCTATCACAATGTGTGGGGGGGACTGCCTTTAGCACAACGGGAAGCTTCAGCTTGAACAGAGTGTAGCCATAAGGTTGCATGAGGGCATCACACCTATCTGAGCCCAGGACAGCTTGCTGTCAAGCTTCCTCTATGCCTTGGCAATTTCACAGATTGTCTACACTTATACAACTCCAAATGATCTGGGCCCATTATATTTTAAGGAGACCCTTCACTTTCATAAGCCTCCTCCCTCTCTATGATTGTCCCAGAAGACGGTTCAGAGTGTGCATAAGATTATATATGCTGGCGTGTGAAAAAGGATTTTTTTAAATAGGTGCACAATTGTGCAACTCTCGTTCTACAGAATGTCTCATTAGGCACTGTAATTGAATACTGCATATTGTATATATTAGGTTAGAAACTCTTTTTTCATTAGGCCTTTGAGACATATTGGGGTCCCCAGGTAGTCTCTCTCTGCTCATAGTCCTTTGGTAACCTGGTCAAATCCCATGGCTTCCACTGCCACTATATGCAGCTGACACTCCTCTCTCTCGGTCCCAGGACTCTTACCCTCCCTCCAGTACTGCATCTCCAACTGCTTATTTCATCTTCCCTTCTAAGAATTCTTCACTTTGACTGTTTTCTACATCCAGTGACAATCCTGCCAATCACCCTATCAACCCTATTCAAAGTGTTGAGTTTTTCTTGGACTCATCCCTCTCCTTTGCTTCCCTTATTACCCTCTTGTTGCCTTTGCCCCTCTCATTCCTCCCCTGTCTAAATTTAGATCCTATCTTTCTCTTAAGTTACTCTGGAAGGCAGTCTTCCCCAACCTGGTGCCCTCCAGATGTTTTGAACTATAGCCCCCAGGATTCCTGACCATAAGCTACACTGGCTGAAGTTAATGGGAGTTAAAGTCTAAAACATTTAGAGGGCACCAGATTGGAGAAGCTATAAAGTGTCATGTGCATTATGGTGTCATCATCATCATTATTAATAATATATATCTCAGTTTTTTTCTCTTAATTGCTGGTTTGGAGCATAATTTGGCTGCTGATCTTTGTAGGATTATTCTTTGTTTGTTTGTTTTTTATTTTAAACTCCTTTGGGTATGGTATAATAAAACATCAGTATAGACATGTAAATTAAGGGCTCAAAACTATTCGTTTCAACAATTCACTTGATGCTGTATTAAATCATTTCTGAATGCATCAAAATGCTTGGTATCAAGTTGAGCTAGTCTAAAAATGTATGTTACATCATATGGTGACTAAGGATACAGTGTTGACATTTGCATGAAAGAGCCATGACAGTGGTCAGGATTCAAGATCCTTAATTTAGGACCTGAGAGATGTCTGGCAGAAATGTCATTCTGTACATCATCACCAAGCTCTAGCCAAGCCAGGGGAGCAGCCACACCACCAAGGAACTCTCTAATAGTCCAAGGTGGGGATCATATTGTAGTGCCTGAGTCCTATAAAAACATCAAGGTAAGACTTGCTAATTGGTCTGACCAACAAGGGGATTCTGCTGCAGCTACTGCAGATTCCTATAAGAAACCTGCCTTCACCTCTAACTCAACTCCTACCTTCTCAATTTGACATGCAGATAAAACATCAAACACATATTTCATATAATTTAAAATACAAAGACTTCCATCAGCAACTGCTCACATATTTAAATGGCAGTCAAGTGTTGAGTAATCAAGTAATGTTCATTGAGGTATGAATCATCCTTTCGAAGCCTGGTGCAGATGTAATATTCCTGATTTCCTAACCATGATTAAAAATAATCAGAGTGTTCCATAGGACCATGTTCTCTCTTTCCCTCTCTCCACCATCTCTCTGTTTAAAGTCTCCCCCATGGCAGTTAAGCATGTTGAGCTAAATATTATGGCTTAGCAGGTCATGTGAACCATGCCTTAGAACGTTTTGGGAACCATTCCTAACCATGGTGGCTCCATAACCAAGGTTTAAACACGCTCACTAACCATTTCCTGCAAAAGGGTTAGTGGCCTAACCATGGGTAGTGTGTTGTCTGAACAGGCTGAATGTTACACAGGCACTAACCATAGTTAGGTTTAAATCAGAGTTTGAAATCAGCCTCACACCATCTCACCCCATTGAAGGCTCACCTCACTGCTGAGGGCTGTAAATTTGCAGAGAGAAATTATGAGGTTGTCAAAAACATCACTGAGACCATAATGGGCAGAAATCATGGCACATTTTCTGAAAGACAAACCATAATAATGTAAGAGGAAGTACACAGTAAATTTTCTGTAGGTTCTCCAGGTCCCTCGCATTGTATTTATTTATTTTATTTGTACCCTGCCTTTCTAAAATGGCATTCAAGGCTGCTTACAATCATAAATAAATATTGATTAAAACAATAACAAAACAACACATTAAAACATAATTAAAAACATAGCAACTGAATAAAAACAGCGCCAAACACAATATACCAACTGACACACCAAAGGCCTGGTTGAATAAAAAGGTCTTTGTCTCTCAGCAGGACAGCAGAAAGGGAAGCCAACCTAAATTCCCTTGGCAGGGAATTCCACAGCCTGGGAGCAGCCCCTGAGAAGGCCCTCTATCACATTGCCACCAAAGGCACCTCTGAAGGTGGCAGTCTCAAAAGAAGGGCTTCTTCCAAAGATCTGAAGATCTGGAGGCAGGCTCATATGGGCAAAGGCGGTCTTTCAAGTAGCTTGGTTCCAGCCTGTATAAGTTATATGTGGTAACAGGCACTTTGAACTCTGCCCAGAAATAGACTGGTAGCCAGTGAAGCTGCTGTAACAAGGGAACTTGTGCTCCCTGTAACTGAGCCTGGTCAACAGTCTGGCTGCAGCATTCTGGACCAGCTGATATTTCTGAACAGTTTTCAAAGCCAGTTCCACGTACAGCACAGTAGTCCAAATGGGATGTAACTATGGCATGCGGACTGTGGCCAAATCTGGAATGGGCACAGATGATGCATTAGCTTCAGTAGTGCAAATGCACTCCTGGCCACAGCCAAAATGTGGGCATCCAGGTTCAGGGCAAGTCCAGGAGTACATCTAAACTGTGAGCCTGAGTTTTCAGGGGGAGTGTAACCCATCTAGCACAGGTTGAATCCCTATTTCCTAATCTGCCTTTTGGCTAACCAGGAGCACCTCTGTCTTGTCTGGATTAAGCTTCAATTTTGCCCTCATCTAGTCCATTATTGACATGAGACACCAATTTAGAACTAGAACAACCTCAATGGATCTTGATGAAAAGGAGAGGCAGAGTTGGGAGTCATCAGCATGCTGGTGGCACCAAACCCTCAAACTCCAGATAATCTCTGCTAGCAGTTTCATGTATATGCTAAAGAGCATGGGGGATTAGATGGAACCCTGAGGGACACCACAGGCCAACAGCCATGGCGTTGAACGGGAATCTCCCAGCACCACCATCTGAAATCGCGCCTGTAAGGAGGAGGCAATGTGAACAGTGCCTCCCAATCCCATCTCAGACAGTGATGCAATGGGGAGGTGAGGGTCTTGCATCAAATTTGATCGTTCAAATTTAGCTGACAACATTCAAGTTACAAAATGTGTCTCAAAATGACAGCTACTTTTCAGAAGACCAAGACATGATGGAAAGTAATCATGGATTACATCTGGCACTGTCCACAGTGAGAACACAGCTCAATGACATCTAGGTGAAACACTTCTGTCTGTCAGGGCATACTTAAAAAAAACTTGGCTTCACTGAAATCCTTGTTTATCTAATAGTCTTGTTTACCTATTATATGTTTTCACTGGGCTTAAGCACTGTATGCTTCAATTAATTGAATTTGTCAGCAAAAAAAAAAGAGCTTTGGTCAAAGTAAAGATAGTCTGCATATACAACGCTGTTGAATTATATAAAGAAAAGTTACCTAAAACCAGAGATAGCCTTCTGAATTATTATTTCATCTAAGCTCTTGTCAAAAACATAAGACAGGGCCGCAACAGTGGGGCCCCAGGTCATGGCGAAGAGGTCATGGTCATAGCTTCCAGGTGGGACGTGCAGAAAAATGCCTTCATCAGTGGCCCCACGATGCAGCAGCACACTCCATACATAGTTCTCCTTTACAAGGCCCGTCTGCTCCTCCGGCATCACAATCTCTTCATTTCTATCAGAAATGATTGCAGAAATATTACATGTTTGCTTGCTCACAGGGAGGGTTCGCATGTCCCGTTAAGCCATGGTGGTTTATAAACCACTCATAGTAGCTTATTTTGAAAATAAATTACTGTGATCCCCTTCATAGTTGGACAATTAAGCTTCGCAGTGTGGTTTATTCCCCCCTCCCCCCTCTATAGTCCTCCCGCTCGGGCCAGCTTCCTGGGGGATATGGATGTCATATCCCACCGACCCACACACTGAAGCTTCATCATGTTCCTCCTCCAATTGGTCGGCTGAGCACTAGGGGGCATCTTCTTGTGTCCTCTGTCTCTGCCTTATCTCCACCAATCTCACCCTGACTTTGTTCACAGAAAAGTGAGTTTAAACAAACTGATTGCTCCCCTTCCCTTCCCCATTTCTTATTCCTATCCCACAGCCCCAGTGTCCAAGCCTTTCCCCCTCTCCAACAGCAATCAAACACAAAAATAAAAAGACAGCTTGCTTACCTGTAACTGTAGTTCTTCAAGTGGTCATCTGTGCATTCACACACATGGGCTCTGTGCCTGCACGGAGTCTCATTCGGGAAAAAAACTTCTATAGCCGAGGTGTCATTTTGGGTGGGAACCCCTCCTCCATACCATACTACGCATGCCCTGTGGGGTTCCCGCCCTATTCCCTCAGTTCCTGGAGACCGACACTGTGGCCTATAATTCCAGAAACCAAGGATGCCAAATCTATATCAATAATCCCTTGTCCCACAGCGAAGCGAGGTCGGTGGGTAGGTTGTGTGAATGCACAGGTGACCACTCGAAGCAATACTGTTACAGGTAAACAATCTGTCTTCGTCGTGATCTCTGTGCATCACACACATGGACAACTAGCAAGCTAACGTACCAGTGGTGAGTCGGTGTCTAAGTGAAAATGGATGACAGTACAGCACGTGCTCGTACATCCAACCAATAGTGCTTCACAAAGGTGGAAGGTACAGCCTATGTCATTATCTTTCAGATATCTGGAAGAGCAACGCCCCTCTGAAAAGCCACAGATGTTGCCAGTGCCTGAGCCGAATGTGCATGCACAAGAGCTATCAAGAAGAGGCTGGACATTTCATATGCCAGTGTAATGATGTTTACTACCCAAGAGGCAAAATGCTGCATTGAGACTCGTCAGCCTTTGTTCCGACTAGAACAACAAATAAAGAGTCTTGGAGATTTTTGAAAAGACTGTGCCCTGTCTTTGTAAAACACTATGGCTCTTCTAAGGAAAAAAAGGTTGGCAGCACAATATCTTGACTCAAGTGGAATTGAATGGCAGGTTTTCAATATGCACCCATGCGTCCTGGGAGAGTCCTGCCGATCTAAGCCAGGCATGGCGTCTCAAGGCCAGTGCACCCACTAATGCCTTAGAACAACAATCTACTTGGTGTCTGGAAGCATTCCATCCCAAGCCCAAAAAAGTCACCACCCGGTTATTTTGGTCTATGGAGTTTCATCATTTAACATCTCGACTGAAATCCATTGTTTATAAACATTGGCACCCAGTTTGGGACATTCCTGGGTGTGCTGATCCTCCAGTGGTGGGTTTCTGGAGAACTAGGAACTTGAGAGACTTTTTGGTTCATTCAGACGTTTCTCAACGGCAGATTCCTAATTTACCCACTAGGGGACACTATAAATGTGGACATTGTATATCTTGTAGACAAGCACTACAACTTCAACGATTCTGTAATCCTACAGACAATAGAATTTATTACTTAAGGTCTTTCACCACATGTGCCACCTCATACGTAACTTATGTAATCATATGTCCTTATTCAAAAATTTATGTTGGACAAACCTCTAGAACACTGCGCATTAGAATATCAGAACATAGAAGCAAGATACGCATTTGTAATATGGAGGCTCCTTTAACTTCTCATTTTGTTCAAATGCAGCATGATCCTGAGTCTTTTCAATTTTTTGCAACTGAACACATCACACAAAAACCATACCAATATAGATGTCTTAATAACATTTTACTTCGTAGAGAGGCTTTTTGGATTCATCAATTAAATTCCCTTTCTCCTCAAGGTTTAAATGACAGAATAGATTTTTCCATGTTCCTTTAAATGACTTCTGTGTTGTGGTTTAGTCTGCTCAAGTTAATTGTCATGATAATTGTTAACTACAGCTTTCACCTGGACTCCTATTGACTGTCGATTATTGGGAATTGCTCAGTCATGGGCTTATTAGCCCATAAATAGGTTTTGAGTTCCTTATGTGGTCTCTAACCAGGGTGTGCAAATGTCCTTCACACTAAATGACCGAGGAATGAGGTAATGTAGCCAGAGGCTTGTAACTGTATTTACATTGTTTTACTTTCTGTAAAATGTATCTCATGGAACAACCTTTCTCTTGTAGATTGTTTGTGGAGTGATAAAAATTTCAAGGACATACCAAGGATGAGATAAATTCACCCGCAATTATTGCTGGACGAGATAGACCACCAACTATAAAAATCCTTTCTCATTAGTAAACCACTGATGAAAGTTTCTTGAAACGGTGTTTTTCAAAAATCCGGAATTATTGTTTGGTTTTGTTCTTTAATGATTACTTTATTGTTCTAGAATTGCTTTGTTAATGCAGATACCATTATGTTGAGATATTTAGAGTTATGAATGTCTACAGTATCCTGCATTGTTGACAGTCTCAATATAAGTGTGTACTATTAAGGGGTATATTGTGCTCTGTGTATTGTGCTCATATACTTTAATGCATGTGGACCAATACGCTTGTTTGTGGTTTTTCTCATTGACCTACCTGGCTGCTGTGGTTAGTCCCTGTGTGTGTTCACTTTTCCTTTGTGAAGGCTCCTCCTCTTTTGTTTTTGTACTAGTATGTATTTGTTGCCTAGACAATTTCAAGGCTTCTGTCTGAAAGAGTCGTGCCAAGTTTAATTTGCCATCTGGTAGGTACTCTAACAATTTGCCAACCATACCTCAGAGCTGAAGTTGATAACCTGACACGGCAGCTTGGTAGGCTGAAACCTTTATTTCCAAGGCTGCCAAAGAATAGACGCACCTGCCCAGAATATCCAGACGATGACCCTCTTTGTTGACTGAGGATGTGTGTTGCCGATGGGATTTTCTTTGTGCAGCCTCCACTAGAACTGAATTCAGTGTGGGATGCTGAAAAATAAATTCAGCATCATTCTGCTGGATCTTGTATGTGCCTTCAAGTCTCTTTGAAGTAGGGGGCATAGAAGATGGTGTCTTCCAAGACTGTTTAATCATTTCCAATAAGGCCGGTAGAATTGGTATGAACAACAGATGTGAGGTATCAGTAGCCTCCGCATCAAAAACTGGATCCTGTATGGCCCGTTCCACTGATATTCCCAATGCCTGCACCATCCTCATGATTTGGTCTGTGAACTGGCCAAGGTCTTCGGATGGGGAAACTGCACCCTGGGCTGTCAACTCGGCCTCTGGTGATGAGACAGACGGTTTCACAGAAGATGCGGATGAAGAATCTGACTGGTAACCGTCTCCGTCCAATATCAGAGACTCATGAGGCAGTGATCTATGCTCGGTCTGCTGTAGAGTATTAGCTAGCTATCAAGGCAGCAACTACATTTCTCGATTGACCTGGGAGGTCCCTAGAGCTTCCGACACAAGTGGGGCCGCTCCGCCAGCAATGTCAGTTTGAGTGAGAGATAGTAGCATGTCGAGTCTTGGCCTCAAGGTCTACTGAAGGCGGCGGTCAAGAAAGCGTAGCTGATGGCTGTCAGTGTCGATGGTTGGGGGTGGTTCTTGCCATCTGTGATTGGACATGTAAGGGCCATAAGGATCAGACTCATAATAGTTAGAGTCGTAGTAAGAATATCCCCATGCTGAACTCCTGTCCCATCCCAAAGGTGAATGTGATCTGTGTCTAACAGGTCTACAGGAGGAGTAAAATTCCCTCCCTGAGACCAAAACAACTGATTCCGGTGACCATCTCAAATGATCCCTTCTAGGGTATGGGGCATGCTCCCACTTATCATGAGTAGAATGGGGAGGAGGGGAGTGTCCCGGATTTCACCTTCTGATGTTGAAGTATGGTGTCGGTCAACACGCAGTATATTCCCTGATGTCAACACCAGTAGCGGGGAATGTAGGAGGGGAATCGGTGAAGCAGCCCTCTGTGTGAGATCAGTTCTAAGTATAGATGCCAATGGGGATGGTCAAAGCTCCGACATCACTAACAGCTGCTCCCCAACTGGAGGTACAGTAGGTTCTGCCTGTGTAGGGGGTGGATCAGAGATCGGGACCGGGATCCTTGCCGGTTTAATAACACCCTGAAGGTGTGGTGAGGAGTTCCATGATCGTTTTGGATCTGAGGCGGAACCCTCGATCATGGCACGAGGTATTTTCGTCTTTTTTTCTTCTTTTTCTTCCCTTCTACCGATGGCATCGAGTGTTTGATTGGTTTCATTTTAGCCTTCTTCGCCAGTTTCTTTGATGTTGACAATTCCAATGAACTGCCCAGTTCCAATTCCAATGAACTGCTCGAAATTAATTCCGAGTGGCTATTTTTCAAGAATCTCAGAATATGCCGGAGAACGGGCCAAAGAGACGCGTGTATCATCAGTTAGAGGTCTCCCTGTTAACGCCCTCCTTCCAAGTGCAAACACTAAAATACTTACTTGATAGCATGATACATGTCCTCCAGCATGTCCTGCTCAAAGTCTTTGCCCCCATTTACCCCTTTCAGATTTTTTCGGAATTCCTGTAAGGAGCAATTAGATAAAGCAGAACATTACATTGTGATGTTTCTTTGAACCGCATTCTGAATGATCTCCTCAAAATAGGCATCACAATTTTACCATGTGCTGCCAGGAATTTTATTATGAAACACAGTAACATCAAAACTTTTGGAGGGCTATGCTACTACTATGTTTTAGGATATAGCAGGTCAAATAGAAAGTGCAGAAAGAAGAGCAAGGAAGATGGAAGTAGAAAAGCAGGTAGTGATGTCAGAGCCAAAGGAAAGGTCTAAACATGCAGGGTAGCAAACTCTCTGAAGAAGTCAGATCTCACCTCTAAAGTCATAGGTACATTCTGCTTGCGAACATTATGGTTGTGTTGGTCAGTATTCAACAAAATAACTGCATAAGCCAGGGCAAAACAGGCATCACTATTAGCAAATGGAGACCCATTTGATTTCTGAAACGTAAAATGACAATGCAAGTCAGATCCATTATAGTCCATTTATATATAACACCTGAGCCCTATTTATGCCATTTCCACTGTCCCAATGTCCGTGGTTTCACTATTTAAAGAGGCACAGCGGTGCCTCTTTAGTTAAGCTCAGACCAGAAAAACACATTCCACCATGTTAAAGGGGTAATGGGGGGGGGGGGGGGGGGGTCATTCTAACATTCATAAAATCAAAAATGTTTCACCAGACTTTCTGAAATGTATATGTGCCAGAAAGAAATGTTGGTTTTACATAACCTGAAAATTTCAAGAAGACTGGTGAAAGATTGAGGGAAGGATGACAGTTTAAAGTAGAAAAGAAAAGAAAAACCTCTCTGAATCAGAATGATTCTGATAATTATGACTGGCAATTATGTCATGGATTTTTGTAAAAAACAAGGCCTTACTAAGTAATCCAGTGGTGGTGTCTTCTTCCTCTTTCCTTGTAGTTTTGGAATAGCTTTTCTTTTTTAAAACTTCCCTTCGTTTGATTTTTAATGAATATTTATTCTTCATGGCAGAGGCCTTCTTCAGGGATAGCATGACACATGCTCAGTAGCGTCGCTCTCCCTCCTGCCTCAACTAGATTAGAATGTTGAAAATAAACTGGCTGCCTGCCTTCTTTAGCCTTAGTGGAATTCTCTTAGTTATTATTCCTTATGATTGTTGGGTTTTAGTTTAACCACTAAGCAGCCTGGTTTCAGACCCTACCACCACAAGGAAGCTATGGAATTAAATGGGACTGAAACTTACGGTCAGAAGCAGGCCTGGCTTTCTGAGAAGCAGACTCAGCCTGCTTCTTGCCTCCCTTTTGAGAGAAGAAGAAGAGTTCTCTTTTGAAACATGCTTTCCCTTTGGCTTTGAGAGTATTTGGGGCTATCTTCTCTCTGGATCCATGATAACCTGGTCTTCAGCTCTCCCCTTGGAAGAGGTAGCTATACATTGCTCTTAAAAAAAAAAACATCTCGCTCCACCCCCCACCCCCCATACACACACAGTGCTCCTTTCCTTTCCTTTTTTTTTTTTTTTTTTTTGTTTTGTTTTTTTAAGAGTTTGGTCCATACTGCTACAAAGTGCTTCTGGGCCTACAATGTTGGTTTTGGCCTAGTCAACCTGTTTTTCTAATAAGCTTTAGAAACAGTTAAACTGTTATGTATTTTGCATTGTGTACACATGTATTTTTTTCTAATCATTGCAGTCTAGATTGGCTCCCTCCTTGATGTGTTTTTGGAGGCAGGCAAAACCATATTTGTTCTGGCAGGCCTTTGGCAAATAATCTGGACCTCTATCTGTATACCTTTTACTTTTAAATTGTTACGTATTCTAAATGTTTTAATATTGAAAAGTATTTAATTATTTTTTAACTTCTGAATATTTCTATTCAAAGGCTTTAGCTGTATATGTTTTAATTTTGTAAGGCTGCCTTGAAGCCCAGCATCCATTACACAAAGCCATGAAATTCATTAAACAAAAAACCTACGGTTTACAAAACGATGTTAAGGTTCTATAGTTTTTAACCAAGAACCAAACAGCAGGGAAATTGGGAGTTAAGGCTCACAAGCCTTAACACCACATCATCCCTAAGATTACAAGTCCCAGCATTCCTGACCATGGGACATACTGACTTGCAATGATGGGAGTTGTAGTCCAACACCTTTGGAGGGCACCAGGTTGGGGAAGGGCTGCTCTAAACAAAAAAAGAGAAGTAGGTGGCCCTAAGTTGTTCATCATCAGTTTTCCACAACCCCACAGTCACCTCTGCATATCATATTTTCCATCCTGCTCTCATGGTTTATCTGCTTTGGGAGAATGAGAATTTCACTTGCACTTTCTGCCTCCTTAGGGACAATGTGACATTAAGGCTTGTGAGCCTTAACTCCCAATTTCCATGCTTTTTGGTGCTTAGTTGAAAACTGTAGAGACTTAACGTTGTTTTGTAAACCGTAGGTGGTTTGTTTAATGAATTTTCATTTTAGTTTGTGATTTGTTCTCTTGCTGCTATTTATTGGATGTTTTTCATATATAAGTATTCTAGCTCATAGTGCTATGACTTGGGCAAATATGTCTTGACTGAAATCAACAATTTATTTCCCGCACACTGACCAATTGCCTCTAAAGTAAGGTAAGCCTAGAGAAAAGTACTGCTTCACTTCAGTCTAGCTATATCAACAATGGATAAAGAAGAACAAAAGAAAACTACATGACAATTTCAAAACGTACACGCCAATGTTCTGTAAAGGCTTCCAACAGCCTTTGAATCACAGGAGCCTCTCCTGGCAACCGGAAGGCTTCAAGGTAGAGTCGCAGGGCTTCATCCAATCGTAAGCCTTGGAAAATGAAAGTCCTGAAACAAAAGCAAAATTGAGGCAATTGGGGAGAAGAAAGCGGCTAGCAGGCAGATGCACACCACAAAGTCTTTAAGGGTCAAAATACAGAAGAGATTATTTACAAAAAGAGTTGGGTTTGTCTAGGCATTGGTACTGTACCTTCTGTTGTCATGAAGGTAAACATTCCAGGAGAGGAAGAGGACATCATTGCTTTGCACTACAGAGTGGCTGCAGGACTCAGCAATCTCTGCAGCTCTCATCAAAACCTATTCCCTCTCACCTTTGGCCTAAGGGTCAGTATATATTATAGTTTAGTTTATTAAAATCAAGTTCCCTCATAAACAGGTCCATGCAATGGAGAGTGCAGGAGCCTTCTAGTGCAGAGGCTCTGAAACAGGTAGATCCAGAAGATTAGAGCAGGTAAATCTGACAGCGTAGGTGGCATACTGAAACAGGTAAGGCAGGATTGAGTGTTTTTCAACGAAATTATGTATTTTGGTTTAAAAACATAACATTTGCCATGGACATGCAGTGATACTGCCTCTCCCAGAAAGCCTCAGAACCCAGATTTGCCTAGGCCCGACTCCTTCAGCTTCCCCAGAACCATACTCCAGCCCATTTGGGTCCAGATTCACAATGCATTCCCATGGCTTAGCCTTCCAATTCACAGTAGTCCTTGATTTAGACACCATGGCCGTTTGAGCTAATTTTCCAACTTTTAATTGCTGCATGTAGTGGTTATTATTTGCATAGGGATTCCATGTTTGAAAGTGTTTTCCAACCCAATAAAGAACTGGGCCAGACACAATGCTGCAGCATCTCATAAAGGCCACTCTTTCTGAGGTTTGGATGTACTACTGAGGTGGCCGAAAGCTTAGTTTGAGGTGTATGCATCCCAATTCCTTATTCATTGGCTATTAAAAGCATAGTAGCAGTACACTTAACAATGTCTAGCATCCAAACAAAGTTTTGGGACAGATGTAATGGTATGCAAACTTGTAGAGGACACTGCCCAGGATTTTTGGCTGTATGGTTGGTGGCAGCCCAAAGCTTACTGGTGTGGGTGGGTGTGCGCGTACACACACACACACACACACACATCTCCTCTTCCACATTCACGTCTACATACATTGGGATGGAGGTACAATGCTTGACAGTAGTTTATGCCCCACTGTCTGGAACTCCCTACCAGTACAAATCAGACAGGCACTGATGCTTCTGAGTTTTTGGCACCTATTGAAAACTTACTTATTCCAACAAGCTTTCCCAGAACGGTGCTCTTGGCTTTTCCATTGCTGTCCTGCTATTGTCTCTTTTACATTTTAACCAGCATTTTATTGCTGTATTGCAGGGATGCAGAACCTCTTTCAGCCCAAGAGCTGAATTCTATTTCAGAGAAGCTCTTGGGGTCTGCATTCCAGGGGTGGGTGGAACCAGAGGTAAAGGGGCCCAAAAGGCCAAAAACATAACTAAGCCTTAGGGGAGGCATTTCAACCTTTTAGACTAAAGAAAAAATGCACAAAAGCCAGGGAACCAACAAATAATCAGTGGTTGGGGAGGGGGGGAGGGAGGAGTGTGGCCCTCTGCAAAATCCTGGTGAGTTGAATTCACAAAATCTAACCCCAGACAGTTAGATTTGGCTTCCAGGACTGAGGGTCTGCACCCATTTTATTTTTTGTATATCACTTAGAAATGTTTGTTTAATGTCGGCGCTTCATAAATATTGCTAAATAAAGGACCAAGCATTGTACTAGGCACAATACTATGACATCTCATAGAGGCCACTCTCCCTGAAGTTTGGGCAAATTATTTGGGATGCCCCAAAGCTTAATTTGGAGTATACACATTGCAGTTCCTTATCAATTTTTGGTACATTGAGATGAATGAACCTGGGAGGGATAGCTAATAACATGGAAGACAGAATCTACATTCCAAAAATATCCTGATAGACTGGAATATTGGACTAAAATCTACAAACAGGCACAAGTATAGGATGGGGGAGACCTGGCTTGGCAGCTATATACGCAGAAGGCTCTAGATGTCTTACAGTGCAATCCTATGAATGTCTACTCAGAAGTAAGTCCCACTGAGCTCAATGGGGCTTACTCCCAGGTAAGTGGGTATAGGATCGCAGCTTTAATTGATCACAAGCTGAACATAAGCCAGTAGTGTGACGCAGCTGTTTAAAAAACTAGTGCAATCTTAAATTGCATTAATAAAAGCTTGGAATCGCTCTAGTCTGTGCTGATCAGGCCACATATAGAGTACAATATCCAGTTCTAGATGCCACATTTTAAGAAGAATGCAAACAAGCTGGAGTTATGAAGAACTGTTGAATGAGCTGGATATATTTAGCCTGAAGAACAGAAGATTAGAGGAAACATGATAGTGGTCTTAAAAGAGCAGAAGATACAGAAAATGGAGTAGACTAAAATTATGCACCAAACGCAAGATTAGACTTGGACCCCGATTTGGAGCTTCAGAGAGTGGCTTGATTTTGCTCCGTTCATTTTGGAGGCCATCCACTTCGAGTCAGGGACTGAAACGAAGTAAAAACTCAGAAACTTGTGCCTTCATGCCTCTCATTGACTATCATGGGAAATTAAAAAAAAGAAGTGGATGAAATTTGCAGGCAAAGAGCCTTTTAGGAGGGGATTACGCCTGCTAAATCTCAGAAAGCAGGTGCACTGTTTTTATGTGCTACACACTTTTGTATTTTAACTTTTTAAAAACAGTTTAATTTATTGGCAGAACTGAATGAAATTTGTGAGGATAGTTGCTCCTTCTGAGGGAATCGAGCCTGCCAAGTTTCAGATGAATAGGAAGGGAGCAGGGAGAGATTTGCTTCCTCTTTCCCTCTCAACTGTGGTCTTTTTTCTTTTTTCTTTTTTTTGACAATTTGTATGAAAATGATACACATCATAGAAGTGTATCCAAGCAAGAAACTTGAATAGTTTCAAAAGGGAAAAGGTGCAGGGGCTACAGAATGATGATAACTGAAAACCAGCTTAAGGATTTTTCATAGTGAAGGTTTATGGTACAGGAAGAGCACCTATCTCACATCCCATCCTTGCCTTCTCCCAAAGTACAATGATTGGGGATCCCCTCGTAAAAGGTGCCCTGCGATTAGAAGGTGGACCTGCCAGCCACACAATCTGCCCTTCTCTCATTCTTCCCCACCCCACATCAACTTTTAGAGGAAAAAAAGCAAAACCAATATTCTTCAAGAGGTACTGAGCTCTCCTTAACTAGAGGAATTTAAGTGGAGGCTGTTAGGCCATCTGTCAAGGATACTGTAATTGCATCCTGCATTGCAGATCCTGCATTGCGTCGGGGTTGGACTAGATGACCTCCAGGTACATTCCAAATTTATGATTCTCTGAAAACAAATTTTCCCTTTATACTTTCCCATGTCAGGACTCTCCAAACTGATTCCTTATTTATGACCAAAACCCTGAGCATCTCTACTCACCCCACGAAACTGTCCAGGAGATCTACATTCTTCCGGTCACTCACAAATTCTCCAATCATTTTCTTGTCAAGCCTAGGATTTTCCCGCAACCATTTTGCCACTTCATTATTATCCATGGGGGTAGCCAAGAGGTTTTTCTCCTGAAGAAACTGTATCCCTTTTTTTGGTTTTTGATTGAACAGCTCAGAACCACTAATCAAAAGCTTTAAAAAAAGGTCAAAACAAGATAATTAACCAAGACATCCTACACAATTGAGGCTATCTTAATAGCAAATTAGTGCTATTTCTTTCTTATCATGTACACATTAAGAGAATTCAACAATATATATTTATTTTAGTGTTTGGATTTGCATCCTACTTTTTAACTACAGCCCTCAAAGTAGCACAATATATTCATAAAATAAAACAATTATATTTAAAGTGTTACAACTTCAAATTAAATTCATTACATTTTTAAAAATATTTATACCCTGTCTTTCATACAAGAAGAATCCACAAGGGAAGTAAAAAAATTAAACTAAACAGCAAGAAAACAAGAAAATATGTATTAAAAATGTGTAACACAAAACAAGTAGCAGCATTACACAGCATAGTAACTAGCTATTGATAACCCAAATGCCCACTGAAACTCAATGTATGAGGTATTGCTTAAATACAATCATTGATGGGACCAAATTAATTTTCCTTGGAAAGGAATTCAATAATCTTGCAAAACCTGAACAGAAGTGAGACAAAGGGATCTAGACAAATCAGTATCAACCAAGAATTCCGGGATATGGGCTGTCACCACATGATCAAGCATCTTACCCATGTATGACACACTCAACACTGACCTAAGGTTATTGAAATACATGAGATCTGCTTCACTACAGTATCTTAAGACCACTAGAATCACCCTCTCCCTTCAAGAGGCTTGTATTATCTTCTCCTTCAAATTAACAGCAGATCTAAACAACCAGGAATGACAAGGGTCAAGAGTTCATTACAAACTCACTTCCCTAAGGACCCTGTCCACATCCTTAGGTTGCACAAACTGAAAAGTATCCAAACGTATGTAACCAGTGAAAATCACAGGAACTTCAAGTATTTTATCTGCAATTAATGTGGTATCTAAGTTAGTATAAAAATGAGCAATTTTATCTACAATGTACTTAGCAGATTGGTCACAGTGAGCAGCAAGAGTTCTAACTCAATTGTAGTTGATCACAAGCTGAACATGAGTCATAGAGTCATGCAGCTGCAATAACAGCTAATAGGATTTTAGGCTGCATTTACAGAACCAATTTCTAAATCATGAGAAGTAATAATTCTCCTTCATTCAGACCTCATCTTCTGTAATGTGTTCAGTTCTGGGCACTACACTTTAAGAAGGATGTAGACAAATTGGAAAGCAACGAAGATGGTCATTGATACAGAAAATAAGTCCTATGAAGAAAGACTGAAGGAACTGGCTATATTTAAACTGGAGAAAAGACAACAGAGAGGACATCACAGAACCCCTCAAAAACCTGAAGGGCTATCAAATAGAAGAGGGCAAGGACTTATTCTCTGTTGCCTCAAAGGGCAGGACTAGATCTAATGGGTCTACGCTACAGGGCATTAGATTTCAGTTGAACAGGACAACGTTTTTAATGATGAAAGCAGTTCAACAATGGAACAAATTACCTGAGGGTGGGTGGGTCTTCCCTCACTGGAGGTCTTCAAGCAGAGCCTGGACAGATATCTGCTAGAGATACTGTAGTTTCAGATTTCCTGCATCAAGTAGAGGGCTGAACTAGATGGCCAATAAAGACCCTTCCAGCTTTATTTATAAAGCCCCTGAGGACCAGAATGCAACAGAAACCTCACCACTGGAAACAATACTTCTAGGTAAGGTTGACCTGTTCTGCTGGGCCTAAGGCCTGGATTCTGAAAATTCTGGCGCAGCCATGAGAGACTAAGACAGATGAAAGCTGTGAAAAAACTCAGCTCTGTCCAAGTTGCTTTGAATATTTGCTGAATCTTAAGGACAGCCAAAGTGTGACCTTGGCATCTCGCCTGATGGGAAAGACAAAGAATACTTCGCATTTACTAGGAAGCCAAAGGAGTAGCAACAGGCATCATTGCAGATGTTGAAATACTTGGGCTGCTTTGAAAGAATACATTGATGTGGAATATGCTTGCAAAGCAATGGAAAGGCAATGAGACAATTAGGACACAATCCTATGCATGTTTAAGGCAGAAAAAAAGCCTTATAGCTCCTAGCCCTCCTTATGGAAATCTGTTAGGCTTCTTTGTAATACAATTTTAGGTGTTTGCTGTTTAGGGTTATCTTTCCATGCTTGATTATCTCCTGTTTAAAGATTGCTGTCAAACTGTGACAATTTTAATGGTGGCATTTTATGGCTTTTGTTACAGCTTTATATTTTTATCTTTGAATTTTCAATGTGTTTGTTCTTTGCTATGAAGGTTTGTTTGAGCATTTCTCAAACACAGCAAAAGTTAGGAATTAATAATAATACCTGACATGTCAAGCAGGGTATCATTGGATTGGAGGATAGTAGAAATGCTGATTTTTTCTTCCCCTGCTGTGACGCATTATTACCCTATTGCTATGTTCCCCCTGTCCCACATACTGCAGGTCTATCCTCCCTTTTGCAGAGTGTCCAACTTGCTCTATTTCCCAAACATATTTAAACTCACACATACACCTCAGACAATAAATCCCTCCCCCCAATTAAACGTCTTCACTACTTGAAATTATTCAAGAAAGTACATTTTAAGAAAAACTAATATACGTGTAAAGGCATGTAAAGGTATCACTAGAAACATGGGATAAATCAGTTCTAAAATCAGGACAATCTTCTTTATATATCTCTTTTAAGGTATGAAAAGTTCTAAAATATGTAAAACCTTCCAAAATATTTAATGTATGTTTGGCTGATTCCTCTTGATAGGTTTAATTGGCTGTTTTAGCTATTGTCATGCACTTTTACTTGCTGCCTTCATTTAACTGTTTTTTAAATGTTAAAATGCTTTGAGCGTTCTAGAAAAGTTCACTTTATATGTTTTAAATAATAAACATATTGGACAACTTCCAAATGTCTCAATTCTCTCATTTCCATTCCTGCAACCCACGTTTCCTGCTTCATGCCCCTTCTTGCTCTTTGCTCTCATCAACCCAAAATTACATCATTCGCTTCCCAACTTAGAATCATGGAATAGTAGAGTTGGAAGGGGCCTATAAGGCCATCAAGTCCAACCCCCTGCTCAATGCAGGAATCCACCTTAAAGCATCCCTGACAGATGGTTGTCCAGCTGCCTCTTGAATGCCTCTAGTGTGGGAGAGCCCACCACCTCCCTAGGTAATTGGTTCCATTGTCGTTTTGCTCTAACAGTCAGGACGTTTTTCCTGATGTCCAGCCAGAATCTGGCTTCCATTATTCCGTGTCCTGCACTCTGGGATAATTGAGAAGAGATCCTGGCCCTCCTCTGTGTGACAACCTTTCAAGTATTTGAAGAGTGCTATCATGTCTCCCCTCACTCTTCTCTTCTCCAGGCTAAACATGTCCAGAAGAACTCTCAAAACCACTGGGAGCTCTGTTCCTTATGTACCTTCTAGACCAGTTGGGGCCGCTTCCTCTTCTCTGCTCTGCTCAGCTAGGAGTCTTTCTTGCTGCTTCCTACTCATTGGTACTCCTTACCTCCTGACATTTGCCTGGATCCTTCTGTTACTGTGCCTTCAAACTAATTAAAATTTACCTCTTCCTCTGGCATACTCAAATTTAATCTTCTTACTCTCATCATGTATCTAGTCTTTTTGATTTTAAGGATGACGGTAGAGTATATGTCTTTATTACACCTAATAACTGTAGATGCTTTCAAAACAAAAACAGACCATACCTTCTTTTTACTCTTAGTCATTATCAATTCTTGTGATGTGGGTAGGAGACAGGAAAAGCGAGTGGGTTTCCTTGGGACAGTCTTCTCTGCTAAAAGCCAAAGCAAAGGTTTTCACAATGGATACTTTCAAAGAGTTTGCACTACTTATTATATTCAGTTAAATAACTTCTTCTTCCCCGCCCACCCCAACCCAGCAACACTGTTTTTCTGTATTAGCCCAAATCCTGCAGGAGAGTGTTAGTTAAGCCACCTTGACAACATTCTAGCCTTAAAGGTGGCCTAAAAATAATTTTAAATAAAATAAAATTACAAGAGAACAAGGCCCTCTTGAATGGCTTTAAAGGGGGGGGCTGGATAAATTCCTGGAGGCGGCTATCAATGGCTACTAGCCCTGATGGCTATGTGCTACCTCCAGTATTAGAGGCAGTATGCCTATGTACAGCAGTTGCTGGGAAACATGGGTAGGAGGGTGCTATTGCACTCATGTCTGTTTGTGGGTTTCCTGTGGGCAGCTGGTTGGCCATGATGTGAACAAAATGTTGGATTTATATTCTTAACCACCCTCATTCAAAGCCATCTACACATCATTGTACCCAACAACGTAAAGATCATCAAAGATAAAAGCGAATCATTTATATGCTTCAGTGGTCCAGGGGACCTCCAGCTGTAGTAAGGAGTAAAAAGTAGGGATGTGCACTGGATCGGACCCGATCCACGATCCGAGTCCGGTCCAGTGGGAAATCGGATAAATTATCCGATTTCCGATCCCGCAGCTGGATCGGCCGATCCAATCCGAACCGGTCCGAAAAAGCTCCGAACCGGTTCGGCGGATCGGCGGATCGGCGGGCGCCCACTGGCGCCCACCGCCGCTTCCATTGGCGGGCGCCAGCGGGCGCCCGCCGATGAAAGTGGACAGCGGGGGGGGGGGAGGAGGGGGGCACTTACCTTCTCGGCCCGGTGGCTCCCGTCCGGCGCCGGCGCCTACTACTACTAGCAGGCTCCGCGGCCTGCTCTAGGGTGGCGCGCCGGGTGATGTCATCACCCGGCGCGCTACTCTAGAGCAGGCCGCGGAGCCTGCTGGTAGTAGTAGGCGCCGGCGCCGGACGGGAGCCACCGGGCCGGGAAGGTAAGGAGGGGGTGCGTGGAGGGGAGGAGGGGGGAGGGGGGAGGGGGGCCCTTACCTTTCCGGCCCGGCGGCTCCCGTCCGGCGCCGGCGCCTACTATTCCCAGCAGGCTCCGCGGCCTGCTCTAGGGTGGCGCGCCGGGTGATGTCATCACCCGGCGCGCTACTCTAGAGCAGGCCGCGGAGCCTGCTGGTAGTAGTAGGCGCCGGCGCCGGACGGGAGCCGCCGGGCCGGAAAGGTAAGGAGGGGGTGCGTGGAGGGGAGGAGGGGGCGCGCGGAGGGGGGAGGGGGGCCCTTACCTTTCCGGCCCGGCGGCTCCCGTCCGGCGCCGGCGCCTACTGTTCCCAGCAGGCTCCGCGGCCTGCTCTAGGATGGCGCGCCGGGTGATGTCATCACCCGGCGCACTACTCTAGAGCAGGCCGCGGAGCCTGCTGGAAGTAGTAGGCGCCGGCGCCGGACGGGAGCCGCCGGGCCGGAAAGGTAAGGAGGGGGTGCGTGGAGGGGAGGAGGGGGCGCGCGGAGGGGGGAGGGGGGCCCTTACCTTTCCGGCCCGGCGGCTCCCTTCCGGCGCCGGCGCCTACTATTCCCAGCAGGCTCCGCGGCCTGCTCTAGGATGGCGCGCCGGGTGATGTCATCACCCGGCGCACTACTCTAGAGCAGGCCGCGGAGCCTGCTGGAAGTAGTAGGCGCCGGCGCCGGACGGGAGCCGCCGGGCCGGAAAGGTAAGGAGGGGGTGTGTGGAGGGGAGGAGGGGGCGCGCGGAGGGGGGAGGGGGGAGGGGGGCCCTTACCTGCCCGGCCCGGCGGCTCCCGTCCGGCGCCGGCGCCTACTACTACCAGCAGGCTCCGCGGCCTGCTCCAGGGTGGCGCGCCGGGTGATGTCATCACCCGGCGCGCTACTCGAGAGTAGGCCGCGGAGCCCGCTGGTAGTAGCCGCCGGCGCCGGACGTGCCGAGAAGGTAAGTGGCGGGGAAGGGGGCTTACCCCCCCCCCGGAGCCGTCCGCTTCTATCCGCTGGCGCCCGCGGGCGCCAGCGGATGGAAGCAGGCGGCCCCAGGGGGGGTAGGGAGCGCGGGGGAGGGGGTTTACCTGCCGGGGCCGTCCACAGCGGACGGCCCCGGGGGGGGGGAGGGAGTTAGGCCCCCCCTTACCCACCCGCCGCCATTTTTTCCTCATAGACTTGCATTGCAATGCAAGTCTATGGGGAAAAAAATGGCGGCCGATCCAAAAATTTCCGATTTTTGGATCGGGATCGGACTCGATCCGGTCCGGGGGGCCTCCGATTTTGTCCGAACCGGTCCGGGACAAAATTGGAGGTCCCGATCCGGGTCCCGATCCGATCCGGGGGGTCCGTGCACACCCCTAGTAAAAAGAAAAAAGGAAACACTTGGTATGTCCATTGCACACAAATGTTCATCAAGAGTCAGATTTACCTGCATCATTTCCCACATCCAAATTCAGACAGTCTTGCTGCTTCATGTGGTTGGTCATCAAGCAGCCATTAGCGGATGGACATGCCTCTGGTAATTCAGCAGTGGGTGACTTGCCTTCTGTCAGCAGTCCCTCAACAACTACAAGCAAAGAAGACAGTTAGAATAACCTAGAACAGTTTTAAAGACACCACATTACTTTAGAGATATCCCTTAATTTGAAGAAACTTAACCACTTGCGTCAGACCCATATCAAGTTCATGTGCAAAATTAAAACTGGAGGTGATGAATTGAAACCTTGCTGTGAAGAATTCCATAAAAAGCAAGCAGGTCGGTTTAAGAGGTTTGGGCACAACAGCATCAAGGGTGGGACTGAGCATTTCTGGAACAGGGTAGCCGTCTCTTTTAGAACACAGTCAGGAAAGGCAGATATTACTGCAAAATTAAGGTGAAGATATAAAATAAAAGATTCTCACCAGGGCTTGTTTCTTTGATGCCACAGGCAATTTCTGTGCTTGGTTTCAGTGCTTCTTTCTCCTGCTGATAGATGCTGCTGAGCACTTTGGCTTGGCATTGTGCTTCAGTTCTATCTATCACTGTCAGCAATGCTTCAAGGGACAGCAAGTGAGTAGTGTAGAGTTGTCCAGAAACAGGAAAGGCATTCTGGGGAAATCCAGCACAGCTAAGCATTATATTATATCTCGATTTGCATGAGGAAAACTACACACAGCCATACAAAGCTCCATAACAACAGCCCATCCCTCAAAATTAACCCCCTGCAAATAAACTAAGTTTGTTCAACTTCATGTCACTCACTGCTGACTTAGAATGTAAGACATCACATAAACACTGATGCTGAATCATTCTTTGTGGTGGCAGAAAGGTTGCTGCATTGACCAGTATTCCCTGTAGAGAACATTTGAAGTCTATGGGGAGATACTCATTCCCAAATATACAGTAGACACATGTCAGTCAGCCACAGTAAATTGCAGTTCTATGGGATGGGTCATCATAATCCCAAATGTTTGGAGATGTCAGCTATATACTCTTTGTATTTCTCACAATCCACAACGAGGTTAACCAGCCAGTTATTGAATGTATGAGACATATCTTCCAGAGTTCTCTGCCAGCATTCTGAGATGTGTCCATTCTTTCTAGATTTCTAGCGGATGTTTTCCAATTTGTTCATGTTTGGTGTTTATCACAAACAGTACTAACAAACACATCCATTGTTGTAAATATATGTGACAAAAGGAGACCCATCATCAAATTCCCCATTGTTTTTAACAGTTAAATAGCAGCTGGGATAAGGGAATCCAATTGGGATCACTGTACTTAATCCTTTTCTCTGCCCCATTCCTGATTCCTGAACCTGCTTTACACCCAGTAAGGAGAAATATACAGGTTACCCACACCTTACCAAGCACCATGGTCCTGATCCGAATATTCCCCTAACATGTACACATTGCTATTATTGTTCAGAAACAGGCACATCTAGTCACACTCTTATTTTCCGCTGTGTTGAAATATGTGTATCTCTACTGAAAAGAAAACAGTAAAGTAATTCATTTTCAGGACCTTGGAGAGCAGTTTGGTGAGCTCTTCAAATAGGTTAGCACAGTAATAGTCACAGTCATAGTTGATGTAGAGTTCAGTGACAAAGCTAGGAATCCTCCAGAGCTGAACTATGGCCTCCAGGGCCATCTCCTTCATCTCATAGGGCATCTTGGGGTTTTCCACAGTGATGATATCCATCAGCTTCTTTATGTACATCTGGTAGAAAAAATGATTAGTTTGGGATATAAGCAGGCAAGAGAAGACAGTTTTTAAGTTCATATGCAACACAGAGGATTGTTATAACTGATACTGTTTCTCTTGTCTTGGTCTCCAGCACTTAAACATGTATGAATATAGCACACACACATACTTTTTTATTTCAGATTTATGTATAAACAAAACAGCCCTAGATATATGGTTTTACCACTGTAACTGTCTAGCAAAGGGAAGAGATGCAGACTGGGTTCGGATATCACGATAACCCACAATGGGTTAAATAAGCCACAATGGCTTATTTAACCCATTGTGGGTTATCGTGTCTTCTGATGGGAGTTTTTTTAACCCATGCTGGCTTATTTGGCCAAAATAACCCACTATGATAATTCACAACGTGCAGAGTGAGTTATTTAAACATAATGGGTTATCAAGTCATGTGGTGGTCAAAGGTGCTTATTTTGGTCACCTACAAATATGCTTGGCAAGAGCAATCAAAAACACTGCCACCACTCTCCTCCAACCAGATCTCTGTTTCCAGGATCTGCCTAGTAATTGACTGCACTCACAGCCCAACCCGACCCTAATCATTCCCACGGCAGTTCGCTCTGCAACCTCCCCAAGTGTGAAACACTGTCTTGGTCAGGTGGTAGCAACAGGTTGTCATTTTGCCTTGTGTGCATCTCTGCTAGGGAATTCTGTACATGAAGTTTGGTCCTGATCCTGCAAACTTCCAAGAGTTTATTTGTGCCATCCCTATTTTGGTGCATCCGGGGTTTCCACTCCTTTGTGTATTATCGTACAGGGTTTTGATGGTGCATTGAGTGCCTCCTGACTAGGGGAGGCTGTGTATGAAGTTTTGTCCTGATCCTGCAAACTCCTAGAGCTTTAGAACAACCAACCTCTTGTCAGAATCACGCTGGAAGCGCTGAATTAAACCCCTGTACTCTCCCCTCTCATTGGGATATTGTGGAAGGTTAAAACAGGCTGGGTGAAACAGTGCCACTGCTGGGGCAGGAGGACTGCAGGATGATGGGGGGGAGGGGTGACTCAGATTATGCACAGTATCTTAATAATCAACGCCCAGTAGCTTATTTGTCTGACAGTGTGGTGGACAACAGTAGCTTATTTTCAAAATAAGCTACTGTGAGTAGCTTATTAACCCATCATGGCTTCAAGTGACTTCTAAACACAGACAACATCTTTAAAATGTGCATTAACAATTGCTATCGTTTTGGTTTGGGGGCAGGGTCATGCAAACCCCAACCCTTAGTGTTCTTCTGGATGAGAAAATAAAATACTACTATGAGTAGTTTGTAAAAACACAAAATCCTAACAATTAGACAGAAAAAGACATTCTGAAATCCAATGACACAAGGAAGACAAGCAATATATTGAGGTATGGGAAAGAGATTCTCCTCACCTCATTTTGTTCCTTCCTTTTTCTACTTGGTCAGAGCCAATACTGATGCTTAGACCTCCAACATCCCAACCAGGACAATTTGGGATCTATGTGCTACCTCCATGGGGAAGACATGCAGACAGACTAAACAACCACCATTTCTGCCACTGGGCCTCGTCTTCCCAGGCACAGTACCTTCCCTTCCCAGGTTTCATCAATGAAGCATGAATGGTGTCAAATTACTGAATGAATTGTCTAACATATCTACACTGACTTTAAGAAGACAAAGAAGGAAGATTGAGAAACTTGGGAGTCACCTCTAGTTTCCCAAATAGTCTCATAAAATTTTACATGAGATGCTGTGCACATCCATGCACAAAGCTGTTTAAATGATCTCTTTCAAAGACTAGTAGGTGCACTTCAAATGACTCACCTCCAATTGGAATTTCAGGTGCTCTCTCATGCTCTCAAAGAGGAGGAAGCAAACCCTAAGGGAAGCTGAATACAAATTTAGCCGCTCCACACTCAACAACTGGAAAAGAAATAAAAGTTGAAAGACAGTTAATGTAGATATATTCCTTTTCCTCCCATCTGGAAGGAAAACCAAAACCATAGCAAAAAAGGTTTCTTCCAAGATGCTCTAACACAAGGGCTATCATTCTAAAGATCCTGCCTAATACATATTAGAACTTAGCAAGAATCTGAGTAGAATCATAGAATAGTAGAGTTGGAAGGGGCCTATAAAGCCATCGAGTCCAACCCCCTGCTCAGTGCAGGAATCCACCTTAAAGCATACATGACAGATAACTGTCTAGCTGCCTCTTGAAGGCCTCTAGTGTGGGACAGCCCATGACTTCCCTAGGTAATTGGTTCCATTGTTGTACTGCTCTAACAGTTAGGAAGTTTTTCCTGATGTCCAGCTGTAATTTGGTTTCCAGTAACTTGAGCCCATTATTCCGTGTCCTGCACTCTGGGATGATCGAGAAGAGATCCTGGCCCTCCTCTCTGTGACAACCTTTCAAGTATTTGAAGAGTGCAATCATGTCTCCCCTGAGGCTTTTCTTCTCAAGGCTAAACATGCCCAGTTCTTTCAGTGTCTCCTCATAGGGCTTTGTTTCCAGACCCCTGATCATCCTCGTTGCCCTCCTCTGAACACGCTCCAGCTTGTCTGCATCATTCTTGAAGTGTGGTGCCCAGAACTGGAAACAGTACTCAAGATGGGGCCTAACCAGCGCCGAATAAAGGGGAACCAGTTCCTCGTGCGATTTGGAAGCTATACTTCTATTAATGCAGCCCAAAATAGCATTTGCTTATTTTGCAGCCATATCACACTGTTGGCTCATATTCAGCTTGTGATCTACAACAATTCTAAGATCCTTCTCATTTGTAGTATTGCTGAGCCAAGTATATCCTATAACTGTGCATTTGGTTTCTTTTTCCTGCATGCAGAACTTGGCATTTATCTCTATTAAATTTCATCCTGTTGTTTTCAGCCCGGCGCTCCAGCCTATCAAGATCACTTTGAAGTTTGTTTCTGTCTTCCAGGGTATTAGCTATCCCACCTGCAAATCTGTCATCTGCAAATCTGATAAGCACTGAGTAAACCAAACTCACTTGAAAGAGGTATCGACATAATTCTTCTTTCGCAAGTCCTAGGAGAGTCGGACAGTTTGCAACAGAAGCCAACTCCAGAGCAACAGTGAGCAGCTGTAGTCCCATGTGGATCATCACCTCGGAGTTGTGGCGGTCATGTGGGTTAGTGAGGGAGATGAGGAAGCGGAGTAGTTCTCGGATACAAGGCAACCCATACGGGACTAATGCTGTTCCTTGTGGGAAGGAGGGAGGAGAGAATAAGTAGAATGTTTACAACCATCGCATTTCTACTCCAGCCTCTTTTCAATGAGCCCGAGAGAAACAAAATTATTCTTGACAATGGCAAATGCCAGGTCCTTTCGTTCTTCTTTACCAGTAGTAGGATGGATAGAACCAAAGGACGCTTATCTTTTCCCAAAGCACTCACCTTCCTTTTGAGAGCACTGAGTAAACCGCACTCCCCGGGGATTGACATAGTCCATATCATGAACAGAAGCAGAGTCTGAGTGTTCAGCTACAGATGTGCACTCCTCAAGAACCTCTGGGATGGACTCCATTGAGGCAGACGGGGTCTTTTCCTCCCGGGGGCAGTCATTCTTTAGCCATAAAGATAATAGGAAAGGGAATTAGTATGAGTTAATCTGTTACATGAACAGGTCTTTGAAATAACAGTCTCATTCACTCAAAAGAAACTAATCTTCAGAGAATATATCCCAAATGTCATGTAGCTACTCGGGGGGAACAATGACTCATTTAAATATAATGAAGCTGCCAACATATTTCCTCTTTCAACTTCCAATTGCAATTTTCAGATCAATCATATGACTTTCATATACTATTTGCTTGCCAAACCTTTCATCATCCCCGATAGTTTTGGGGGTACAAAGAATAAACAGGGAATCGCTCAGACAGGTTCAGTAGGTTATCCTGGTAAGTCAGATACAGGACTACATCTTATGGAAAAAAACGCTGGGTTACGATGCTTGAGATAACTTGTGTTCAGTTTCCAACATGGTCCATAAACTATTCAACAATGACTGATCTCAAAAAGCTAATGTTTTTGCTTGCTTCTTTACATAGAAAAGAAGCCTTTTGTGAAATCATTATATTTCATAAAGGATTCTGAAATTGGTTCTAAGAAATTACAACTATAAACTTTAATATGTTTTAAACAGATTGTTTTTAAAACAAGACAAATTTATTATTATTATAATAATAATAATTATTATTATTATTTATAACCCGCCTCTCCCTTCGGGTTATAAATAAATAAATAAAACCAAATTTAACTCCAAAATCCAACTGTCAAAAAAACACCATCTATCCTGTACAACTATTCGTTCACATTTCAGCTCTTTCTAGCCCTGTCCTTCTTAGTCATGTCACTTCTACCTTATGTCTATTTCCCACAGTCATTGCTGGATTAGCATCTAACGTACCACACTGTTTGCTTATGGTCACTAGGTTGGATCCAGCTATGTTAGATACACTTTAGTCCAGCAAAATCAATGTGACCTAAGTTAGTCATAACTAACTTATCCTATTGATTTCAGTGGAAGTAAAGCATGACCAACCTAGTATGGATCCAACCCTATATCTATACCTACAGATATATTGGTATAAGAAACTGTGGGCCTGTTTAAACAATACATTAAGCCATGGTTAGGCCACTAACCCTTTTGCAGCAAATGGTTAGTGAGCATGTTTAAACTGTAGTTATGTAGCCACCATGGTTAGGAATGGTTCACATCCCTTTCTCACCATTGTTATTTATTTTGGAATTGGAACCCTTGACACAAAATCTTCGGAATAACCCAAATATTAAAGGAGTTAAAATAGAAAATGGGGAATACCTCTTAGGTCTTTATGCGGATGACATGGTTTTGACTACAGACCAACCAATTAATACAGCTCCATATTTGAAAAAAGAATTAGAGATGTTTCATTCCATGGCTGGTTTGAAGGTAAACTATAATAAATCTGAGATAATGTGTCTAAATCTCCCTCCATCTGAGCAAAAACAATTGGCTGAAAAGATGGGAACTCCACTCTGTCATACCAGTTTCAGATATTTAGGGATCCAAATAACTAAGAATTTAAATAAATTACACGAAGTAAATTATAAGAAAGTTTGGAAAACTATTAGCTCTGAAATTAAGAGATGGAAGAAGCAGCATTTGCTTCCTAAACTTTTATTTCTATTTAAAACACTACCAGTTTGGATCCCAAAAAATAAAATACAACAATGGCAGAAGCAATTAAATGAGTTCATATTTGGCACGAAGCGTATGAGGGTATGTAAATCATTATTATATAAACAACGGGAGAATGGTGGATGGGGTATCCCCAACTTAAGTGGATATTATGATGCTATTCGACTTAAACACATCTTCCCATTGATGGAAGAAGTAAATAGTGGGTGAAAATAGAAGGTTCAAGGAGTGTGGGAATCCCCAGCTGCTCTACACCATTCTGGAGATATAAGTTTAGATGGGTAGAGCAGGCGCAGAACCCATTTACATTAACTACTTTGAAAGTCTGGACAAGGATGGGAACCAGGACTCTCACCACTAACCCCGATTTATTACCACCCAGAGTTTGAAGAAAGACTTACAGCCAGAGAAAAATTTAAGTGGCAATCCAAAGGACTATTTCACCTTAGGGATTTCTTCCAAAATGGGCATTTGATTAAGCAAGAACAACTGGCAGAGAAGTTAGGAGAGGAGAAAGGACAATGGATAAAAAATTGCACAAGTTCATGCGCTCCTCTTGCAGCCAGAACTGCAAACTATGGCTATTAGGAATTTATCAGTGTTTCAACAAGAGATGGTGGGATACAAAGGAGTTATAAAAGGTCTGACTTCAAATCTATATAAGTGCATATTGACCCAGGATATTGGTACAGAGGACCCACTTAAGATGGTGTGGGAAACTGATTTAGGAATCCAAATTGAGGGAAAAGATTGGAATGCTTTGTGGGACAGAAATTCATTACATACAGTATCATGTACCTTGCTGAAACTCTGAATAAGAGCTCTCCACACCACAGCGTATCGTTGCAGGTCACATTTGTAGTTAGTACATCAGTCTGCTGGGTAAAATAAGTTCATACCTGGAGCTCTAGCTGCTCTCTGGCCCTAAGCTCAGATAAAGGCATTGTTGCACTGATTCCCAAAGGGTCAACCAGCTGCAAGTCTGTAAGGACTTCCTTTGAGCCCATCTGAGATGAAAGATCTAAACCACTGTCAGTAGCAGGGCTGACTGTAGAAGATGCATTTTCTGAACTTCCAGATGAGATGGGAGAAGGTACATCAATGAAATTAACTCCACCTATTAATAAGAAACAGAAGCAATAGGTTAGCCATATATAAATTACTAGCACTTCAGTCATATTTTGACATTAGCGCTGGTCCCACTATTTATGAATGCATTCTTCAGCTTTTAGAGCTGTTTCCGGTACTGCAGTTACAATCACTCAATGTCATTATTACTTATTCTATAAAAATAATGGAGAAGCTAGTGGAATATTATGTCCAAACACAGCATCTGAGTCATTCTTTTTAACAATTCTTTCTGATATTTTTGGGAGCATAGGCTCATTGGTAATTTGAGAAAGTGTCCTGAGCTCTACGTCAAATGGCTGCCATGGGAGATGTGCTTAGTCACAACCGAGAAGTAATCTGCCCAAAAGACTGAGCACAAGGCAGAGATGGGGTTGAACCCCACTAAACAACTCCTTTGAACCTAAAGTTTTCAGTGACCTAAGTTTGCTTTGAAGCAATCCCAGCTGTCAGTAAGAAAATGTGTTGTTGTTGTTGTTGTTGTTTTGGAAAGAAGTGGGAGGGGTAGGGCACCTCAGCAGGTACCAAGAAAGGTGCCTGGGGGTACATTGAGGCCCAGGGCTACCCCCTGATATAAGACATCTGGCTGGTGACTGTTGGAGAGAGGCCATGATCCCACAGATGTGTGTGCATACCAGTGTCAATCCCTCAAATAAAGGAATCTCTGAATCTGTTCACACTATAGTAAGAATACAATATTAGAAAGCTGCTTTTCTGTAATGCACAGCCAATTGTTGTACGTTATGATTAGAAAGAAGAATAACACTTGTAATTAAATTCTAAGCCATCTTGTTGATCTATGCATAGTTTCTGCTTCTTACAGAATCTTTCTATTGGACAATTTTCCATGTCTTTTCATTATTAGTTCTTTTTCCAAAGGAATCTGATCAAAGTTTTAGTCAAAAAGCAAATTGGATCACCTGGGACGAAAGACATAATTTACAAATGCAGAAAAAAGGAAAAGATCAGCCGGAACAAAGCTGTCAGAATCAAAGCCGGAACGGTTACTTGGGAAGGAGAGGGAGAATTCTTACCATTCTGACATTCCAGCCTTATTCCACGCAAACATTTTCCAATGTGACTGTTTCAATAACAGAATGGGGACTCGGAGGACACAACCACAACCCTTTGCAGTTAGCCAGTCAGATACCAGGAATAGCTCCTGCCCTACAGCTCACCCCATCAGTGGTCGGTCCTGTTGAAGTTTCTACATGCTAGCTGGGTTGAGTTACTATAAGGAAAGGCTGCATCTCTATTATCATCATCATCATCCATCATGATGGATTTTTAATTATGTGTATTTAAAATGTTTTAAAATGTTTTAAATATTTTAAATTGTACTATGTTTAATTATACTTTTAATTTTTGTATATCGCTATTTGTTTTAACTGTACATGTTTTAATTTGTAAGCCGCCTTGGGTCCCATTATTGGGAAAAAGGCAGGATATAAAAATATAATAATAATAATAATAATAATAATAATAACAACAACAACAACAAATACCACCTTATCTGCCAAAAAGCTATCAAGGCAGTGTACAACAACTAAAAACAATCAAACTGTAAAACAATAAAAACTGTAAAACATAAAAACATTAAACATGGTAAAACATTAAACTACACATTTTAAAAGGCTAAACTGAAGAGATTTACACCCTTTCTGAAAGCCAAGAGAGTCAGGGCCAATCACAGATCTTGAGGGAGCACATACTATAGTCTAGGAGCAACACAAGAGAAAGCCCTCAATGGCGCCCTCAAAGGCCCCCTTCTGCTGATCCTAATACCCAGACAGGTTCATAGTGAGACAGGCAGTTCCTTAGATAGCCAGGTAGGTGTGGGTAGGTGCAGTCTTTTCCTCCTCATCTCTCCCTACCTCCTGCTCTTCCTCCATAATATCTTCTGTTGCCTCCTCCCTCTCAGGGTTCAAGGGTCATTGATTTTCTCCTTCCCTCCACCCCCACCCACAATCTCTTCCTATTCCCCTCCACAGGAGAATGGAGCAGAGTCAGGTGGCTGCCACACAGGTTTCTACATTGTCAGGGTCTCACTGTGCAGCTCTGATAGGCCATAGGAAGGTAGTTGACTGGTGTGTGGTTTCCAACAACACAGCATTGTTCATTCACCGATATTCATTTCCTTGTGGCTTTTTATGTTGTAGTATCTTTGGGAGTACATTTTTATGTTGTATCAAAAATAATGTCACATGTCAAAAGTATAGACCACACGGCCAAGGTTATAATTGGAGTTAGTATTCTATTCACCTGTTATATTCACCTAAGCCCTACATGGCTTAGGACCCAGGTACCTAAAAGAATGCCTGTTCTCATACCAACCTGCCCATTCTGGGTGCCCCAGCCATCTGAGGAACAGGAGTAGCAACCTGATAGAGAGAGAGAGCCTTCTCAGCAATGGCACCCTATTTTGGCATTTTGCCCTCAGAGAGGCCCACCTGTTGCAAACATTATCATTTTGGCACCAGGCTTTTCTCCCACGCTTTTAAATATATTTTAATGCATGTTTTTAAGATGATACAGTCATTTTATTTGCATAATTTATCTTGCTTTTGGAACCACCCTTGAAACTCCACTGAGGGGCTGTATATACATTTTAATAAATGAATGTATGAATGAATGAATATTACTTGCCATACCTGTACCATTGGCAGCAGTCTGTTCTGTTCCTTGAGAGACTTTGGTGACATGGCAAGAGTTCCTTGGTGACCTCTTCTGCTTTTTCCATTTTGATGAGTCGCTCATTCCCCCTGCTCTCATTTTCAACTGTGAATAGCAAACACACAGAATGTCTCCTTCGGCAAGAAGAATGACAGCAGCATTCCATTAGGTCAAACATAGAGTCCTACAATCATGCCAGTTTGTACAAGCATTCTATCCCATGAGCTCATGATCCAGCCCAACTTCAACTGGAAATTAATTACCTTGTCTGTTAATTCAATTTATAATTGACAAAAAGCTAGTTAAACAGATATTTTTAGAGCAGAGTATGAATCTCACAGTTATGTGTGTATGTCTGTATCTCTAAACAAATCAGTTCCCAAACTGGTCACACACTTCCAACATCCTCAAGTACAGTTTCCCCAATGTAATGTTCTCCAGATGTTGGATTACAACTCCCATCATTTCTAGCCAGCAGGCCCATTAGTCATGCTGACTGAGGATTGTCAAAGTTGTTGTCTAACACATTGCGGAAAGGTGCTCTAGTATAACCAAGAAACAGAATAAAAATTAGTGTTATGCTGGTTTGGTTAATTCTCAGTTGCTCTCATAAAGTTCTACAGGGCAAAATAAATGGGCTGAAAATAGGAGTGGCATGTAGTTACTAGTTTAAAAAGCAGGTATGCAACCTTCCTCTCCCCTCAATGTTCGTCTTTTGCCAACAGGTTTTGGACTACCACTATACATTATCCACCCAGTGAAGAATATAAGTTGTCTAGCAGAGAGTGAACTTGCCTAGGCATATATCATTACAGCATCTGGCAATGTTTGCCTGATGTGAATATTAAGAACATGGGCTTTTGAATCCCACACAATTCTTTCAGCATTGTATAACTGTTATTACTATGCAAAATGAACTGTAGGCCTTTCACCCAATTGCACACACCCTTATTGTATCTTAGCAGGCTTTCAGACTTATGAACCAGATATAATTTTATTTTTAACTGTGGAAATCACTACATAAATTACAAAGCCAATAATCTCACAGTTATATTGATGAACACACCTTTCTAATCCAACCAATAACTAGAGCATGCACTGAAAGAACAACAATCAGCAGGAAAGAAGGAGGAAAAGGTCTGCTAGACACTAACACAAATAAAATCACTCAGAGAATTCTTCCACACTAAAAACGTCCCCATGCATAAAGCCATAATAACAGCAGCTAAAAATTACACCCCACTCAACCTAGCACTACAAAACAAAGACCAAACACAACCACTCACACCCGCAGAGAAAAAAGAAAAATGGGCACAAAAAAAGCACTCCATGGGAAGCACTACAACATAATACAGAACCCACGAATAAACAAAGAACAATTGTACGAATGTCTCAGGAAAGGTGAGCTATTTCCAGAATCTGAAGGATTCCTAATAGCTATACAGGATCAAGTTATAGCAACCAAGAACTATCAAAAATACATCATAAAAAATAACAGTGTAACAACAGACCTATGCAGGAAATGCCACCACTTCCAAGAAACAATACACCATACATAAAACAGGAGGATGTAATATTCTGGCAGGAATGGACTATACAGACAGACACAATACAGCTGCAAAAATAATTCATCAACAACTGGCCATCAAATTCAACCTTATCAAACAATCTACACCATACTATACACACTCACCTGAAACAATCTTGGAAAATGCAGATCATAAAATATATTGGGACAGAACAATTCATACCGATGACAATACCCTGCAACCGACCAGACATAACGGTCATAGACAAAAAAGAAAAACACACATACCTCATTGACATAGCAATACCAAATGACAAAAATGTTGTTGAAAAGGAAGAAGAAAAGAGAGAGAAATATACACCACTGGCCATGGAGGTCAAAGAACTATGGCAACAGGAAAAGGTCACAATTATTCCATTAGTCACCTCAGTCACTGGCATCACATCAAAAAATTATACAGAAAACCTTCAGAAACTGGGCCTACCAAAATACATCCACCCAACATCCAGAAAGCAGTCATACTTAAAACATGCTCAATTGTCAGGAAATTCCTGAATCTGTAAAACACAGCATGACTTGGCAAAGCCCATCATGTCCATCTAGAAAAATCGCCACGAGCAAGAAAGAGATGAAATAATAATAATAATCAACAATAAATAGACAGAGGCTCTGATATGTATATACACATGTTGTTTTAGTACCCTAGGATGCAATTCATTAGGCCCTGAAGACTTCAACTCCACCTCTTTATTTACCTTGGGCTTCAATTCCTTCCCTTCATCATTTTATATAAATTTGCCAGTTCAAGTACAGTTTACTCTGTGGACAAAGTAGTAGTTGAGCAGGTCTGCCTTCTCTCTGTCACCGATTAATATTGCCTCCAATCAGAGGATTTAGCACTTCCTTGTTCTTCCTCTTGCTCTGAACATAGTTAAACCCCTTTTTGTTATTTTTAACATCTCTTGCAAGCCTAAACCCATTTTAAACTTTATCCCCCATGGTCTCTCTCTACAAACTTTGGCTACTAGTTTGTCATTGTCTCTGGTGGTTTCCCCCCTTTCCATTTCTGTGTCACTTTTAAATGTGAGATCATCAGAAAACTTCTTATGTAGCCACCCCAGTCTCTTTAGACTAGTCCAATTTTCTTCCTCATTAGAATTGTTTGGAATTGTGCCTTCAATATCTCACTTTTAAGAAACTCCCACATCTTGAATCTACTTCTCCTTGAGCTTTGTTATCCATGGAAAATATTTCCTTAAACTTGTTGAAACCAGCTTTCCTGAAGCCCAGGGTTCATCTTTGACTATGCTCAGCTTTCCTTTCCTTAGTATCATGAATCCCAAGAAGATGTGGTCACTTACACATCCAAGGTCCCACTACTTTCACCTTATCAACCCATTCCCCCCTGTTTGTGAAGAACATGTCTAGGATAGCCAACTCCATATCTCTTCTTCTATCTTCTAGAAGAAGAAATTGCCAGCAACAAGGGGCCGTAGCTCAGTGTGATAGAGCACATGCTTTGCATAGAGAAAGTCCCAGGCTCAGTCCCTGGCTTGCTCAGGTAGGGCAAGGAAAAGAATCCTGCCTGAAATCCTGGAGAGCCACTGCCAATCAGTGTCAAAAGTACTAAGGTAGATGGACCAATGGTCTGACTCAGTATAATTTATTATTTATTTATTTATTTATTTATTGCATTTTTATACCGCCCCATAGCCGAAGCTCTCTGGGCGGTTTCTTATGTTCCTTCTTATGTTCCTATGACCTTCCGATCTTAGCAAAGTTTGTCTTTCAGGGTAACTGAAATGTGCCATTACTTCTCTCTCTCTCTCTCTCTCTCTCCCCTCTTTAAAAATGTGGCAACCTGATCTAGGAAGGCATCATCCAAGTCTTCTGCCTGGCTTGGTTTTCTGCAGCACATTCCCCCGATCACTGTTATTTCCCTCTTTTTTCATTTGTACCCAAATGTTCTCAACAGACATTCTCTATTCCGCTTCAGGGATTTCCTTGCATGCATATACATATTTTACAAATAATGCTATTACTACACCCTTCCCATTTAGTCTATTTCTTTTGAAAAAGTTATACCCTTCCAATTGTGAACCTCATCCCACCAGGTTTCAGTAATGCCTATTAAATCATATTTCCCTTCCTATATTCAGATTTCAAGTTTGTCCTGTTTATTTCCCATACTCTATGGGTGGAGAGACTTCAGAAACTATGGGTTGTATGCCCCTGCCACTCCCTGTTTTTTCTTGTGCAATATTACCATCTGGGTCTCAAAATTCTGTCCAAAGTACATGGCATTAACGTGTCTTCTGGGATTTCATTGTCCTCCCTTGCAGAATTTAGTTTTAAATTCCCCTGATCAGATTTGCGAGGCTCCTGCCAAACATGTTCTTCTGAGTTCTTATGAGATGGAACCCATCTCCCTCCAGAGGTCCTTTGTCATGGAAGTGCTGATCATGGTCAAGGAATCCAAATCTTCTTGGATGATGCTATCTGTGTAAACCAGTCAATCACTTCCAGTATTCTTTTCTCTCTTCCTAGGCCATGGCCTTCAACAGGAAGGAGAGACGAGACCACCACCTGGTGCCCCAAGGTCCTTCTTCACCTTCCTATCCAAAGCCCCACAGTCACTCTCAATACATTCAAAGCTATTTTTGGCAGTATCATTTGATTCAACAGGGGTCAGCAAGAAGTGACAATGGTCAGTGAGCTTGATGAATCCTGAAAAGTTTTTTGTCACATCCCATGATGACTTGTCTGGTTGGCACACTTCTGCCGCTGTCCCTCTTAATAGGGAGTCACCAACTACGACTACACGGCTCCTCTTCCTTGGGGCAGCAGCAGGATTCCTTCCATTCACAAGTGACCTCTGAGGCCTTCTTCATGCTCTGTGGAGCCTGGGGCAGCTATCTTTGTTCCAGTGGTCTAGAATCATTGTCCATGAGTAGACCCTGAAATTGATTGCACAACTTCAATGAAGTAGAATGCTACCTGATTATCTTGCTCATGTCTATGACACACTTCCATGTGCCCATCTCCTGCAAATTATTTTCTTTTTCTTCCTATGAAATTGCCCCTACCTTTTGTCCTTTCAGAAGTGCTTCCTGAGTTCTACAAAGGCAGTCCACATGGAGTGCAATACAGTAGTCTAATCTGGAAGTTACTAAAGCAAAGATAACAATGGCCAGGCTTTGTCCAAAAGGGGCCTCAGCTGGTAGAAAGTGTTTTGTGTCACTGATGCCATTTGAGCACTCAAAAACAGGGGCCGATCTAACAGTGTCCCAAGGATACAAACTTGATTCTTTAAGAGAAGTGCTATCCCATCTCGAACAGGTTGAACACTACCTACCAACAGTATTTCTATTTTTATCTTAAGACAGCTTCAGTTGATTGGCACTCATCCAGATCAATACTGATCTCAGATACCAATTCAGAACATTGACTGCCTCCCTTGAATCTGATCAAAAGAGAAACAAAGTTAGGTGTCATCAGTTTACCGGCAATATCTCACTCTAAATCACTTAGATGACCTCACTCAATAGTTTTATGTAGATGTTAAACAGTATGGGAGACACTGTTTTTTCAGAACCCCATAGCAGAAGTGGCATAGAAAGGTGCAATAGTCTCTTAGCACCACCTTCTGGAATTAGCATTCACTGGAGCATGGTGTATCTAATTCCCATCCCAGAAAACCAATCCAATAGGACACCATGGTTAATGGTAACAAAAGCCACTGAGAGGTCCAAAATAATTAATAGGGTAGCAATCCCCCTGTCCTTCTCTCGACACAGGTAATCTACAGAATGACCAAGGTAATTTCAAAGCCAAACTCAAACTGAAAATCAGACTAAAATAAATCTAGATAATTGGGGTCTGAATGATTGAGTTTTATGGCTCCTACTCACTCAAGCATTTTGCCCAGTTAGGGAGCATTTGTGACCAGCCAATAGATGGAACAATCTTTAAGATCCAAGAAGAGCTTCTTCAGGAGTAGTCTCATGATGGCCTTCAAGACAGCCAGGACCACCTTCTTTCACAATGAGTCATTAAGTTTCTCCTGGAACTAGCTAGTCATCAGATATTATAAGACAGAAAGGGCAAGAGTTGAGCAATCAGTTAGTAGGGAACACACCTCCAAGAATTTTTCCACGTTTTTAGGTCTCAAAAACTGATATTCATTCAACAAATTCTGACTAGATGGTTCACTGGACACATTCATTGACACTGACTGAGCTACAGGCACAGTGGCATCTCTTTGTGGGGCAGTCCAGATCTAAAAATTAGTAAGAAAATGTTTTGTGGTAGATTCGGACAGATAAATTGTTTTTTACTTTGGATCAACTGGTAGGTGACGAAGATGGGTTTGTCATTTTCTATCCTGCGTGTCAAATATGACTTGCCAGCTATGGCTGAACGGCAATATATGCAATTGCAACATTTGTTAGTATATAGCTGCACTTCTATTCAATTATTTAGAACAGCAGCGTCAAAAACAAAAATAGCTGTAATGATAGCTAACCTCCAATAAGAGGAAGCACCTTAAGAAAAAGGTTTAGAGGCTCCATCATTATTGGAAGTACTTATTGAGGCTGGTTAGGTAAAAAATAAATATGATATGCAGTGTTTTAAACAGGAATGGAATAGGGAATTGAATTGTCCCATTCTGCCCAATCAGTGGATTGCCACTTTGGGATCTATACTGGTCACATCTTTGGATCACTGGCTGCATCTTATTCAGCACAGCCTTTTGTTTCATGTCTACTGGACACTGTAATGTCTCTTTTATAAGGGACTAGCTGATATGCCCAGCGTTGCTTGGGTCTGTGAATAATGTTTATGACATTTATTTGATAAATAATAAATTTCTCTGCAATTTATTCATCTTTAGGTTGTTTGTTTGGTTTTAGTTTGGTTGAGTTCGTAAATTGTTTTGTTAGAATAAATGGAAAATTGTGTTAATAAGAACTGTATTTTAAATTAGACCTTCGTGATAAACCACATTTTTTGTTTTACCTGAAATGCCTACACTTCCCATCATGCCTTGGCCGGAGCAGCCATCTAAACTTCAAAAACAATCAGGACACACAACACCCTTTCTACCAACTAAAAAAGATCCAAACCTAAACCCGGCATTGCCCAGATATCTGAATAACATAAAGTAGGGAAGCGATTCTCAGTGAACATAAGGAACTGTTGTATGCATGTGCTCTACAGTTATTATTATGAAAAAAGGAAAGCAGCCAGAACACAGAATACTTTATTGGCATAATTTACTATATAATATCTACATTTAACAGGTTTTGGAAGAGAGCCAGGATGGTGAATGCTACTGGTGACTTAGCCCTTTTATCTGACATAAAAACACTTAAAATCCAAAATTTCATGTTTTTAGATTTTTATGGTACATTGTACAGCCAGACCTATCAGCATGCCAGATTTCAAGATTCTACCCAGCATTGCTTGGGCCCCCTAAAATATATGTCTGTGAAGTAATTATCTTAAAGTAGCAGGCCAGTGCTAGGCCTGAGTTAACCTTTAAACAAATTAAATTCATTTCTTTTCCTTTCTCACCCTCATGACAACCCTTCAAGGTAGGCCAGTCCTAGGCCTGTGAGGTAACTAAAACAAATTAAATTAGTTTCTTTCCACCCTCCCCCCGCTCTCTCTCTCACCTTCAATGCATGGCCAAGGCTGCTTTGAAGCTGTCGCCATAATTTTCCTTGTCCCCACAGAAAACAAAAACTACAACTCCCGGCATGCCTTTTGCTGTGGTGCCCGACTTGCCCAATGGGATTCCTGAGCTGAAGCTCATGGGAAATGAAATCTAGCTGAGCCAGTCCACACTACACTGTGCAATCAGTGCTCATAGGTAGGCCGTGAGGGAGCTGGCTGCCTGACTGATGGTTCGCTTGGTTGCCGTTGGCAATGGGCCTGCTCCTGATGGGGCCTAGCAACTGAGGCAGCTGGCCCCAGGTGCTCTCCCTTCAGGCCCAGGAGGGCGAGCCACTACCAGATAATGGCTGCCAAAGCCTGATAAGTCTTCCCTCTTGCCCAAGGCATGCTGGGAGTTGTAGGCATAAGCCTAGGTCCCTAAATAATGTGTTAATCTTTGAACACCATCTGAGATTTGGTGGAAGACAACTGGAGAGCAGGCCATCTTGGTTGTGGCACCCTGCTCGTGGATTTCTGAATAAAGTTTATGATTTTTATGTAAAAGCCTGACTATACCATTGAGACAGAAGAGTGAATGGAGGATTGACTGATATAGCTGAGGCTAGAATGGAATGGTGGACAGAGTTAGTGGCAGTTGGAGAAAGTCAGGTAGGAGAACGAAGAAAGTTAGTGAGAGGTCAGGGTTTTCTCACCAATACTTTATTTCAAATCAGCCACTCTACATGCCAGAACTACACCTCCCAGCATGCCTTTGGCAGCCCACAGGTGCCTGCATCCTCGGAGACATCCTCTTGTTGCCGATACTGCTCTTCAATAGAGCATCGAGGAGTAGCATCGCCAATGAGGGGAGGTAAGCAGCTATCAGTGGACGCACCCAGCTCTGGCCAATCCTGCTGGGACTGCCTTAGCCTGTGCTTCTCACCCACCAAGTGCTACATCAGGAGCCTGTACTGAAGGGCCAGGGCTGGGCCAGGCATTTCCCCCCTTTGTTGGGTCTGTTTCTGGGCATGCGCAGAGTACCTCCCCTTCCTCCCTCCCTCTTAAGGGCAAAGGCTACACACTTGCTTCCCCCAGATTCTGAGAAAACAGCAATATCAGGACGGAGTGCCTTTGAGCATGTTTGGCCCCTCAAAGTCATGATGTTGCATCTAGTTACATTTTAAAACCATACAGAGTGTGGGAGGAAGCACTGCAAATGGATGCAGCCCATTTATGTGGGTTGTTTCCTTTTATGTGGAATTGGGTTGACTGCTCGGAGACCAACCTTAGGAGTCAGGGTTGTAAAAGACACGCAGCAACCACCAAACTGTGCACTCACAATGGCTGCCAAAGGCCAGTAAGTCCTGCCCTAGGCATGCTGGGAGTTGTAGGTGTAAACCTAGGTTTTTATTAAATTCTTTCAAAATACTTAAACCCCCCAAAATTCATGTTTTTAGATTTTTCTGATACATTGTACAGCCAGGCCTATCACTGTGTCACCGTGTCAAGTTTCTAACTCATCTGGAAGTGGGTAAACATTTCCGGACATACGTGATGCACACATACTTTCTGCTTTATAGGCAGAGATTGTCTAATTTGGCTAATCGCTGGCAGAGCAATGCAGCTAATGCTACTTTTAAACCTATGTTTTGGCAATGTCTAGAAGCTGCTTCTTTTTTGCTGAACCAGGTAGAAATACTTGAACTCTGGGGCCCAGTTGGACAGGAACACTGGAGAAGGAGATTGGATCCCTGTAGACTGCAGCAACACCCACTCCCCATCCACCAAGTACTACACCAAAACCCCAGATGAACACTGATGAGATGAGCTCCTCAAGTCACCCAGGCTGGATAATAGTAGTTTTATAATGGATTTGACAATAACCTATATTATACTATGCTCATTTGTCAAAAGTCTTCGATGAAAATAAAACAGTGTTTGTCAGGAGGCTCTAGGTGGGACTTTCTAAATTATCATAGTTAAAAATGGACAATGGACACCAACAGCAGAGGTCCCAACTTATGTCCTCTAATTCTCAGAATATACTGACAACAACATTTCTGATATTTACAATAACCATAGGATGGCTCTCTTCCTCACTATATAAATCCTTCCTCCCAACACTATCACAGATTGATGTACAGTTTACTACATGCATTCTTCCCCAAAGCCATGCTGCAGAAGAAACAGAAATCAAAGCTTTTGCTGCACCACACATAGCTACCACCTATGGATGCTTGCAGAAGGGAAGGACAGAAAGAGACCTTCCATTTCTGAAAGAGCAGAACTCTCTCAAACTGGTTCAGGGCTTTGGACTGTTCCTCACTATATACACCCAGGCTGTTGAGGAGATATGGAGAAATCTGTGAAAGACAGTCACATGTATGGGTTGAAAAAGTAAAAGAAAACTAAAACCAAAGAGATAATCATTGTAACAATGCAAGGAATGGAGTTAAAGCACACAAGGCAAGACAAGCAGGAGAGTAAGATTGAAAAATGCAGGTTGCTTGCCTGTAACTGTAGTTCTTCGAGTGGTCATCTGTGCATTCACACATATGGGCTCGCGCTGGCGCTGAGCCTATTTTGGGACTTCTATAGCTAGCTTAGATATTTTTGGCGGGAACCCCTCCCCCCACCGTCCTAAGGATTTCCAGGAGACTGAGGTTGTCGGTACCGAAGCCATCGGTACCGAGGCTGTCAGTATCGAGAGCGTTTTAGTTGTCCGTCGTGCTGAGAGGGATGTTCAGTGGCCTGATGCCGAAGGAAGACGGCTCGGTACCGGTGTCGATGTCGGTGACGTCAGTACCGAGGGTTTCATCAATACCAAAGATCTCTTTGTCGGCGTTGCTGAGGTCGGTACCGAGGTTTTTGTCGATATCGATAATTCCGTTGGTCTCGACGAGGCTTTCATCGATACCGAAGATCTCTTTGATCACGATTGCTCCTGAGCGCCCTCTCCTGTGTAGAGCTCGAACGGCTCCGAGGTATACCCCGGAGCTGAGAATGATGAAACAAAACAGGAGACAGCTTGAGGGCAGATGGAGACGAACTCCTGATGGATGCAATCAAACATTGGTAAGTGCCTATGGTAAGCTGTATTCAGGGGCAGTGAGGGCAGCAAAAAAACAATACTTTGCTGCCACTATTCAATCATCAACCTGCCGCCCAGAGGAGCTTTTCAGAGTTGTCCGGGGGCTTTTACATGCTGGCCCCAAGGACATGGTAGAACCATCTGAGGCCCGCTGTAATACATTTGCTGGGCACTTCCAGAATAAAATCTCTGGCATCCGTCAGGACTTAGACTCCAGTGTTATAGCAGGTGAATCTAGTGAGGTATCCAGAGCACAGGCTTGTCCTGTTTTCTTGGATGAGTTTCAGTTGGTACAGCTCAAGGATGTTGACAAGGTGCTTGGACAGGTTCGTGCAACCACTTCCATATTGGATCCTTGCCCCTCTTGGCTAATAAAAGCTAGCAGGGATGGAACAACTGGCTGGGCCAGGGAAGTGATTAATGCCTCTTTGCAAGAGGGAGTGGTCCCAGGCCTCCTGAAAGAGGCGGCAGTGAGACCACTCCTAAAGAAATCTTCCCTGGACCCTGAAAATCTTAATAACTACAGGCCAGTAGCAAATGTTCCATTCCTGGGCAAGGTCCTGGAGCGGGTGGTTGCGAGCCAACTCCAGGCACTCTTGGATGAGACTGATTATCTGGATCCATTTCAGTCGGGTTTCGGGC